>BNSU01000039.1:4920000-5536145 GCA_016587475.1 Pyrus pyrifolia
GCCAACGGTATCTTTGTCAACCACAGAAGCAGAGTATAGAGCAGCAGCAATGGCAGCTCAAGAGAATGCATGGCTGGTACAGTTGATGAGTGATCTACATCAACCAGTAGATTATCCAGTACCATTGTACTGTGATAACCAATCGGCCATTCGCTTGGCGGAAAATCCAGTCTTTCATGCAAGAACTAAACATGTGGAAGTGCACTACCACTTTATCAGAGAAAAGGTTCTACAAGAAGAGATTGAGATGAGACAGGTCAAGACGAATGATCAAGTTGCGGACTTGTTCACAAAAAGTTTAAGTACAGGCAAGCTAGAAAATTTTCGCTGTCTGCTCAGCACAGTGCAAAGAATGAGAGCTGACATTGAGGGGGAGTGTTGAGAATCAATGTCAGCCCAAAACCATAAGTAATCCACAACCCAATCTAAAGTCCAAGTCCATATCTAGTTTGATGATGTAATTGCTTACAATTGCAAAGTTAGGCAATGTTAGGTATGGTTGAGTGGAAAAAAATTAGGTGCAATTAATGGGTTTTGTGTGGTAGTAAATAATCTTAGTTTAATTAAGTGTGTGGTGTAGCTTTCATTTGGTTTGCTATAAATACCCAAGTCCCCAAGCATTGTATATCATCCAAGGAAAAACAAAGCCTAGAGCTAAATAAGAAAAGCTTTGCTAATTAGTTTGTTTTGTGAGCTTTCTTTAAGAGTGCTCTATTTTCTTCTTCTTGGGATCATTAGAGTTATCTTGGATACTCTTCTTATTCAACACTCTCTACGTGTTCTTGTCCCAGTTCTTCCCACAAGAGTCTCTTGTGAGACGTCGGTGAATCCAAGATGAAATCCACCCTATATTGTAAGAACTTGATGTTTGGGTTCCTAAACATTTACATGAAATTTTTTTGTAATCTGGGTGAAAGTTGCGCTAAACCAAGGTTGTCTAAAATGTTAGAAATTGGTTAAAGTAATTAATATTTTATAGGTGCAATTATAAGATGTACAAACATGGTTAAGGGCACCTATGGTTGATTATGCTCCCATTATCGGTGAGTGGATCCCTTCTAAAACTACACTTTGCTTTCGATTAAACATTTTTTATAAATGATTTATGTACCTAGTTTTAGCATAAGCTTAAATGGATTTTATAAGATGAATTTAAATGTTTGTGCTAGTCTCAGATGAGCCTTAATTATTTATGGTTGAATGACCATATAGTTAATTAATCTATGTTAGTGATTTATTTTCACAACATGGTCACTTATATATTTTGTATACCTATCTTCGACCGTAGATTATTTGCAGTTGTTATATTTCTAGCAGATGCTAGGAATAATGTTATTACCGATAGAGAATTTAGCTAGCAGAGGCTAGTATATCTTGCTTGCTATACTTATGCTAGTGGACGCTAGTATGATTGATTGAGTAATAGTATGATTGATTGAACGTTTCGATTATTGAAATTGATGTGATTTCATTTACTATTATGGTAGTAAATACTATTATGTAGTTTTACAACTATATATATATATATCTTGCTTGCTATACTTATGCTAGTGGACGCTAGTATGATTGATTGAGTAACAATATGATTTCTGAACGATTGATTGAGTAACAGTATGATTGATTGAATGTTTCTATTATTGAAATTGATGTGATTTCATTTACTATTATGGTAGTAAATACTATTATGTAGTTTTACAACTATATATATATATATATATATATATGTTTTACAAAGTAGGGGTTGCTAAAAATGATTTTGACTTGATAACTAAATACGATCCACTCACACTTTGTTTTGCACACCCTTAGTTTAAACTCTGTTATATCTTTATCGAGTTATAATCAATTGTATGAATTTACTTTTGACTATAAACGACGCAACGCAATACTTTTGTGGTTTACTATTATATGCACTATTGTTATGCTCTGATGATGTGATACCAATTAAAAAATGGAACTTAGTTCTAGAATGTGTCCCCAAGTGGGGAGGTTGTGTAGGGTGTCATGCTCCGATCCCGACATGCGTCCAAGATCGAATTGTGACGGTCCAAATACCCGTATCTCAACATACCCTGCCTCCGAGATATGGCAAATCACAACTAGAGAATCGAATAGTATAGTAATTTTTCGTATACTTTATGGCTGCATCTAACCTCCTCGTTAGACTGCCTACATACCCTCATTAGGGATCAAGTCATTCGTAGTTCGTCAATTCACTACACCAGAATATTCATCACATAAATCGCTATATCTCAATAATATACTACAATGCATATCATGCAATATTTCAAAGAACAAACAACGAAGCACAATCATATTCTCTAACCATATTGATCAACAAATCTACTCATAGTGCCCACAGTCACAATCAACAAAATTCCACATTCACATCATCAATAAAATACAATACACCAAAATGCAGGGCTAGTGCGACACAATTCGACCGAAGCCTACAACTCAGAAGCTGAACTCGAATCCAAGTAACCAACAAGTCAAATGATGTAATTTCGGATCACTCAAAGAAATCCATCAATATCAGGTTTCAGACCATTCAACGGAACTAAAACACCAAGTAGGAGGAATTCCGGACCATCACTCAAGGGAATCCAAACCAGGATACGATTCCGGAACATTACTCAACGGAATCGTGGAGTAGAGTATAAGGGATTCTAGACCATCACTCAACGGAATCCAAACCAGGATACGATTTCGGACCATCACTCAACAGAATTGCGGAGTGGAGTAGAAGGGATTCCAGACCATCATTCAACGGAATCCAAACCAGGATACGATTCCGGATCATCACTCAACGGAATCGCAGAGTGGAGTAGGAGGGATTTTTGACTATCACTCAACGGAATCACGGAGTGGAGTAGGAGGGATTCTAGACCATCACTCAACGAAATCCAAACCAGGATACAATTCCAGACCATCACTCAACGGAATCGCTAAGTACAATGCATAACAACCAATCAATGAAACAAGACATGAATCAAGTTACTCAAGTTATAAAAGCTCAACGAAACAAGAAATGAAATAATGAAACGAGGGGTGAAACACGTTTCGAAGCAACAAACCCCATGACAATGGGTTAACGGTCCGCCACTAGCTTCACCTTTCATCACATCAAGCCAATCATACAAAACAAACCATATTTCCAATATGCACGTCAAATCCCACTTCATAAAACTACTTCGATGGCTAAATATAAAAATTAACAATTTATAGGAAACATAATTATAAAACCATTTCATATTAACATATATTAAAGTCACTCACATTTCATCATATCATACCATCTATGCAAATCAACCACCTTTCAAATATACACATCAAATCACATATCATAAGTCACTCAAGTCACTTAAGTCTCCCTTAGTACTAATTTTAGTATTTAGAACGTTTCGAGACATGTTGACCAAAAGTCAACTCTCGGTCAAAGGTAGGGTCCACAATTCTACATAATTTGACCCGGAAGATCCACACATTGGATTTTGGATCCATAACTTTCTAAAGTCCACATTATACTTCTAAAACAATGATGTGAAAATTAACTTGACACACAAATTAAACCCTATTTTTGACAATTGTAGTATATATGCAAATAGGGATCGTTCTAGACCGGGGATTAATTAGGGATGCTAATCAACACAAATAAGACTCAAAAATACTAAACTAGACTCTATAGACTCAAAACTAACTTAAAACACTCAAAACAGCAACACACAATCAAAAAGACTCAATTTTAGACCTAACAAGTGATTTTGACGAAAATAAAACGTAACTTGACTCAAAAGACTAAAAGAAAACAGATTTTTACTCAAATAACAGGACTAAATGAAAGGGGGATTGTTTTTGATGAATTTAAAACTTAAAACAGAAACTTTGCATAAAACACTTTGTAAAAACGAATTTGGGTGAATTAAATGGGTGAAAGGCTAGTTAGAGAGTCCTTCTCCACACATGACATATGCATACAAACCAATTTCCAGTTATTATTCTTTTAGACTATGACTGACAAAGCCCCAAATTAACCGTGATAGCACAAATTAACTTTCAGATTTTCCTTAATTCATTGAATTGGATGGGATACACATCACAACCAAAGTATCCTTCTCAAGTTCCCCAACTATGAAAAGCATGATAGAAAATCATATCAAAGGTCATTAAGTTCTTTGAAAACCTTAAGCATTGACAAGGCATTCGTAACTATGAAAATCATGATACTCATACCAAGGATTTACTTAACACAATCATGACTAGTGACTTCCACTACTTGTGAATATAAGTTCATAACGATTAGGTAAAACTCCCTTATACTCTAGCATCAAATTCATGCATGCAAATTAAGTGTCGACCCCCAATCAACATACATAAACAAGTTTTGATAACTTCAGATAAGCAAATCACATTCAAGGCTTAAGAAACAATAACTGGATGTCATCAATTCATATAAAACATATAATCATGGCTTCGAATTTACCTCTAACTAAAAAGAAATTAGTTCCACATGTTCATCATAATTGAAAACCAAATTAACATAAACATTGAACTAAAGCTAAGGATAGAAAGAACGAAGAAATGCTCCACACTCCAGTGGCATGCACGACACTCCCTTGGATGGTAGATTGCACAAGTCTTCTTCTCCTTCCTTCCTTGCTTGCGGCACTAGGGTGATGTGGTGTGAATTATGGTGTTTGATGGCTGAATGTATGTATGAATGAATGAGTGAATGGATGGATATATTTTCTGCGGCATAAGCATGTATATATATATATATGTGTTACACGGCTTAAACCTTAGGGAAATCAGATTAGGGTGTGGTAGAAATCAGGTGGGAAAAGGTTTGCACAATCCTAGGGGAAAAAGACTAGGGTTCCACGACAAAGACCAAGGAAGAAAGCGAAAAGGATTGTAGGTTCTAGAGCTTCTAAAAGAGGGAGAGGCGCCACCTTTCTAGGGATTCTAGAAACAATGTGTTTTGTGGCAGAAATTGGACTTCTAGAAGGGATAAAGGGTGTGGCATTAGGAATAGATATGGTGTTCTAGAACCATATATCTAGGTGTTTTAATGTGAAATTAAGTCCTCTTTGCAGCTAGAATTAAGGTGCAACAAGATTAGGTTAGGATAAGATAAGATAAGGTTAGATAAGATAGGATTGGATAGGATAAGGTTAGATAATGTTCCTTATTTCTTGCTCTTTCCTTATCTTCTTTGTCTTTGAACTTGTTTCTCCTCATTTGTAGCATGTTCTTAGCAACTCTTGACTTCAATTGTGTCCATCCATCTTGCTCCATAGGCAAGCTATCCATTCGATGCCCAAAACTGCTCCAAATGGCTCCAAAATGCACTTTCTTGCTACTTTAGCCATTTGGACCTACAAACAAACGAAAATAGCTCAAAATAATAAAATAACTATGAACTAACAACATAAATGTAAGAAAACAAGCTAACTAAGTCGCCTAAATATGCTCCTGTCAAACAACCTACTAAAATTCCATCATGATCTGACGGTCGGATCTCCGCTAATTACAAATTCAAGTGGCAACCAACGTTTGATTTTACAAAATTAGAAATTCAATTTAGGAAGATCTATACATTGGATCTCCGATCTATAAGCTTCTATGGTCCTCAAATATTATGTATTATAAGGTATTAAAGTTCGGTAACGATCCAACGGTCGGATCATCGATATTTTAATCAAGTAATGAAATTAGGTTCAAACGATCAATCCACGTCATACAAATATCAAATACAAAATCAAGACATCTAATTGAATTTAGAAAGGCATCGTCGGCTTACTGGCCATGCACCGCCACACCCGCCGCCGCGGGTGGCGGTTTCCGGCGAACGGAAACCCAATTTTTCGACTAACTCCAAAAATTACCAAATTTAACAAAAATGTAGATCTTAATGAGTAGAGCAAGTTTCATACCTATGACCAAGTCCAATTTGGCCAGAAAAAGCCCCAAATTCACTCAAACCCACCGGAAACCCTAATATGGGTGTTCTTCGATACGACTTCCTCGATGTTCCAACGCCTCTACAACTGTGACAACCCGTCCCAAATTTTATTATTTTATAAATTTTATAATGTGAATTTACAAAATTTTATTACTTTGATGGACCAACGTGTTGTGAGACGTACTAAATTTTATTATCTTCTTTCATGGACCAACGTCTTGTGAGACGTACTAAATATTCTTTTAGTATATTCCTGAAGTACTCGACGATATGAACGAGTGATGTGAGAATTATACGCACACAAATTAAACCCTCTTTTTATCAATTGTAGTGAAGAATGCAAGTAGGGATCGTTCTGGACCGGGGATTAGGAGGGATTGTTAATCACTCGGATTTGACTCAAAAACGTAATAACACAATATAAAACACTATACTAGACTCAAAGAATGCAAAACTAAACTTTAAAACACCGAAATAAAACAAAGGACTCAAAACAGCCCCAAAACACTCAAAACTGCCTTAAAAACACAATCTGGGCAGTTTCGAGCACTTTGGTGAATTTGGACGAATTTGTGTAATAAATTGAATCAAAACACTTATAAACACAAACTAAGACACTTTCTAACTAAATTGGACACTAAAGTAAAGGGGAATTGAGGTTTTGACGAAATTAAACTAAATGCACAGATTGTAATAAAGGGCAGATTCTAAATATGAATTTGATGAAAATATGGATGATGGAATAGCTAAGGGGTTCATCTCCACACATGCCATACTTGCACACAAAACGATTTCTAATTGCTTTTCAATAACCCATGAATTCTCAACGCCCCAGATTAACCGTGAATTACACTAATTAACCCTTAGATTTTCCTAACGTTATTGAATTGGATGATTGCATACGACAACCCAAAGCATTCCCCACAAGTTCCCTACATGAATTGCATAATAGAGATACAAGCAAGAATCATTAAGTTCTTTGAAAACCATAAGCATTGACGAAGCACTCGTTACTATGAATTGCATGAAACTTATGCCAAGAATTTACTTAACGCAATTGAGGTCATCAACTTTTACTACTTGTGAATATAAGTTTGTAACGATTAGGTGAAACTTCCTTATATCCTAGCATTAGATTTACGCATGATAATTAAGCGTGCACTCTCAACCAACACACACAAATCAGTTTAATTCAAATAGATAAGTAAATTGAATTCACAACTTATGAAACGCAATTAGAGGTAATCAAATCACATAGCAAGCATGATCATGGTTTCGAATCCCCCCCTAGCCAAGGGGGGTTTAGTTCCTCATACGTACAAGGCAAAGATAAGTAAATTTAACCATTGAAATCAAGGAGAGGAAAACACCTAAAAATTCCAACAACTCAAACTTGAATTGTATGAACGTTTAAGCCCTCTTCTCCTCCTCTTTGTTGCGGCACAAGGGTTGTTGTGAATTTTGGGGGTTATGGATGGTGTAGAATGATGTGTTTAGGATAGGGATGGATGTAGGGGACTGCAAGGCTTATTTTTGGGCAGAAAATATGAAGAATGGTGAAGTATGGAGGTGTTATAGAGAGGGGATGAATTTATGGCGTGAATGGTGAATGAATGAATGCTTTGTGGCTGCAACAAGGATGTTTATTTATAGGTGGCTGAATCATTAAAGAGGGAATGCATGTGGAATGACAGCTAGGGAGTGAATGATTAAAGAGGGAATGCATGTGGAATGACAACTTGGGAGTGAATGATTAAAGAGGGAATGCATGTGGAATGACAGCTAGGGAGTGAATGATTAAAGAGGGAATGCATGTGGAAGTGTGGCTGATTGTTTTATGAAGGGGGAAAGCTGGAAATGGTGTTAGAATGGTGTTTTTGGGGTGTTTTGCTGCCTAGGTTCTCTATGGACGAATTTCTGTGTGAATCCCCCTCTAGGGTTCGGCCAAGGGCTGAATATATGTGTTTTAGGAAGTTAATAACATACCTAATTAAGTTTGAATTCAGATTTCCTAGTCTAAATAGAAAAGGTAAGTGAATAAAGTCCAAATAATTTCAGAAAAAGGGGATGCACGAATTTAAACAAATAGGGAATGTCCTTGCCTTGCAAGGAATCAGAAATTAAACCCCTTGCACAACAAGGAAAGATGATTTAAGGTAAGAAACGAAATTGGTGCAAAAGAAGGAAGGAAAAGTCAATTCCTTGCAAGAAATCAGAAATTAGGACTTTAGGGAAAGTTTTAGAACTAGGAAAGTGAATTAAACTAGGAAATAAGTGTTTGAAATCAGGAAACATAAGGGGAGGTGCGGCATAAGGTTTAGGGAAAGGTAAGGCACCAAACAAGAGGTGTTAGAATAAGGGAAAGGTCCTAACACATGTGAAAAATAGGGAACTTTGCACAAAGAAAGGGAAACCACCTTCTTTGCACGGCAAGGAAGGGAAAATTTGCAAAGAACCTTTGTTTGTTGTCCAAGGGTGCTCAGGAGCCATCTTAAGTGCTAAAACTTAGAGCGTTCTTGATTTAGGAAAGGTCAACCAAAATAGGAAACTTTGGCTTAACTTTCCTACTTCAAGTAGGAATCCTTGTGTGATTAGGAATCCTCGTCCAACTAGGAATCCTCATGTGAGTGGGAAACCTCCTTCAATTTGGAAACCATCTCGTAATTGGAATCCTCATCGTAGTAGGAATCCTTGTCGTAGTAGGAATCCTTGCGACATCAACTCTTCAATTTCGTCCATTCCTTTTGCTCCAAGCATAAGCTATCCAATTTGTGCCCAAAAGTGCTCCAAAATGCTCCAAAATGCATCCTTTCGCCAAATACGTCTTATGAACCTGAAAACACACAAAAGAAGCTTAAAGAACTAAAATAACTAAGAACTAATAACATAAATGTACGAAAACAAGCAAACTAAGTCGCATAAATATGCTCCTATCAAATTCCCCCACACTTAGCTTTTGCTAGTTCTCGAGCAAAACAGAAAAACAAAACAAAACCTAAACCTTCCAACAATGGTCTCAGGGATTCTTCAATGCACATGACATGTTAAAATTCATTATCTCCACAGATTTTAGTCATCTTCACACTTAAGTACATTCTTAATCATAGTCACCACATACTAGTTCACAATTAAGCATTTAAAACAATGTTTTGAATGTAGTAACATGCCTTAGAGAATTTGCTCAATTCCTTACAAGATATGCCCTCAATTTTCACTCAGAATTTCTAACTACACACCCTAATCTAGTTATATGTGAGAAGATTGATGTAAACATGAAAAGAGCACTCACATATATATATCACAAAGAAAGCAATTTCTGGAGTTAATAAGCATGTTTAGATATAATCTCATGAATAGAATGCTACTACTTAGACGCGAGAACCAGTGACACCATAAGCTCATACCAAATTCAAACTCTACCAATTGAAATGCACAACACTCAAGATAGAAGTCAAGGGTTGTAATGGGGCTTGGGGTGTTTGGCTAACAAAGAAGGGATATGGAAAACAAAGGTTCTTAAAGAAATAGTGAGCAAAGCATTCGAATCAACTTAGAATTCACTTTTGAATGAAAACTCAACTTTTGAACAAAAAGGGAAAATTTAGACAATTTAGGGCCAGATTTGGTGTTTTGGACCCCTTCTTCAACATTCAACACTTAATCACACATTCTTACATCTTTTTCAAGCTTTTTTTTTTTTTTTTTTTTTTTCTTTCTTTCATTTCTTTTCTCTTTTGAATCTCAAAACATACATATAAACTTAAGAACAAACATTCCTTCCCCCACACTCATTTTCTTGCATAATGTAACTCAAAAGGAATTCATTTAAGTCATGCTCACTATCTTTTAAGAACAAGGGTGTGGACTGTCCTAAACTAGGCTAGGTGAGGATAATGTGGGTTAACAAGGAATAAAGGCTTAACAAGGCTCAACGGGGTTAACTTAAACAAATAATGAAGTAGGATACACGGCAATTTGGCTTTGGTGGTGGTCACTACACAACTTCTTCTTGAATATGTGTTATGCAAATCAATAACATGCTTTGAATGAAATGGGCATGAGTTCTAGCATTTGGAACTATATGATGAAACGCCTTCTAAGTAGTAACCAAGCAAAGAATAATGAGATCATGCAACGACTTTAGAAACAATAATGCACAGATTTTAACTCTCCAAATAACGTTTAGGCTCAAGTCTCACAAGGTTGTAGCGTTTGTTTGAGTTCCTTCCTTCAAGCATGTTACAAAAACTAATTTTTCTTTTAGGATTGCATGTGAAGTCATGCATTATAACCATAACCAAGCATATACCAAGAGTATATCAAACTTTTCTCCATGTTTATAACTCTTCTTAACAGTCATGCAATTAAAAACCAAATCCTCATTATTGTGTTGGAAGGTACCCTAAGACACAAAAACACAAAAACGGCTCAAAACACTCTTTTTAGGCTTTTCAAAACATGTTTTTCAAATTTTTATGTGCTTTTCGGAGTTATAAAACAAAACACACTAAAACACTCCAAATCAGCTTAAAAACATTTTAAAACAGCAATGAACAACACTTGAAGTTATGGGTGATAAAATCCAACGAATTTGCATCAACATACTTAGTTACCCCCCTCCCCCACACTTCAATCAAACATTGTCCTCAATGTTTTAAGCCTAAATTCACACCAAACAAAAGTAAACACATAAACAGCAACTAAACATACTAAACATGGCAGAATGTAACTAACAAAGAGAAGAGTTTAGGGACGCAAATCTGGTTATGGAGTGTAAATTCCATCTTCTCCTTGGTGATTGCATTGAGGCTTGATCTTGAGTTTGACTGGAAGATTTTCTGGTTTCCTCCAATCGTTGATTTTCCACAGGCTAATCTTGAACTGGGCTGGAGGATTCTGACACATGGCAGGCAAGCACGAGGTGGAGGTGATGACCTGTTTCTTTGTTCAATCTTTCTAATTCGTACTGAAGAGTACGAATTAGAAAGATTGATTTTTCATTGTCACTCGTCTTTCTCCAAGCAGATGTGGTCCCTTCTCTGGAAGTGTATCAACCTTTGAAGATGACTACTCGAGAGCAACGCTAGGTAAGCAACCAGAGAATAGATTCTAGGTAGTCAGTTCCAGATCGGAAGACTGACTCCAAGTGCCGGCTGATTGCTCACTTCACTTTGCCATGCGAGTAATAACAAGGACAAAGGAAAAGATAGGGAAAGATCATGATATGAGATACCTTTGCTTTCACCCTTGATGATATGAGATACTTTTGCTTTTGAAGAAGCAGCGAATGAATCAGCACATATATTTGTTGCGCTTGTCTCCACATGCTTCGATCCACCGTTTCCTCTTGCCTCATCTGTACTCCAGGCATCTGGTATCTTCTTTGGGGGATACATCAATGGTTGAATATGTGTTCTCAAGAGAAGAAGAAAACTGAGCATGTTGAGAGGTTTGGTTGCAGCTACATTCTCGGCCGAGAAGAAAAGTCATGCGTTTTTAGGTGTATGCCTTGCCATGAATGTTGATGTATATAGGAATTGTAATGGCAAGTAGTAGTGCGGATGCGGCAATGACCTCCACGCGTCTTCAACTTTGTCAGAGATCTTTTGACAAAGTTGCACGCGTTATCTGAAAAGCCGGGATTGCGGCTTTGTCACCCACGCTTGTCGGCAAAAGTGTGTAGCTGCATTCTCGGCCTCCACGCGTCTTCAACTTTGTCAGAGATCTTTTGACAAAGTTACACGCTTTATCTGAAAAGCCGGGATTGTGTCTGAAGAGTTGGCGAACTTTACGCAGGAAAATCCGACTTTGAAGAGTGGTGTCTCTTCAATTTTGAATCGGTGGTTCTGTCGCCTCTCCCTTTATAGAGGTGATCGATCACCTCTAACATGCACACTTTGAAGATTGCCCATCCGTGAAAATCGTCTCCGGCCCTTTGAGATTTTACTCCATCCAACCCTTCTCTTTTAACATCTTTGAAAATGGCTAACCCATCTAACATTTGCTTAGATTTGAGTCTTAGCAGTGATCCGGTTGCGCCGCGTCAGGGTAAGGTATGGTGCCCGTCTTTCTTATCTTCTAATGGCCCTCTTACAGGTGAAGACTCCATGATGACGGATGCAACAACAGCTACGATAGTAGCTAGGAACCTCCTCACTCCTAAAGATAGCAGGCTGCTTTCAGGACGGTCCGATGAGTTGGCCGTTCAAGAGTCCCTAGCTCTCAGTGTTCAGTGTGCGGGCTCTGTGTCCAACATGGGCCAACGCCTACTTGCTCGATCCTGTCAAGTTGAATCATTGATGGCGGAGGTGGAAAATCTCAAGCAAGAGATCAAACAGCTTAAGCACGAGAATAGAAGTTTGCACGTGCTTGCAAATAATTATTCGACAGGCATGAAGAGGAAGCTTGATGAGCTGCAACAATCTGAAGGTCGAATTCAAAGTGACCGTCAAAGGCTTGCGGCTTTCTTCCAGAGGCACCTTTTTCCTGCGTCATCTAGCGTTCCACCAAGTATTGAGGCCTCGAATGGTCTATCTTCGATGCCTCCCGCTCCGATGCCTCCCGCTCCGAGAGTTTTGCCACGTAGTGGGGCTTCACGTAAACAACCTTTGTGAAGGCTCCATCATTCTGCCACGAAATTTTTTTTTTTATTTTATTTTGCACTCACTTGAAATTTCTCGGAGATCAATGAACATGCTTTGTTTTATTCAGTGTATTGGGTTGCCTCCCGAGTAGCGCTTTCTTTTACGTCTTGCAGCCGGACGAGACCTTCTTTTCTCACTTAGGACCCACGACATGGAATTGATCTTTGAATGGGGGATGATACTTGAGATGATCCGGTAATGGTTTAAATTCTAGAGTGGGTGCCTGAATCATTAACAACATATTAGTATAAAACAAAATTGAAATTCGGGGAGGTGGCTTACCTGTGTGCTCCGACATAAACTCAAGAATAAACACCCCTTCGAAAGTTGTAGGACTAGCAAATTCAGCTAGATTTGGTGTTTTGAGAGTTATGACTTGTCCTGTGTCATAAAATCCAATTTCTTTGCGAATTGTTGTCTCAAGTATATCCTCTTTGATGAATTCTAGACATTCCCCAGTCACATCTTGCTCTTGATTCTTTGGAAAGGATTCGAAGATGCCTTTCCCACCCTCTTCTTCCTTGGATTGCATGATCCTGCAAGGAATAGGGACATTCGGTGGAACGGGGTTAGAAATAATTAAATTTTGAACAACCTTACCTGAATTGGATGGCGTAGGAGCAATAGGTGCCTGCAATAAAGGTGTTTCCACCCTTGCCATAGGTTGCGTGTGTTCCTCTTCCTCAAATTGCAATCTTTCATCTTCCTTGTAATTTGATTTTGATGGTTTAGGGTCTGTTCCAACCTCCTTGCTACTTCTCAAGATGATTTCCTTGGCAGTTTCAAATCCTTCCTTCGGATTTGCAATGGTTGAAATAGGGAGTTTGCCTTGGTCTTGAAATTGTCCTACGAACTCCGCTATCTGCCCAATTTGCTTTTCCAAGTGGTCCAACCTTTTGTCTTGATTTTGCATTGCTTTGTTTTGATCTTCTTGCCCCTGAGACAAATTGGTGAGTAACTTACTAACCGTATCATTATACAAAGACTTACTTGAATTTGTTTGGGCAGGTTGTGGTGGCTGCATAGGTGTTGTATAGAACTCCTCATATGGTTGCCAATATTCTCCTTGTTGAGCCTCCTTGACTTGGTTTTGTGAGCCCTGCACCAAAGAAATTAATTCATTAAGAACTTGATTATAATCTATTGACAAACCTGAGTTTGGTTGGGCATATTGTATATGAGGTTGTGGTGGATGCATAGACGTTGAATAGAACTCCTCATATGGCTGCCAATATCCTTCTTGTTGAATATGTTGAGGTTCCCACCACATAGAGTTTGAATGATCACTCCAATCTGAATTGTAAGTATTGGAAAACACGTCATTCCTTGATTGATTATGATCAAATGTACCAACTCTTTGCATTTGGGACCTTTCAATGAGCTGTGACAAAAGAGAAGCACTATCAAGTGCCATGTCTTGCTTCTCTAGTACCTAAAATCAACAAAACAAAACTAAAATATATACACAGAAACAAAATAAAACTAAACAGGAAGTAATAATCCAAGGGATTAGCAAAGTTGCTAATCCCCGGCAACGGCGCCAAAATTTGATGTGAGAATTATACGCACACAAATTAAACCCTCTTTTTATCAATTGTAGTGAAGAATGCAAGTAGGGATCGTTCTGGACCGGGGATTATGAGGGATTGTTAATCACTCGGATTTGACTCAAAAACGTAATAACACAATATAAAACACTATACTAGACTCAAAGAATGCAAAAACTAAACTTTAAAACACCGAAATAAACCAAAGGACTCAAAACAGCCCCAAAACACTCAAAACTGCCTTAAAAACACAATCTGGGCAGTTTCGAGCACTTTGGTGAATTTGGACGAATTTGTGTAATAAATTGAATCAAAACACTTATAAACACAAAATAAGACACTTTCTAACTAAATTGGACACTAAAGTAAAGGGGAATTGAGGTTTTGACGAAATTAAACTAAATGCACAGATTGTAATAAAGGGCAGATTCTAAATATGAATTTGATGAAAATATGGATGATGGAATAGCTAAGGGGTTCATCTCCACACATGCCATACTTGCACACAAAACGATTTCTAATTGCTTTTCAATAACCCATGAATTCTCAACGCCCCAGATTAACCGTGAATTACACTAATTAACCCTCAGATTTTCCTAACGTTATTGAATTGGATGATTGCATACGACAACCCAAAGCATTCCCCACAAGTTCCCTACATGAATTGCATAATAGAGATACAAGCAAGAATCATTAAGTTCTTTGAAAACCATAAGCATTGACGAAGCACTCGTTACTATGAATTGCATGAAACTTATGCCAAGAATTTACTTAACGCAATTGAGGTCATCAACTTTTACTACTTGTGAATATAAGTTTGTAACGATTAGGTGAAACTTCATTATATCCTAGCATTAGATTTACGCATGATAATTAAGCGTGCACTCTCAACCAACACACACAAATCAGTTTAATTCAAATAGATAAGTAAATTGAATTCACAACTTATGAAACGCAATTAGAGGTAATCAAATCATATAGCAAGCATGATCATGGTTTCGAATCCCCCCTAGCCAAGGGGGGTTTAGTTCCTCATACGTACAAGACAAAGATAAGTAAATTTAACCATTGAAATCAAGGAGAGGAAAACACCTAAAAATTCCAACAACTCAAACTTGAATTGTATGAACGTTTAAGCCCTCTTCTCCTCCTCTTTGTTGTGGTACAAGGGTTGTTGTGAATTTTGGGGGTTATGGATGGTGTAGAATGATGTGTTTAGGATAGGGATGGATGTAGGGGACTGCAAGGCTTATTTTTGGGCAGAAAATATGAAGAATGGTGAAGTATGGAGGTGTTATAGAGAGGGGATGAATTTATGGCGTGAATGGTGAATGAATGAATGCTTTGTGGCTGCAACAAGGATGTTTATTTATAGGTGGCTGAATGATTAAAGAGGGAATGCATGTGGAATGACAGCTAGGGAGTGAATGATTAAAGAGGGAATGCATGTGGAATGACAACTTGGGAGTGAATGATTAAAGAGGGAATGCATGTGGAATGACAGCTAGGGAGTGAATGATTAAAGAGGGAATGCATGTGGAAGTGTGGCTGATTGTTTTATGAAGGGGGAAAGCTGGAAATGGTGTTAGAATGGTGTTTTTGGGGTGTTTTGCTGCCTAGGTTCTCTATGGACGAATTTCTGTGTGAATCCCCCTCTAGGGTTCGGCCAAGGGCTGAATATATGTGTTTTAGGAAGTTAATAACATACCTAATTAAGTTTGAATTCAGATTTCCTAGTCTAAATAGAAAAGGTAAGTGAATAAAGTCCAAATAATTTCAGAAAAAGGGGATGCACGAATTTAAACAAATAGGGAATGTCCTTGCCTTGCAAGGAATCAGAAATTAAACCCCTTGCACAGCAAGGAAAGGGGATTTAAGGTAAGAAACGAAATTGGTGCAAAAGAAGGAAGGAAAAGTCAATTCCTTGCAAGAAATAAGAAATTAGGACTTTAGGGAAAGTTTTAGAACTAGGAAAGTGAATTAAACTAGGAAATAAGTGTTTGAAATCAGGAAACATAAGGGGAGGTGCGGCATAAGGTTTAGGGAAAGGTAAGGCACCAAACAAGAGGTGTTAGAATAAGGGAAAGGTCCTAACACATGTGAAAAATAGGGAACTTTGCACAAAGATAGGGAAACCACCTTCTTTGCACGGCAAGGAAGGGAAAATTTGCAAAGAACCTTTGTTTGTTGTCCAAGGGTGCTCGGGAGCCATCTTAAGTGCTAAAACTTAGAGCGTTCTTGATTTAGGAAAGGTCAACCAAAATAGGAAACTTTGGCTTAACTTTCCTACTTCAAGTAGGAATCCTTGTGTGATTAGGAATCCTCGTCCAACTAGGAATCCTCATGTGAGTGGGAAACCTCCTTCAATTTGGAAACCATCTCGTAATTGGAATCCTCATCGTAGTAGGAATCCTTGTCATAGTAGGAATCCTTGTCGTAGTAGGAATCCTTGCGACATCAACTCTTCAATTTCGTCCATTCCTTTTGCTCCAAGCATAAGCTATCCAATTTGTGCCCAAAAGTGCTCCAAAATGCTACAAAATGCATCCTTTCGCCAAATACGTCTTATGAACCTGAAAACACACAAAAGAAGCTTAAAGAACTAAAATAACTAAGAACTAATAACATAAATGTACGAAAACAAGCAAACTAAGTCGCATAAATATGCTCCTATCAACGAGTAAGCACAAGCAGAAGTGAATTTGGAATTAAGAACCGAAAGTATTTTGAAAAAAATAACTATTCTATTTTTATTATTTTAATATATGCTAAAAGGAGGACATAAGGTGTGTGTGTGAGTGTGTGCGTGTGTTTGTGACGGAAATGGGGGAGAAAAAGAAAAAGAATGGGGGGAGAAGAGGAAAGGAGGAGAAGGGAAGGGCTGTTGCCCAATCAGGAAGAGAAGAGAAATGAGGGACCAACCAGGGAAGAAAGCATGGAGGAAAAAGGAGGGAGAAAAGAAAAGGGGGGAAACTGGGTTTCCCTCAACCCGTGACCCGACCCGGTGGATTCTCCCATCTTCGGCCACCTTGGACGACAAGGTTAGTGTAAAATGACCCTTACCATGAGGCCAACTGATCCCTCTTCCATTTTCATGTAAAAATTGGGTGGAAATTGGTGAATTTTGGGTAAAACCGTGCAAAAAGGGGGCGCACGGGTTGGGTTTCATTCTACCATGATTTGAAGCTACCTCCTCCTATTACCACCACAAATAGACTCCCCTCAACCTCATGAACAAAGCCCAAACACTTGTGGAGGCGTCGGAGTGAGCATGGAGGTCGAATCGAAGCACACCCTCTTTAGGGTTTTCAGCGGAATTATGTAAAATTGAAGTGTTTCTCGACAAAATTAGACTTTGCCACAGGTATAAAGTTTACTCTACTCATTGAGACCTACAATTCTGTAAATTTTAGTAATTTTTGGAAATAGTGGAATTTTCCGGTGAGTCGGGGCGGCCGACCGCCACCGGTGGTGGCGCGTGCAGCGGCACGTGGTCAGTGGGCGGCCAATGCTATTTTTAGGCTATATTAAATGTCTTTAATTCAGTTTTGATATTTGAATGACGTAGGTTAATCATTGGAACCTATATTCGGTACGATACGTTAATAGGTATTTATATGAATCGATGATTCGACCGTTGGATCATCACCAAACTTTAATATGTTATAGTACATAATATTTGAGAATCATAGAAACTTACAGATAGAGAATCTGACATACGGATCTTTCCAAATTGGGTTTGTAAGTTTATAAAGTAAATGTTAACCGCCACTTGGTTTTGGGCAATTGGTGAAGATCCGACCGTTGGATCGTAATGAAATTTTAGTATGTTATTATAGAAGCATAATGTGAATCTTTGGAAGTTGAAGATTGGAAATCTGATATGGAGATCTTTCGGATAGAGTTATGCAGGGTTGTAGACCCTACCATCGGTCTTTGATCGACGGTTAACTTATGGTCAGTAGGTCTCAAACTATTTTAGAATGTCCTTGAGGATGTGTTTTATGTGAATTACATATTCTACTAATAAGAGTTCTGAGATATGATTCAATAATTGTTCTAGGCGCCAATCATTCGGGATGCCTCGATGCTCGTGCTAGAGAATCATAACATGGACTCCAGGTGAGTGGGTCTTAACCTTTTATCATAAGCATATAATTAATAGTTCCACAAACGCTTTTAAATTGAATTATGCATGTCACCTACAAATAATGTATGTGAACTACGAATGGCTTGATCTCTGTTTAGGATACGTAGGTAGTTTAACGAGACGTTAGATGCAGCCATAAAATAAACGAGACTAAATAATTGAGACAATAGCCTTGTTTGAGGAATTGAATAGTGTGAAGGAGATTTGTAGAAAATGCAAGATATAACCTTAGGTTTTGGTAGTTATATGTTGGTCATAAATTAAGATGTAAAGAATCAAGAAATTGAAGTAAGGAAAGGTAAGTAATGACAGTTAATGTAACTAGTGTCTAATTGGACTTATCATCGATGATTACTCTCGAAAGTAAATAGTTCAGGAGCGAGGTGTTACAGTTTATGCATTTCATGCCATTTGTATATATGTTTATATATCTGGAAGTATTATGATATAGTTGAATTTCAGATTTACATCATGGTATATTCATGTGTATATTACCTGAACCTAACTATTGTGAATGCTTTGAAGTGCTAAATGATGCTGCGGATGCCTAGGTAAGCTTCAGGTGAGTACATGTTGATGATAGTGATGGTAGTGAGTATCATTGCGTTGAGATATATTATAGCTCATAAACCTGCACCCCCGTGTTAGTGCTCTCGCCTGTGGCCAGGGCACAGTCCTTCACATGATGTTCACCTCCCGCACCTTATGCTCACCTTGGATCCAAGGTAGGTGCATAGTCCTGTCGTACAGACCACTTTAGGTGGTTCTGACTCGTAGGTGACCTGCGATTATTCGCACAGTCTTTACGTGATCGTAGCACTTGAGCGTATTTATTTACACCCAGTCTTGTCGTACAGGTCACTATAGGTGACTTCGACTTATATGCTAGCCATGATTGATAAGATATGGATAAGTCGTACAGGTCATTATAGGTGACTCCGACTTATATGCTAGCTATAGATGATGAGATACAGATAAGTCGTACATGTCACTATAGGTGACTCCGATTGATGTGCTAGCATTGATTTATGTGACATATGTGTACAGTTGTACAGGTCACCATAGGTGATTCTGACTTGCATGCTAGCATCGTTTATTAAACATGTGATTATTTATATTGCTAATGAGATGATGGATAGTGGTATACTTCCGGGTTTACTTTTAGTATACTTTTGATTTCATACTTTTGCGTAGTATGATTTATTGGAAACTATACATGTTTTACGGTGAGGGGTTACTACCTTTGATAACAGAAATGATTTTGAAAATCTTTGTTTCGACCGTTCACGTTTTCTATTTTTGCACCTCTCTAGGTTCTAATAGCAAAGTTCCGTATCGACGAGGATTTGTGGCACTCCCAGTTCAGGTGGCTCCTTGTGATAGTATAATCATTATCTTACCTTACTATGCTTACTTATGCTTCGTATCACGCGTGAAATGGGTCCATACCCACTCACCGCGTATTTGTGTATTTAGGCACTTTTAAGTTTAAATTTATTCACATTTAACACATTATCACCTTCTATGGCTTCGTCACCTTCCAGGTGTCGGCCAGCACAACTCGATTTGGAATCCTAGTGGACTTTTTAGGTCGAGGTATGTCAACAACTGATTAGGTCTTGTTCCTGGGTCCAAGGGGTGTTGATTAAGGGTGGTGGTAGGTGGTGTAATTTGCTGGAACGGTGAAATCGCCGTTGAGACCTCCGGTGCTCCGGTGAAGTTTTACACGAAATTGGACCTTAAACCTTTCTAAATGGAAGATAGGAAGTTACTGAGAATTTTACAGGTGTTGGATGGTGGTGATTCAACGGGAAAAATGACGGAATCGCGGGAATAAAGCCGGGTGGAAACCGGGTTACATGGGTCACGGGAATGAAGGGGGAAATTCCTTTCCATCCATTTGTCTGAATGGATCCAATTTTAGTCATACCTGGTAGGACCAAATTCCCACAAAGTGGGAGTTTATTTAAATTGATCATCTAAAGTTTTGTACAACGACTTCAAAGGTTTGTAATTATACCGTTATTAACACACCCCGACCAAGATCAGGGCATGCTAGCCGTCACGTGGAAGTGACGTAACCATGTGCACAGTGCGGAAGCTAAGAAATAATAACAAAAGTATGAATAAATAAAAACCAAGCTATACACGTAAATAACATACATGTGCAAGCGTAAGTGTGAAAAACAATGTTCAGAGCACGGAAGACCTAGTGCAGTCCGGGAGAAGCAACACTAAATAAACACACCCAAAGGTGGTCCTACACTGGTGATAATTTGTCAGATAAGCCGAGAAATCCTCTGGGGAGCCACCAAAAGTGCTAGCCAAACTAGAACCTAGAGGGGCGCAAAATAGAAGCGTGAGTGGGCAAAAACAAAGCTTTTCAAAAATCATTTCATAAGCAAAGTTCTAACCCCTCGCCGTAAAACCTGTATACTTCCCAGAAAATAGAATATATACGTATATATAAGTCATGCTCAGAAATATGCCATGTCAAATGCCTCTAAATAAAATGCAAGTACTCAGGTAATGCCATTCAATGCCATGTAATCTGTCAGCTGGAGTCACCTAACGTGACCTGTACAGTTAAAGTGGTCTGTACACGAGTCGGAACCACCTAAAGTGGTCTATACAACAGGACTGGGTGTAAATAAGTACGCCCAAGTGCTCTAATTCACTAACTACACCTGCACACGAGTCGGAACCACCTAAAGTGGTCTGTATGACAGGACTGGGTGTAAATAAGTACGCTCAAGTGCTACGATCACATGAAGACTGTGCACCTAACTTGGATCCAAGATGAGCGTGTGGTGCGGGAGGTGAACATCACGTGAAGGACTGTGCCCAACTCTGGGCGGGAGCACTAACACCGGGGGTGCAGGTTATGAGCTTTCTATGCATCTCATATCACCACTAACCATAAACATAAACCATAACTTACCTGGCACTTACCTGTGCGTTCGCAGCACCAAACATATGTATATATGCAACTAATAATGCATAATTAAACAGGCAAACATAATGCATGGCATATATACGTATAAACGTTTCATTTCACTTTTTGGGAAAAACACAAGTATATAGGTATATACGGAAAACCAAAAGCCAACTCATTGGTATGTAGAAGGATCGTAATCCCCTTGCCTCGAGTGACTGCGCTCGTCCACGGGATAGGTCTCACCTATATGCGAAACAACTATAAAAACGTTAATTTTAAAGCACATAACCAACATTACGAAATAACTTCTCATACAATGCTCAAATGGGGTATATGAATACACCAACGTGATCTACTCAACCTCACGAACATCCCCAGATTTATAAAACAATTTTCTGACACCGCACGCGCCCCCACGAGCTGGCCAAGGCACGGCCACACGCGCCGCCCATGCGCAAGCACGTGCCTGGCACACCGACGGCGTCAGTGAACATCGTCAGGAATATTTCGTTAAGTCTAACAGATTCCGTTAACGCCGTTAGGAATATTCCGTCTAAACTGACAGAATATTTCGTCATATTCTCTGGCCAAACTCCGACGCCGTCGCCGTCGCCGGAAAACCGGGAAAACTTCTAAACTTCGTATCTCACTTGTTTTTCACCCAAATTTCACGAAATTGGTACCAAAATGAAGCTTACAACTAGAGGAACAAATCCTTACCACTTTCAAGCACTAAAACGAACAGAATCTCGCCGGGAAAACTCCACCAAATCTGGCCATGATGTGAGAATTATACGCACACAAATTAAAACCCTCTTGTGACAATTGTAGTATAAGTATAAGTAGGGATCGTTCTTAACCGGGGATTAGGAGGGATTGCAAAATCACTTGGAAACTGACTCAAAAACGTAAAATAAAGTTTAAAACACTGAACTAGACTCAAAGAATGCAAAACTAAACACTTAAAACACTAAAACAAACCAAAAGACTCAAACAGCACCCAAAACACTCAAAATAGCCTTAAAAACACTTTCTGGGCAGTTTTGAGCACTTTGACTACTTTGGACGAAATTGGGTAATAAAATGAATCAAAACACTTAAAAACACAAACTAAGACACTTTCTAACTAAGTTGGACACTAAAGTAAAGGGGGATTGAGGTTTTGACGAAATTAAACTAAATGCACAGATTGTAATAAAGGGCAGATTCTAAATATGAATTTGATGAAAATATGGATGATGGAATAGCTAAGGGGTTCATCTCCACACATGTTATACTTTGAACACAAAACGATTTCTAATTGCTTTTCAATAAACCATGAATTCTCAACGCCCCAGATTAACCGTGAATTGCACTAATTAACCCTCAGATTTTCCTAACGTTATTGAATTGGATGATTGCATACGACAACCCAAAGCATTCCCCACAAGTCCCCTACATGATTGCATAATAGAGATACAAGCAAGAATCATTAAGTTCTATGAAAACCATAAGCGTTGACGAAGCACTTGTTACTATGATTGCATGAAACTTATGCCAAGAATTTACTTAACGCGATTGAGATCATCAACCTTTACTACTTGTGAATATAATTCCATAACGATTAGGTGAAATTTCCTTATATCCAAGCATCCAATTTATGCATGATCATTAAGCGTGCACTCTCAACCAACACACACAAATCAATGTAATTCACATAGATAAGTAAATTGAATTCACAACTTATGAAACGCAATTGGAAGTAATCAAATCATATTGCAAGCATAAACATGTATTTCGAATCCCCCCTAGCCAAGGGGGGGTTTAGTTCCTCATACGTACAAAACAAAGAGAATTGAAATTAAACATTGAAATCAAGGAAAAGAAACACCTAAAAATTCCAACAACTCAAACTTGAATTGTATGAACGTTTAGGCCCTTCTCCTCCTCTTTGTTGCGGCACAAGGTCTAAGGATAGGTTTTGGGGGTTATGGATGGTGTAGAATGATGTGTTTAGGATAGGGATGGATGTAGGGGACTTCAAGGCTTATTTTTGGGCAGAAAATATGAAGAATGGTGAAGTATGGATGTGTTATAGAGAGGGGATGAATTTCTGGCATGAGTGGTGAATGAATGAATGGTCGTTTTGTGGCTGCAATGGATGTTTATTTATAGGTGGATGAATGATTAAAGAGGGAATATGACAGCTAGGTTGGTTGGTGGCTGCCATCATGAAGAGTGCATGGATGTGGCTGAATGGGTTAAAGAGGGAATGATGATGGGAGAGCATGTGGGTGACAGCTAGGTTGGTTGGTGGCTGCAATGGAGGTGTGGAATGATGATGGGAGAGCATGTGAGTGAATTATGAAGAGTGAATGCATGTAGGGTGCTGCTATGGTGGGAAATATTGGGCAGAAAATATCCTAAGGCTTTATTAGTTAGTTTAGGAAAGGATGTAACTCCAAATCCTCCTTTAGGTCTTCAATTTCGTCCATTCATTTTGCTCCAAGCATATGTTATCCATTCCAAGCCCAATTTTGCTCCAAAATGCTCCAAAATGCATCCTTTTGCATACTTTGCCCTTAAATCTTGAAAATACATAAAACTAGCTTAAAAGACTACTTTACTAAGGAAAAACACTTTAAATGCACAAGACAAGCTAATCTAAGGTGCATAAATATGCTCCTATCAGGCCAAACCTGCAACTCATGATCCCGACATCCAAAACCTTCAAACGAACCACCCCGAGCCTCCTAAGGACTTCACCAAGCTTCCTACAAGCTTGAAATTCCCAAAAACACAAGAATTAACGTGTGCATGAACAGTACCCCGATTTACACCTCTCGGGTTCGACGTGAGAATGAAGGTTTCCTTACCTAAAATGGGTATGGTTGAACTCCTAAGGACCTCACAAGCACAAATACGTAGTTTGTTTCCTCGATCTGTAACGGTTCCAATGGTTTTGGTGTTGTCCGTACGTATGGTGAAGAAAAGAGAGAAAGAGAGAGAGAGACAGATACGGGACAGGGCAGAGAGAGAGGAATGAGTGTGGGTGTGTGTGTGGTCCAAAATCAACCAAGCAAATTCCAAAATTGACCACACAACGAAACAAACATACTAGGGGCAAAACCCTCATTTCACCCCTACTATACGAAAAGTCTGGGACGGGCTATCACAGTTATAATCCGGATTTGCAAACAGTTTTTGCCTATATGCTGGTGCTTTTGAGATCTATTCAAAAATATAAATCATGACCTTGAAAGGTCTACGGATTTTAGATAATTAATTTCCAAATTTCAAACTACGTAACTAGTTTAATGAAATCTAAATTCAAATAAATTAATATAATTTCGTGAAAAACAATATAAAATTTCAATAATACAAATACGTAAATTATAACAGTGAAATCTAGGAACGGGCTTTCACATAGGGAACCTAGATGATAAGATTAAATAATTAACAAATGAGCCTTCTAGTTCAAAATATTTCACATCACAATTTTCTTACTCATGGCTTCGTCATTAAGTTGATGGTATTTCGTCACCTCTATGGTGGGGTTTTATTGTCAATTTAGTGATGGCCAGTACATTTCCACCCTTAGCTAAAGCCTAATCAGGTCTAGGTGTATCATGTTGATCTATCTGGATTTTAATGCCAAATTGGAAATCCTATGGTTAGTAACGTTTAGGTTATGTGTATGAAAGAGAAAGGTTTCATGAATCTAATATCTTTAGATCACATTCTCTTTATTACATATTACTTGGACTTATTGTTTAATATGAGATGACTTGCATACAACACTTAATGACATGGCTGTAAAACAATAATATTTACCCTTAGCTTAAACTAGATTAGTTTAATATGTGAAATGTTTATAAAGTATTATCTCATGATTACCTTTGGTGCACATTTCCAACACTCTCATACAAAAAACAAAAAAAAAATGGTTAGACTCTTTCTCTAAGACTATATGCGTCACTCCCTACCATAGTTTCCTCATTATTCATGTTTTCAATAAATTGTAGTACTTTATATGTTTCCAAATACATGTATAGTATTATTTAATACACACACACACACACGCACACATATAAGTAAACACTTATGCCTTGTTTGGGTAGCTAGAATTGTGCTGACTAGTTCACTTGAATAGGCTAAATAATAATCGAATAGTACTAACTAAATTCCTCAGGTGTTTGGTTGTAATATCGGACTGACCATATTATTTACTGGGAGCTTTAATGAAAAAGGATTCTCCGAACTTTTTTCTAACAAAAAAAAAAAATCACTTAATAACTTTATTTAATAAAAAGGAATTGAATTTTAATTAAAATGACTTAAACTTTAATGAAAATGACAAAATTATAAAATGATTAAAAAAAAAACTTAAAACAAAAATAACGTGTGGGACCTACGCATCCCCTCTTTTCTCTCTCCTCCACATTCTCTCACCCTTATCATTTATTTCTATTCACCCATCATCATCTCTCTCTTCACTCATCACAATTATCTCTTATCTTTTACCCATCACCATCATCTCTCTCCTCTTTTACCTATCACTATAATCTCTCTCTTGTTCACCCATCACTATTATCATTTTGTTCTCTCTGATGTCACTCCTGCCTCCCTCTCCGTTTTGTTTTTTATTTTTTTTGTTGATATTAGCAAATTTTTAATAGAAAACGCTTAATACTTTTTATTAATAAGGAATATTGTATCTAAAGAATAATACATTTCTAGGAAAATTAACCAAAATTCAAGTTATTTTCTCATTATATTAGTCAATTTTTTAGTCCTGTTAGTTTTTTTAGTTTCTTCGGAAATGGTAAATTATTTTTAGAAACTGTGACACCATTTCTAGAAACAATGATTGACACACCCCGACCAAGATCAGGGCATGCTGGCCGCCACGTGGAAGTGACGTAACCATGTGCACAGTGCGGAAGCTAATAAACAATAATAAAAGTACGAATAAATAAAAACCCAGCTATACACAAAGTAAATAACATACATGTGCAAGCGTAAGTGTAAGAAACAAAGTTCAGAGCACGGAAGACCTAATGCAGTCCGGGAGAAACAACACTAAATAAACACACCCAAAGGTGGTCCAACACTGGTGATAATCTGTCAGATAAGCCGAGAAAATCCTCTGGGGAGCCACCAAAAGTGCTAGCTAATCTAGAACCTGGAGGGGCGCAAAACAGAAAGCGTGAGTGGGCAAAAACAAAGCTTTTCAAAAACCATTTCATAAACAAAGTTCTAACCCCTCGCCGTAAAACCTGTATACTTCCCAGAAAAATAGAATATATACATATATATAAATCATGCTCGGAAATATGCCATGCCAAATGTCTCGAAATAAAATGCAAGTACTCAGGTAATGCCAAACAATGCCATGTAATCTGTCAGCCGGAGTCACCTAACGTGACCTGTACGGCTGAATCTAGAGCTCAAATCTCCAACTCACTAACTATACCTCAACACGAGTCGGAACAACCTAAAGTGGTCTGTACGACAGGACTAGGTGTATAATAAGTACGCTCAAGTGCTAGGATCACGTGAAGCCTGGGTGAATAATCGCGGGTCACCTACGAGTTGGAACCACCTAAAGTGGTCTGTACGATAGGCCTGTGCACCTAACTTGGATCCAAGATGAGCATGTGGTGCGGGAGGTGAACATCATGTGAAGGACTGTGCCTAACTCTGGGCGGGAGCACTAACACCAGGGGTGCAGGTTATGAGCTCTCTATGCATCTCAAATCACTACTGAACATAAACATAAACCATAACCTACTTGACACTTACCTGTGCGTCCGCAGCACCAACACACACATATATATATGCAACTAATAATGCATAATTAAATGGGTAAACATAATGCATGGCATATAAACGTATAAACATTTCATTTCACTTTCTGGGAAAAAACATAAGTATATAGGTATATACGGAAAACCAAAAGCCCACTCACTGGTATGTAGAAGGGTCGTAACCCCCTTGCCTCGAGTGACCGCGCTTGTTCTCAGGATAGGTCTCACCTATATGCGAAACAACTATAAATACGTTAATTTTAAAGTACATAACCAACATTACGAAATAACTTCTCAAACAATGCTCAAAAGGGGTGTATGAATACACCAACGTGATTTACTCAACTTCACGAACATCCCCATATTTTTAAAATAATTTTTCGACGCCGCACGCACCCCCACGCGCCAGCCAAGGCATGGCTACATGCGCCGCCCACGCGCAGGCACGTGCCTGCGCGGCGTCAATTAACGCCGTCAGGAATATTCTGTTAATGCCGTTAGGAATATTCCGTCCAAACTGACGGAACATTCTGTCATCTTCTCCGGCCAAACTCCGGGGCCAGCAAACCGGGAAAAATTCAAAACTTCATACCTCACTTGTTTTTCAACCAAATTTCACAAAATTGGTACCAAAATGAAGCTTACAACAAGAGGAACAAATCCATACCACTTTCAAGCACTAAAACCCACGAAATCTCGCCGGAAAAACACCACCAACTCCGGCCAAACCTGCAACTCACGATCCCGACGTCCAAAACCTTCAAACAAACCACCCCAAGCCTCCTAAGGACCTCACCAAGCTTCCTACAAGCTTGAAATTCCCAAAAACACAAGAATTAACGTGTGCATGAACAGTGACCAAATCGGGGGATCACGAGTTCGACGTGAAAACGAAGGTATCCTTACCTAAAATGGGTATGGTTGAACTCCTAAGGACCTCACGAGCACAACTATGTAATTTGTGTCCTCGATCTGTGAAGTTTTCAAGGGTTTTGGGTGTTGTCCGTACAAGAAAATAGGAAAGGGAGAGAGAGAGGGACTCGAGACAGGGCAGAGAGAGAGAGAGGAAATGAGTGTGGTGTGTGTGTGGTCCAAACTCCACCAACCAAAGCCCAAAAATGCCACACAACGAAAAAAACCATACTAGGGGTAAAACCGTCATTTCACCCCTACGGTACGAAAAGTCCGGGACGGGCTGTCATAATGACATTGTTTAAGAAAAAAAAGTGATTCTATTTTTAGGAATAGTAATACTACCTCTAGAAATTGTGTCACTATTTTTGTAAACGTTGAACTATTTCTACAAACGGTGACCGCTTTTTAGACTCTTTTAATTTGTTAAAGGGAAAACTTTGATTTGATTATTTCACAATGACAAACAAAACTCATTGACAAATTCTTGTTAAGAATTTATAAAGCTCAAAAACCTATAAAAAAAATTAAAAAAAAAAAATGAAGCCAACCTTTCGGGTTAACGAAACCCTTTTTTCCACTTTGGACAAGTCAATTAAAACCCAAAAAAAAAAAATTTAAAAGAAATTTGAAAGAACAAAAATTATATACAATTACAAAAAGAAAAAGAAAGAATCACACAATATAAGTCATCTATCCTAATCTTTAAAGATGACGTCAAGGAAAGTTATACACAATTACAAAAATGAAAAGGAAAATCATATACAATTACAAAATGGAACAGAAACAGTGGTTCCAAGGTTTTGTTAGGAGTATAGAAACTGTGGTAGCAACTCATAAAGCTTGGTTGGCGTGTGTGCACGCGCCGTTGTTTGTTTGTTTTTCATTTTTGTCTTACTATTAAATAAACTTAATACATTGCTTTTGGTTTAAACTTAATTTTAAACCCCTTTTCATTATTTTTTTTCATTTATTTGTACTATTTTTGGTGCGTTTTAAACAATTCAAAAATAAAAAATCACAAATGTGGCTTGCAAAATAAAAATTCACACACAAAAAAAAAAAAAAAAAGTACACTTTTAATGAAAGTCTTTCTACCATTCAATCTTAATCATAAGAACATTTTTTGTATGAAAAGTCCATAATGGGTTTTTGGTATGAAAAGTTCATAATGGGTCAACCCTTTTTTTTTTTTTATTTACTCTTATATCATTAAATCCTTATTATAGAGGGGTCCACAATGATGAACACATTTTTGTCTAGTTAAAGTTCATTACTTTGCATAATGCTATTCTGCTTATGCTACTTTTCATCTTTTGCTAATCTGCTGTCAGCTCTTCATGCTTCCATCATGTTGTTAATGTTGTGCAGCTCCTCTTGTGTCAAATTGTTCCAGTACTATTAATCTCCTTCTACCAGTTCTGCCTCTCTTTCTCTATCTTCTTTTATCTTGTAATACATATTTGATGTTTCTCCTTTAAAATTTTAAGGCTTCGAGTAGGGCTGATGATGGACTTTTGCCTTGCTATACATTTCTTCTTCTTCGCTCTAATATCATATCATACTTAAAATCTTCAAACTCATCTAAAGCTAACACTTGGATTCCTCGATATCTCAAAATATTTTTGTATGAAAGAGTCCATCTGTATGGAGAGACAGAGGTTAGGGTAAATGACTCTTCATTAATTACGGCTATATGTCTGGCTTTCTCTTTATGCATATGTACATACTCAGCAGGGTGACTAGTAATAAAACTTATACATGATCTGAATCTAAAATAGGGAAATTTTCTAGGCTAGCTTGAGGAAACTGCAACAACCAGAAATCATTTACAACAATTCTATCTAATCTCTCAAAGATCAATGTTAATGAATATTTTATTAAGATAGCCAAACTCTAATAGTAAGGCTGAGATAACTTCTACTACATTATGCTTCTTCTGATGCTCATAAGTAAAATGTCATGATCTAAAATCTCTTATGTTAATCTTGGCCAAAGTTATAGTAACATCTGGTCTACAAATACAACTCTCTGTACTATCACAAAAACATGGTGGATATATTTTTGTAATAATATCCATCTTTGGGTTAAAAAACTGGAGACTCCCACTGAGTCCAATTGTGACAACCCGTTCCAAATTTTACCAAAATTTACAGGAATGAAGATCTCAAAAAGAGGAACAACTTTCATACCTGCCACAAAATCCAAAAGTGGACGAAAGATAGTTAATTTTTCCCACGAAGCCGGCGGGTGCCTAAAGTTTCCCGGTGTCGATTCGTCGTCTACGGTGGTCCAAAGGGGTCAAGGTTGGTTGGGTTTTGCTCCTGGGAGGATGGGCTTCAAAGCCCAAGTGGTAGCATCTACCATCGCTTTGCCGATTTGCCGGAAAATCAAAAAGGGTAGCCGGACCACCGTGAGAACTGTCAACTTTCGTGGCCTCCACCCGCCACATACCGTGGTTAATCAAGGTGGTTCTTGGGTGAGTTTTGTAGAAGGGAATGAGAGCTTCAAGATGGTGGTGGTGGCGTCGAAAAACTCCACTGGAGTTGGCAGGAATCGACCTTGGAAAATGGGTGGTCGCAAGTGGAAAAACCCACTGGAAAGTTGAATTAATAAAAACGTAAAATTTGGAACGCGTTGTCACAATCTACCCACCTTAGAAAAATTTCGTCCTTGAAATTTGAAATCAACTAGAGATGTTGTATAAAAGAGAATGTTCTTCTGTTACGATCAGAGTGGAGGAGCGGAAGCTTGGTGGGCCCACAACCCACAGGTCCCAGGATCGAAACCTGGCTCTGATACCAAAATGACACACCCCGACCCAGAAAGTCCACTTGGACCCTGAATCGAGCTATGCTGGCCGACACCTAAAAGGTGACGAAGCGATAAAATGTGATAGAGTGTAGAAAAAATGTGAATAATTTGAACCTAAAAATTTTAAATACCAGAGTGCGTTGTGAGCGGGAGCGAACCCACGACGTCAAAGCATAAGTAAGGTACAGAAGTGTGGGTAAGAATCATACCCTCAGAAGTATCCATCAATACTAAGATTCACCACATATCCTTGTCGATACAAACTCAGCAGCTAAAACCTGGAGGGCACCAAACAAAGAGTGTGAGTGAGCAATGAAACCAAGCTTCCCAAAGTTTTTACCTCTCTAAAAGTAATGCCCCTCAATGTAAAACCCGTATCGTTTTCCATAAGACAATACAACATATATACATATATCCAAACCATACTCAATAACATGGCCAAAACCACGGGTTGCCATGTCCATTAACTCCACCATGCATTAATAGGTAAGCCAAATGAACTTAATCAATACAAAATGATATATCAGTCGGAGTCACCTCTAGTGACCTATGTGATTTATCCATATCTTATCAATCATGGCTATCATATAAGTTGGCGTCACTTATAGTGACCTGTACGACTTATCCATATCTCATCAATAATGGTTAGCATATAAGTCGGAGTCACTTATAATGACTTGTATGACTTATCTATATCTTATCAATCATGGCTAGCATATAAGTCGAAGTCACCTATAATGACCTGTATAACTTATCTATATCTTATCAATCATGGCCAGCATATAAGTTGGAGTCACCTATAGTGACCTGTACGACTTATCCATATCTCATCAATCATGGCTATCATATAAGTCGGAGTCACCTCTAGTGACCTATACGACTTATCCATATCTCATCAATCATGTCTAAACAATCATGTTAGCCAATAACTCAATAACATGCTAGCCAATAGCTCAATAAGTATACCTGTACACGAGTTGAAACCACCTAAAGTGGTCTATACGACAAGACTGGGTGTAAATAAATATGCTCAAGTGCTATGACCACGTGAAGACTGTGCGAATAATCGCGGGTCACCTATGAGTCGGAACCACCTAAAGTGGTCTGTACGACAGGATTGTGCACCTACCTTGTATCCAAGGTGAGCGTAAGGTGCGGGAGGTGAACATCACGTGAAGGACTGTGCCCTGGCCACAGGCGGGAGCACTAACACCGGGGTGCAGGTTTATGAGCTATGATTTATCTCAACATAATCATACTCGCTACCATCACTATCATCAACATGTACTCATGATAGGAGCATATTTAGGCGACTTAGTTAGCTTGTTTTCTTACATTTATGTTGTTAGTTCATAGTTATTTTAGTATTTTAAGCTATTTTCGTGTGTTTACAGGTTCATTTGGCTAAGGTAGCAAGAAGGTGCATTTTCGAGCCTTTTGGAGCAAAATTGGACTTGGAATGGATAGCATATGCTTGGAGCAAAAGGAATGGACGATATTGAAGGCCTAAAGATGTTAGGATTCCTAATTAAAGAAGGATTCCTAATCAAAGAAGCATTCCTAGTCAAAGAAGGTTTCCAACTTGAAGTAGGAAAGTTAAGCCAAGGTTTCCTATTTTGGTTTAACCTTTCCTAATCCTAAAAGGCCTTAGGTTCCAGCAACATTGAGGACTCTTATGCATTTTAGGACACAAATTAAACCTTCCTTGCATCCTTATGTCCCTTGCCATGCCATCCATAAACTGCCTCTTCCTTGCCGTGCAAAGGGAATGCCTATTTCCTATTTCGTGTCACAAGATCACATTCCTTTTTCACCCTATTCAAGGCCGCACCTTACTGATAGGAGCATAATTAGGCGACTTACTTAGCTTGTTTTCGTGCATTTATATTGTTAATTCCTAGTTGTTTTAGTAGTTTAAGCCATTTTCGTGTGTTTTTAGGTTCATATGGCTAAGGAAGCAAAAAGATGCATTTTGGAGCATTTTGGAGCAAAATTGGGCTTGGAATGGATGGCTTATGCTTGGAGCCAAAATGTTGGACGAAATTGAAGGCCTTGTATGCACTTTAGGACATACAACAAAGGGCCTAGCCCATTCTCTCTTAAACCAACCCCAAGGCCATGCATTCCCTTCCAATTCCAACATCCACAATCACTTCAAAGCCATGCAAAACCTTTCAACACCCTAGCACATTCTCATTCATTCACATGTTTTCATTCAACCACATGCACTCATCATCATTCAACCTAGTTGTCACTCACATGCTTCCCCATTTCATTATTCATTCACCTTTCATTCAACCTAGTTGCCACTCACATGCATTCACACACACTTCACACAAACATCTTCCTTGCCGTGCCTTGCACTCCCCCTTGCATTTCCAGCATTTCACTTCATCATTGCACCACATTCTCCCTCTTTAATTCACATGCATTCATCATCATTCACCCTAGATGCCACTCACATGCCTTCACATTCATTTCCAACAACAATCACTTCAAATGCCATGCATTCACATGCATTTCCAGCAAGAAAACACCCTTGCCGTGGCTACCTTTGCTTTCCAGCTTTCCCCTTGTGCAATTCCAGCATTCCACTTCATCATTCCAGCCACCAAGACATTATTCCTTCATCATTACACCACATTCCAGCCTTGCCATGCATAACCTACCACAGAAATCATCACATGCACCCAAACAAGTCTTTGCCGTGGGTTTTCTGTGCAATTCCAGCACCTACACACCTTGCCACATGCTTTCCAGCTTTCCACTAACTTTCCTAGCTGTTTTTTCATCATTAACCAGCCACATGCATTCTTAAACAAACAGCCATATACACCTCTATTCCTCCTATAAAAACCCTTGCATTCCCATTACAAAAACACACATCCATTACCACCATTCACAACACAACACAAAAACAGCATTCTCCCTTCCTTAGCCGTGAGTCCCCCTTCCATTTTCCAACATCCCCCTTCCATTTCCACCACTCCCCATCCCTCCAAATCACTATCCAACCATCAACCTATCCTTAGACCTTGTGCCACAACGAAGAGGAGGAGAAGAGTGCCTAAACGTTCATACAATTCAAGTTTGAGTTGTTGGAATGTTTAGTTGTTTCTTTTCCTCGATTACAATGTTTAATTTCAATTCTCTTTGTCTTGTACGTATGAGGAACTAAACCCCCCCTTGGCTAGGGGGGGATTCGAAATACATGTTTATGCTTGCGATATGATTTGATTACTTCTAATTGCGTTTCATAAGTTGTGGATTCAATTTGTTTAACTATTTGATTGATAACCTATTTATGTATGTTTATTGAGAGTGCACGCTTAATTTTCATGCATGAATATGACGCTAGAATATAAGTGAGTTTCACCTAATAGTTATGAACTTATATTCACAAGTAGTGGAGGTTGCTTATAAACAATCGCGTTAAGTAAATTCTTGGCATAAGTTTCATGCAATCATAGTAACGAATGCCTCGTCAACACTTATGGTTTTCAAAGAACTTAATGATTCTTGCTTGTATCTCTATTATGCAATTCATGTAGGGAACTTGTGGGGAATGCTTTGGGTTGTCGTATGCAATCATCCAATTCATTAACTTAAGGAAAACTTGACGGTTAATTTAAACGGACCTAATTAACCCGGGGTGTTGAGAATTCATGGTTTATTGAAAAGCAATTAGAAATCATTTTGTATGCAAGTATAACATGTGTGGAGATGAACCCCTTAGCTAGCTTCCCATCCATTCATTTCCGTCAAATTAGTATTTACAATTTGTTTTCTTTACAATCTATCCATTTTAGTTTAAATTTGTCCAAACCTTAATTCCCCCCCCCCCCATACTTTGTTTAGTCTTAGTCTTAATCTATCTTATTTTGAGTTTTGCATTCTTTGAGTCTAGTATAGTGTTTTAAACTTGTTTTTACGTTTTTGAAGTCAAATCCAAGTGATTAACAATCCCTCCTAATCCCCGGTCCAGAACGATCCCTACTTACATTCTTCACTACAATTGACAAAAAGAGGGTTTAATTTGTGTGCGTATAATTCTCGCATCACTTACATACCTATTCTATCCTAAATCCTTGCTTAATTTCAGCCTTAACTCACATTCCCTTTCCTATTCTTTTCTTGTCGCAAGCCACATTCATATTGCCTTTAATTTCTGATTTTACTTACTTATTTTGAGGAGATTCTGACCTTTAAGGCTCTTGGACAAAATAGCTAAGTTTAACTGGCCTTCCATAAGCCTTTGCCGCACCCATATAGAAGATTATTCATTCATATTCACTCATTCATACAATCTGCCATCTTTCATCCTGTCAACCAACCTTTGCCGCAGCCTTCATCCTCTCTTCCACCATTCCCATAGTTCTATACCTTCACCCAAACACTTATACACCATTCCTAAACCTTTGCATCACCCCTTACCAACCTAAATCCATCCTTAACCCAGAAATACATCCAAAATCACCCAAAAACTCTTGTGCCACAGCATAGCAAGGAAGAAGAGGAGAAGAAGAAGCCTTGGACGTTTTTTCATTCAAGTTGGAGTGTTGGAACGTTTTTAGGTGTAATCTATCTTTTGTTTTCAATGTTTAATTCGAGTTTTCTTTGTTTTGTTGTGAACACGAGAGGCTAAACTCGTTTTAGCTAGGGGAGACTTTGAAACCATGATTATGTTTATGATATTGTTGATTAATTCCAGTTGTGATTTCATAAATTGTGAATGCAATTTACTTAACTGTTTGATGGATAACTTATTCTTGTATGTTGATGAGGGAGGCCTACTTAATTTGCATGCTTGAATTTGGTGCTAGAATATAAGGGAGTTTCACATAATCGTTACAAACTTATATTCACAAGTAGTTAAGGTTGTTTTCACAATCATGTTAAGTAAATTCCTAGCATGAGTATCATGATGTCATAGTTACAAGTGCTTTGTCAATACTTATGATTTTCATAGAACGCAATGATCTTTGATTTTATCTCTATTATGATGTCATGTAGGGAACTTTTGAAGAATGCTTTGGGTTGTCGTATGATGTCATCCAATCCAATAACTAAAGGAGAATCTGAGGGTTAATGACTGATGTCACGGTTAATCTGGGGTGTTGAGGTTCATGGTTTATCGAAAAAACAACTTGAAATAAATTTGTATTTGAATGTATCATGTGTGGAAAAGAATCCTCTAGCTAGTCAATCATCCATAGTTTTTCTCAAATTCGTCCAAAAGTTTACTTAAGTCTTTTAGTTACTTGTTTTCATCTTAAATTCGTCAAAAACCCAATCCCCTTTATTTTGCTAAGTCAAATGTATCCTGTTGTGTGTTTTTAAGTATTTTGAGTCAAAACCAATTCTATTTTCGTCCAAATTAAGTCTTAGAGTTGATAGGAGCATATTTAGGCAACTTAGTTGGCCTGTTCTTGTGCATTTACGTTGTTATTTCTTAGTTCTTTAAGTCCTTTAAGTTATTTTCGTATGTTTTCAGGTTCTAAGGGCTAAAGGAGCAAAGAAGTGCATTTTGGAGCCTTTTGGAGCACTTTTGGGCTAAGGATGGATAGCTTATGCTTGGAGCCAAAGTGTAGGACGAAATTGAAGGCCTTGTAGGCACTTTAGGACACAAAACAATGGCCCTAGCCCAATTACACTACCTTGCCGTGGGCTTAACCCTATTTCCCTTCCCTTGCCGTGCAAGGGGGAGCATTTTGGGTCCATTTTATGCACTTAAACCCTAGCCCTTTAACCATTGCAGCCCTATTATGATTTATTCACTTTCATTCATATTTTATTTCACCCTAATTCACCCTAGCAGCCACCATAACATTATTACACCCCTAGCCGTGCCTAACCATTCATTTCCAGCTTTCCCCCCTTACAATTCCAGCTTTCCCCCTTCATTATTGCAGCCACCATTCACTCTTTAATCCACATGCATTCATCATCATTCACACTAATCACTCATATACACAACCTGCCATCATTCGCACCATCTTCCCCTTTGAAGTCGTGCATCACACATCCATTCCAGCTTTCCCCCTTCATTATTGCAGCCACCATTCACTCTTTAATCATTCACTCACATGCTTTCCCAACAAAATAATTCAGCCACATGCACCCATCACCTAGAACATTCCTTTGCCGTGCACTCCCATTCAACATTTCCAGCTTTTCTTCATCATTGCAACCACACTCTCACATGCATTCCCTCTTTAATCATTCTTTTCCTAGCTGTTTTTCCATCATTATTTCAGCCACATGCACTCTCAATCATAAGAGCCACATGCATTCTTAAACAATCAGCCACATATTCTCCCATTCCCCCTATAAAAACCCATGCATTCATACACCAAAGGGGACGAAAAAACCATTATTCATACACACTTCACACAATCTGCCCAAAAGCCGTGCACTTCCCCCTTCCATTCCCAACACTCCCCATCCCTCTAAAACACTACCCTATCATCACACATACACATTCCAGCCATCAAACCCGTGCTTAGACCTTGTGCCGCAACGAAGAGGAGGAGAAGAGTGCTTAAACGTTCATACAATTCAAGTTTGAGTTGTTGGAATTTTTAGGCGCTTTCCTCTCCTTGATTTCAATGGTTAAAATTATTTATCTTTGTCTTGTACGTATGAGGAACTAAACCCCCATTGGCTAGGGGGGGATTCGAAATACATGTTTATGCTTGCAATATGATTTGATTACTTCCAATTGCGTTTCATAAGTTGTGAATTCAATTTACTTATCTATGTGAGTTACATTGATTTGTGTGTGTTGGTGATGTGAGAATTATATGCACACAAATTAAACCCTCTTTTTATCAATTGTAGTGAAGAATGTAAGTAGGAATCGTTCTGGACCGGGGATTAGGAGGGATTGTTAATCACTTGGATTTGACTCAAAAACGTAAAAACACAATATAAAACACTATACTGGACTCAAAGAATGCAAAACTAAACTTTAAAACACTAAAACAAACCAAAGGACTCAAAACAGCCCCAAAACACTCAAAACTGCCTTAAAAACACAATCTGGGCAGTTTTGAGCACTTTGGTGAATTTGGACGAATTTGTGTAATAAATTGAATCAAAACACTTATAAACACAAACTAAGACACTTTCTAACTAAATTGGACACTAAAGTAAAGGGGGATTGAGGTTTTGACGAAATTAAACTAAATGCACAGATTGTAATAAAGGGCAGATTCTAAAGATGAATTTGATGGAATTGAATGGATGGGAAGCTAGCTAAGGGATTCATCTCCACACATGTTATACTTGCACACAAAACGATTTCTAATTGCTTTTCAATAAACCATGAATTCTCAACACCCCAGATTAACCGTGAATTGCACTAATTAACCCTCAGATTTTCCTAACGTTATTGAATTGGATGATTGCATACGACAACCCAAAACATTCCCCACAAGTCCCCTACATGTTTGCATAATAGAGATACAAGCAAGAATCATTAAGTTCTATGAAAACCATAAGCGTTGACGAAGCACTTGTTACTAGGATTGCATGAAACTTATGCCAAGAATTTACTTAACGCGATTGAGATCATCAACCTTTACTACTTGTGAATATAATTCCATAACGATTAGGTGAAATTTCCTTATATCCTAGCATCCAATTTATGCATGATAATTAAGCGTGCACTCTCAACCAACACACACAAATCAATGTAATTCACATAGATAAGTAAATTGAATTCACAACTTATGAAACGCAATTGGAAGTAATCAAATCATATTGCAAGCATAAACATGTATTTCGAATCCCCCCTAGCCAAGGGGGGGGGTTTAGTTCCTCATACGCACAAAACAAAGAGAATTGAAATTAAACATTGAAATCAAAGGAAAAGAAACACCTAGAAATTCCAGCGACGCGAACTCGAATTGCATGAACTTCCGAGCTTCCTTCTCCTCCTCCTTGGTGCGGCAAAGATCTAGGGACAGGTTTAGGGCCTTAGGTGTATGGATGCATGGTTATGGAGGGATGTAGTAGTGTTTAGGGGAAGGGGATGGTGCGGCAAAGCTTAAAACTAAGGAGAAAGGTGTTTGGTGGCTGCGGCAAGGGTGTGGAGAGGGTTGGACGAATTTCTGGAATGAATGAATGTGTATGAGAGGTCCTCCTCTGATCTAGGGGTTAATATGAGTATATATAGGCACTTAAAACCCTAGGGTAATCAGATATGGACTTGAATAACCCAAATCCACAAGGAAATAGGCTTAGAAATCAGAAATAAAAAGGGATAATGCTTCCTAGGTGCGGCAGGTAAAGAGATAAGCTAGGACGGCTTGTGACAAGCTAGGACGGCTTGGACAAGGTAGGAGACAAGGTAGGACGGCTTGTGACAAGCTAGGACGGCTAGGAGACAAGGTAGGACGGCTAGGAGACAAGGTAGGATGGCTTGTGACAAGCTAGGATGGCTAGGAGACAAGGTAGGACGGCTAGGAGACAAGGTAGGACGGCTTGTGACAAGCTAGGACGGCTAGGAGACAAGGTAGGATGGCTAGGAGACAAGGTAGGACGGCTAGTGACAAGGTAGGACGGCTAGGAGACAAGGTAGGACGGCTAGGAGACAAGGTAGGACGGCTTGTTCTTCCAATACAGAAATTAGGCAGAAATTAGGCACCATGTGTGAATAGATAAAGCCTTCTAGAAATAAGGTTTTTAGGCCCCCTTGCAGCTCCCTAACTGAATTCAAGCCTTCAAATTCGTCCATCCTCATGCCTCCATGCTTGCACTATCCAATCTTGGCCCAAAAATGCTCTAGAATGCTCCAAATTGCTTCTTTTTGCATACTTTGACACTAAAACCTTGTTCAAGTAGGAAACATCATCTTCAAATCTTCAATTTCGTCCATCATCTTGGCTCCAAGCATATGATGTCCATTCCAAGCTCTCATTTGCTCCAAAAGGCTCCAAAATGCATCCTTTTGCATACTTTTCCCTTAAAACCTGAAAACACATAGAACTAGCTTAAAAGACTACTTTACTAAGGAAAAACACTATAAATGCACAAGAACAAGCTAATTAAGGTGCGTAAATATGCTCCTATCAGTTGGTTGAGAGTGCACGCTTAATTATCATGCATAAATTGGATGCTAGGATATAAGGAAATTTCACCTAATCGTTATGGAATTATATTCACAAGTAGTAAAGGTTGATGATCTCAATCGCGTTAAGTAAATTCTTGGCATAAGTTTCATGCAATCATAGTAACAAGTGCTTCGTCAATGCTTATGGTTTTCATAGAACTTAATGATTCTTGCTTGTATCTCTATTATGCAATCATGTAGGGGACTTGTGGGGAATGTTTTGGGTTGTTGTATGCAATCATCCAATTCAATAACGTTAGGAAAATCTGAGGGTTAATTAGTGCAATTCACGGTTAATCTGGGGCGTTGGGAATTCATGGTTTATTGAAAAGCAATTAGAAATCGTTTTGTGTGCAAGTATAACATGTGTGGAGATGAACCCCTTAGCTAGCTTCCCATCCACTCAATTCCATCAAATTCGTTTTTACAATCTGTTCTAATTCAAAAAGTTTGTTTTGTTTTTAAATTCATCCAAAACCAATCCCCCTTTACTTTGTTGAGTCATAGTAGTTAGAAATCACTTTAGTTGTGTTTTTAAGTGTCTTAGGTCAAGTTAAAACCAATTTTCGTCCAAAGTTGTGTCTAGTGTTCAAAACTGCCCAGATTGTGTTTTTAAGGCAGTTTTGAGTGTTTTGGTGCTGTTTTGAGTCTTTTGGTTTGTTTTGGTGTTTAAAGTTTAGTTTTGCATTCTTTGAGTCCAGTATAGTGTTTTATATTGTGTTTTTACGTTTTTGAGTCAAATCCAAGTGATGAACAATCCCTCCTAATCCCCGGTCCAGAACGATCCCTACTTACATTCTTCACTACAATTGATAAAAAGAGGGTTTAATTTGTGTGCATATAATTCTCACATCAAGAGTCTAGTTTGAGTCTTTTTTATTGTTTTGTGTTGTTTTGAGTCTTTTGAGTTTATTTTGAGTCATATAGGTTTAGTTAAGAGTCTTTGAGTTTGTTTAAGTGTTTTTAAGCATATTTTTATATCTTTGAGTCAGTTTTCATTAGATTAGCAATCCCTCCTAATCCCCGGCCTAGAACGATCCCTACTTATATCTTTACTACAATTGTCGAAAAGATGGTTTAATTTGAGTGCTATTATTTACAATCAAATTTTTGCCGCTGTTGCCGGGGATTAGCAACTTTGCTAATCCCCCGTTGTTCTTTTTGTTTCTTTTTCATATATTTTGTTTTAGCTACTGACCTTATGTTCTTTTCTTGTTTGTAGGTACTATTTTATGACTCGTAGTTCTCAACCTATTCGTGCAAACATCTTGGACTTTGACGACGATTTTGAGCACACTTTGAGAAGGAAGAGGAATGAGCCAAAACTTAACCCATCAAGTTCTAGCTTGGCCTCTCACTTTGAGGAGGAAGAACAGCCCACGACAAGGGAGAAAGAAGAGGTACATGTCATGGCAGCAGACAATCGTACAATCAAGGAGCTTTCCGCTTCGGGAATGGACAATGCCGCACCATTATGCATCCAATACCCTAGGGCGGCTCAAGATAAGACCGATAAATTTGAATTGAAGTCTAGTTTGTTGCACCACATTCCAAAGTTCCATGGGCTGTGCATGGAGGATCCAAACAAGCATTTAAAAGAGTTCGAGGTGGTGTGTTCAAGCATGACTCCAATTAATGTTTATAGCAATATTTTGAAGATGAAGGCCTTTCCATTCTCTCTATTGGAGAAGGCTAAAGATTGGTTATACGAACTAGCATCCGGAACAGTTACTTCTTGGGAGAACATGAAGAGGGCGTTTCTAGAGAAATTCTTCCCTACTTCAAGAGTCATTCTCTTGAGGAAGAAAATTAGCGGAATTCAAAAAAGCCAAGGAGAGTCTTTCCTGGCGTATTATGAGTGTTTCAAGGCCTTTGTTGCATTATGTCCTCAACATCAAATGAATGAGGAGCTTCTACTTCAATATTTCTATGAAGGCCTTCTTCCAATTGAAAGGCAAATGCTCGATGCTTCGGCGGGAGGTGCATTGGTGGACAAAACTCCTATGGCAGCCAACACCCTAATTGCAAACTGTGCTCTAAATGCACAACAATACGAAGGAATTGGGCAAAGAGACCCCCCACGGCAGCAAGTACATGAGGTAAGTTCCCAATCCGACATTTAATCTCAATTAGCTAATCTTACTTCTATTGTGTCTCAGATAGCCGAAGGAATGAGGATACAAGGACCAATTGTATGTGGTGTGTGTTCTATCCAATGACACCTTTCGAAGAAGTGCCCTCAATTGATTGAGAATGGGGGATGGGAGAGTGCAAATGCCATTGGATTTGCAAGCCAAAATCAGCCACGAAATTATCCTTATTCCAACACATACAATCTGGGTTGGAGAGATCACCCAAATTTCAAGTGGAAGGAGCCTCAACAACCTCAACAACAAGGAAGCTTTAGGCAACAACCCTTGGGGTTTTACACCAAACCATACACCCCAAATCAAGGCCAAACACAACTTGCCCAAACCACTCAAGGTACGTCTTTGGACAATGATACACTTATTAAGTTACTAACCAATTTGTCTCAAGGGCAAGAGAATCAAAACAAAGCGATGCAAAACCAAGGCAAAATGGTGGACCACTTGGAGAAGCAAATTGGGCAGATAGCGAAGTTTGTAGGGTAATTCCGAGACCAAGGCAAGCTCCCTAGTTCAACCATTGTCAATCCAAAGGGAGGGTTCGAATCTGCCGAAGCAATCACATTGAGAAGTGGAAAAGAAGTTGGCACTAATCCAAAACCATCCAAAACAAGTCCAAATGAAGATGAGAAGCTACAATTGGAAGAAGATGAGCCAAGCAAAGCCATAGCAAGGGTAAAAACACCCTTACCGCAACCACTTAGGGACCCCAATGCATCCAATTCATCTAATTCGGCCAATATAGGTAAGTTGGGTTCAAATTCGATTAATTCTAACCCTATTCCACCCAATGTTCCTTTCCCTCACAGATTTATGCAAGCAAAGAAAGAGGAGAATGACAAAGACATTCTTGAGACATTTAGGAAAGTACAAGTCAATATACCACTCCTCGATGCCATCAAGCAAGTGCCCAAATATGCCAAATTTTTTAAGGAACTTTGCACCACAAGGAAGAGGGTTTCGAATAAAGAGGTGGTTAGGGTAAGTGAAAACGTTTCTGTTGTTTTACAAAGAAAGTTACCTCCAAAGTGCAAAGATCCAGGTAGCTTTACAATCCCTTGCATTATTGGCCAAACTAAGTTTGAACATGCTATGTTAGACTTAGGAGCTTCCATTAACGTCATGCCATACTCTATTTATGCATCCATGAACTTTGGTGAATTGAAAAATTATGGTGAGATTATTCAATTGGCCGATCGATCTAATGCCTATCCAAAGGGAGTTTTGGAAGATGTTTTAGGCCAAGTGAATAACTTGATCTTCCCGACGGATTTCTATGTTCTTGAGATGGAAGAAACCCATTCCACATCCTTGCCACTCCTTCTTAGGAGGCCATTCATGAAGACGGCCCGCACTAAGATCGATGTATTTAAAGGAACTTTAACGATGGAATTTGATGGGGAAGTTATTGATTTAATATTTCTGAAACCATGAGATTTCCTAATGATGATCATTCATGTTTCTCTATTGATATCTTTGATTCATTGGCACAGGAACATCTTGATCAATTGCATGAGGATGCACTTGAATCAGTCCTTACAAATGGAATAGAATTGACAAATCACATGGCATCACCCATAGCACCCCACGACACCAATCTGGAATTTCATGCCGTGCCCTTTGATGATGAAGTAATTGAGGTGGTGGCTGCCCTAAAGTCATTGTTACGGCTCAATGGTAAGTCTTCAATCCCAATGTCAATTCCAATTTCAACTAACAAGTTGCTTCCTTCCATAGTGCAGCCATCTACCCTTGAGCTTAAACCATTACCAAACCACTTGAAGTATGTTTTCTTGGGTGAACAAGAGACATTGCCCGTCATAGTGGCCTCCTCACTCACAGCACAAGAAGAGGACAAGTTGGTAAGGGTTCTAAAGGAGCACAAAACAGCCATAGGGTGGACTTTGGCCGATATTAAGGGCATAAGCCCTACCACCTGCATGCACTGAATACTCATGGAAGAGGGAGCTAAACCATCTAGGGAAGCACAACGCCGAATTAACCCTACAATGATATAAGTCATGAAGAAGAAGATTATCAAACTCCTTGATTGTGGCGTTATCTATCCCATCTCGGATAGTTGTTGGGTTTCACCGGTCCAAGTAATTCCAAAGAAGTCCGGAGTCACAGTGGTGAAGAATGAAGAGAATGAGCTTGTGCCCACACGCATCCAAACTGGTTGGAGAGTTTGCATTGATTATAGGAAGCAAAATGCCACCACAAGGAAAGATCACTTCCCTTTGCCATTCATTGATCAAATGCTTGAAAGGTTAGCCGGTCATTCTTTTTATTGTTTTCTTGATGGTTATTCGGGTTATAATCAAATTGTCATAGCGCCGGATGATCAAGAAAAGACCACTTTTACTTGTCCATTTGGTACTTTTGCTTATCGTCATATGCCATTTGGTTTGTGCAATGCACCTGCCACCTTTCAAAGATGCATGGTAAGTATATTTTCTGATTATGTTGAGAAAATTATTGAGGTATTCATGGATGATTTTAGTTTGTTTGGGGACTCATTTGATGATTGTTTGCATAATCTCACTTTAATCTTGAAAAGATGCATGGAAACTAACCCTGTTTTAAATTGGGAAAAATGTCATTTTATGGTAAAACAAGGCATAGTGTTGGGTCATATCATCTCTGAAAAAGGAATTGAAGTTGATAAGTCAAAAATATATCTTTTACGTTACTTACCCACTCCTACTTCGGTGAGAGAGGTTCGTTCTTTTCTTGGACATGCAGGATTCTATAGGCGATTTATCAAGGATTTTTCCAAGATTGCACAACCCCTTTGTCGTCTCCTACAAAAGGAAGTGTCCTTTGAATTCAACGAGGAGTGTGAGAAGGCATTCAAGCACCTCAAGGAGATGCTTACCACGACACCAATCATGGTCCCACCAGATTGGAGCATGCCTTTTGAGTTCATGTGTGATGCATCCGATTATGCAATAGGGGCTGTTTTGGGCCAAAGGAAGAACAAGCAACCACATGTCATCTATTATGCATCCCGAACCTTGAATGATGCTCAATTGAACTACTCTACCACTGAAAAAGAACTTCTTGACGTTGTGTTTGCTTTAGATAAGTTTCGTTCATATTTACTTGGCAGTACAATTGTTGTTTATTCTGACTATGCAGCCTTGAAGTACTTATTCACCAAAAAGGAGGCCAAACCAAGGCTAATTCGTTGGATGCTTCTCCTCCAAGAGTTTGACATTGAAATTAGAGACAAGAAAGGGAGTGAAAACGTAGTGGCTGACCATTTGAGTCATATGGTGTGCAATGAGGAGTCTTTACCCATCCAAGAGACATTCCCTAATGAGCAATTGTTGTCCATTAAGGTATGTGAACCTTGGTATGCCGATTTGGTGAACTTTTTGGTGTCAAAATGTGTTCCAAACACCATAACCAAGCACCAACGTGATAAACTCAAGAAAGAGGCACGGTTTTATGTGTGGGATGATCCATATTTGTGGAAATATTGTGTGGATTAGATTCTTCGTAGATGTGTGCATGATTGTGAGTTTAATTCAATTTTAACTTTTTGTCACACTTATACATGTGGAGGACATTTTGGCACACAACACACTGCCCTTAAGGTGTTAGAATGTGGTTTTTATTGGCCTACAGTCTTTAAAGATGCTAGAACTTTTTGTTTAACTTGTGATTGTTGTCAAGGAATGGGCAATATAGGTGCAAGGGACCAAATGCCGCAAACACCCATCTTTAATGTTGAAATTTTTTATGTTTGGGGCATTGATTTCATGGGTCCTTTTCCTTCTTCATATGGTTTCACTTATATTTTGCTTGTGGTTGATTATGTCTCAAAATGGGTGGAAGCAAAGGCCACCCGTACTAATGATTCTAGAGTGGTTACAAATTTTATCAAAACTAACATCTTTGCTAGATTTGGGATGCCTAGAGTGCTCATTAGTGATGGAGGGTCTCATTTTTGTAATCGCACCATTGAGGCGTTGCTCAAGAAATATCAAGTCGCACATAAGGTTTCAACACCTTATCATCCTCAAACCAATGGCCAAGCCGAGGTGTCCAATAGAGAAATCAAGCAGATTTTGGAGAAGACCGTTTGGCCAACAAGAAAAGATTTTGGAGGATGCATTGTGAGCCTATCGTATGGCCTACAAAACACCCATTGGGATGTCACCATTTTGGCTTGTCTATGGCAAACCATGCCATCTCCCTGTGGTGTTAAAACACAAGGCACATCGGGCTATCAAAACATTCAACATGAACATAGATGCGGCTGGAATTTATAGGAAGCTTCAATTGAATGAACTTGAAGAGATTCGGCTTAAAGCTTATGAGAATGCTTGCATTTACAAGGAGAAGACCAAGGCTTTCCATGACAAGATGATTCGTAGCAAAACATTCTCTATAGGGCAACAAGTTTTACTTTTTAATTCACGCCTTCGTTTGTTTCCCAGTAAGTTACGTTCTATATGGATTGGCCCCTTTGTTATTAGTAATGTTTTTCCATATGGTGCAGTTCCAATCCAAAGCTTGAGGAATGGCCAAGAATTCAAGGTGAATGGAAATCGTTTGAAGTCATATTATGAAAGTGTTGAAGGGCAGATTGTGGAGGATGTCACCCTCCATGCCGTGGGTTCCAATTGAGCCTAAGAAGAGAGTTTTTCCGGCTTTCCGACGTTAAAGGAAGTGGTTCTTGGGAGGCAACCCATGCATTCAACTAGAGAGGACTTAGGCAATCCAACAATTCATTCAAATAAATCAGATTTGCGTTCCTAAACCCCTCTCTCTTTATTGTTTTTATTTCGTCATGCTAGTTAGTTTATATTGTTTGTTTGAATGTGAGTCTTTGTTTGAAACATTGAGGACAATGTTTGATTTAAGTGTTGGGGGGGGTGTAAACAAGTTATTTTTGCATGATTTTCGTGGGATTTTATCACCTATCACTTCTAATGTTGTTTCTCACTGTTTTTAAGTGTTTTTAGTGTTTTGAAGTGTTTTTATGTGTTTGGATCAGAAAATACGAAAATTTTACAAAAAAGAAATTGCAAAACAGTTTTGAAAAACCCAAAAAGAGTTGTTTTTAAGTTGTTTTTGTGTGTTTGTTTGTGTTTTAGGGTACCTTCCAACACGATGATGAGGATTTGTTTTTAATTGCATGACTATTAAAGAAAGTTATAAACATGGATGGAAGTTTGATTTACTCTTTGGTTTATGCTTGGTTATAGTTTACGAATTCACATGTAATCACAAAGAGAAAATCAGTTTTTGTAACATGCTTGAAGGAAGGAACTCAAACTAAAGCTACCATCCCTGAGAGACTAGAGCCTAAAACGTTCTTTGGAGAGTATAAATCTATGATTTCTTGTTTTCTAAAGTCGTTGCATGATCTCATTATTCTTTGCTTGCTTGCTACTTAGAATGCATTTCATCATTATAGTTCCAAATACTAGAACTCATGCCCATTTCATTCAAAGCATGATATTGATTGCATAACATACAATAAGATGAAGTTGTTTAGTTAAACCAAAGCCAAAGAGCCTAACCCTTTTGCTTATGTATTGTAGGATTAACCCTTTTGAGCCTTTTCAAGCCTATTTTCTTTGTTAGCCACATTATCCTCACCTAGCCTAGATTAGGATTTTCCATAACCTAGTTCTTAAAGGATAGTGAAGCATGACTTAGAATGAATTCCTTTTGATCAACATATTGCAGAAAACAAGTGAGTTTAAGTGTCAATTTCATTACTTTGCTTCCTATTGCTTTAAGAACCTTTGTTTTTCTTTACCTTTCTTTGTTAACCAATACCCTTAGCCTCGTTACAACCATCAACTTCCATCTTGATGTTATGTGTTCAATATGTGGAGTTTGAATTTGGTATGAGCATATGGAATCACTGGTTCTCATTCTAAGTAGTAGCATTCCATTCATAAGATCATATACATATCATTGTCATAATTCCAGAAAATGCTTTCTTTGTTATAACATATGTGAGTGCTAGTCTACATGTTTACATCAATCTTCTTACATATACCTACTGTAGGGTGTGTAGTTAGAAAATCTGTGTGAAAATAGAGAGTATACCTAGTGAGGAATTGAGGGAATTCTCTAAGGCATGTTACTACATTCAAAATGTTGTTTTAATTGATTAAATGTGAACTAGTAAGTTGTAACTATGGTTAAGTGTTTGCTCACGTGTAAAGAGAGCCAAAAACTGTGGGAGTGATGTTCTTTAATGTGTCATGTTCATTGGAAATCCCTGAGGTACATGTTGGAAGGTCTAGAGTGTGTTTTGTTAGTTTTGTTTGTTTTGTTTTGCTCAAGGACTAGCAAAAGCTAAGTGTGGGGAAATTTGATAGGAGCATATTTAGGCCACTTAGTTAGCTTGTTTTCTTACATTTATGTTGTTAGTTCATAGTTATTTTAGTATTTAAGCTATTTTCGTGTGTTTATAGGTTCATTTGGCTAAGGTAGCAAGAAGGTGCATTTTGGAGCATTTTGGAGCAAAATTGGACTTGGAATGGATAGCATATGCTTGGAGCAAAAGGAATGGACGAAATTGAAGACCTAAAGACGTTAGGATTCCTAATCAAAGAAGGATTCCTAGTCAAAGAAGGTTTCCCATTTGAAGTAGGAAAGTTAAGCCAAGGTTTCCTATTTTGGTTTAACCTTTCCTAATCCTAAAAGGCCCTAGGTTCTAGCAACATTGAGGAGTCTTATGCGTTTTAGGACACAAATTAAACCTTCCTTGCATCCTTATGTCCCTTGTCGTGCCTTCCATAAACTGCCCCTTCCTTGCCGTGCAAGAGGAATGCCTATTTCCTATTTTGTGTCACAAGATCACATTCCTCTTTCACGCTATTCAAGGCCGCACCTTACATACCTATTCTATCCTAAATACTTGCTTAATTTCAGCCTTAACTCACATTCCCTTTCCTATTCTTTTCTTGCCGCAAGTCACATTTATATTACCTTTAATTTTACTTACTTATTTTGAGGAGATTCTGACCTTTAAGGCTCTTGGACAAAATAGCTAAGTTTAATTGGCCTTCCATAAGCCTTTGCTGCACCCATATAGAAGATTATTCATTCATATTCACTCATTCATACAATCTGCCATCTTTCATCCTGTCCACCAACCTTTACCACAGCCTTCATCCTCTCTTCCACCATTCCCATACTTCCATACCTTCACCCAAACACTCATACACCATTCCCAAACCTTTGCCGCATCCCCTACCAATCTAAATTCATCCTTAACCCAAAAATACATCCAAAATCACCCAAAAAGTCTTCATTGGCAGTGTTGGAAAACATCGTGTTTGATGAGCATACACGAGAGGTGGACTATTCTGACAAATCTGCTACAGGTAAATATCAATTATTTTCATCCCAAAATTCACACAATTTGAGTTTGAATCTCATGATACGGTGATTACCATATAAGATATTGAGCTGTTTTTCTTTTGGTTGCAGAGAACACTCGTGCAGCTTACCCCATCGAATACATTCCCAACGCAAAGATACCATGCATTGGTCCACATCCAAAGAACGTCAAACTTTTGGCGTGGGATGCATTTGGTGTGCTCCCTCCTGTGAGCAAGTTAAACCTTGCTCAGACCCTGTACCACTTCATCAGTGGCTACACTGCTCTGGTAAATTCAAATTCTCTATTTGTACTCGTGAACACATAACATTTCGGTTACTATATTAACTAATTGTTGATAAATTTATAGGTTGCTGGAACTGAAGATGGTATCAAGGAGCCAACAGCAACATTCTCAGCATGCTTCGGTGCAGCATTTATAATGTTGCATCCTACTAAGTATGCAGCAATGCTGGCTGAGAAGATGCAGAAGCACAGTGCAACAGGATGGCTGGTTAACACTGGCTGGTCCGGTGGAAGGTATATGTGCATTCGATTATCATCATAATTTTAGAGAATCATTTCCGTGAGAAAATATTAACCAAACAAACATCTTTCTTTCCTGCAGCTATGGATCAGGAAAGCGCATTAAGTTGCCCTACACCAGGAAAATCATTGACGCCATCCACTCCGGCAGCCTCTTAAACGCAAAGTACAAGAAGACTGAAGTGTTTGGACTTGAAATCCCCACTGAGGTCGAGGGAGTGCCTTCAGAAATACTGGATCCAGTGAACACTGTAAGTTGGTTTTCTCTCTATATACCATTTCCTTGTTCGGTCTTGACCTTCATTGTTAATGTGATATCCGAATCTTTATTTGTGGTTGCAGTGATCGGACAAGAATGCATACAATGAAACTTTGATGAAGCTGGCTGGCCTGTTCAAGAGGAACTTTGAGACTTTCACAAATTACAAGATTGGGAAGGACAACAAGCTGACCGAGGAGATACTTGCGGCCGGAACAAATTTCTAAAACCTTCGCAGAAAAGAAGAATAACTAGAAACTCTAGGGAAGCTGGGGGGCAAGGCAATTGATGGAAATAAGAATTGGACAGACTCAGAAGTAGGCGTATTGTTATTCTATTCATTAGATATGCTAAACGGTTCTTTTGTACTTTTTAAGGTCCTATTAATATATATAATCAAAGGAGGTTGTTTCTCTCCATTTCCTTCCCCTCATTTTCTTCAAAATTCTTCTGTTTCGAAGTTAATTTTTGAAATTCTGGACACAAATTTAAAGGGAAACAAAGAAAAGAAGGCAGTTTCCAGTCACCAATTAACAAAATTGAGTAGTTTTGGACATTATTTTTTGCAAGAACCCCGCCTCCCTCATTGGTAGCCAGCGAAGACGGTGTCGTTCTTCTCAACAGGGTACAAGATTGTTGTTTGTGTCTTGAATTTTCGATTTGCAGGTCTTTCTAAATGATCAATTCTTGAACTGGGATGATGCGATCCACAAAACAAAATCAAAGTGCGGATGCAAGTTTTGAGGCATGTTCCACGTCGGAAACATGCACGAAGAGACATAAAGACTCACGAACGATTGATTTTGATGTCATTGTAAAACTCGTGCATGAGCTTCATTAGTGTACATTTGCAGGTGTATCCCACCCACTCCTGAAGAGCCGGAGAATTTCGGAACTCCGGACTTCACCATCTACAGTGCCGGACAGTATCCTCTCCCTACATTCTGGTTGCAATATGGGGAAAGACGGAGATGTCGTGCTCTTGTTTGGATTGTCGGGATATAGAACCAACTGATGTTTGATCGTAGAGTGCATGCTAAGAGGCTAGTTGGTTCTGATAAATGTTTGCTAGCATGTTTGAATAATTAGGTACAAGAAAGACAACTCTGTAAACGGATCACAATAGGTTCTTAATTGAAGACGATGACCACTGTTGGAGTGAGACTGGTCTGTCCAACATCGAAGGTGCTTGCTATACCAAGTGCATTGACCTCTCAAGGGAGAAGGAGCCTGACATTTTCAAAGCCATCAAGTTTGGGGCAGTGTTGGAAAACGTCGTGTTCGACGAGCATGCCCGGGTGGTGGATTATTCAAACAAATCTCGTACAGGTAACGAGAAAGCATGAAAATCATTTCTCATATCCAATCGTGCAGCCTACCCCATCAAATACATTATTATTATCTGTATTATTGATTAATTACAAGGTTGCTGGATCCGAAGAGGGTATTAAGGAGCATCATTTTTATGTTGCATCCTACCAGGTACGCATCAATGTTGACTGAGAAGACGTAGAAGCATGGTGCAAGTACTGGTTTGGTGGAACGTATGAATACACTTTTAAATATCTTCATAAGAACGCCTGAATTTCGAACAGTCTGATCGAACTAGGGAGTCAATTCAGATCCAAAAATATTGAACGATAATTGCTTTCCAATTCTAAGCCGAAACTACTTGAATTCAACATTGACTCCGATTTCAGAAGAGTGCTGATGTTCGTACTCACCAGTCTTATTTTCCCACCTATCCAGTAGTGCAAATGTTCGTAACAAATGAATATAAAGCGGATGCGCAAATTTGCCAAGTTTGTGGGTACAGTAGCACCCTTACATGAATTCTCAGAATTTTCAAATAAAATCGGAACATATTCCTAATACTAATAGTCCAACTCCGAACCCAATTTCAAATGTCTAATTTGATTTGGGTGTTCCAAACTCAATGACTTTCAAATTGGAATTGGTAAGAATAGGAAGTTCCAATCCGACTTGCCTCTCTCACTCTCATTTTTTTTTTTCGGGTTTCGCAGTGGTCGGACAGGAATACATACAATGAGACACCGATGAAGTTGGCTGGTCTATTCAAGAACAAGTTTGAGACCTTCACTATCAGATTGGTGTGGAAAACAAGCTAACAGAAGTGGATACTAGCAGCAGCCGGTCGCAATTTCTAAACGCCGGCAAAACTGTAAAATATCACCTAATTTTATCAGATGGGTTTCGGGATGGTCAATGGATTGTAAATTACACTAACCTTGTAAACTAATATTCAATATAAAGAAAGTTCTATTTCCTTGCTAAAGAAAAAGCCCTAAATTTTTTTTAAAGTTCTATTTATAGTTTTGTGAAATAAACTAAATTATGACAATTAATTTAAAAATCTGACAGTAAGCAAACCTTGGCATTTAGATTCCCGCAACATTCAGGGAATAAGTTTCCAAGCATAATCCATAATTTCATTATTTATGAACGGACGCAAAGACCACATCAGGCAGTAGCTCTCCAATTCTCCCGAAGATGACTTGAGATTACGAGCAGAGACGATCCTCTCCTGCATCAAGTTGTTACATTGGATGTTTTAAAAGTTCATACCAAAGGGCACAGATAGTGGGAATTCAGGGTGAGAGCTTAATTACCTGCATCATAGTCTTGTTTGACCATACTGTAAATGACCCCCATCACGACAGCATAATCGGTAACTTCATTTCTTTTGGGATGGGATGACGTAAATTCCTCCTATAGAAGTTAGGCATCAGTAAGAGGTGTTTCGAATTTATCATCAACCATAAGAAATCAGAATTGGCGTAAGAATTTTACTGAGCAGTATGCAAATCTGAACTAGGAACAGAATACTTAGTGTGGAATGAACATTCAGAAAGAAAAGAAGAAAGGAGAGAAAATTAGGTGATGGAAAGATCAGCCAAATATCTTTAGAACTCAAAGATATAGGTCCCTCATTCCCGAAAAATCTTACTTTCTTAACATAATATTTTGCGACAGAAATATGCATTCAACACTTCTATGTACCGCTCCTCTTCCTACTTTCCAACCATAGCAAACTCGATCAGGAAATGAATAGAAAAACTTGTAAAATAAAGGATAATCTGGAAATCAGAGATATTAAGGATTGACCTTCAACATAGGCAAGAGTGAAATAAAAACTGTAAAGAAAGGAGGATATTTAAGCCGGATAAACAGTATAAATGTTGCACTAAGAATTTTGTAGTGAAAGGAGACATGTGAATGACGGATCATATAACTTTGACCGAAACTCTGCAGATTAAACCATGCTTATAGGCAAGTGCAGGCACTCTGATTTTCAATAACAGTAAAGATTGCCTAAAATCTCCAACCCAACAGTAACTCCTTAAACACCAAAGCTACAAAGAGGCACACATGTTTCAGCTAAAAGCCTAAAACCCTAACAAAATTCCAAGCATGCAATTATCAGAGTAATTTAGTGATACATTCAAATCAGTGATTACCACTGATACATGTGTCTGTGCGTATATGGGTACAAATACAACAGAAATGTACGGACAATTGGACAGAAGTCCAATGATGGGCAACGATAATTACTGAACTCGGAGGCAAGGAGGGTAGATGATACGATGCTGATAATTGTACAAATAATCTGTCGATATTGATTGCCAAGTGTCATGTAGTCATTGGTTTAGTTGTTTAGTGTTTGTTGGATGGATATTAGGAGTTGGTTATAGCTGTTATGGCTAACCTTAGCTTGCGAGTCAGGTATTAATACTTGTCATCTGTGCAATGCAAGGTGATTTGTGATTTTGTAAACATTGGTATTCAGTAATACAGAGAAGTATTAGCATACAAGTGCAAAGGTTAGAACAGAGTTATACTAGGAGAAGGAACAAACAGAGATGAGAAACATATCAAAACTCAATGTACAAACAGTATCAAGATATTCCTTGGGATAAGAGAAAAGAAGGATAAAGACTACCTCGTCACCGTTGCATGCTTCTTCATTCAACCTGTCCACAAAACTGTCATCCTGAAAGTCGGGTAAATTTCCCATTGCAGTTCACATTGTGCCATTTACATCCTCCAGGAGGCATTCAAGTTCATTAAGTACGTTTTTGCCTACAACAGCACTTGCATTCTTAAACAAAAAATTCAAGAGTACATCAAGTGCGAGATTGCATCAAGTAGGGAAATGTACCATTAACAAACTACAAACTGCAACATATGTCAGACATTCAAACTACAAACTGCAGCACACGAGATATGAAAGAACTACTACTACGAACAGATAAAACAGCTCATTGATGTAAAGGCATCACCACTTCGCTTTCCCTTTAACAAGATTCTTTTGTGATATATAATAAAAGAAACAATACTGACAATTTTGGAAAGACATGTTACCTTTACTTAGATGGTCACAAAGTCCATGTTGGCATGTATGCACTTCTCTACAAGAATTTCACCATGATAATGACTGTTCGATCGAGTACCATCCTGGGCATGCTAATGTTGTGGCTGATGCTCTTGGTCGGAAACATTCTGTCAGTTAATTGGGCATTTCTGGTTTGCAAGAACTGGAAAGGTTTGTAGTTACACGTTAGTACCCTTCTAGGAGAATCCATTAACTTGGCTAAGTGCACTTGTAGTGTGCAGGCTGCCTTGAACATTGACTCTGTTCAACCCATAGTTAATTAAGGGTCTCATTTCATACTTTTTTACTCTTTACTGGTTCAGTTTGCATTTGAACAGTTGTGATTAGGGTGTGAGTGATAGCCTCTGCCGACAGTAATATTTATCTTTCAGATTCCTATGAGTCAACTGTTCATATTTGGTAACTTTTTAATTTTACTTTTACTTCTGAGTGACTGATTGGTAGTTTATTTTGTTTAATCCATGATAATTTTTAACGGTTTGGTTGTTTGCATCGTATTTAAGGATCTGGCATTTGATTTGTCCCTTTCTGCACTCCTAGGAGATAATATCTACAACTTTGGAGAGCTGCTTGCGCATCCTATCGTAAGAACATTTTTGCTGAGTGTTTTGTTTGGTTTCATAATATTTTGCTTCCTGTGCACTGCGTGTTACGTGGAAGAGTTCCCTTTCAAGATGCACAAGGTGTTTTTGTTACTTTATATGAAATATTTTTGCACCAAATACTAGGACATTGGATTTGAAATTGATCAGAAACTAAGTAATGCATGCGCAACTAAGCCTGTATGTAGATTCGCAATGCAGTCTTGTTGATACTGCTATTTATCATACACTGTACAGTCACTAGTTATTACCGCAATTCATGTACCTTTTTTTACTTTGGTTTTATTTTCACTTTCCCACCTAGAGCCTGATAAATTACTTTTGATTTCTACTGCTATAGACTATCATGAAGTGATTGTCATCTCAAACCTAGTTGCCTGGATCTTTGTATGATATGTGCATACATGGTTCTTTTTACATGGATAAATGTTTGTACATTGGGTTTGCATAATGGTTTAGTGAACCATGTGGTTTTAGGATCTGAATTTCTCTTATCTACCCTACCGTGGACGCTTGCACCATCCATTAGTGTTTTAGTGGATGACCTACTGCTTATATAGATATTAATTACATACCTAGAAAGACCTACTGCTTATATAGATATTAATTACATACCTAAAAAGTTTCTATGTAGTTGCCATGTGTTTCTTCTGATATGTGTAGCCTGTAGGCTACATTATAAGTTATTTGTGCTTCACTTTTCTTTTTTAATGTATGACAAATTTTAACAATCTATCCAGATTAAGAGCCTTCTAGGGACAAAGGTAGAGTGGCTTTACTATATTCTTCAAGCGTTCAACTCTGGTGATTTAGTTCGGTATCAAGAATTATGTCGTGTACACAATGCTGCTTTGAGAGCACAACCAGCATTAGTTGAAAATGAGAAGAAGCTTTTGGAGAAGATTAACATTCTGTGCTTGATGGAAATTATCTTCAGGTTTGTGTGTTCTAGATTGTCCTTTCACTTGTAATCTGTAACAAAGGTGCGTGCTTTTGAACTACTATTCACTAAATTGATATGGTCCTTGCAGCCGGCCATCTGAAGATCGGACTATACCATTATCATTGCAAAGCGCACCAAACTTTCTGTTGAGGATGTGGAGCATCTTCTTGTGAAGAGCCTTTCCGTAAGTTCCTGTATTCTTAAACTTGATGGACAGTGAATTAATTTGGATTGTCCAAACTAAAGTTCTACAACCCCTGCCTTTTCATTTCTCCCCACTTGCAGATGTATACCAGTAGAGAAGAATGGTTTTTATGACGACAGTTCTCAATGCATGTCTTAGTAACAAGTAAAGATTAAGTACTCACAACGATACTTTTCATAACTCTTGCATTCAGAATAGGAATTTAAAAAAAAAAAAAAATGAGAAGCTTATGATTTGAGAGACTGAACTTTTTACTTGGTAAAGTGCTAGTATTCTAAAGTTGATCACATGAACACGTTTGAGACATGTTAGATCCTATGTATATGGTATTGGCATTTCAAATCTTATTTGCACATATGTTGTGGGTTCCACACTTTCAATTCAATATAACTGACCTAGGATATATTGTATGTTGCATGCAGCATGCAGCATGTGACATGCAAATGAGTATAAATAATTATATGTTGTTCTTGTATTTATTTGTAATATTATTTTACATACAATTTAGTTTCAGACAATAAATTTAAGGCCTTTACTGCATCCAATTGTTTTGTAGTTGTATAGCTGTCTTGTACAATAGTTGTAACAAGGGAAGATTTAGGATAGTAGTTTCTGCCTTAACAAGGAAGTAATTAATCGGATTTTTTTTCTCTGTTTTTGCGGGGTTTACTTAAGACTTGGCACTGTTAATTTTATAAATAAAAGGAGACTGAATACGTTATGATTTGGTAATTATTATGTATCGTATGGTTTTTGGTAGTTTCTTTGTTAATCTGATTTGCATTTGGATTTTCTATATTGCAGACAAGCAGGGTGTTAGATGACTTATTCGCTTATTCTGTAGTTAGAAAGTGTTTCTTTCTTTCTATTTTCTATTTAATAATTATGGGAGAGATGTTGACTGCAGGTTCATCTGATTGAGGGAATAATCGATCAGGTTGACGAGACGGTGCATGTGTCCTGGGTGCAGCCAAGAGTTTTGGGGATTCAACAGATCCAATCTTTGCGTGATAGGCTGGCCGGTTGGTTGGACAAAGTCCATACTACTTTGTTATCGATCGAGGCGGAAACACCTGATTTGGTTGCGTCTTGAGTCGCCTCTTGCTTTATTTTCTGCCTAGTGTAACAAATCCTTATCGGAAAAATGGGGGGTTCAAAATGCAAGGGCGGCCAGGAAACACTAGTTTTCGGTTGATTGAGCACTTCGGGCCAACTTTGTTTATGCTGCTTTTCTTATTGGTGATGCTTTTTTGTTGAATCATTTTCCTGGAAGGAGCGGCCTTGTGTACTGTACTTGGGAGTAATACTCCATTGTTAGTGGCATGGCATGCCTAGAGACGTGGTGAATCGATTAAAACGCGCTGTCGTTATACCTTTGTATTTTGAATTTTCCTTTCCTTAGATAACCTAACTTTATGCTTTTTCATTAGTTTTAATGATTTTCTCCTTCTCGCTACTAGTTCATTTCGCCGTAAATGTTTCGTGTTCTGTTACTCGCTGATGGATGGCCGTTTGAACCTAAAAATCCTTCATTTTTGCAGTGCGTGCATTGCCAAAATGGGGTTACATTGCATCAGAGTATTTGTGTGACATGTATTTTAGGTTTTAGGGTTGGTTGCATGAATTCAGCTTTGACAAAATTGTATTCTCTGGTGCCCGTTGCAGCTGGAGATTGCTTCTTTCAAGAAAGCAGAAAGTAGCGTTGCTCACAAGTGTTTCTACTAGTACTTTTATTATAAATCTTTGGCTTTTTAGCTTGAAATGACCCTTGAGATTGGCTAACTTTTCATTTTTGTCATTGTGATTTGAAATTGATAGAAGTTGTCATTGAGATTGTTCACCATTAATCATTTTGATCATTTCGTATTGAATAAAAAAAAATAAACCAAATTAATCCAACAAAAACTAAGGGAATTTTTGTCATTTTATTCTTATTGAACGAAGATTCTTTGTGAGATTAGGTGAGCTAGGCGGATGGCTAAGTAGATGTAGGCGCATTTTTTTAATTTTCAAACATCTATGAACTAATCAGGACGGTAGTCAGCCGCCTAGTATCAAGACTAGGGCTAAGTAGCATTAGGTGAGAATTTTTAGAATGATGCTTATCACACAATACTGTTGGATCAAATGAATTTAAAAAGATTAATAACCAAAAATTTTAAAAAGTGAGAAATAAAAATGTGTGTAAATAGAAATATCTAAACTTAATTAGAGCAAGTCCACTGTGTGCTCCAGCCCGAGGGATAGGCGCAAGAACAGGGCCATGTAGCCCAAGTGATGAAGCCCAGCGTGTGCTGGCAAGCGAGCCTGAGCAAGCCCGAGGGAAAGGCCCGACGATTCATGCTAGCCCGAGCTCCTGAAGGCAATGTGACATGGGCTCACGTCAACCACAATATAAAATTAATAAAAATAAAAAATATTAATAAAAAATTTTAAATTTTAAAAAAATTAAAAGAATGTAAAACCCAACGGGCACTCGCGATCCCCCTCCTTTGCCGTCGCACCCCAGTCCCTCCTCCGCTGCAGCTGCTGCCACACCTCACACTGCCTTCACCTCCACGCACTCGCGATCCCCCTTCTTCCACTCCGCGTCCAGATCGCATGATTTGTGACACACCCCGACCGAAATCAAGGCATACTGCCCGTCACGTGAGAGTGATGTAGCCATGTGCACAGTGCGGAAGTATAAATAATAATAGAAAAGCGAATAAATAAAAACCAAACTGCTAGATAAACTAGTTAAAGTAATACGCTAGTGTAAGACTAAGTATGATAAATATAATCAGAGCACAAAAAGTCTAAGTGCAGTCCAGTAGGACGAATACTAATTACACAACACCCAAAGGTGATCCTACATTTGTATTGTTTGTCAGAACCACCGTCAAAGTTCTCGTGAGCCACCAAAGCGGCTCTACCTAAAACCTGGAAGGGCGCAAAACAGAAAATGTGAGTGAGCAAAAACAAAGCTTTTCAAAATCATTTCATTCTCAAAAGTTCTAACCCCTCTCCGTAAAACCTGTATAAGTTCCCAGAAAATAGAATATATGAATATAACGAAATCATGCTCAGAATAACAACATTCGTAAATATGTCACGACAAATTTCTCAGCATAAAGTATAAGTAAACCAGGTGATATCAATCAATGCAAATGATATGTTAGCCGGAGTCACCTAACGTGACCTGTACGGCTGAATCTAGAGCTCGAATCCACATCTCAACAACTATACCTGCACACGAGTCGGAACCACCTAAAGTGGTCTGTACGATAGGACTGGGTGTAAATAAATATGCTCGAGTGCTATGATCACGTGAAGACTGTGCGAATAATCGTGGGTCACCTACGAGTCGGAACCACCTAAAGTGGTATGTACGATAGGACTGTGCACCTAACTTGGATCCAAGATGAGCGTGTGGTGCGGGAGGTGAACATCACGTGAAGAACTGTGCCCTAACTCTAAGCGGGAGCACTAACACCGGGGTGCAGGTTTATGAGCTCTCAATGCATCTCACATAACCACTAATTCACAACCATAAACTATAAACTTATCTGGCACTTACCCGTGCGTCCGCAGCACCAAACATACATATATGCAACTACTAATGCATAAATAAATAGGCAGGCACTTTGCATGGCATTTTAGAACAAATAAACATTCAATTTCATTTTCTGGGAAAACTCTCAAGTATATAGATATATACGGAAAACCAAAAGCCCACTCACTGGTATGTGGAAGGGTCGTAGCCCTCGAGCCTCGAGTGACAACGCTCGTCCTCAGGATAGGTCTCACCTATATGCGAAACAACTATATAAATGTTAATTTAAAGCACATAACCAAAACAAAGTAATAACTTCTCATACAATGTTCAAATGGGGTGTTTGAATATACCAAGATGATCTACTTAACCTCATGAACATCCCCATATTTTTAAAATAATTTTCTGACTACCCACGTGTCGGCCAAGGCACAGCCACACGCGCAAGCACGTGCCTAGCACACTGACGGCGGTAGTTAATGCCGTTAGGAATATTCCATTAAAACTAACCTGACGCCGTTACTATCTTTATGAATATTCCGTTAAAACTAACGGAATATTCCCCTTTCTTCTCCGGCTAGCCGCTGGACTCCGTTGCCGTCGCCGAAAAACTGGGAAAAACTTCCATTCAAGTCTCACTCATTTCTCAATCAAAATTCACGAATTTTTTATGAAAATGAAGCTTACGAAGAGTAGAACAAAACCTTACCACTTTGGGGACCTAAAACCAACGGAATCTTGTCCGAAAAACCCACGATATTCCAACCAAACCTGCAACTCATTGAAACTGGGCTTCCCTACGTCCTAAACACTTCAACTTTCTTCTCTGAGCTTCGTGAGAGTGTTCTAAAGCTCTATATGACCTTAAAAACTCCTAAAAACTTCACGATCATGTGTGCATGAACAATGCATGAAATCTGGGGTTAGGGTTCTTAAGGTTTTCGAAGGTTTCAAGTCTCACAAATGGTATAAATGAACTCAAGAACTTGCAAGGAGTTCGAATCTTACCTTCTAGACGTCAATCCGTGCCTAAAATTGTTGATTTGGGTGATGTCTGTACGACTTGTACGGAAATGCAAAAAAATCCGAGAAGGAGGAGAGAGAGGGAGGGTCCACGGGTGTTTAGGTGTATGTGGGTGTGTGTGTGTGGTCCTAGTTGAGTCAACAACCAAAAAAACAAACTAAACAACACCCCACACGCAATTTAACGTTCAAGGGCAATTTAGTCTTTTCACACCTACAGTACAAATATTCCGGGACGGACTGTCACAATTTGGGATTTGTTTTTGGGGAAGAGAGAGAGAGAGAGAGAGAGAGAGAGATTTTAACTAAGGAGGTGGCGAACTAAGGAAAAATTGTGAGTTTTTGTGCGGATCAGCTATTGATGTTGTCAGAGTTTGAGGCCCTGCCTTCGGAGCTCAAGTGAGAGAGAGCTGTTGAGCTTGAAAAAGAAAGGAAAAAAAAAAACACAGCTTTTGGAATGGTGCGTTGGCATTAGGGGTGGAAATTTTTACTAAATTACCATACCAACCGCCTTACCAACCATACCATACCAAATTATTACCAAAAATTTGTACCAATTGGTAATGGTACGATATTTGTACCGTACCATATTGTTTCAGTACAGTACTGGTACCCAAAATCAGTACCGGTGGTATACCGTACCTACCAATAATATTAATATTATATTATGTATTTATTCATATAATTATTTGAGGGCAAAATTAATAATAATTATTGTAGAAGTGTAAAAAATGTAAAAAAAAAATATACAATCACTCGTACTGACAAACTTTATAACTTTTATGAAGAGGTCAGCTTCAAAATCCAACACTATAATCCATAAACCTTAAATTTACATTTAACCGGCGATTGTCATTTACGCTTTATTCTTCTTATTGAATTTCATTTTTAAAATTTTCTTTTTTGAAAACATGATCATCTGGCGGGTGTAAGAAGATGAACGGTTCAGATCTTTGATATCACGTTTCAATATTTATGGTTAACTGAAATATGAGTCGATGTCATATAGTTTGTAGAAACTTTATAAACATTAAGCAATATTTTCACTAACCGTAAAACTCTGAAGATAATATGAACGATCCAATTCATCTTTCTACATCATCTAATATAACATGTTTTCAAAAAAGAAAATCCGAAAAAAAACAAAATTTGATGAGAAAAATGAAGAATGTAAACAACAATCAACGGTTAAATTTTGATCTATGATTTATATGATTATAATGGCAAATTTCAAAGTTAAGCTCTTCACGAAAGTTGTAAAGCTTGTCATTACGAGCATTTATATATTTTTTTTCTATATTTTTTACACTTCTACATTAATTTAAAAAATATTATATTTTGGATAAACTAAGTGGCGTAAAACAAAATGACAATTACTATTGGTACGGTAATGATAATAGATTTTGCCGTATCAAATATTTGGTATGATAATTGATACAGAAATTTTGGTACGGTAATGTACCAAAACCACCCTTAGTTGGCACCATGTGAAAAGAAGAAGAAAAAAATAATTAAAAAAAAAGATTTTGGAGTGCATCGGCACCATGTGAAAAAAACAAAGGTTTTTGTTTGTATTATTTAAAAAAAAAATGCTAATATTTTATTACTTATTACTAAAGCTATTCAATATAAGAATAGAAATGTAAAATATAATTACTGTTCATTAAAAATAGTTACTGTTCTGGATTAAACAGTGAATAGCCCGGGCCTTAGCAACGGTGGAACTGCAGTTAGGAAGAGTCCTAGGTTTAGCTCCACACATTTCTCTCCCAAGCAGCCTCTCCTTCTTTAACGTAACCCGCGCTGACTCTCTCGTCTCTCTCTTCTCTATGCGCTCTCCGCTCCACTGTCAACTTCTCCTATCTCCCAACAAGGTAAACTCTCTCTCTCTCTCTCTCTCTCTCTCTCTCTCTCTCTATATCTATATATACTAAAACCCAATCATGGTGCTACTGTGGATGCCAGTGTAATGGCTTAAATGCCCCTTGGTGTGTACTTTGTTTCCCGTGGTCTTACCTGCTTGGTACAGTTAAATGGCAAACTTGCCCCAGAGATCCACGCGTCAGTCCGCTTCAATACAATGGAAAAGTCAGGTACTGCGTTTGGTTCCAGACTCCTCCTATACACGTGTTGCTCATCGGGAAGGAAAAACGGATGGAAAAGCCGAGCTCTCTCTCAAGCATGCAAGAAGGTCCGTCTTTCTCTCTCTCTCTCTCTCACACCCTTCTCTCGCTCTCAAACCTGAACTTCTCTCTTTCACTTTCTCCGTTTTGCTGAAAAACCACCCAACCAATAAACGCTTTCGGTTTGATTCGAAGAAAAATTTTACCCATAAAGGATAGCATTTCTTGGTGAGTTCTTCGGATCTTACATCTGGGGTTTTCTTTTGTTCAAATATGGGGTTTTGTGATCGTGGTTTTCCTTTTCTTTTTTCTTTTTAAATTTTTTTTTTTTATTTGAGATTTTGTTTGGGTTCTCTTTTTTCAGATGAGTTTTGCATCCCTGTAAACCTAGATTTGTCGGCGCTATGTGGAAGGTCATAAAATTGGTTTCCAAGGTTTTTTTTCTTCCTGATCTTGCGATTGCTGATGCAAGGGTTTCAGAGTATTTCCCAATCTCTCCTTACATAGGTAACTAAATCTCACTTCTTCTCAAGTACCCAGAAGTCAAATATTTAATTTTTCACTGTACTTAATCTCTTTTAGCAACCTCCAGTTGTCCTCTGCTTTTCTCACTCTCCAGTGTTCATCAACACCATCAGGTCTCTCTCTACCTCTACCTCTCTCGTTCTCTCTCTATATCTCTGATATGTTTATACATGTCGTTGTGTATCTATATATCAGGTTGAAAAAATTGTTAATATGATTAATTTTGTTAGGGAAATTATTTGTTTTGGTGATGGATTTGTGGGTTTTAATCGTGTTTTGGATATACTAACAATTTTGTTTTGCAGTAAATTGCAATGGGTTGTCCACGGTTTGCCTGGTAAAACCAGATTTTGTGAGTCTATGATTTTTCAGGAGTTGCAGCGTTGTTGGTAAGGTTTGAGCATTTTCATCACATTAGCTATTCCGTTCATCAGTCCAATATGTTCTTATCCCTTGCACTCCGTTGTTTATGTTTGGAATTTGTGATTAGAAATTGGAGAATTAACTTCTTGATAATTGCATGTGTTTATGCCCCCTCATGATATCATGAGATCTAATGAGATTGTTTGCGATCTGGTTAAATACATAGTAATAAGGACAATAGTTCATATTTTTAAGGAAGGTTAATGGTTCTGGGTTTTTACATTTATTGTTAACTATAATTGTTATGGTTGATTATCGTTCTTTTAGTCTCACTGGGTTTCTTTGTTCAATGGTTTGGTCCATCTTATTAAGTTTCACACCAGAGATCTCTTCTAGCACTGCTCTTCTCTTGGACCAGGTACAACTTCTTTGACTTTCTGTTTGTTTCCAAGAAAATTTAGAGCTCGAAAGTGTGTAGAACAGTAGAAGTAAAAAAGGTCTCAATCTTTCTATTGTCCTGTACAAAAAGAAATTGAATTTTGAATTTGTGTTTTTGGCATACCCTTTACTAGAATTTTGTGATTTGGGAATTGTAGAAGTTGGTGGTGATTCAAAACCCATTAACTTGGATGAGAATTAAGAGTAATTTGAAACCAGACAGCAAGGAATTGCAAGTGGGTAATGATAATGATAATGGTGAGGATAATGATGATGACACAAATCCGCTATTTTGCATATGGTTTTGAAGATTGATTTTTTTTTTTTTCATTTTGATTTTTCTTTTTTGTATTTTTTAGCAGATGTTGTTTTGGTTTTTAATTCCTTATCATCGCTACTACAAAAAAGGTTAGTTTTGTTTTCTACATTTAAAGAGTGTTTAAAGAAAAGTTGCATGTAATTGATTTTCTGCTATAATGTTTTGAAATTCCTTATTTATATTGTTCTAGATATTCTTGGTTTGCATTTATTTTACGTGATGGTATTAGAAAAAAATAAAGCCGCAATGATGAAAAAATTTGTCTAAGTCAAAACAAGCGATAAAGAATCCTTACACCATTGAGCCATTACTGAAATAAATTTGATACTAATGTTATGTGTGCATAGTTGAATGTGAAACAGTGTAATTAAATGTGAAACAGTATGTTTTCAGTACCTTGGTATATGGTACAAGATTGGGGGTAATGACACCAACAAAAACTGGGGTTGTAATAAGTAACTTTTTCTTCGTTCTTTATTGTAGTACTATAGATTGAAATTTGTTATTGTGCATTTTTTATTTTTCTGCACAGTTGGATGATTAGGTTTTGTGCAAAGTGAATCATTTGAATGCTCAGAATGTATTATATTTGTAAATTCCAGCTAATGCTGCTCTAACATGATACAAGAGACCAACACTTTCATCCATATGTAAGTTCCTCTAATAAGTGCTTTGCACAAATGCTTTACAAATTTCAGCTTTTATCTTCTGATTATTTTATGCAGGGGTTTTTATTACTTTTTCTTTGATTGGAAATTTGGTGGTTTCTTAAGATACAATGATATCAAATTAGATTTTTCTAATTTTCTGATTTTGGTGTTTTGCAGGGAGTGCTGATATACTGATATCTGGGATTTTTTATCTTTGAAATAGGTAAATGCTATTTTTAATGTTTCAGTTCTGGCATGTTTGGTTCTTTGAATTCTGTAGTTTGCTTGCTTCTTCGTTGCTTCGTGATTTTCATTTTTTAGTGTAATTAAATTCTTGAATTTTTCATATTGAACTAATGAAGTTCATTCTGAATTTCCAATTCAACATTATAACATTATAAAATTGTTTTGCAAAGAAATTGTGTGTTCTTCATGTGCATTCTTCATTGTTTGTACATTGAATTCAAGATAATGCAGTATATTTTCAACAGTAACCAATGATATATTCTCAGATAATCGTGGCAGGATGCCCATGATGTGTTATTTAGGGGACTTTGAGTGGAATAATTTTGTGATGGTTATTATTTGAAACATTGATGTTTTTCAGTTATTTAACTACCTTTACATCTCTTTCATTTAAATACTTGATTGGGAGCTTAATCTTTCTTTTGGTATTTGTTATGTTTTCTTTTGTTGGCTGTATTTTGTATCTCATTAACAACAGTAAGCAAGTGAAAGCTATAAGTTATCCATTACCAGTATCCATTTTAAAAAATCATATGTGGTAGATGTTATTATTTGAGATTTCTTATTATTGTAGTGGTGTTGTGTTAACATTTCTTTTGCAATTTGATACTTTTCTATTTACACATTTCTTTACATGCAATTTAATCTGCATATTTGTGATTTCGTAAATTGATAAAATTGATATTTTGATTCTACAACTTTGTGATTGAATGAAAATGGTTTCAGCTCTGCGATTTGCCAGCTTTTAATCCAACAAGAAAGATGAAGGTTCGTGCCTATTGAGTGTGGAGGAGTTAAAGTAGGTGAGTTCGAAAAATGTAAGAATGCAGGAATGTAAGTAAAGATTAATCTTTTTCACATGCACATCATCTTTTGTATATAGATTGTATCAATCAAATCTTTCGTATATAAAGATTTATTCAGCATTTTCTGTCATACAATCTTTTTATATCTTTGAAACAAATTTTTCACACAATTTGGGATCCCGCAGCAACGCGTGGGCAAAACTATCTAGTATATATATATATAAATATACAATTAGTTTTGGTCCAAGTGATTTTCTTTATTAAATTTCGGTGCAGTAGAATTTGTGAATTTGGGATTAGCAGTGTTGTGTTGATATGGTTTGGGAAATTGGTTGAGAGCTGTCTTCTCCAGATTGTTTTCTTAGCTTCTGTTGTTGTTGTTGTGAGTCTGAGTCACACCCAATGCCATTGCAGAATAATTCAATGGATTATCAATGCAGTGCTGCGGCCATGGGAGGGCTACCTCTTTAGCCCTAGCCCTAGCTCCTGCTCCATTCCAAACAGTTGGTCACCTTGAAGCTAATTCACAATAATCGCCCGCCAAGTGGCTGCCCTGCTCTCCTCTTCTGCTCGATTCAACTTCCAACTTTGAGTGAGGTTAATTTTCCCCCCACTCAATTTCTGTTTCTTTCAAGTTTAGTGTTTGAGAAATTGAAATGTCAAAAACTGACTAATAGTAATACGACTGTAGATTGCTTCCTAGTTCTAACATGAATATAGTCAAGCAGCTCATGCCCACAGTGAAGCGATTGAATGATGTCACAAAGTATTGTCGAGGTAAACCCAAGTTCCATAGTCAAGCAGCTCATGCCCACAGTGAAGCGATTGAATGATGTCACAAAGTATTGTCGAGGTAAACCCAAGTTCCATTCACTCGTGTTTTTTATGTCGTAGCAATATAAAAATATGTTTTCATTGGTGAAGAAATCCTTGCATGTATAATAGCGACAAAGGCAGTCGATGGGAAAAGAGACTATGAATTTGTATCACTAATGCTTCATTTTGAGTATAGAAGCCTAAACAGCCTTCCTGATGCTTGTTTACACTTTCAATGCAGCATCATGTTCTTCTTTCATACATTCATCCCCAAACTTCTCAGCACAAGTTCATTCTCCAGACCAGGAGGTAGTGATTGCTTTGGGAAGCAATGTGGGTGACAGACTGCATAATTTCAATGAAGCCTTGCAGTTAATGAGAAAATCAGGCATACACATCACAAGACATGCTTGCTTGTATGAGACAGCACCAGCCTATGTGACTGATCAACCTAATTTTCTCAACTCTGCTGTTAGAGATGTTACACAACTTGGGCCTCATGAGTTGTTAGGAGCACTGAAGAAAATTGAAAAGGACATGGGTCGTACTGATGGTATTAGGTATGGTCCCAGGCCAATCGACCTGGATATATTGTTCTATGGAAAGCAAAGAATCAGTTCTGAGATTCTTATGGTCCCCCATGAAAGAATTTGGGAAAGACCATTTGTAATGGCCCCACTAATGGATTTGCTGGGTTCAAGTATTGACAGCGATACAGTTTCTTGTTGGCATTCTTTCTCAAACCATTCTGATGGGCTTTTTGATTCTTGGGAGAAATTGGGCGGTGAACCACTTATTGGAAAGGAATGACTGAAGAGGGTTTTGCCTATTGGAAACGGTTTTTGGAACTGGTCAACAAGAACCTCGGTAATGGGTATCCTTAATTTGACCCCAGATAGTTTCAGTGATGGAGGAAAGTTTCAGTCTGTGGAGGCAGCAATTTCTCAAGTCCGTTCAATGATTTCAGAGGGGGCAGATATGATTGATATTGGCGCACAGTCTACACGGCCAATGGCTTCTAGGATTTCAGTTCAACAAGAACTGGATAGACTAGTTCCTGTCTTGGAAGCAGTTCTTGGGCTGCCTGAAGCAGAGGGAAAGATTGTATCTGTGGACACATTTTATTCAGAAGTTGCGGAAGAAGCAGTCAGTAAGGGTGCTCATATTGTAAATGATGTATCTGCTGGGCAGTTGGACTCTAACATGTTAAAAGTCGTTGTTGACCTTAAAGTTCCTTACATTGCAATGCACATGAGGGGAGATCCATCGACAATGCAGAACAGCGAGAACCTGCAATATGATAATGTTTGTAAGCAGGTTGTGTCTGAGTTATACTCAAAGGTGAGAGAAGCTGAAATATTAGGCATCCCAGCTTGGAGGATGATAATTGACCCTGGACTTGGATTTTCAAAGAACTGTGAACACAATTTGGAAATCTTGATGGGGTTACCAAATATTCAAGCAGAGATTGGGAGGAGAAGTTTGGCTTTGTCTCATGCGCCCATACTAATTGGACCTTCGAGAAAGAAATTTTTAGGTGAAGTTTGTAATCGCACTGCCGCAACTGAGAGAGATGCTGCTACTGTTGCTTCTGTCACTGCCACAGTCCTGGGCGGAGCAAATATTGTAAGAGTACATAATGTAAGAGATAATGTAGATTCTGTAAAGCTATGTGATGCAATGCTGAGACAGAGGAGATCTATTCCTCCAAGTAATAAAAAATGATGACAACTCAGCCCATGAAAAGCATAAAAACGGAGATTGGAGCAAAGCATTTGGTAGCCGGGAATAATGCTCACAAAGAGAGAATGGATGAGTTAGCATCTGTTTTCAGGTGCAATGTAGGGAGGCTGCCAATGAAGTACCTAGGACTCTTAGTTTTACTTTGTCTTTGTTTCTGTGACCAACCACTTAGGGTGCTATTACAATTTTCAGAGGAAAGGATAAATGATATTTAAGAAATGCCCAGGCCAGGTAATTGCAATTATTTTATTTTTATTGTCAATTCAGTCATTAACTGCTTAAAGTGAAACTGAAACTATGGGTGGGGGGGGGGGGGGGTGGGGTTCCTTAACATCTCTTCTTTTCTTTTGTTTTTTTGGTTGAAAATAAAAACTAAAAAACATTCAGGAACCATTTTCCCTGGTCTTTTTGTACTGGTAGGAAGGCATTCACAACATTCGGAAATTCACTACTGAACATGAGGAGCCCATCCCATGTACGGTGATTTTTGTTTGATGCTGTGCATAATTCATATAAATGAAGTTATTTTTCAGCCAACCGAAAGCATGATTATAAAAAGCCAAAAATTATTAGTTGTAAAAGAGTACAAGAATTAATTCAAGTTATAAGCAGGAGTAGAAGCTCAGTCATGAATTCATGATAGACTTCTTTATAATTATTGATCATAGGCCAAAGCCACCAATTTCTATTGGTCGAGTGTTATCTCTCGTCCACAATGTTGGAAGAGGTTGCGAGTTAGAATTCCCCTTCCGGGAATGACAAACTAAATAAATATAGGCCATAGCCTAAACTATGCCTTCCATAGGATATTTGAAGCCTCCTAATGGCAGAAGAAGTTACTGGATGAATCATCTCTAATGAATTCACATCCCCAGCCCCACCTCTCCAATAAGAAAAGTAAACTGCTGGAACGTGAGCAACTTTCCAATGATCTTCCCCACTATCAGGAAGTAGTGGCTGGATTAATTCATTTGGCATATCCAAAAATTCCAGCAACTTTTAAATTTTTTAAATGCTCAATGCCTGATCGGACCTTCTTCAGCAAGTTGCAGTGCTGGATTATTCACTTTTCTAGACAAGGCATTACTCCCTCATCCGTGATAATCTTTTCCACTCCTAATTTGTCATACCTAATACCTTTAGACTTGGGAACCCTCCTTCCTTAAAATGCAAACATTCCTCGTCATAAACCTGAAGCAGTTCAAGATGTACCTGATTTGGCAAACCTTGTAGATGTACTAGAGGATCCTCCTTTAGCCGACTCCATTTCAAAAAGAGTCTCACCAGGTTATGAAGAGAGGAAATCCAGTGTGGTAAGTTTTCTAAACGCCTTGTCAAATATAGTCACTGAGATCCGGAAAACAGAATCAAAGTTCTGGTCGTGTCTGCCAGAGCTTATTACTCATTGTTCATGCACAACATGTAAGTAAAGCTTTAGAGTTTTTATGAACAATTTGCTTTCTCTGCAGTGTATATGTTCCCTCCTCCTTTGGGTAAGCCTGCCAGATAAGTCCTCTTAACGTTGCGTATGAGTTTTGACATGTAATCTTTTCCGAGTATTCTCCATGTATCGTCCCTAAGCACGTAGGTTTCCGTATAGCTAGGTGCAAACACGTGTGATATTAGCTTAGTGTACGTACAATTCTATAACTTGGTGGGTTGCAGGTGTATTCGACCCACTCCTGAAGAGCTGGAGAATTTTGGTACTCCGGACTTCACTGTATACAATGCTGGCCAGTTCCCGTGTAATCGGTACACCCACTACATGACATCCTCTACTAGCATAGACCTTAATCTTGCTCGGAGGGAAATGGTCATCCTCGGCACCATGTACACTGGGGAAATGAATTTTCAGCTACATGACATCCTCTACTACATGACTTTTCAGTGTCATGCATTATCTCATGCCTAAGTGACAAATCCTATACCTGCATTCTGGCCGCAATATAGGGAAAGATGGAGATGTTGCCCTTTTCTTTGGATTGTCAGGTATAGTATCGTCAATAGATCGCGGTTGTCATCTTGGTCTCGCAGCCATATGATATGTGCTCTCTTACTCTTGCTCGCTGTCTGTTAGCTTATGACAGTTTAATTGTTTCTTATGGTATTTGCCTTTTCTTTTCATTTTACTATTTAGGTACTGGAAAGACGACTCTGTCTACGGATCACAATAGGTACTTGATTGGGGATGATGAACACTGCTGGACTGAGAACGGTGTGTCAAATATCGAAGGTGGTTGCTACGCCAAGTGCATTGACCTATCAAGGGCGAAAGAGCCAGACATTTGAAACGCCATCAAGTTTGGCGCTGGTAATATGTCACCTTGATTTCTTGGATATGTGGATATGATGGAATCAATATGATGAAGAAGTAATAGTGTTTAATTTGTTTGGTCTTTTGAATTCGACTTGAATTTATCGGATTTTTGCAGCATAGCAAGGAAGAAGAGGAGAAGAAGAAGCCTTGGACGTTTATGCATTCAAGTTGGAGTGTTGGAACGTTTTAAGGTGTAATCTATCTTTTGTTTTCAATGTTGAATTCGAGTTTTTTTTGTTTTGTTGTGAACATGAGAGGCTAAACTCGTTTTAGCTAGGGGAGACTTTGAAACCATGATTATGTTTATGATATGAATTGATCAATTCCAATTGTGATTTCATAAATTGTGAATGCAATTTACTTAACCGTTTGATGGATAACTTATTCTTGTATGTGGATTAGGGAGGCCTACTTAATTTGCATGCTTGAATTTGGTGCTAGAATATAAGGGAGTTTCACATAATCGTTACAAACTTATATTCACAAGTAGTTAAGGTTGTTTTCACAATCATGTTAAGTAAATTCCTAGCATGAGTATCATGATTTATAGTTACAAGTGCTTTGTCAATACTTATGATTTTCATAGAACGTAATGATCTTTGATTGTATCTCTATTATGATGTCATGTAGGGAACTTTTGAAGAATGCTTTGGGTTGTCATATGATGTCATCCAATCCAATAACTAAAGGAGAATCTAAGGGTTAATTAGTGATGTCACGGTTAATCTGGGGTGTTGAGATTCATGGTTTATCAAAAAAAAAAACAACTGGAAATCAATTTGTATTTGAATGTATCATGTGTGGGAAAGAATCCTCTAGCTAGTCAATCGTCCATAGTTTTTCTCAAATTCGTCCAAAGTTTACTTAAGTCTTTTAGTTACTTGTTTTCATCTTAAATTGATCAAAAACCCAATCCCCTTTATTTTGCTAAGTTAAATATGTCCCATTGTGTGTTTTTAAGTATTTTGAGTCAAAACCAATTCTATTTTCGTCGAAATTAAGTCTTAGAGTCTAGTTTGAGTCTTTTTTATTGTTTTGTGTTGTTTTGAGCCTTTTGAGTTTATTTTGAGTCATATAGGTTTAGTTAAGAGTCTTTGAGTTTGTTTAAGTGTTTTTAAGCATATTTTTGTATATTTGAGTCAGTTTTTATTAGATTAGCAATCCCTCCTAATCCCCGGCCTAGAACGATCCTTACTTATATCTTTACTACAATTGTCAAAAAGAGGGTTTAATTTGAGTGCTATTATTTATCACATCAACTCACCTGAAGCTTACCTGGTGATGCGAACATTATACGCACACAAATTAAACCCTCTTTTTGTCAATTGTAGTAAGTATGTAAGTAGGGACAGTTCTGGACCGGGGATTAGGAAGGCTTGCTAAAACCTCTAAATTGACTCAAAAACATAAAAACAAGGTTAAAAACGTTCACAAAGACTCAAAGGACTCAAAACAAGTTCAAAAGACTCAAAACTGCCTAAAAACACTAACTAGGCAGTTTCTGACCTTAAACCCAATTTTGGACGGATTATGGCTTGATTCAAAACATTTTAAAACATAAACTAAACAGATTCTAAGCACTAAAGAACAAGAAAGTAAAGGGGGGTTTTGATTTGACGAAAATTGAAATAACAAAACAAGTTAATAAACTAGGCAGAATTGTAAAACGAATTCCTTGAAAACAAGATAATGGATGGATTAGTTAGAGGTCCATTCTCCACACGACACATTTGTATATGAATCGATTCTCCAATTGCTTTTCATTAACTATGATGCTCAAAACCCCAAGTTAACCGTGATGCACTAATTAACTCTCAAATTTTCCTTATGTTATTGAATTGGATGATGCATGCGACAATTCAAATCATCCTCCAATGGTTCTCAACATGAATGCATAGAAGAGATACAATGAGAGATCATTATGCTCTATGAAAATTATAAGTGTTGACGAGGCAATTGTAACTATGAATGCATGATACTCTTGCCAAGAATTCAATTAACGCGGTTGTGACTAGCAACCTTCACTACTCATGTTTATAAACTTGTGACGATTAGGTGAAACTCGTTTATAAACTAGCATCGAGTTTATGCATGAAGACTAAGTATGCATCCCTAATCAACATACAAAAACAAGTTTTTAATAAACAGATAATTGAATTGCAATCACAACTTAACAAATCACAATTGGAAGAAATCAATTCATATTTCAAACATGTTCATGACTTCAAACTTTCCCCTAACTAATTAGGGGTTTAGCCACTCATGATTACAACAAACTTAGAGAGTAATAACAAAGTAAACATTGAAAACAAGAATCGAAGTACACCTAAAAATTCCAACAACTCAATCTTGAATTGTATGAACGTTTAAGCCTTTTCTCCTCTAGTTGCTGCGGCACAAGGGGTTTTGGTGAGTTTTGGGGGTTATGGATGATGTAGAATGATGTGTTTAGGGTAGGGATGGATGTAGGGGAAGGCAAGGAGTGTTTTTGGGCAGAAAATATGAAGAATGGTGAAGTATGGCTGTGTTAGAGAGAGGGAATGAATTTCTGGCGTGAATGAATGTGTATGAGAGGTGGTGATCTGATCTAGGGGTTAATATGAGTATATATAGGCACTTAGAACCCTAGGGAAATCAGATATGGACTTGAATTAATTAATGGGAGAGCATGGGAGTGACAGCTAGGGTGAATGATTAAAGGGTGCTGCTAGGTTGGAAAGGTGCGTGGATTGGCTGGAATGAAGGGAGTAATGCACGGCAAAGGGTGAATGGGTTATGGGATGCACGATTTTGGGAGAGAATGGGAGTGCATGTGGCTGATTTGTGGTGCAATGATGAAAGGCAAAGTGCATGTGGCTGATTTGTGGTGCAATGATTAAAGGATGGGAGTGCATGTGGCTGCAATGGATTAAAGGATGGAAGTGCATGTGGTTGCAATGGATTAAAGGATGGGAGTGCATGTGGCTCTAATGTAGCCTTCTAGAAATCAGGTTTTTAGGCCCCTTTGCAACTCCCTAACTGAATTCAAGCCTTTCAAATTCATCCATCCTCATGCCTCCATGCTTGCACTATCCAATCTTTGCCCAAAAATGCTCTAGAATGCTCCAAATTGCTTCTTTTTGCATACTTTGACACTAAAACATGAAATTGCACGAAAATAACTTTAAACACTATAATTAACATAGTTTAGCTAATTAAATGCAAGAAAACAAGCTAACTAAGTCGTATAAATATGCTCCTATCAATTTCCCCCACACTTAGCTTTTGCTAGTCCTCGAGCAAAACAAAACAAACAAAACATAACCTAACCTTCCAACATTTACTTCAGGGATTTCCAACGATACATAACATGTCAAAGATCATTATTCCCACAGATTTTAGTCATCCCTACTCTTGAGCATATACTTAATCATAGTTACCATTCACTAGCTCACATTTAATCGTTTAAAACAACATTATGGACGTAGTAACATGCCTTAGAGAATCCACTCAATTCCTTACTGGATACACTCTTATTTTCACACAGATTTTCTAACTACACTCCCTATACTAAGTATATGTGAGAAGATTGATGTAAACATGAAAACGAACACTCACACATGTTATAACAAAAGAAGCATTTTTCTGGAATGATTAAGCATTTATAGATATGATCTCATGAATGGAATGCTACTACTTAGATGCGAGAACCAGGGACACCATATGCTCAAACCAATCCCAAACTCCACATATTGAAATACATAACACTCAAGATAGAAGTTAAGGATTGTAACGGGGCTAAGGGGTATTGGCTAACAAAGAAAGGTTAAGGATAAACAAAAGTTCTTAAAGCGATAGCAAACAAGTAATGAACTTGACACTTAGAATTTACTTTTGCGTGCAGAAAATCACTTAGACACACAAGGGGATGAAATACACAATACTTAGGGTCTAATTTAACTTTTTGGACCCTTTCTTCAACAACCAACACTTGTGAGTTCTTTCTCACTTATTTTGACCTCTTTTTCATTCTTTTCACATTTTTTTTTCTCTTTTCTCGTGCCCAATTCTTGTTTTTGGCACAAATTCCCACACATAAATCCCTTCCCCCACACTTGTTTTTCTGCACAAGAATAATCAAAAGGAATTCATTCTAAGTCATGTTCACTATGCTTTAAGAACAAAGGCATGGATGGTCCTATTCTAGGCTAGGTAAGGATAACGTGGGTTACAAAGAACATAGGCTAAACAAGGCTCAACGGGGCTTAAACCTACAAAACAAATGAACATGGGGTACGGCTTTTTGGCTCTTGGTTCACTAACAACTTCATCTTGTTATGTGTTATGCTAATCAATTTTATGCTTTGAATGAAATGGGCATGAGTTCTAGTATTTGGAACTAAATGATGAAACGCCTTCTAAGTAGTAACCAAGCAAAGAATAATGAGATCATGCAACGACTTTAGAAGACAACAAATGCACAGATTATTAACTCTCCAAAGAACATTAAAAGCTCAAGTCTCTCAGGGTTGTAGCGTTAGTTTGAGTTTCTTCCTTCAAGCATGTTACAAAAACTAATATTTCTTTTGATTACATGTGAATTCATGAACTATAATTACAACTAAGCATAAACCAAAGAGCATATCAAACTTTCATCCATGTTTGTAACTTACTTCAACAGTTATGCAATTAAAAACCAAATCCTCATCATTGTGTTGGAAGGTACCCTAAGACACAAAACAACTCTTTTTGGGTTTTTTGAAACAATTTTTCAAATTTTTATGGGATTTTTGAATTTTTAAGTCAAAACACACTAAAACAGTTTAAAAACACTTAAAAACAGCAAGAAACAACATTAGAAGTTATGGTGGATAAAACCCTACGAATTTGCATCAAAACACTTTAGTTACCCCCCCACACTTAAATCCAACATTGTCCTCAATGTTTCAAGCATAGACTCACACAATTAACAAACAAACAAACAAAACAACCTAACATGGCAGAAACGAAATAGTAACAAAGAGAAGAGTTTAGGAACGCAAATCTGGAATTGGAGTGCTTTCTAGGTCTTCCGTTGTTGAATGCATGGGTTGCCTCCCAAGTAGCGCTTGCTTTAACGTCGTACAACCGGACGAAGAACCCAATCACTCCAGATTGGAGCCCACGGCACCCAAGGGAAGCTATTCGACAACATGCTCCACAAAGTTCTCATAGTATGGCTTCAATCTATGTCCGTTCACCTTGAACTCGTGGCCACTTTTTAAGCTTTGGACTTGGACTGCACCATGAGGAAAAACATTAGTAACAACAAGAGGTCCAATCCATTTAGAACGTAACTTACCAGGGAATAACCGAAGTCTTGAATCAAAAAGCAACACTTTCTGCCCCTTGGAGAACGTTTTGGTACGAAGCATCTTATCATGATAAGCCTTCGTTTTGTCCTTGTAAATGCGAGCATTCTCGTAAGCCTCGTTCCTAATCTCCTCAAGTTCATCTAATTGGAGCTTCCTATGAACTCCAGCAGCGTCTATGTCCAAATTGAAGGTTTTCACAGCCCAATGTGCCTTGTGCTCTAACTCAACGGGCAAATGACATGGCTTACCATATATAAGCCGAAAAGGTGACATGCCAAGGGGAGTTTTGTAAGCCGTAAGATAGGCCCACAATGCATCGTCCAAGCGCAAACTCCAATCTCTTCTTGAGGGTCCCACGGTTTTCTCTAGGACTTGTTTGATCTTCCTATTTGAAACCTCCGCTTGCCCATTAGTTTGAGGGTGATAAGGTGTGGAAACCTTATGAGTAACGTTGTACTTCTTGAGCAAAGCTTCAATGGTGCGGTTACAAAAGTGAGAACCCCCATCACTAATTAAAACTCGTGGCATCCCAAACCTAGCAAAAATATTAGATTTCACAAAATCTGCAACAACCTTAGAATCGTTAGTACGGGTGGCTTTGGCTTCTACCCATTTGGAAACATAATCGACAGCTAGCAAGATATAAGTGAAACCAAAAGATGGAGGGAAGGGGCCCATGAAATCAATACCCCAAACATCAAAAATTTCCACAAAGGAGAGAGATTGTTGCGGCATTTGGTCCTTAGGCCCTATGTTACCTGTTCTTTGACACTTATCGCATGTTAAACAAAACATTTTAGCATCTTTAAAGAGATTAGGCCAATAAAATCCAGATTGTAACACCTTTAGGGCTGTCCTTTGGGTGCCAAAATGTCCCCCACATGCATAAGTATGGCAGAATGTAAGAATGGAATTAAATTCAGATTCGGGCACACATTTACGTACAATCTGATCTGGGCAGAATTTCCATAAATACGGATCATCCCAAACATAAAAACGTGCATCATGAACAAGTTTATCACGTTGGAACTTGTTTAGGGTACTAGGAACTTGCTTAGACACCAAGAAATTGACCAAATCGGCATACCAAGGGGTTCTTACCTCAATGGACAGAAGTTGCTCATCCGGAACCGTTTCTAAAATGGGGGTGGACTCTTCCTCACGCACCATGCTACTTAGGTGGTCAGCCACCACGTTTTCACACCCTTTCTTGTCTCGGATTTCAAGATCGAACTCTTGAAGTAGGAGCATCCAACGAATGAGTCTTGGCTTAGCCTCCTTTTTGGTGAGAAGATACTTCAAGGCTGCATGGTCAGTGAAAACAATTACTTTAGTACCAAGAAGATATGATCTAAACTTATCTAATGCAAATACAATAGCCAAGAGTTCTTTTTTGGTCGTGGAATAATTAAGTTGAGCATCATTCAACGTCCGTGAGGCGTAGTAGATGACATGCGGCCTCTTGTCCTTTCTTTGTCCTACAACTGCTCCTAAAGCATAGTCGGACGCATCACACATGAGCTCGAAAGGTAGGCTCCAATCTGGTGGAACAATGATGGGTGCCGTGGTCAACAACTCCTTAAGTAGGTTGAATGATGCCGTGCACTCCCTGGTGAATTCAAACGTTACGTCTTTTTGTAAGAGACGGCAAAGAGGTTGTGCAACCTTCGAGAAATCCTTGATAAACCTACGATAGAATCCTGCATGGCCAAGAAAAGAACGGACCTCTCTAACCGAAGTAGGAGAGGGTAAGTGACGTACAAGATCTATTTTAGACTTATCAACTTCAATTCCTTTTTCAGAGATGATATGACCCAAAACTATACCTTGTTTAACCATAAAATGACATTTTTCCCAATTCAAAACAAGGTTAGTTTCCATGCATCTTTTCAAGATTAAAGTGAGATTATGCAAACAAGCATCAAATGAGTCTCCAAACACACTAAAATCGTCCATAAATACTTCAATTATCTTTTCAACATAATCAGAGAAGATACTTACCATGCATCGTTGGAAAGTGGCCGGTGCATTGCATAAACCAAATGGCATACGACGATATGCAAAAGTACCAAATAGACAAGTAAAGGTGGTCTTTTCTTTATCATCCGGCGTTATGACAATTTGATTATAACCCGAATAACCATCAAGAAAGCAATAAAAAGAATGACCGGCTAACCTTTCAAGCATTTGATCAATGAATGGCAAAGGGAAGTGATCTTTCCTTGTTGCGGCATTGAGCTTCCTATAGTCAATGCACACCCTCCAACCGGTTTGAATGCGTGTAGGCACAAGTTCATCTTCTTCATTTTTCACCACCGTGACTCCGGACTTCTTCGGAACCACTTGGACTGGTGAAACCCAACAACTATCCGAGATGGGATAGATGACGCCACAATCAAGCAATTTGATGATTTCCTTCTTCACTACTTCCATCATTGGTGGGTTGAGTCGACGTTGGGCTTCCCTTGATGGTTTGGCGCCTTCTTCCATGAGAATTCGATGCATGCACGTGGTAGGACTTATACCCTTGATGTCGGCCAAAGTCCACCCTATGGCCGTCTTGTGCTCTTTGAGAACCCTCACCAACTTCTCCTCCTCTTGTGCCGTGAGTGATGAAGCAATAATGACGGGCAATGTGTCTTGCTCGCCCAAAAACACATACTTCAAGTGGTTTGGCAATGGTTTGAGCTCAAGTGTAGGTGGTTGTTCTATAGAAGGAAGCAACTTATTAGTAGAAATTGGAATTGAATGTGGACTAGGGGGCTTACCTTGGAGTCGTGGCAATGACTCTAGGGCTGCCACGGTCTCAATTACATCTTCATCAAAGGACACGGCATGGGTGTTCAATTGTGTGCCGTGGGTTGCTATGGTGGCAGCCATGCGATCCTTCAGTTCTATGCTATTTGTAATGACCGTTTCAAGTGCATCGCCATGCAATTGATCAAGGTGTGCCTGCACCAAAGAATCAAGAATATCAATAGAGAAACATGAGTGATCATCATTAGGAAATCTCATAGTTTCAGAAATATTAAAATCAATCACTTCCCCATCAAATTCCATTGTTAAAGTGCCTTTAAACACGTCTATCTTAGTTCGTGCCGTCTTCATGAATGACCTCCCAAGAAGAATTGGCAAGGATGGAGCATGGGTGGTTTCCTCCATTTCAAGGACATAGAAATCCGCCGGGAAGATCAAATTATTCACCTGCACTAAGACATCTTCCAATACGCCCTTTGGATAGGCATTAGATTTATCGGCCAACTGAATAATCACACCATCATTTTTCAATTCACCAAGGTTCATTGAAGCATAAATAGAGTATGGCATGACGTTAATTGAAGCTCCTAAGTCTAACATAGCATGTTCGAACTTAGTTTGACCAATAATACAAGGGATTGTAAAGCTACTTGGATCTTTGCACTTTGGTGGTAACTTTCTTTGTAAAATAGCGGAAACATTCTCACTTACCCTTACTACCTCTTTATGTGACGCCCTTTTCCTTGTAGTGCACAATTCCTTCAAGAATTTAGCGTATTTGGGCTCTTGCTTTATGGCATCTAGGAGCGGGATATTGACTTGAACTTTCCTAAACGTCTCAAGAATGTCCTTCTCATGCTCCTCCTTCTTTGTTTGCAAAAATCTGTGAGGAAAAGGAACATTGGGTGGAACGGGGTTAGAATTAATCAAATTTGAACCCAACTTACCTTTGGTGGCCGAATGGAATGGCATGGATGAGTTTTGGTCCTTTTGGGCTTGCGGCAATGGAAGTTGTGTCCTTGCCGTGGGCTTCCCTTCAGCCTCCTCTTCATGTTGCAATGTTTCTTCTTCGTTAGGACTTGTTTTGGATGGTGTGGATGTAGTGCCAACTTCTTTTCCACTCCTCAAAGTAATTGCTTTGGCAGATTCGAACCCTCCCTTTGGATTGACAATGGTTGAACTTGGGAGCTTGCCTTGGTCTCGGAATTGTCCCACAAACTCCGCAATCTGCCCTATTTGCTTCTCTAAGTGGTCCACCCTTTTGTCTTGGTTTTGCAATACCCTTTCTTGGTTTTGCAATACTTTGTTTTGATTTTCTTGCCCCTGAGACAAACTAGTAAGCAACTTAAGAATAGTAGCATTATCTAAAGACGTACCTTGATGGTTTTGGGGGGATTGGGGTTGGGTTTGGTCTTGGCCGTGGGTTTTGGTGTAAAACCCCGGGGGTTGCTGCCTAAAGCCTCCTTGTTGGTAAGGTTGTTGAGACTCCCTCCACTTGAAGTTTGGATGGTCTCTCTAACCCGGATTGTATGTATTGGAATATGGATCATTCCTTGGTTGATTTTGGCTTGGAAATCCAATGGCGTTTGCACTCTCCCACCCACCATTCTCAATCAATTGAGGGCACTTTTCCGAAGGATGACCTTGAATAGAACATACGCCACATACAATTGGACTTTGGATCTTCATTCCTTCGGCCATCTGAGACACAAGAGAAGTAAGATTAGCTAATTGAGTTTGAAGGTCGGATTGAGAACTTACCTCATTCACTTGTTGCCGTGGGGGGTCCCTTTGCCCAATTCCTTCGTATTGTTGTGCATTGAGAGCTCGGTTTGCAATGAGGTTCTTGGCTGCCATAGGAGTTTTATCCACCAACGCTCTTCCCGCCGAAGCATCAAGCATTGGCCTTTCAATGGGAAGAAGACCTTCATAGAAGTATTGAATTAGAAGCTCCTCCTTCATTTGATGTTGAGGACATGATGCAACAAGGGTTTTAAAACGCTCATAGTATGTTGGAAAAGACTCCCCTTGACTTTGTTGAATTCCGCTAATCTTCTTTCTCAAGAGAATGACTCTTGAAGTAGGAAAGAACTTTTCAAGAAACGCCCTCTTCATGCTCTCCCAAGAGGTGACCGTTCCGGGTGCTAGCTCGTAGAACCAATCTTTGGCCTTCTCCAAAAGTGAGAACGGGAAAGCCTTCATCTTCAAAATGCTACCATCAACGTTAACTGGAGTCATGCTTGAACACACCACCTCGAACTCCTTCAAATGCTTGTTGGGATCCTCCATGGATAGTCCATGGAATTTTGGAATGTGGTGCAACAAGCTTGACTTCAATTCAAATTCGTCGGTCTTGTCTTGAGCCGCCCTTGGGTATTGAATGCACAAGGGTGCGGCATTGGCCAATCCCGAAGCGGAAAGCTCCTTGCTTGTTCGGTTGTCTGCTGCCATGTCTTCTTCACCCACTCTTGTCGTGGGTTCCTCTTCTTCAAATTCAGAAATGGACTCGGAACTTTCACTTGATTCGCTAGGTTCTGGGTTCTTTCTCTTTCGTCTCAACTCACGCTCAAAATCGTCGTCAAAGTCTAAAATATGTTCGTGAACCGGATTAGAACTCCGAGTCATAAACAAGTACCTAGAACAAGAAACAAAATAACATAAGAATCTGATCTAATAAGAAAACGAAAATAACAATCCAAAGGATTAGCAAAGTTGCTAATCCCCGGCAACGGCGCCAAAATTTGATGCGAACATTATACGCACACAAATTAAACCCTCTTTTTGTCAATTGTAGTAAGTATGTAAGTAGGGATCGTTCTGGACCGGGGATTAGGAGGGCTTGCTAAAACCTCTAAATTGACTCAAAAACATAAAAACAAGGTTAAAAACATTCACAAAGACTCAAAGGACTCAAAACAAGTTCAAAAGACTCAAAACTGCCTAAAAACACTAACTAGGCAATTTCTGACCTTAAACCCAATTTTGGACGAATTTAAGATTATGGCTTGATTCAAAACATTTTAAAACATAAACTAAACAGATTCTAAGCACTAAAGAACAAGAAAGTAAATGGGGGTTTTGATTTGATGAAAATTGAAATAACAAAACAAGTTAATAAACTAGGCAGAATTGTAAAACGAATTCCTTGAAAACAAGATAATGGATGGATTAGTTAGAGGTCCATTCTTCACACAAGACACATTTTTATATGAATCGATTCTCCAATTGCTTTTCATTAACTATGATGCTCAACACCCCAAGTTAACCGTGATGCACTAATTAACTCTCAAATTTTCCTTATGTTATTGAATTGGATGATGCATGCGACAATGCAAATCATTCTCCAATGGTTCTCAACATGAATGCATAGAAGAGATACAATGAGAGATCATTATGCTCTATGAAAATTATAAGTGTTGACGAGGCACTTGTAACTATGAATGCATGATACTCTTGCCAAGAATTCAATTAACGCGGTTGTGACTAGCAACCTTCACTACTCATGTTTATAAACTTGTGACGATTAGGTGAAACTCGTTTATAAACTAGCATCGAGTTTATGCATGAAGACTAAGTATGCATCCCTAATCAACATACAAAAACAAGTTTTTAATAAACAGATAATTGAATTGCAATCACAACTTAACAAATCACAATTGGAAGAAATCAATTCATATTTCAAACATGTTCATGGCTTCAAACTTTCCCCTAACTAATTAGGGGTTTAGCCACTCATGATTACAACAAACTTAGAGAGTAATAACAAAGTAAACATTGAAAACAAGAATCGAAGTACACCTAAAAATTCCAACAACTCAATCTTGAATTGTATGAACGTTTAAGCCTTTTCTCCTCTAGTTGCTGCGGCACAAGGGGTTTTGGTGAGTTTTGGGGGTTATGGATGATGTAGAATGATGTGTTTAGGGTAGGGATGGATGTAGGGAAAGGCAAGGAGTGTTTTTGGGCAGAAAATATGAAGAATGGTGAAGTATGGCTGTGTTAGAGAGAGGGAATGAATTTCTGGCGTGAATGAATGTGTATGAGAGGTGGTGATCTGATCTAGGGGTTAATATGAGTATATATAGGCACTTAGAACCCTAGGGAAATTAGATATGGACTTGAATTAATTAATGGGAGAGCATGGGAGTGACAGCTAGGGTGAATGATTAAAGGGTGCTGCTAGGTTGGAAAGGTGCGTGGATTGGCTGGAATGAAGGGAGTAATGCACGGCAAAGGGTGAATGGGTTATGGGATGCACGGTTTTGGGAGAGAATGGGAGTGCATGTGGCTGATTTGTGGTGCAATGATGAAAGGCAAAGTGCATGTGGCTGATTTGTGGTGCAATGATTAAAGGATGGGAGTGCATGTGGCTCTAATGTAGCCTTCTAGAAATCAGGTTTTTAGGCCCCCTTGCAACTCCCTAACTGAATTCAAGCCTTTCAAATTCGTCCATCCTCATGCCTCCATGCTTGCACTATCCAATCTTTGCCCAAAAATGCTCTAGAATGCTCCAAATTGCTTTTTTTTTGCATACTTTGACACTAAAACCTGAAATTGTACGAAAATAACTTTAAACACTATAATTAACATAGTTTAGCTAATTAAATGCAAGAAAACAAGCTAACTAAGTCGTATAAATATGCTCCTATCACCTGGGCGTCCGCGGCGTCATTTAGCACTTCAAAGCACTCACAATAGTTAGGTTCAAGTAATATCCATATGAATATGCCATGATGCAATCTAACCCAAACATTTCATGATATTCCCAAAATATATAATATGGCGTAACATGTACTATTAATAACACCCTACTCCCAAACTATTTACTTTTGAGAGTAATCGTCAGTGATAAGCCCAATTAGACACTAGTTAAATTAACTATCATTACTTAGCTTTCCTTACTTCAATTTCTTGATTCTTCATGCATTGATTTATGATTAACTTTTAATCACCAAATCATAAAGCTAAATCTCACACTTCCCACCAATGTCCCTCACATTGCTAAATTCACTAAACAAGGCTATTGTCTCGATTATTTAATCTCATTTATTATATGGTTGCATCTAACGTCTTGTTAGACTGCCCACGTACCCTAAACAGGGATCAAGCCATTCATAGTTCGCAATGATTAATTGTAGGTAACAAGCATAGATCACTTTAGAAGTGTTTGTGGAACTATCAATTATATGCCTATGAAAGAAAAAGACCCACTCACTTGGAGTCCACGCTATGATTATCTTGCACGCACATCGAGACATCACGATCTATCGTCGCCTGTGACCAATTATCAAATCACGTCTCAAAGTTCTTACCGATAGAATACATAATTTACATAAAACATATCCTCAAGTACCTTCAAGAATAATTTGAGACCCATTGACCAAAAGTCAACCGTCGATCTTTGATCGACGGTAGGGTTTACAATCCTATATAACTCGATTCGGAAGATCCGTATATCAGATTTTCAATCCGTAACTTCCAAAGATCCACATTATGCTTCTAGATTGACATACTAAAATTTTATTATGATCCAACGGTTGGATCCTCATCAATTCCCAAAACTGATTAGCGGTTAACGTTTTAATTTATGAACTTACAAATCCAATTCGGAAAGATCTGTACGTTAGATTCTCAATCCGTAAGTTCCTATATTCTTCAAATATTATGTACTACAATGTAACAAATTTTGGTGACGATCCAACAATTGGATCATCAATTCACATAAATGCCTATTAACATATCATAGAGAATTTTGGTTCCAACGATCAACCTACGTCATTCAAATATCAAGAATAAATTCAAGACATTTAACATAGCCTAAAAATAGCATTGGTGGCCCACTGGCCACGTGCCGCCGTGGGCGATGGTCGGCCGCCCGACTCGCCGGAAAATCCAACAATTTCCAAAAATTACCAAAATTTACAAGAATGAAGATCTCAAAGAGAGGAACAACTTTCATACCTGCCACAAAGTCTAAAAATGGACGGAAGATAGGCAATTTTTCTCACGAAGCCGGCGGGTGCCTAAAGTTTCCTGGTGTCGATTCGTCGTCTACGATGGTCCAACGGGGTCAAGGTTGGTTGGGTTTTGCTCCTGGGAGGATGGGCTACAAAGTCCAAGTGGTGGCATCTTCCATCGCTTTGCTGATTTGCCGGAAAATAAAAAAGGATGGCTGGAGAACCGTAAGAACCGTCAACTTTCATGGACTCCACCCACCACATGCCGTGGTTAATCAAGGTGGTTCTTGGTGGGTTGTGTAGAGGGGAATGAGAGCTTCAAGATGGTGGTGGTGGCGTCAAAAAACTCCATCGGAGTTGGCCGGAATCGGCCTTTGAAAATGGGTGGTCGCAAGTGGAAAAACCCACGGGAAAGCTGGGAGCTTTCAATTTTTTTTTTTTTCTTTCTTTCTTTTCTGATTTCTCATTGGTCCTCCATCCCTTTTAATTGGATTGGTCCATTTTTCTCTTTACTTAAGGTTGATTAGTTAGTCTTCCCACAAGGTGGGAGTTCAAATAATTTAACAACCTTTAAATAACCAACTTCAAACGTTCGTAATTATACCATTATAATTCGGACTCGCAAACGACTTTCATCTATGCGTTCGTAGTGGCAAGTACTGCAAGGATATGCTAAAAGAATAAGTCATACGTCACTCTAACCGATGATCAACGGAAGTCAAAGTCCTTGCCTCTAGGGAATTTTTGTAAATTCACGCTTCTAAAATTAATAAAAACATAAAATTTGGAACGGGTTGTCACAATCTACCCACCTTAGAAAAATTTTGTCCTCGAAATTTAAAATCAACTAGAGATGTTGTACAAAAGAGAATGTCCTTCCGTCGCGATTAGAGTGTAGTGATTCCTCTTTCATGCCTCAAAACTCAAACTTTCATTCTCTTTCAAAACAATACTACAGTATAAAGTCTCTTACGAAAGCATCAAGTCAAAATAGATATATTTAAATCGAAATTGAACATAAAAAGTTTTCGCCCACACACTCGCGGTTTTACCTATTCTGAAGGTAAGTGTATAATAGCATTGGGTTAATCCCAACAATAAGTAAACAACTAAATGTAATTGAACGAGGGTGACAACCCGTTCCAAATTTTACGTTTTTATTAATTTTAGAAGCGTGAATTTACGAAAATGCCCTAGAGGTAAGGACTTTGACTTCCATTGATCATCGGTTAGAGTGACGTATGACTTATTCTTTTAGCATATCCTCATAGTACTTGCCACTACGAACGCATAGGCGAAAGCCATTTGCGAGTCCGAATTATAACGGTATAATTACGGACGTTTGAAGTTGGTTATTTAAAGGTAGTTAAATTATTTGAACTCCCACCTTGTGGGAAGAATAACTAATCAGCCTTAGGTAAAGAGAAAAATGGACCACTCAAATTAAATAGGGATGGAGGACCAATGAGAAATCAGAAAAGAAAGAAAGAAAAAAAAAAACAAAAAAATGAAAGCTCCCAGCTTTCCCATGGGTTTTTCCACTTGCGACCACCCATTTTCCAAGGCCGATTCCGGCCAACTCCAGTGGAGTTTTTCAACGCCACCACCACCATCTTGAAGCTCTCTTTCCCCTCTACAAAACCCACCCAAGAACCACCTTGATTAACCACGGTATGTGGCAGGTGGAGGCCACGAAAGTTGACGGTTCTCACAGTGCTCCGGCCACCCTTTTTGATTTTTCAGCAAATCGGCAAAGCGATGGCAGATGCCACCACTTGGGATTTGTAGCCCATCCTCCCAGGAGCAAAACCCAACCAACCTTGACCCAGTTGAACCACCGTAGACGACGAATCGACATCGGGAAACTTTAGGCACCCGTCGGCTTCGTGGGAAAAATTGACTATCTTCCGTCCCCTTTTGGACTTTGTGGCAGGTATGAAAGTTGTTCCTCTCTTTGATATCTTCATTCCTGTAAATTTTGGTAATTTTTGGAAATAGTTAGATTTTCCGGCGAGTCGGGGCGGCCGACCGCCACCCACAGCGGCGCGTGGCCAGTGGGCTGCCAATGCTATTTTTAGGCTATGTTAAATGTCTTGAATTTAGTCTTGATATTTGAATGACGTAAGTTGATCGTTAGAACCTAAATTCTCTACGATACGTTAATAGGTATTTATGTGAATCGACGATCCAGTCGTTGGATCGTCACCAAAATTCGTTACATTGTATTACATAATATTTCAAGAACATAGGAACTTATGGATTGGGAATCCAAATACAGATCTTTCCGAATTGGATTTGTAAGGTCATAAAATAAAACGTTAACCGCTAATCAATTTTGGGAATTGACGAGGATCCAACCATTGGATCGTAATAAAATTTTAGTATATTAATTTAGAAGCATAATGTGGATCTTTGGGAGTTACGGATTGGAAATCTGATATGCAGATCTTTCGAATAGAGTTATACAGGGTTGTAGACCCTACCCAATCGAGTTATACAGGGTTGACTTTTGGTCAATGGGTCTCAAATTATTCTTAAAGGTCCTTGAGGATATGTTTTATGTAAATTATGTATTCTATTAGTAAGAACTTTGAGACGTGATTTGATAATTGGTCACACGCGACGATAGATCGTAGGGGTGGTTCGGTATGGGATACCATACCGAAACTAGTACCTCGAATCCCAAACCGAAATTTTTCGGGATGGGAATTTGAAGACCAATCCCAAACCAAATTTTCGGGAATCCCAAATTTTGGGAATCCCGAAATATTTTCAGGATTTTGGGACAAATCAAGAATCCCAAATTGAAATATGAAATTATGAATTGTTCTTCAAATATATAATTCAATAACACATTCTTGAACTAGGAATTTCATTTCATTTACACTACCAATTACTTGAACACTGGCATGCCTGATTGTTTTTATCATAGTTAAAATTCAAATTAGTTAAACCCTTTTTGCAATCTGTTGAGAGACAAAAGAATCAAGCCATCTAAAATCATCAGCCATGACAGCAGCAATAACAAAATCCACATGAATATCAAACAAAACAGGAAAAATATGCAAGGTGTAGGGCATTCCAGGTTGCAGAGTATGAATTAGAAACTACTAGCATCAATTATAAAAGAATAATATATATATATATATGTATAAATATATTTATATATATAATAATTAATATTATATATTTTCGGTTCGGTATGGGATTCCCGAAATATCGAGAAGCCAATCCCGAATCCCATACCTAAATTTTGGGATCGGTTCGGGATAGCATCCCGAAAATTTCGGGAATTTTGGTTTGGGAAATTTTTGGTTTGGGATCGGGATTTTTTCGGTTTGGTTCGAGATTTTCGGGAATTTTTTCCACCCCTAATAGATCATGATGTCTCGATGTGCGTGCAAGATAATCATAGCGTGGACTCCAGGTCAATGGGTCTTTTTCTTTCATAGGCATATAATTGATAGTTCCACAAACACTTCTAAAGTGATCTATGCTTGTTACCTACAATTAATCATTGCGAACTACGAATGGCTTGATCCCTATTTAGGGTACGTAGGTAGTCTAACAAGATGTTAGACGCAGCCATATAATATATGAGATTAAATAATTGAGACAATAGCCTTGTTTAGTGAATTGAGCAATGTGAGGGACATTGGTGGGAAGTGTGAGATTTAGCTTTATGATTTGGTGATTAAAAGGTAATCATAAATCAATGCATGAAGAATCAAGAAATTGAAGTAAGGAAAGGTAAGTAATGATAGTTAATTTAACTAGTGTCTAATTGGGCTTATCACTGATGATTACTCTCAAAAGTAAATAGTTTGGGAGTAGGGTGTTATTGATTGTACATGTTACACCATATTATATATTTTGGGAATATCATGAAATGTTTGGGTTAGATTGCATCATGGCATATTCATATGGATTTCAATTGAACCTAACTATTATGAATGCTTTGAAGTGCTAAATGACGCTGCGGACGCCCAGGTAAGCTTCAGGTGAGTACATGTTGATGATAGTGATGGTAGCGAGTATGATTGTGTTGAGATATATCATAGCTCATAAACCTGCACCTCAGTGCTAGTGCTCCCGCCTGTGGCCAGGGCACAGCCCTTCACGTGATGTTCACCTCCCGCACCTTACGCTTACCTTGGATCCAAGGTAGGTGCGTAGTCCTGTTATACAGACCAATTTAGGTGGTTCCGACCTGTAGGTGACCCGCGATTATTCGCACAGTCTTCACGTGATCGTAGCACTTGAGTGTATTTATTTACATCTAGTCCTGTCGTACAGACCACAAAACTACCCAAAACTGAAGAAAAGTTAACATATTTTTCCGTAATCGACGAGGTGGCAAAGTTCGAGCATTAGACACAAAACCAAGAATGCTCACATCACGCGTGTGATGAACACAATATTGCCCAAATTATGCTCTGACATCGTGTGTGAAATGGGTTCGCTCCCGCTCACAACGTACTATGGTATTTAAAATTTTTAGGTTCAAATTATTCACATTTTTTCTACACTCTATCACATTTTATGGCTTTGTCACCTTTCAGGTGTCAGCCAACACAGCTCAATTCAGGGTCCAAGTGGACTTTCTGGGTCGGGTTGTGTCACTAATCCATTAGTATAAACAAGATTCTTACAAAGTGTCAACACAAGCTCAATTCCTAGATCCTAATTTATGGTGTAGTTTATACCTTTGTGCAACCTAGCCTTACACGAGAACAGGATTCCTTTGGTCTTCGTGAAGTGGTAGCTCTTTCTGAGCTCTTCACCTTGTGGCGCTGAAACCAACACGATCCATGATATGATAAAAATGACGATATGAAATTTGGATTCAAATGACCAACCAGTTTCTCTAGTCAAACAATTAAAAGAAGAAACTAATGTGCATCCAAGACTTGGTCTAAGTAAAGATTAAAAAATTAAAGCTTGACCAAGAACATAATACAAAACTGTGAAGACAATGCAACCTTGGTATACAACGATTTAAGTGTTAATGCATAAAAGTAGTTTTGTGGCTAGGCTAGCTAACAAGAACAAAAGAGGAAGCACTAAGCTCAAAAACACTATATTGAAAAATGCAAAATATCCTAGTCAAAAGAACAAGGGAGGCAGCTAAGGTTTTTAACGTGGGAGCTGCAAGTTTTGTGTCCACATAGGGACAAAAGACACTTGTCAATGCAGAACACGATCAGAGCAAATGTAAAGCTGAGTTTTCAACCTTGGACTAAAATTGTCAGTAAGCCCATGTGGATTGACTTAAAATGTGTGTCCAGACAAGTGGACATCAGTGAGAATTTTTTACCAGACAACATAACTAGACAGAATGAACTCAAGTTTATGCATGAAGTGTATATGAATAAACAAACCTTTTGTGTTGATGATTGTGTTTCAGCTAATTCCCATGGACACATAATCCAGCAAAATAAACCCGTAACAGAGTTGTAGTGTCAAACTATCTAGGGGCATGTATGGTATCATTTACAAGTTTTGACAAAGAAAGCCAAACATTTAATTCTAGACTTTACAATAATCATGTTCAAATATTTCTTTATCAAATTCTTCTATTTTATTATGCTCATCATTTTCCTTTAAGTTCTCTATATAATAATGATCTTGACTACTCGATTCTTCTATTCCTATGCTTTTATATGCTTCTAAAGTATTACTTTGATCAATTATGGTTATACCGCTCTTAAAAAAATGTTACGTTACAGTTCATAAACAAAAAACTTTGCAAACTTTTCATAAAGTTTAAGCCTAAAATAAATGGGTATGATCCCACTGGTGAAACAAATGTTAATGGTAAATTAAATTGTTGTTTGTCTATTCTGAGAGACTCATTATTAATTCAATGTGTCAAATAAGCTAGTCTCTCATCAAACTGTGTTATTATAACTGTTGGAAATATGCCCTGAAAGTCAATCTTTGGAAGAAACCTTTCAGGACAATGTAATGATGTATATATGACTCTTATACATTGGAAGGCAAAGATACTAATTAGGACTATCTCAATGAACGAAATATGTCCTAAATGATGAATCCATGGATAATGGATTGATGGAAGAAGTAATCTAATGATGATTAGACTACAGAGACCTTCTTCTCATAACCATTATGTCCATAAAGGTTCCTGGTCATAGGATTGTCGGAGGGATACTGACAATGCATAGACCGGTACATACTATGTCTGCTTCAAATGGAAGGATGGAAAGTCTCATCCCATTCGTGTAGTGACACTAAGACAAGTATGTAGGTGCTCATTAAGGGAATGAGTTCACTGAACACAATCGAACGAGAGTACTTGCATGGAGGTCTACTCACATGTCAAGCAAGTAACTCTGAAGGTTGGAATAATGTAAGTAATCCTTTGACCTAAGACATCATAGATGTCTAATGGTTAGGTCCTTGATCTTTGATCATGTCAAACGACATTCCATTGGAGTGTCCACGGCATTGTTGGGGTTAAGGTATCTAAACATGTAGGCATGTGAATGATCAACAAGGAATCTCTGATCCTCGTTATGAGAGGAAGAATACTCTGAGATATGATTCGGGAATCTTCGGCCGAAGTCTCGAGCGTAATGAAGGAAAACGTTCCTATGCGACTCAATTGAATCATATAAGAAAGCATAATCACATTAGGGGTTTGACAGAGTATATCCATACCCTAGTGATGTGATTGAGAGTATTGTTTTAGAGAAGGATCGAATTACATTGTAATTCCAACTGAATAGGTTCTCCGAATAAACTTCTACATTAGCTTGGGTAGCCATGATATATGTTTGGATGTCACTCATGGCTTGTGAGTTCTTTTAGATGATTAAATGTAGTCATCAAAGAAGAAGGTGAATTAAAAGTAAGTTTTAATTCACTAAGTGGATGGATTAAATATAATCAATTGGATTGGTGCCAATCACCTCACTGCCTTGCTAATTAGAACCTAAAAGATTGTTCACCAATACACTCTTGTAGTGAGTAACTAATGGATGATGGAAATAATTAATTGGATTAATTAAGTGTTGTGATTAATTTAGAAAGTCTAAAGAAATCATAAAAGCGATAAAAGATCGTTTTGGGCTTAAAGAAATGTTCGGGTTTAATTGGGCCCATTGGGCCTAAACCCATTGGGCTTTTATTCAAGCATTGGATGACTTGAAATAATAAAAGCCCAAGGCCCAAACAACACTAAGAAGGCCGGCCAAAGAGAGGGAGAGAGAAGGTCAATTGTTGACTTGTTTCTTTATGTTATAAAAGGAACTTTATAATGAAAGTTTAAATGGGGGTTTTTTCTTGGTGTTCAAAACAACAAAAGAGAAAAGAAAATAACTCTCTCTAACACTCAAAGGGCTGGCCACCACAAGGGGATTTTAGCTAATCATTTTATCACCCCTTTGGTTTTTCCTTCATCCTTCTCACTACACTAGTGGGTGAGGATCTTTAGAGGTTTTCAATTTTGGAAACTTGAAGAGGACCTAGGAGCACTCATTCTCAACAAAGTGGAGGAGGCAAGGAGGGAGGCTAGGCTCAAGGAGTTCAAGGAGCAGAGAGCTTGGAGGTGGTCAATCCTTGGTCTAAGATCTAGATCAAGAGGTATAAAACTACTCCTAAACTTTGTTCTTCAATAAATTGTTTTTGATGCATCATAAATAAACCTATGAATCTTGAAGGGGATTTTCATGGCTAGAGCTTTGATATTAATTGATGACATGCTTCCGTTGTTTTCGTATATAAATTTTGAATTGTATATGCATGCTAGTCAATAGAAATCCCACATAAATCTCATATTTTCCCTTCAATAACTGGTTTTGCTAATTTATGCCTACATTTTTTCGGTACTAATTATTCTCTTACAAGACTTCTAATACTTATTGTATCTATCATTGCAGTTGTTTGCATTTTGTAATCTTTTGCTCATTCTATTTCATAATTGAAGGTAATTAAAGAACTGTTGTTTGGTTTTCTATACTAGGAACAATATTTCCTAATATTTCAGTACTCTCCTCTACTGAATTAACTTTTAATAACCTATTATTATAACACTTTTTATATAATATTGAATATGTATTATAGTATTTATTTGCAACAACTTACTACACTTTTGACATTTTTTTGGCCAACCTAAATTAATGTATTTATACTCTTCTTCATGTTCTTCTTCTATAAATGCATACATATACTCTTTTAAATCACTATTTGAACTACTTAAATCTTCTGAATTTGAATTTGTCATATTAATACTTTCTATGTTGTATATACTCTCATTATCACTCAAATCATCTAAACTATATATTGATTGTATATCTTCATCTTCTTTTAATTTAAATAACTCTATGAAATTTACTTTATCACTTGGTTGTTTACCTAATTTTGGACACTTTGGTCTAATATGTCCAAAATAACACTTACAATTACTTTTATCTTTTGGTGCTTTATATTTTCCTATCCATGGTCTACCACTTCTTTTCCTAAATTGTTTGGAAATTTATTTTCTCTTCTGATATGTTCTTGAAGGTCTTATGTTGAAATTCTTATGTTGTTTGTATGGTTTGTATGACTTATAGTTCTTTTTGTATATTTTCTTATGCTTATTCTTCTTATAACAACCATACTGTTGTGGTAAATCTATATTTTTACTAATCATGTAAAATTGTTTCCTAATCTGTCTCTTAACTTTTATTTGGCTATACTCTTGTCCAGGTATATCATATATATGTTGAATTCTAGATCATATTGCAATATCATTTTTCTATGGATGTTTTTGTCATTCATTCCAAATCTTTTCACCTATTGGTCCTTTTATTTTTGTCATACAAGTATCTAATAAATTAATATCACTAATTCTACATGTCGTTCCTAAATATTTAAAGAAATCTGATGACACACCCCGACCCAGAAAGTCCACTAGGACTCCGAATTGAGTTGTGATGGCCGACGCCTGGAAGGTGATGAAGCCATAAAGTGCAGTGATGTGGAAAATATGAATAAATTTGAACTTAAAAGTGCCTAAATATAAGAGTGTGCTGTGAGCAAGAATGAACCTATTTCACACATGATATCAGAGCATAAGTACAGTACAGTAAGATAAGGTGAGAATTATACCATTGAAGGTAATCGTCTACACCAAGATTTGCCAAGAATCCTCGTCGATATGAAAGCTCAACTATTAAAACCTAGAGGGGTGAAAAACAAGGGTGAGTAGGCCTGAAAATAAAGTTTTATAAAAACCTTTTTGAAAATGTTATAACCCCTCGCTATAAAACCAGTATAGTTTCCAAAATAAACATACTACGTATAGTAAGAAAATACTTACTGTAGCCTGCAAAATCTCAAGAATTCATTACGGCACAATATCTCCTAAATAAAGGCATGACATCCATAATCACAAAATCTCACATAAGTAACATATCATATCGGGTGCTCATCAACACATCCTGACACACGAGTTTATGCAGAGGTATTCTGACATGAACAGGACTGGGTGTAATAATAATATACGCTCTAGTACGTACTACAATCACGTGAAGACTGGCGATATGCGCATCACATACAAGTCGAAGTTGCCTATGGCAACCTGTACAACAAGACTGGCATCTAATGAATCCAAAGTGAGCGTACAATGCGATGTACACATATACGTGAAAGACTGGCCTTGGCCCGGACAAGTACCAACACCGGTGTAGCAAACGATGAGCAGATAATATCAATATAGTCATGGTACAGTGACAATTCTAATTAGCATCACATCATTCAAAGTCGTAAATTTAGCTAAAATAGCTCGTACGATTTATAATGACTTACTAAATCTCATTGCTACATCATTTATCATAAATGTTAATTTAATTATGGCAATCATAAAGAAAGTTTTATTAGATGTATATATGTAAACTAAACATATATATGTATATATAAATTAAAGAAAAGACCCTCTCACATGACCACATCGTGCTCGCCCTCGATGAGCCTTGTCGTTTGTCAATCCAAACAAAAGCTTGTACCTATACCAAGTCACCTTGACTTTAGCAAAGTACTTAAACAGAAATCCTACATAAAATGGACAGATTAACTATAATCTGTCCAAATTTCACATTTTATTACAAAATTCCATTACATACAAGTTTGGGGAGTCCAGGCAATACAGAGGTAATGGTTAGCTCAAATTCGAAAAATCTAGATCTCGCTCATGCACGATTTTGGGCTTAAATATCAGTGGGTACATGCAAGCACCCTAGTACTGATTCAAGAGTATGCATGTATTAAGATCATTCCATGGAGACATGCATAGAGATCAGATATGCAATGATTTTCTTTTATGGTTCTCAAACTGCTGCACTTTCTGAACAAGAACAAAGATGAAAATCATGGGTTATACCTTGAGATTACGAATCTGAGCTGAGAGGAACTCCGTAGTTCCTTTCTTGCATTGCGATTTGGGGTTGGACTCGTAACTCCATCATCAAGTCTCTTTTTGGATCCCTAGTCCCCAAACAGACCAACACATGCATGAGGTTTCAAATATTTCCACCATTAATTGCCAATGGACCAGAAATTTTTTATACATAATGAGGATTCTTACCTTTCAATGAGGGTTGAGGCTGTGATTTAAGGGTTTCAGAGATGAGCCAAGCAGAAATAGGGAGTGCAGAGAGACAGAGCTACGAGAGGCAGAGAGTAAAGATGTGAGGAAGATGAGTGGAAAAAGAGAGTCTGGGATAGAGAGAAAATATAGAAGTTGGTGTGGTTGGTTCCAGGCCTTTTAACCTCTCTGTTTTCAGAGAAGAAGATGGTGATGAGGAGGGAAAAAGAGCTGACAAAGAGATGAGGGAGCTAGAGGGAGTTAGGTGAGAGAGAGTGTTTGGAAAGAAATGAGAGAGAGTTGTCCGGGAGAATGGGAAGGAGAAGACACAGAAGAGAGGGAGAAATAGGGTGTGGGCCCCACGTGGCTCACATAACAAGTCACAAAATATCTCCCAAACATGAAATTATCAAATTGCCTTTTGTGTTCGTAAGTCTGGAAAATCTCCATTGTAACTCTAAATTCGATTCCGCTTGCGCTAACTCCAACTATGTACTGTAAATCACAAATTTGTAATTGTTATAAATTTCTTATAGCTCTTATTTGTTCCTATTCACTTATGTTATCCAACCCGGTATGATTTAAAAAATTCTTGTTTAATTAATGTAACAAAACCATCAATATTAAAATGTGTTTTAGCTACCTGATGTTGTTCTAGACTTTGAACTTTCCATGATTGAAAAGAATAAAAAACTAATCAATCTAATGTATACTCAAAATAACCTAACATATTTTGTGAATTACTAAAATCTAACATTAATGTTGCATATATACAACATTTTTCCTATCTTTCAATTGTCTTCTCCCAATCGTGTGGATCTACATTATCTACGTTTAATATATTTCTTGCTATATTAATTTATTCTAATCTTTTTAAATATAGAATCATATTTTTTCTAGGTGGTCTCATCATTATTTCATCCATATAATCTACTCATCCTTGTTCATTATATTATTCATTTGTCTAAAAATTGTTGATTTGTTCTAACTGTATATCTTGGATTATTTTCAACTCCTGATGTACTACTCTCTTCTGTTGGATTATATTCAATTTTTACTTCTAATACAATAATGTATTCTTTTACTTCTGATAGATTAGTGTATTCTTTTGCCCCTAAAATGTGTTATACTCCTATGTCTAAAATTAATTTTTTTCATTTCCTCATCTGAAATCCTATGTAATCCTAAATCATATGTCTTATATTTTTTGAAAGTATTGTTCTTCATCTAAATTATCAGTATCTTCTATGAGTTTATCTATAATATGATTACAATTTTGTCCTATTATATTAACATCTAAATTACCAAAAGTCATATGAATACTTACAATTTCAATTTCTTTCTCATCATTTTCTAAATTTTCTAATTGCCTATAATTACTAAATCTAATTGCTGCTTCTCCTGTATTGTTTTCCTATATTTGTACACTATCTGGTTGTTTATTTCTTACTACTTGTAAATTAAGTAATATCGACTGAGTTCCTTCTAAATAACTATTATCTACGGGTTTTGCTTCTATCATATTTACATGTTTACTACCAAATGTTTGAACTAAATTTTGAAATTCCCATAGCTGCATGTTTTGATGAGTTGAGGAACCCATGTTAATGGAATTTTCGTTGAGGGACCATTTCTCCAATAGAATTAAAGTTAAGGGACCATTGCTACAATTTACTCTTAATATATTTACTAAATTTATTAATTGTCATTACATAATTTGGAATACAAACTATAACGTCTAAATTTGAACTTAGTCCACTTCAGCTGTTGCTATTGTTTCTTGCTGCTGATTATCCCATCTATCATCATATATATGCACAAATACTTTTGTGCCTACTTGTGCTATAGTTAATCCTACTATTCCAATTAATATTATCCCTATGTGAATTTGACTAAAGTGTGATTTTCTCAAATGGGATTGCTTATTTACGAACTAAATTAAGTGTAACTTCTTTATCAATACAGCTAACTTCATGTTAACTGATGCTACTTACAATTCTACTTATATTTTTATATAAACCTAATTGGTACAAATTATATTTATATTTCTGTGTTTTCTCAAAACCTCTTTCAATAAATCCTTGTGCTTCTTCTTCATTTGGACAAATATTTTATGCTCTCTTAATTTTCTTCTAAAGAGTTCCATTTTCTATTATCAAAAGGATTGATTTTAGGTCTTCTAATATGGTTATTAGTACTTAAAGTTAGATTTTCTAATTTTTTTTAACAAAGGTGGTGGAAGTGATGAAGATGTTATGTAAAACTTGATTTATTTCTGCTATTTGTTTTTCAACTTGATATAATTTTTCAACTAAATTTAAAACTTAACTAAAAAAGTAAATGCTTGAGCTTGAGAAGTTTATGGTACAATGGGTCCATAAAACTCACTATGATAGGCGGTATTATTGAATCAAACAAAGCAACCAAAAATAGAACCAAACAAAGAGAACCAAACAAAGCAACAAACAATAAAACCAAATATGGATAAAGTAGCTAAACTATAAGACAAGTAGGCATCTCTAGATCATACAAGTGCATGGTGAGCTCATGCAAAGGGTTTGGCTAAGATATGCTAGAAATTGGAGAATTAAAGTATTTTGTCTAGTAGGGATATTACTGCTAGCTACTTATGCTGAAAAATCTGTTAAATTTATTGGTTTTTTATCTAGCTTACTGATTTGACACATCCCGACCCGGAATGTCCACTAGGACTTTAAATTGAGCTATGCTGGCTGACACCTAGAAGGTGACTAAGCCATAAAGTATAGTGATGTGGAAAATGTGAATAAATTTAAACCTAAAGTGCCTACAGACAAGAGTGCACTATGAGCGGGAATGAACCCATTTCACATGCGACGTCAGAGCATAAGTAAAGTACAGCAGTTTGGGTAAGCATCATACCCTCAGAGGTAGCCACCTATACTGAGATTCACCAAGAATCCTCGTCGATAAGAACTTTCACAGGTAAAACCTGGAGGGGCGAAAAACAAGGGTGAGTGGACCTGAAAATAAAGTTTTAATAAAAACCTTTTGAAAACGTTATAACCCCTCGCTGTAAAACTTGTATAATTTCCCATAAAATAATAATCAATACGTATATAGAAATCATGTTCGAGAGTAGAGAAAACCGAGTATATGCCATGTCAAGTGTCTCAGCAATAAAATAAGTAAGCTAGGTGAAATAAACCGATGTAAAATGATATGCCAGCCGGAGTCACCTAACTGACCTGTACTGCTAAACCTATAGCTCATTAAATATGCCTACACACAAGTCGGAACCACCTATTGTGGTCTGTATGACAGGGTTGGATGTAAATAAGTACGCTCAAGTGCTACGATCACGTGAAGGCTATGCGAATAATCGCGGGTCACCTATGAGTCGAAACCACCTAATGTGGTCAGTACAACAGGGATGTGCACCAAACTTGGATCCAAGATGAGTGTGCGGTGCAGGAGATGAACTTCACGTGAAGGACTGTACCCTGGCCACGGGCAGGAGCACTAACATCGGGGTGCAAGATAATGAGCTCTACATGCCTCTATGTATAACCATAACCAATGCAACCACTAACGTCATACAGTACTCACCTGAAACTTACTTGGCCTCTGCAGTGTCATACAATAGTATGCACATACATACCAATGCATATAATAAAATGAAATGCAAGCATGACATGGCACTTAAAACGTAAATCCATTTAAAACAATTTCTGGGAAAAATGGAAAACATATATATATATATATGTATATATAGAAAACCAAAAGCCCACTCACCTGGAGTCCGCACTATAACTCCCTAACACAAACATCAAGGCGTCACGAACGATCGGTGTCTAGAACAATTATCAAATCATGTCTTAGAATTCTCATCAATAGAACATATAACTTACAAATCCTATTCGGGAAGATCCATATGTCAAATTCCCAATCCATAAGTTTCTAATATCCTTAAATATTATGTATTATAACGTACCAAATTTTGGTGACGATCCAACGGTCGAATTGTCGATTACTATAATAATCAAGCAGCAGACCTTAATGAAACTACATTCAAATGATGGAAATTCGTCAATCGGACTTCACCAATGGAATCAGGGTATTCAAATTTAGCCTAGGAAGGTCAGGGGACGTCTCGGCCCACGCACCGCCATAGGTGGCGATCGCCCGCCCCGACTAGCTGGAAAATTCTACTATTTCTAAAAATTCTTAAACTTTACAAGAATGAAGATCTCAATGAGAAGAGCAACTTTCATACCTGTGACTAAGGCCAATTTGGTCGGGAAAAGCCTTAATTTCATGAAAACCCGGCGGAATCCCTTAAATTTGGTGTTCTTGATTCGACTCCCAAAACAACTCCGACGCCCCAACCAATGCATGGGATTTGTTCCAAGCCTCCAGGGAAGTCAATTGATGGTGGTGGTTGACTGAGGTTCCTTCGGATTTGGTGGATTGCAACTCCGTAGCCGTCGCACCCACCAGTGCAAAACCCCTCAATTCCAAACCCAATCCTCTCAAATTTGAAGTGGAAATGGTAGAGAAGGAGTAGAATTGATGATTGGAAATGATGAATTGGCCCATTTCATTGGAAAAATGGTGAAATTCACCGGAGAACCCATCGGTTACAACCTGGGTCGCAGGTCGAAGGGGAACCCGACCAGTTCCTCTCCTTTCCCCCTCTCTCCTTTCCCCTCTTTGCTCTCTCTTCCCATTGGTCACTCTCTCTTTCTCTTTTTTCTCATTGGTCAGGTTCCTCCTTCCTTTCTCTCCTTTATATTTCATCTCCACCACCCAACTTTCCTTTCTTTAAATCTGGGCCACACACGTGGCTGTCCAGATTAAGCTCCAAAAATCTGGAGCTTTCTAGAAAATAACCAATTTACTAAAATGCCCCCGACTTTAAACGTTAATATCTCATTCGTTATAACTCCAAATCACAATCTGTTTGCGCCCACGCATCCGTAGCGATGAGTACTACGAGGATACACCAAGAAAATGAATCTTACATAACTTGACAAGGTATTCCACAAAAGTCAATGCATTTGCCTTGAAGGGCATTTTCATAAATTCACTTTATAAAATCGTAATAATTGGGGACGGGTTGTTACAATAATCATTTATGAAATCATAATAATTGGGGACGAGTTGTTATAGATTTCTTTCAAAACTTGTATATGTTTTCTATTAATTCTAGAATCGGTCATTAAAATAATAATCTAGCTATTTTGCTATGTAACTTATCTACTTGTTCACTCGAGTCTTTTTGTACTAATTGAATTTTTTGAACTTCTAATTTTAATTATTCAACTATTTCTAATGATCTAAGTTCTATTTGCTTAAGCTTACTATCTATAATATCAATAAGTTTTTTTATATTTCTCTTTTGCTAGGAAACCTTTGAATATTTTTATTATTAACTTTTAACTGGGATGTAATATAACTAAATTTTGCATAATTATTTTTATGAAATTTTTTCTGAAAATATATAACTGGTTTAATAAATAATTATGCTTAATATTTTCGAATTTTATATGTTCTGAAATCTACAATACTATTTGCTTGTGGATTTTCTTCACTATGTAAAATGTGATCATACTTTCTCAATGGAAATAACAAACTAAACTACTTTGGTCCAGAGTGATTTTTCGCTTTTGTGATTTACTAATTTATAAATTAAGGTAATCTATCATAAACTACAATCTACATTTTTGTAAAGTTATGGCTAACTGGTTTCTTAGAAACTCTCTTTCTTCTCTCAAATTCCCTAAAGTATGATTTGTTGCTCTTTTTTGCTTATAATACGTTATGATGTACTTCTATATTTTTATATTTGCTAATAAATGAAGGGTGCTCAAGCTAATCAAGATACAACTTCTGCTTTTTCAAAGTCTTGCTAATTCTCTTACTAATATATGCTAATCTTCTCTTAATGCTAGTTATAGTAAGGTGTCTAGGACAATAAATGTCTGGTGGTTGACAAGGTCTACAAAGACAATAATATATAGTGTTCTTAGAAAATTAAACAAGTGTGTGTTATCTGTTGTGTTGATGATTTTCGTCCTCAAAGTACTTTACTATTATATTTACTATTAAAATGCTAAACTTGGCTTTGATACCAAATTCCAAGGTGATGCTCGGTTAAATAGTCAAATGACCATTATAACAACTAGACATAAAATATTGCACATGGAACTCGACATGTTTCAGCTTGACGACCACTCACAATGCAGGTATATGATCTTAAAGGCTGAACTCAGAGGTATCCTGGTTAATATCTAGTTATTTGTATGGCATGCATTCAACTATAACAAAGTGCTTGAGCAAAGTATAATCGTCAATAATATAACTATAATAGTGTTTTCTCATTTTGGACTAGAAGTCTAATTGAAATAGCACACTAAAGAAAGAAAGAAAGAAAACTTATTTGAACATTTATTGATATATAAAATGTTTACAAGGAAGTAGGCAAAGGGAACAGGAAGTGTTTACAAGTAAGTAGGCAAAGGAAGCAAGAAGGCTAAGAGAGCTAAAGGCTTCGACTGTAGGTGTGGTAGTTGTGTGTACGTGTTGTGGTGTGTATGTGTCTTTACAATGAATGAAACTCTTTTTTATATATGTATGAGAGTGCTCTAGTTTACAAAAGAAAAACTTTACGGATGGATGATGTAAAATATCTTCAACTTTTTTTACACTATTTTTTAATTTGTCACTTTTGGATACTGTTTCTGAATCTGTCTCACTATTTCTAAAAGTGTTGGTGTGTCAATGTCTCTGGTTTTGAAACTTGTCATTTTCTTTCTTTTGTGGCTGCCATGATTTTGTCTTCTTCTCTTTTTTTGGATTTGCTTTAATGAAGACTACGTGAATTTTTCCGTATGCTTGTCTACTTGCTGCAACCACTTCTTTATAGCATTTATTTATTTCTGATATCTTTTGTTTCTGATTCTATAAGGGACCAAACTATCTGAATACTTAGAAGGATAGTGTAGGTACTTTTAAAAACTTTTGTCCTAAATGTTAAATGGAAGTTTTTAAGGACTTTTCATTAGTATTCCCACCCCACTCCAAAAAAAACAAAAAGCAAACCAAAAATCATGAATTCGTTGCCACCATCAACGTCTTCATTTTTTTTCATTCAATAACCAATCAAAACCTTCAAATTTGCGAAAGCAAACCTCCAATTATTGATTGGTGCTTGCTCACTCAGCAAGCAGAAATTCCACACCTTATAGGGGAATCGCTGCATCCAAAAAACCAGACAAAAAAAGCCAATTTTGAATATCTAATCTGATAAGTCAATATTTTACTCTATATTTTACCCTAATCTTAGTAATAATTTATTGATTATTTTGTTGAAATTTTGATACTTTGAGTTATATTTCTAACGTAGGACATTCGACTTCCTCCTAAGCATAAAGTAACCAAATGAATAAATTTTGGAGTGATTCCAATTGGAGGATGTTTGTGAGTCTTTCAAGATGATTTTATCAAAGTTTTAGATTTTTCCACCAAGCCGTTTGGCCGTGGCAATGAAATAAATACCCGGTGTGCAGCTTTCCCAGTTTGATGTTTTTGGATATTTTGGGTATTTTGGAGCTCAAGATGGCATATTTTGAGGAATATTCCTTCTAATGATTTGTAGGGGATGTCTTCAGCTTTTAAAAGAGACTTTTTGGGACCAAATCGAAGTTGACTTGGTCAGTCAAAAGTCTGATTTTCTGAGAAGTCTGAATTTTAATTCAAATAGGAAACCTTTTATTTTCTGTTGTATTATTTTATTATGTTTTCTAATTTTATTCTAAGACCTTTTAGGATTTTATTTTGTAGTAGTATAAATAAAGATATTTAGCCATTAGGGTTTGAGAAGAAGACGAGGAGAACACGCGCACTACTTTAGAGAGCTTTTGAAGTTTATCTTCAAGGTGCTTTTCTTACCATGTTCCTAATAATAGGGTAAATTACATTTTACCCCCTCAGGTTTGGGTTCGATTTTTAGAGAGCTTTTGAAGTTTATCTTCGAGGTGTTTTTCTTTCCATGTTCTTAATAATAGGGTAAATTACATTTTACCCCCTTAGGTCTGGGTTCGATTTCAATTCCTTACAACATATTTAAAACATTTCAATTTCATACCTGAAATACTATTTTATTTCAATATAATACATCTGTTACATTTTCCATCCACTAGTCCGTTAAAAGCTGACGTGGTTGCCACATTTGTGCTGACGTGACTGCTAAATTTATGCCACGTGGCATTTTTTTTTATGCATTTAAAATATTATAATAATTTACCCTATTAAAAGAATAATAAATAAAAAAACCTGAAACCATCTTCCCCGACCCTTTCTCTTTCTCCTCCGCTCTCTTCACCTCCCCTCCCATCCAAAAAACACATCCCTTCCTTGCAACCCAAATCCCCATCCCACCCCACACTTACCTCCCCGACCTCTCCGCAACCACCCCCCCAACCCACCCCACCAAAAAAAAACCCAGATTATTTGTATGAAACCTGCAAAAAAAAATAAAAAATAAAAAAAAATCAACCGGTGCTTGGAGAGAAGGGCCGACATTCCCCAGTTGTTGACGGCGCATACGGTGATAGTGATGCGGTCATGATGTCGCGTGGCAAGGTGGGTGAAGGTGAGGTAGTGGTTGAAGGTCGAGAATTAGGGATTTTGGATATGGGAGTTTTGGGTTTTGGATCTAGGAATTTTGGGTTTTGGATCTGGGGATTTTGGGGGGTTTGGGGTTCGAGAGAGTGAGTGAGGAGAGTGGAGGAGGGTCGGCGTGTGATGTTGTGCGCTTCGGTGAGGGTGGTGAGGAGGAAGGCGCCGGCGGTGAGGAGTGTGAGCGTGAGGGGGATTCTGGGTTAGGGGTGTGCTCGGGTAAGGAGAATGGGTGGAGAAGATGAACTGGGTTTTGGGTTTGTTTTTTTAAATTAATTAATTTAAATTTTTAATTTTTTTTATTAAGTGTTTAGCCATATGGCACAAATGTGGCAGCCACATCAGCACAAATGAGGGCCCCTTATTTGCCACATCATCACTTAACGTTTTACTTAACGAATTTTCCAACGGATGTATGAAATTGAAATAAAATAGTACTTGAGGTATGAAAGTGAAATGTTTTAAAGATGTTGTAAGGAATTGAAATCGACCCCAAACCTGAGGGGGTAAAATGTAATTTACCCTTAATAATATTTTGTTTTATGATTGTTCGTAACTAATTTCTTTTTCTAGGGCGAAACCTTGAGCCTTAGCAAGAATATGTAGTTTCTTTTCAATTTACTTATGATATTATGCATGCTTGTTTTGAATTATTAATCACCATTTTAAACTAGGTAGTTTCAACGAAAAGCCCACAGTACTATTCACTTTAACAAAAAACCACTCTTTTACACTAAAAAGTCAATCATGATACTATTCACTTTACCCTTTATTTTGTCCTTTTCATTAAAACTCAAAGTTTTCCAACCCTTTTCATTAGTTTTCCTTTTAAACTATCTAAGCGGCTTAGTGATTCGTGACCATTAAGATATTTAGAAAAGTAATTTGATCCAATTTTGGTTAGAAGGTTCCTTGAAATTGGAGCTGGCTTATTGATAGGAGCATATTCATGCGACTTAAATGGCTTGTTCTCGTGCATTTACGTTATGTTTCTTTAGTTATTTTAGTCTTTTATGCTTCTTTTGTGTGTTTTCAGGTTCTAAGGGCAAAGTATGCAAAAGGATGCATTTTGGAGCCTTTTGGAGCAAATTAGAGATTGGAATGAATATCATATGCTTAAAGCCAAGTAGATGGATGAAATTGAAGACCAAAGGAGGCTAGGAATAAATAAAGAGATGAAGAAATGAAAATGAAGAACAAAGAGTTCACATTCACCACCAATTCAACACATGCAGCCATTCACCCCTTTTCTCCAACCTTGCCGTGCACATCATCATAAACAATCAGCCATTCCACATGCATTTCCACCCACATGCACTTTAATCATTCAATCACACCATTCCATCCATTCATTCAGCCACAAGCAACACCACACATCAATTCTATCCCTTGTGCCGTGCATCCTCTCACCAAGAAATCATTCATTACACATGCATTCATCAACATATCTAGCTGTCACTCACATGCATTTCCTTCATCATTTCCAACCCACATGCACCCAAAAATCATCCTTGCCGTGCACATTCACTCACCACAAACAAGCCACATGCATTTCCACCCCACATGTCCCTTTAATCATTCAAACATGCACCCTTTATTCTTTCATTAATTAAACCATTCAGCCACATTTTCACCAACAACAAGCATCATTGCCGTGCCTTTCCAGATTTCTAGCATCCCATAATCATTCACACCCCTTTAATCCACATGCAGCCACATATTCATTCCACATGCACATTCACCCCTTTCTCCACACCAAAACCGTGCACATACATTTCCCTTGTGCAATTCCAGCTTTCCACAACATATCTAGCTGTCATTGCACATGCTTTCACATTCATTTCCAGCACCAAACATCCCATGCCGTGCATTCCCTTTCATTTCAGCCAAGTCACATGCATTCCCTTCATAAATCAGCCACATGCATTCCCCTTTGATTTTCCAGCTTTCCACCAAGTTCCTAGCTGTCATATTCCCTCTTTTTCACCTATAAATAAGCATCCATTGCAGCCACAATTCATGCACTCTTCCATTTTCAGAAAATCATCCACAAACACCAACCATTTCCTTGTTGCCGTGTACTCCCTATTAATCCAAACACCACCAGAAATCATTCCTTGTGCTGTGGCTTTCCCCTTCCATTTTCACCACTCCCCAAACCATTCACACCATCAAACTATCCTTAGACCTTGTGCTACAACAAAGAGGAAGAGAAGCGGGCCTAAACGTTCATACAATTCAAGTTTGAGTTGTTGGAATGTTTAGGTGTTTCTTTTCCTTTGAATTCAATGTTTAATTTCAATTCTCTTTGTTTTGTACGTATGAGGAACTAAAACCCCCTTGGCTAGGGGGGGATTCTAAATATATGTTTATGCTTGCAATATGATTTGATTACTTCTAATTGCGTTTCATAAGTTGTGAATTCAATTTGTTTAACTGTTTGATTGATAACTTATTTATGTATGTTTATTGAGAGTGCACGCTTAATTTTCATGCATGAATATGACGCTAGAATATAAGTGAGTTTCACCTAATAGTTATGAACTTATATTCACAAGTAGTGGAGGTTGCTTATAAACAATCGCGTTAAATGAATTCTTGGCAAGAGTATCATGCATTCATAGTTACAATTGCCTCGTCAACACTTATAATTTTCATAGAACATAATGATCTCTCATTGTATCTCTTCTATGCATTCATGTTGAGAACCATTGGAGAATGATTTGAATTGTCGCATGCATCATCCAATTCAATAACATAAGGAAAATTTGAGAGTTAATTAGTGCATCACGGTTAACTTGGGGTGTTGAGCATCATGGTTTATTGAAAAGCAATTGGAAATCGTTTTATATGCAAGTATAACATGTGTAGAGATGAACCCCTTAGCTAGCTTCCCATCCATTCATTTCCGTCAAATTCGTATTTACAATTTGTTTTCTTTACAATTTGTGCATTTTAGTTTAAATTCGTCCAAACTAAATTCCCCCCCCCCATACTTTGTTTAGTCTTAGTCTTAATCTATCTTATTTTGAGTTTTGCATTCTTTGAAGTCTAGTATAGTGTTTGAAACTTGTTTTTACGTTTTTGAGTCAAATCCAAGTGATTAACAATCCCTCCTAATCCCCGGTCCAGAACGATCCCTACTTACATACTTACTACAATTGACAAAAAGAGGGTTTAATTTGTGTGCGTATAATTCTCACATCACTTATTGTGGTTAATAATTGTAATTTCACTTAGGATGAACACCACGTCTTAAGGGGTTGCATGGTTTTTTAAAAGGTTTTCATAAAACTTAATGAGTCTTTTCATGTTCATATTTGATCCGAACTTCCGGATGGGTTGCATGTTAGATATACGTTATCTGTTGGAGGTTCTAAGTAGGGCATATATTAGGAAAACCTAACCTTCGAAATATGCATAGATAATTCATAAGTAATTGAAAGAACTACGTAAGATTGTTAAGGTGATGGCGAAACCCTAGTGTATCTTTAAATTGATTTTCTTTAATTGTTTTTAATTTAAATTCGTTTTTATTATTTTAAATTCCAAAATCAATATTTTCCAAACTTTGTTTTAAATACTTAATTAAGAGTTGGTTTTAAACACAAATTATTCTTTCAATTCTTGTGGAAAACGACCTTACTTGAGCCGTTCATACTACAACTACCTTGTACTCTTACAAGTATTTTTAAGTATTTTTATCCTTACTTTTGCACGTGGTAAAAATTCTATCATAATCCATTAAAACCAAAAAGCCAAATAAAACCTCTCCCGGTTTTGAGTTTAATCACCACACATCAACAAAATCAAGAAACAATTAGTAATTCGGTGTTTGTTTAGTACAAAACTCACCAACCTGTGTCGTATGATATGGTACTATTCGATGTTTAAACATGGGAGAATGGAGCAAAAATGTAACAGATAAGGGGCAATTACAACGAAACTAGGAGATTGAATAATAATAGGAAGTTGCTATTGGCACTTTAAAACTCCTTTTCGAGTGTATAAATAAAAATAAAGAAGCGCAAAATAAATTTTTTCAATGCTAATAATACTTCCTAAAAAGTAACTCCATCATCTGTCAATAGACTCAATACTTTATGTTCCAACTGCAATATGGCCAAGATTCTCAAATTTTGACACATTCTATCAATCAATCGTAGAAACTGACATACCTAAAGAGCTCAAATGATATTATTATCATCATACTTGCAAGTATTGAATAAACATACAATATAACCAGAAAATAGAACTGAAAGAGCAGAGAATCAGAGTAACTAAGACTATAGGGATTAGAAGAATCAGAGTAACTAAAACTATAGGGATTAGAAGAATCAAAGTAACTTTTTACCCGACTTCAACTTGCTACATGTTGCCCTGAAATTCTACAATTACAAAACCGAGCGATCAAATCGATTTACCAATAGTCGTGGATCTTGGGTTCGCAAAATACAATTGCAATCGAATTTGACACCACAGAGAATGACCTTCGAAGACTACAGGAGCCGACACTGAGTGCAGAGATTATTTCAACAAATATGACGCTTGAGAAGAATTTGGATATATATTAGCTTGATTAGCGCTTATCGAACATCTAATTCATAGTTGGAAAACAAAACAGTGCTTACTTTTATTTCTGAAAAGTAGCACTTCCATGCTAGAGCTACATAGTAGTTCAATTACAAAGATACATATGAAGTAATCAAATGTTCAATGTGATAAATGAAACTTGGTAAATTTCGTTGATGGCCCCTAAACCTCGACTTGGTTCCCACTTTGATCCCTAGCCTTAATGTGCTATTCTCCCCCCTTATACACATCTGCAGTTACCACATAAATGTATGTGTCCTCTATAAAGAAAAAGAAATGATCCAAGGGTTTCGGTGGGGTTCGAAAGGGTGATAAACTAAAACTGTTAGCACTAAGAAACAGATAAAAATCATATAAACAAGCTAATCACACCCTTTATAAAATAATAATAAAACATCAGATAGCAACATGAATACCTGTAGAATTTTTTAGGTCGACGGGCCGAGGGCCCACTCCAACAACACCAATACTGTCATTATGCTCACAGATTCACATAAATTGCAATACAAAGGGAATCCAATTGTTCCATGAAAGCCTCAGGCATAGATGTCTTGCCAAAAAGAAGAAACAAATAAATGACATTGCACGGTTTAAGGTTGAAAAAGTCATGTATCAAATAACAAGTGAACAGAAGCTCTACACACACAACTTTTGATGGTTCTCAACTTACTCGCCATTTACAGCACCGAGTTTGTGAACATCACTGGTAAAGTCTAGGATTCTATCAGTCGAGTCTTAATGCTTCCTTGATCAGAATATCTCAGTTAAAGTATAAGGTTCATTCCAATGTGATTTTTTTGATTAATTATTGGCCAAGAAAGCTTGTTTCTATCATTGTATTTCAACCTACAATTTCACAAGGAAGTAAAATTAATAAACCAAAACGAGGAAAGAAGCATGGAAGAGAAACTTGTATATCCCTTCACACAAATGAATAGCCAATACACAAAGACAGAGAGCTCTCATATGGCCAATAAACTACGGTACAAGTTCATTATCAAAGAATGGTACAACAACATACAATCAACAAAAATCTCTCAAAATAAACAACAAAAAAGGAGACACAACCCTCAACAATGCAATAGTGATTTTATCGTGGGTCAACTGCACATGTATACCCCGCTCTTGTATCTGCGATTAACCTCGTAAAAGTCTATATTACCCTTGAAAGCTGGCCGCGAACAAACACCAGACAATGATTTAGTTCCTTGCCAAGAAAACTTCACATAAGCAACAACTTCAATCTCTTCATTGCCATCTCCTTCATTAGAATCCACATGCATCCTTGCCCTCAACCGACCAGGAGATCCATTCAACGGAATCTTGAGGATATGCCATTTCAGTTCTTTGTCAAACCTACTTAATACAACCTTTGGTGATACCTTCAACAATGTAAGATCAAGTGGGAGTTTCAAACCAAATGTCACATCAGTTAAAGGTGCTGGCAACTCAAGGTTTCACACATATTGTATCATCACAGATAGTAAGCTTCATGTATGTCGTTGCATAAGATGAACCCTCAAGGGCAATGGCATCAACTTAGGCACCAAACTATACTTCAAAATGGGTAAAGGCTCATCGGAGGCTGTGGTACTCATATGAAACAACCTGTTCCCTAGACTACTAACTCAAGAATTCTGCATAATAAATCTCTTAACCAAGCTGGTTCCCTCAGCCTGGAAAGAAAACTGAGTTTCTTTATCACCACTAGTTATGGTTGGCAAAGTCTTCAAATAAACAACACCTACTAATCCTACTATAGCAAGCAATGTCTCTCTAAACTCAGCACTGATCTTTTCAACAATGTGCATCTCAAGACCCTTCATTTCACTTTTCACAAGGGTGTCAAGAGGAGTACCTGCTGCTGCACCACCGGCAGCGGCATCTACAGTTTTCGGAGCATCAGGCCCGATCTGCAACAATTCAAGCCCACTAAGCCATTCTTTCTTTGCAACCTTCTTTGATCCAACAAACTCAAAAGCATCCAATCCACCGCCCCAGGCATCACTAAACCCATTAAAAGTCTCACCCAATGAAGCTTGGTTATTCCCAAACTCAACCCCACCATACTGCCCTTCAAACCCTTCCACCACAATATGGGTACTTTGGGTCGCCTCCGCCAAAGGCAATGTCATCACTTCAAGTGTCGCCAAGGCTATTGTTAAGTCTATGGCAGAAGGATTCTTGTTCTTCTTGAACCCACTTACCTGTTTTTCAGGCTGATTGATCTTCTTGCTCGTCGCAAATGGATTATTCTCAGCTTAGCTCTCTTCCTCATTCTCTAACTTTTGATCCTCCTCCTCGATCTGTACCACTAGTGCCAAGCTTGCCGCCACCTCATCTCCAGCAGTGATCGTCTCTAACGGAAATTCAAACCTTAAATTGTTGAACACCACAATGCCTGCCTCGTGTTCGACGGAAAACGCCTCCACCGCCCTCAAATTCTCCGCCCCACAGATCTTGTTATCGGTGTCCAACGCTGTTACGATTGTGGTTATCTATTTGCAATTAGTAGCTTAATAGTACTGTAATAAGAAGTAATCAAGTTGTGGTAATCGTATGGCCAGCTGGCATTTGGTGTTAGTGGAATCATATATGTAATCAATTTGGTGGGGCTGAGGAGAATAGATATTTTGGGAACATTCAATACAAAATTACAAAAACATTTCTCTCTTTGTCTCTTCCCTTCTCTTCCTCCATTGTTATCTGGTAACTTGCAGGTTAAGAAAGGGTTGCTGAGTCTTTGGTGTTAACATTGGTATCATCCTCTCGATCCTTGGCCTCCCTCTTGTATGCCCCACCACACCAACAATTCTCGCATGTCTACCCTGGAAGCTCGCCTCTCCACCGTGGAAACTATTTTGGAAGCTCTTCCTCAGCAGCTCTACGCAGCTTCGAACGCCAGATTCACTTCCTTAGAGACGAAATTCGGCCTTCTCTTAGAGCATCTCCATCGTGACCCTGGCGTTTCAGGCGGCGTTGGATCTTCTATTGTTCCACCTCCTTCAGGTCCTAAACAGCCGTATCCTTCTCATGCCGATGTCGAATTCCAATATTTACAGACTCCACGTTTCCTGCGTCGAGACTCTTTTGACGATGGCGGTTTCACTCCACGCCCTCAGTGGCTACACCGTTTGGATTTTCCCCGATTCACCGATGATGACGATCCCTTCGCCTAGATCTACAAGGCTGAGCAATACTTTGCTTATTACCACACCCCCGATCATCAGAAGGTCCTAACCGCCTCTTTTCACTTTAAGAATAAGCCACTGCAATGGTTCAGATAGCGTGATTGCATCCATTCCACACCAACTTGGACCGAGTTTACCACTGCCTTGTGCCAGGAATTTGGACCTTGTGAATTCGAGGATTGCACCGAATCCTTGTTTAAGCTCAAACAAACAGGTACTCTCAAAGATTACGTACTCGAATTTAGGCGCCTCGCTAATCGAACTATTGATGTTGGCCCGGTTCTGTTGAAGAGTTGTTTTATTGGTGGATTAAAACGTGAATTGAAATATGATGTTAAGTTGCTGAAACCTAATTCGGTGCATGAGGCCATTGCTCTCGCGGTGCAAATTGATGTTAAATTAATGGATCTTAAAACAGTGCCCCATAAACAATTTCCTCCAGCTAAACCAAACCCTCTCCCTACTTCCATCCCAGGAAGGCACCGTGTCCCTGCTTTGCCTTATAAGAAATTAACACCTGTGGAGGTTCAGCGCAAAAAAGAAAGGGGTGCGTGTTGGTTTTGTGATGACAAGTGGGATAAGGGACACAAATGTTCTCATAAGCAGCTTCTTATGTTGGATATTGTTTCTGATGATGAGTATGGCGATGATGAACCCATTGATCTTCCTGTGGAGTTACACAGCATGGCATTGAGTGAGTGTGCTTTTTATGGCACTAGTGCCAAACCTTCGGTTCAAGCTATGAAGGTGGAAGGGTTGGTTAAGAATTATACTCTTAAAATACTGTTAGATTCTAGAAGCACCCATAATTTCATCCCACAAGGCCCTTCGAGGTGATGATTGCTGATGGGGGCAGAGTGAAAAGTCAAGGTTGCCGTAGACAAGTGCAGTTAACAGTGGGATAATATAATTGCTACAGTGATCTGTTTGTTTTACCTCTTGGGGGTTGTGATGTTGTCCTAGGGGTCTAGTGGCTAGCCACAGTAAGTCCAGTCTTGTGGGATTTCCAAAATCTGACTATGGAGTTTCAAGTGGGAATCCAGCAATTTAAATTGACTCATTGTGCACCTTCACAGTCTCCCATACAAGATATTTCGGTGCATCACATCAGTAAAGGGTGCTCCACTTCAAACTTGGGATTATTATTATATTCTTTGGAGGTTGAAACAAGTGACACATTTGAGCTCACTTCTTCCCAATACAATGAACTGCACACGGTTTTGAACAAATTTGAGGTGGTTTTTACTATTCCTTCCACATTACCTCCTTCACGGACCCACGACCATAGGATTCCATTGCCTCCAGGAGCAAAACCCCCCAATATCCGACCTTATCATTATGGACCTCTATAAACAGTTGAAATTGAAAAAGCAGTCCAGGAATTGCTACACTCGGGTTTTATTAGACCTAGCCGTAGTCCCTTTTCCCGTTTTACTGGTTAAGAAGAAGGAAGGCACTTGGAGATTATGTATGGATTACAGGGAGTTGAATGGGATCACCATCAAAGATAAATATCCTATCCCACTCATAGATGACCTGCTGGATGAGTTATTTGGGGCTAGGTACTTCTCCAAACTGGATTTAAAATTAGGTTATCATCAGATTAGAATGCATGCAGAGGATGTGGAGAAAACTGCCTTCAGGACCCATGAGGGACACTATGAATTTTTGGTGATGCCATTTGGCCTTACCAATGCCCCAACAAGTTTTCAAAGCTTGATGAATAACATTTTTAAACCCTATCTCAGGAAATTTATATTGGTATTCTTTGATGACATATTAGTCTATAGTAAAACATGGGAGGAGCACCTATCTCATCTTCACCAGACTTTGGAGTTGTTGTTGCAGCACCAATTATATGTCAAGAAGTCTAAATGCTCTTTTGGTCAACCACAAGTTGAATATTTGGGTCACATAGTTTCAAGTGATGGAGTGGCAGCTGATCCCACTAAGATCCAAGCCATTTTGAATTGGCCAGTCCCTAGGAATGTGAAGGAGTTTAGGGGTTTTTTTGGGGTTGACAGGTTATTACAGAAAGTTTGTACAAAACTATGGCAAGATTTGTCAGCCTCTGTACCAACTCACTAAAAAAGATGGGTTCATATGGTCTGAGGCAGCAGAGTCATCTTTCCAAGAATTAAAAAAGGTCATGACATCTCCCAAGGTGTTAGTTCTTCCTGATTTCTCGATTCCATTTGTTATAGAATGTGATGCTTCTGCAAATGGGATATGAGCAATCTTACAGCAATAAAGAAAACCCATTGCTTTCTCCAGCAAAGCTTTGGTCCCCAAGAATCAGGCTCTGTCCACTTATGAAAGAGAACTCATAGTTTTGGTGCATGCTATCAAGAAATGGTAAAATTACTTCCAGGGGCAACATTTCATCATCAAAACAAATCACAATAGTCTAAAATATTTTTTGAATCAAAGGGCTACTACTCCATTTCAACAAAAGTGGGTTTCAAAGCTATTGGGATATGATTATGAGATCCAATATAAACAAGGTGTGGAAAATGTGGTGGCAGATACTTTATCAAGGCTAACTAGTGCCCCTACATTGCCTACAACCCACAGTGAAGAGTTAGTGGAATGTGTCACTATCACATACCCTTACTTTGGGTGGTTGGATGATTTGAGAAGACAAGTGGAAAAAGATGAGTGGGTAAAACAAAAGAAGGAAGAACTGAGGGTTGCCATCCATGGCAACACTGTCACTACCCATTTATCAAAGTTCCACATCAATAATGGGTTCTTAAAATATAAAAATAGGATTGTGATTGGTCCTGATTCAACTTGGAGACACAAGATTTTTGAAGAGCATCATTGCACTCCTATGGCCGGCCATGAAGGTGTTCAAAAAACCTACCACAGATTGAAAAGAAGTTTTTATTGGGTGGGAATGAAAAAAGACATTAAGTCTTGGGTAGCTGAATGCAGGGTGTGCCAATAGAATAAGTATGAGACCTTGTCACCGCCAGGTTTACTCCAGCCACTACCAATACCTGAACATGTGCGGAGGGACATTAGTATGGATTTTATTACTGGCTTACCCAACTGCAAAGGCAAGTCTGTTATTCTGGTGGTTGTGGATAGTTTATCAAAATATGCTCACTTCATTGCTCTTGGACACCCTTACACCGTAACTATGGTAGCTTAGGAGTTTGTAGAACATGTGTTCAAGCTGCATGGCATGTCAGCAACTATAGTGAGTGATAGAGACACTGTATTCCTCAGTACTTTTTTGGAAAGAATTTTTCAAACTGAGTGGGTCTAAGCTGTGTATGAGTTCAGGAAACCATCTTCAGCGTGATGGACAGATTGAGGTGGTTAACCGAGGCTTGGAAACCTATCTTAGGTGCTTCACAAGTTGCCAACCCAAAAAGTGGTTCTATTGGCTCCCATAGGCTGAATGGAGTTATAATTCTTCAGTTCACAGTTCATCCAAGTTCTCTGCCTTTGAAGTTGTTTATGGATTTCCCCCGCCACATATTGCTTCTTATGAAAAGGGCACTACCAAGCCAGATGTAGTGGAGCAAGGATTGTTGGCTAGGGATAATCTATTAGCTATGCTCAAGACTAATCTGTTGGTGGCTCAAAATAGAATGAAAGCTCAAGCTGATAAACACAGAAGGGAAAAAGTGTTTGAAGTTAGAGACTTGGTTTATTTGAAATTGGTACCCTATCAATTGCAATCCTTGGCTGCACATGCTTATCATAAGTTACATCCCAGGTTTTATGGCCCTTATGAAGTTTTGGAGAGGATTGGGAGTGTAGCTTACAAACTTAAGCTTCCCATAGATTCCAAGATACATCATGTCTTCCATGTTAGCTGTTTAAAGAAGCATTTGGGCCCAAGGGTTAGTCCTTTAACAGTTGTACCAGTGGTGACAGAAGATGGGTTGAAGTCTCTAGAACCAATGTCAATTATGCAAAGGCGAGTTTACAAAAAAGGTAAAGGGGCGGGAGTGCAACTGCTTGTTCATTGGAAGGGCAGCAAGGAAGAAGATGCTACATGGGAAGATTATGATGAGTTGGCTGAGAAATCCCAGATTTTCCTCTGTGATTACAACCTTGTGGACAAGGTTTATCTGAAAGAGTGGGCAATGTTACGATTGTGGTTATCTGTTCGCAATTAGTAGCTTATTAGTACTGTAATAAGTAATCAAGTTGTGGTAGTCGTATGGCCAGCTGGCATTTGGTGTTCGTGGAATCATATATGTAATCAATTTGGTGGGGTTGAGCAGAATAGATATTTTGGGAACATTCAATACAAAATTACAAAAACATTTCTCTCTCTGTCTCTTCCCTTCTCTTCCTCCACTGCTATCTGGTAACTTGCAGGTTGAGAAAGGGTAGCTGAGTCTTTGGTGCTAACAAACGTCGTGTGCACCATCTTGGCAATGCCATCGCCGTGCATCGACAAAAGCATCACCGCCAATCAAATATTGGTGATACTTTTTAGAAGCCATGTAAATCTCAGCGTACTTTCAACTCAGCTTCTCTGGAGTAACATCGACGTTGCAGCAAACAGTGACGATGACGATGACAGCCTGGTTGACGATGTGGTTTCACTCGAAGGCGTTGATCAAGTTGTCGTGATCGACGATGGTGATGTCGAGGACGTAGATGGATTTGACTAGACGGTAGACGACCCAGTATATACCGAGATTCAACCCCCACGATGAGATGGCCGCTTGAGGCGACAAGCGGATCGTCGCTAAGGGAGGTGATGAAGTCGGCGGTGGCATCAGAGGAAGAGTCGGGGTGGATGTGGGAATTGTCTTTGGTGGTGTGGGGTTGTTGTTGCTTGGCAGCGGTGAAAGCTAGGCGGGTCTGGCGGAAGGAGGAGACGGCGACGAGGGCCCTGGCGGGTAGAAACCATTCTCAGGTTTGGAGGAGAATGTCAGATCCATGGGTGAGTTGGAGAGAGAAAGCTAAACAGGACATGGTGGGATCAGATCAAGGTCGGATATGATCCAGGGTTTCAGTTTGCGACGGTTTATGCTGATGTGAAGTTGGGAAAGATGTTGACTCAACGAGACTCCGATTCGGAAAGCTCAGTCGATGAGTAAGAAGAAGATTATGGGCTGAAATGAATTTAACAGGCTGACCTCATATAGATGCAAATGACGAGGCTTTCTCAACTGCAGTCCGCTGGCCTTTTAACTCAAGCATTGATTCAATTTCATGTTTTTTCTATTTAACTCAAGCATTGATTCAATTTCATGCATTATTTCAATTAATTTTTGTAATATCTCTAAATTAAGAGTGTTGTATAAATTTAAAGAGAGAATGAGAGAGGGAAAAAATTACGTGAAGGTCAAGTGAGTATACTTCATGATACCTCCTTAAGTTCGACAAAACTCCCCCCTGAGAATAGCAAGCATTGCAAATGAGATAGTTACGCATATCAATTCCTAGAGCAAGTTTTTGAAAGGTTGATTTCGATGATGAGTTTGTGAAGAGGTCGGCAAGGTTTGTTGGGATCGAATTTGCTTGATTTCAATCTTCTAATGCTTTGTTGATGTGAGGTAGACACAATAAGCTTGGCTTTGAGTTTGTTGATGTAGCATTTCTTGATTTATCGGATATATGTGGTGTAGTCCTTATGGATCGTTGTTAGGACTCAACGATGGAAGAAGAACCACAAGTGTTGCAAATATGCTAAATAACAGCTTTGACGTGCAAGTTTGGCTTCATGCATGGTGGTGATTCAGCATGGTTTGAAGATGTTGCAACTAAGATATTACAATGTTTCTAACGGTAAAGACATAATCCGTCTGGGAACATACCTTTCCTGGTTAGACAAGTAACCAACACTAGCAAACTAACAAGGAAAGCATCATTTTGAAGACCAAAGGTGTAATCTATTCTGATATGCGTCGGCATAGAATAAGCCAAAACCCGTACTAAGGAAAACGTCTTTTATTACCAATTCAGTGGTGGAATGTAGAAGCAGTGCTACATCGTACCAAAAAATTATGAGCGAAATAGATGTCTGATTTAGTTCACTAAGTTAAGTACAATAAATGCCAATCGCATTTAGGTATGGAACTTCAAGCTCCATAACCTTTTTAGGAGTCTCATTTTACATCTAGTGTATGGACGACCATGGGCGTACTTAAGGATAACAAATTCTAGGTGTAGTTAGACTGGTAGACTAAAATATTGTTTGAACTATGTTCAAACTTCAGGCTAAGAATGAAATAAGTTTTTCCAAGATCTTTCATCTCAAATTCTGACTTCAGATGCATAGCAGTTTTCTCAATCTCTTCAGGAGTCTAATTGAGATTCATGTCATTGATATAAACCACAACTCTAGCAAATTTAGAGTATGACTTCAACGTGCAAGGACATACTTTATTCACATATTCTAGGCTGATCAAATAGTCACTTAGACGGGTGTTCCAAATCCACTCGGATTGTTTCAATTTGTAAAGTGAACACCTCAATCGAATCGAAAGGTTGTTCTGTGATCTAGAACTATTTAAACTGTCTATATAGGTTCTTCCAATACTTTCATGTAGATGTACGTTTCATGATCCCTATAGAGACATGTTGTAACCACTTTCAAAAGCTACATAGTCAGATCTTCAAAAACTACCAAACTCACAAGGTAGCTAAACGTTATGACATTTGTTATGGAGAAATACATCACCTCGTAAGCAATCATAGGGTGTTTGAGAGAAGCCTTGCACCAAAAAGGCATGTTTTGCATTATTTCATTCATCTCATTATTCTTTTCCACTTACATGACAAGGTTTCATTGGGTGGTGTAGATGGTCTAAACACTCTTTGGTAAGGAATCTAATTCGACCTGGATTATTTCTTTCAAGTTGTTCAATCAGTTCTACATTAACTACATCAACAAAACGTGTTTTTATATTGTTGCTTTTCACTCTTTCAAATAGCTACCATATTCTTGAATATCAATGATGATAATTATCATTTAAATTCTATAACTAATCTAACGATGCATAATGGAACAAGAACTTCAAGTCTCGGGATAATCCGAATTAATTTCATTAGGTGGAATGGTTGAGACAACAATCGAGAAGGGATTTTTTTTATGCCATGTTTATGTACTTCCAAAGAGTTGAATCATTCGAACTGAATAATTTGTCGAGCTTTAGGTGGAGGATAGATGATGGCTAGCCGCCAGTGCACTAGGCTGCGCTAAGTATGCAGTGTATTGACCTTTGTACTGAACTTTGATGAAGAGTTTTTACCTTATGCCATACTTTTAGTTAAATACAAGTTTTTTTTTTTATTATTATTTTTTAATGATGTTGAGATTTATGAAATTACAATGCATGATCATACATACTTTATATGCTCATCATGTGTGCTTATACCGGCGTCTATAATACTCGTTTGGGCTAGGACGAGCTTCATGTGTATGCTCACGTCACATTGTTACGCTCACATTGGATCCCATTGTAGGGTTTAGATGGAGGGAGTGGGGGTAGCGACGGTTGTGATGGAGGCAAATGATTGTTGTGTTAACAATGGTTTTGTTGGATGGTTGTGAAAATGGTGGTTGAGATACGGTGGGGATGGTGGTGTCCATGATGAAGGTAATGGGGTGGAGAATGTGATGATGACGGTGATGGTGGAAGGTGGTGGTGGTGTTAGTGGTGGCAGTGGTGATGTTGGGAGGTGGTAGTGTCAAAGATGGTGGTGATGGTAGTAATGATAGTGAGACAGTGACGAATACTGTGGTGGTGATGGTGGCGATAGTGATAGTAGCAGTGGCATATATAATTACACTTTTTATTAAAATTCTAACTTCGTTTCATAATGTATATTTTATTTTCTCTGATTTTGAAAAACAGAGAAAACTTCAATTTGATGCTTACGTTGAATATTATTTTGTGCGTTTTTTTTTTTAAGTTTATTTTCCTAACACTCTACCAAACACATTTTCACCTTTTTTTTTTTTTATTAGTTGAAAATTATAACTGTGACAGCCCGTCCCGGACTTTTCGTACCGTAGGGATGAAATGACAGTTTTGCCCCTAGTATGTTTGTTTCGTTGTGTGGTCATTTTTGGTTTTTGGTTGGTTGATTTTGGACCACACACACACCCACACTCATTTCTCTCTGTCTCTGCCCTGTCCCGAGTCCTTCTCTCTCTCCTTTTCCTATCTTTTTGTACGGACAACACCAAAAACCCTTAGAATCATCACGGATCGAGTAAACAAACTACATATTTGTGCTCGTGAGGTCCTTAGGAGTTCAAAACCAAAAACCCATACCCATTTCAGGTAAGGGAACCTTCATTTTCACGTCGAACCCGAGAAGTGTAAATTAGGATACTGTTCATGCACACGTTAATTCTTATGTTTTTGGGAATTTCAAGCTTGTAGGAAGCTTGGTGAGGTCCTTAGGAGGCTCGGGGTGGTTCGTTTGAAGGTTTTGGACGTCGGGATCATGAGTTGCAGGTTTGCCCGGAGTTAGTGGTGTTTTCTCGGCGAGTTTCCGTTGGTTTTAGTGCTTGAAAGTGGTAAGGATTTGTTCCTCTTGTTGTAAGCTTCATTTTGGTACCAATTTTGTGAAATTTGGATGAAAAACGAGTGAGATATCAAGTTTTGAAATTTTCTCGGTTTTTCGGTGTCGGTGGTTGGCCGGAGAAGATGACGGAATATTCCTAAAGGCATTAACGGAATCAGTTAGATTTAACGGAATATTCCTGATGGCGTTAACTGATGCCGTCAGTGTGCTAGGCACGTGCCTGCGCGTGGGCTGCACGTGTGGCCGTGCCTTGGCCGGTGCGTGGGGGCGCGTGCAGCGTTGGAAAATTATTTTAAAAATATGGGGATGTTCGTGAGGTTGAGTAGATCACGTTGGTGTATTCATACACCCCATTTGAGCATTGTATGAGAAGTTATTTCGTAATGTTGGTTATGTGCTTTAAAATTAACGTTTTTATAGTTGTTTTGCATATAGGTGAGACTTATCCTGAGGACGAGTGCAGTCACTCGAGGCAAGGGGGTTACGACCCTTCTACATACCAGTGAGTGGGCTTTTGGTTTTCCTTATATACCTATAGACTTGTGTTTTTCCTAGAAAGTGAAATGAAATGTTTATATGTTTTAAATGCCATGAATTGCCATTGCATATTTAATTATGCATTATTAGTTGCATATATATATATATATATTTGGTGCTACGGACGCACAGCTAAGTGCTAGGTAAGTTATGGTTTATGTTTATGTTCAGTAGTGATTTGAGATGCGTAGAGAGCTTATAACCTGCAACACCAGTGTTAATGCTCCCGCCCAAAGTTGGCCACAGTCCTTCACGTGATGTTCACCTCGCGCACCACACGCTCATCTTGGATCCAAGTTAGGTGCACAATCCTGTCGTACAAACCACTTTAGGTGGTTCCGACTCGTAGGTGACCCGCGATTATTCGCTCAGTCTTCACGTGATCGTAGCACTTGAGCGTACTTATTTTACACCTAGTCCTGTCGTACAAACCACTTTAGGTGGTTCCAACTCGTGTGCAAGTATAGTTAGTGAGTTGGAGATTTGAGCTCTAGATTCAGCCATACAGGTCATGTTAGGTGACTCCAGCTGACAGATTACATGGCATTGATTGGCATTACCTGAGTACTTGCATTTTATTTAAAGGCATTTGACATGGCATATTTCTAAGCATGACTTATATATATATATATATATATGTATATTCTATTTTCTGGGAAGTATACAGGTTTTATGGCGAGGGGTTAGAACTTGTTTATGAAATGTTTTTGAAAAGCTTTGTTTTTGCCCACTCACGCTTTCTGTTTTGCACCCCTCCAGGTTCTAGTTTGGCTAGCACTTTTGGTGGCTGCCCAGTGGATTTCTCGGCTTATCTGACAGAATATCACTAGTGTAGGACCACCTTTGGGTGTGTTTATTTAGTGTTGTTTCTCCCGGACTGCACTAGGTCTTCCTTGCTCTGAACTTTGTTTTTCACACTTGCGCTTGCACATGTATGTTATTTACTTTGTGTATAGCTAGGTTTGTTATTTTTCGTACGTTTATTATTATTTCTTAGCTTCCGCACTGTGCACATGGTTACGTCACTTCCACGTGACGGCCAGCATGCCCTGATCTCGGTCGGGGTGTGTCAGTTTGGTATCAGAGCCTAGGTTTGGCAGTCCTCTTTTGTGAGTTTTCTAATGGTTTTGATGTCTTCTGTCAGAACTATGCCACCTCGTAGGGAACCACGTCGCTCTCCTGAGCCTAGTTTCCCCGATGTAGCTCAGCTAGGGGAAGCTATCGCCACCGCTATCCAGTCGGCACTCCGCCCTTCCCAGAGGACTCCTCTGGAGACTATGTATAATCTGAAGCTGGAGAAGTTTGAAGGCAACTAAGGTTTTGAGGGAGCAAAGCGGTGGCTAGAATAGATTGAGAAGACCTTTCGTGTTCTGCATAATCAGGGGAATCTCCCTATTGAGAAGTGGGTTGAGATGACATCTAGGTTCTTGGGTAAGGATTCTGCATCCTGGTGGGAGTAGGAGGTTCGTCGTTTATCCCCAGAGGAGAGGACTGATTGAGAGGTATTTAGAGAGCTGTTCAGGAGAAGGTTTGTGCCTCCTAAGTATATTGACCGCAAAAAGCAGGAATTCACTAAGTTGAGATAGGGGAAGTTGACGGCGAATGAGTATTACTAGAGGTTTACTGATCTATCTCGCTATCATCCGAATGTTGCTGGCAATCCGGCAGAGATGCTTCGTCATTTCCGTTTGGGCACTAAGAAGAAGTGGCGTTCGATGGCGACCACTACCCCTAGTGACACCTACCAGGAGTTTTATGAGATTCTGTTGAGAATTGAGGATTCAAAGAACATGCCCAGTGAGAGTGAGGGGGAAGAAAAAGATGGTAACCAGAGGAAAGATGACAAGGGCAAGGGTTAGGTGTCGCTCGGACCTCGCAAGACCCAGAGCTTCAAGAGGGGTGGCACTAGTTGTAGTTCTTCTAGCGGTGGTTTTAGCACCACTGGTCAGGGTTGTGGTGGTAGGTTTGCTGGTGGTGCTAGAGGCCAGAGGCAAGGTGATGCTGGTAAAAGAAGGGCCCCAGTTTGTCGTAGGTGTAATAATCGATATTCTGGTGAGTTCAAGCGAGGCAGCGGCGGTTGCTTTACTTGTGGGCAGATGGGACATTGGGCTGCAAATTGTCCCCAGAGTCAGCAGAGGCCCCAGCAGACTTTCTTGCCACCACCTGCACCGATCCAGCAAGTTCCTGGTCCTAGTAGTTACGGGCAGACGGGTCGTGGTGGTGCTTATTACTATCAAGGTGATGCTCTTCGTTATGCCTCATAACAGTATCTATATCCCCATGATCCATATTCTTAGGGTGGTTATCCCCAGTATTCTGGTGGCTATATGTCGTATCCTCCAATTCCAGCAGGCGGGTCTCAGTGGTATCAGAGAGGACAACCTCAGCAGGGGGAGATTGCTACGAGTAGTGCGGGATCTTCGAGGTAGTCTGGTCTGCCTAGTCAGGGGCATGGTGCACAGAGTCATGGGGGCCAGACAAGTAGAGGTTGTAGTGGACGACAGTAGACCCAGGGGCATATTCACAATATCTCTCTGTAGGATGCTCAAAATAATCCAGACTTGATCATGGGTACGATAAATATCCTTGGTTATTTTGCTAGAGTATTAATTGACTGTGGTGCTACACATTCTGTGATTTCTCATACATTTGCTCAAGTGACGCAACCTCACCCTACACCTCTAGGGTATAATTTAGAGTTTGCTATGCCTAGAGGGGAGAGATGAATTGTATATTGTGTGTTTCCAGGGTGTCCAGTGATGGTGGAGGATCTTATTATGCCAGCTGATCTTATCCCGTTGGATATTGTTGACTTTGATGTGATTTTGGGCACGGATTGGTTGCATTTCAATCGTGCTAATATTGATTGTTACAGGAAAATAGTTACTTTCCATCGTCCTGGATTACATGTGGTTACTTTTGTGGGTGAGCAAAGTGGGGTGAGACATGGCGTTATTTTTGCTATGCGAGCGAAAAGGTTGTTATCTAAAGGTTGCCAGAGGTACTTAGCTCATGTGGTGTTGGACGACACTGCTCCTAGTAGCTGATAGGAGCATATTTAGGCGACTTACTTAGCTTGTTTTCATGCATTTATGTTGTTAATTCATAGTTGCTTTAGTATTTTAAGCCATTTTTGTATGTTTTTAGGTTTTAATAGCAAAGGGAGCAATAAAGTGCATTTTGGGGCTATTTGGAGCATTTTTGGGCATGGATTGGATAGCTTAACCATGGAGCAAAGAGGATGGACGAAATTGAAGACAAGAAGAGCTAGGAAAGGCTACAAATCTGGTGGAAGAAGTTCTACTCCAATGAAGATAAGGAAGAAGCAAGAAACAAGGGACCTTATCCAACCTTATCCAAACCTTATCTTATCCTATCCTAGAAACCTTATCCTATCCTATCTCTAACATTATCCGATTTTATCCTATCCAAATCAGGTGGGGACTTAAACCTAGCTAATTAGGGGGAATCAATTACACATTTAAACACCTATTTCAGTTTCTAGAAGATTTATCCATACCAATGCCGCAAGACACCATTCCTTGTAGGTTTAGGAATCACAATCCTTTTCCTACTCTTATATCACATGTCCTAGGCCCTTTAGGATTAGGAATCTGCCTTAAACACAGTTTCTAGAACACCTTATCCTATCCCTACATGTGTGCCGCACCTAGCCTTCTAGAACTCCCTAATTCCTAGCCGCACTACATATTCCAAATCCCACTCGATTTCTGCCTTGAATTAACCCTTTTTCAATGGGATTAGGCAATCCTTTTCCTTCACTAAGTGTGCTAAACTAGCCTATATAAACAACTCTTGCCGCACCATTTAGACCACCACCCCTTCACACAACATTCAAACATTCATTCAGAAATCCACCCTTTGCCGTGACCTTACAACCACCCATCCATCATTCCCCTACTTCCACACCTCCATCCCAACCTCCATACACCACCATCAACCCTTGCCGCACCACCCCACCCTCCTAAATCCATCCAAGAACCAGAAAATCATCCACAAACCCACCATAGACCTTGTGCCGTGACTTAGCAAGGAAGAGGAGAAGGAAGACCAAGCCTTGGGCGTTTGTGCATTCGAGTTGGAGTGTTGGATGTTTCTAGGTGTAATCTATCTTTTATTTTCAATGTTTAAATCTATGTTGCTTTGTTTTGTCATGAACATGAGAGGCTAAACTCGTTTTAGCCTAGGGATGCTTCGAAACCATAATTACATTTATAATATGAGTTGATTAAGTCCTGTTGTGATTTCATAAATTGTGAACGCAATTTACTTAACCGTTTGATGGATAACTTATTCTTGTATGTTTATTAGGGAGGCCTATTTAATTTGCATGCTTGAATTTGGTGCTAGAATATTAGGGTGTTTCACATAATCGTTACAAACTAATATTCACAAGTAGTTAAGGTTGTTTTCACAATCATGTTAAGTAAATTCCTAGCATGAGTATCATGATGTCATAGTTACAAGTGCTTTGTCAATACTTATGATTTCCATTGAACGTAATGATCTTTGACCGTATCTCTATTATGATGTCATGTAGGGGACTTTTTGAAGAAAGCTTTGGGTTGTCGTATGATGTCATCCAATCCACTAACTTAAGGGAAATCTGAGGGTTAATTAGTGATGTCACGGTTAATCTGGGGTGTTGAGGTTCATGGTTTATCGAAAAAGCAACTGGAAATCAATTTATGTTAGAAAGTATCATGTGTGGAGAAGTATCCCTTGGCTATCCCATCATCCATTAGTTTTTCTCAAATTCGTCCAAAATCTGTTTTAAAGTTTTAAGTTACTTGTTTTCTTTTAAATTAGTCCAAAATCAAAACCCCTTTTCTTACTTGTTCCAAATCTGTCCAAAGGAGTCTTTTTGAGTCTTTAGAGTCAAAACTAAGTGTATTTTCGTCCAAATTGAGTCCTAAAGTGTAAATTGAGTCTTTTTGGTTGTTTTGAGTTGTTTTGAGTCTTTAAAGTTTGTTTTGAGTCATACAAGTTAGTAAGAGTCTTGTGAGTTTATTTAAAGTGTTTTAAAGCCTATTTTCACTTCTTTGAGTCAATTTTCATTAGATTAGCAATCCCTCCTAATCCCCGGCCTAGAACGATCCCTACTTATATCTATACTACAATTGTCAAAAAAAAGGGTTTAATTTGTGTGCTATCTTTTATCACATCAAATTTTTGGCGCCGTTGCCGGGGATTGGCAAATTTGCTAATCCCCCGTTGTTTCTTTTTGTTTCTTTTTGTTTTCTTTTTGTTTTAGCTACTGACCTAGTTTCTTTTCTTGTTTGTAGGTACTAGTTTATGACTCGTAGTTCTCAACCTATCAGTGCAAACATCTTGGATTTTGACGACGATTTTGAGCGCACTTTGAGAAAGAAGAAGAAGAACCCAGAACTTCACCCATCAAGTTCTAGTACGGCTCCCAACCTTGAGGAGGAAGAAGAGCCCACGGCAAGGGAGGAAGAAAAGCCCACGGCACAAAGGGAGGAAGAAACCATGGCAGTGGACAACCGTACAATCAAGGAGCTTTCTGCTTCGGGAATGGCCAATGCCGCACCCTTGTGCATCCAATACCCAAGGGCGGCTGAAGACAAGACCGACGAATTTGAATTGAAGTCAAGCTTGTTACACCACATTCCAAAGTTCCATGGACTGTCCATGGAGGATCCCAACAAGCATTTGAAGGAGTTCGAGGTGGTGTGTTCAAGCATGACTCCAGTTAACGTTGATGGTAGTATTTTGAAGATGAAGCTTTCCCGTTCTCACTTTTGGAGAAGGCCAAGGATTGGTTATACGAGTTAGCACCTGGAACTGTCACTTCTTGGGAGAGCATGAAAAGGGCGTTTCTTGAAAAGTTCTTTCCTACTTCAAGAGTCATTCTCTTGAGAAAGAAGATCAGCGGAATTCAACAAAGTTAAGGGGAGTCTTTTCCAATGTACTATGAGCATTTTAAAACCCTTGTTGCATCATGTCCTCAACATCAAATGAAGGAGGAGCTTCTACTTCAATACTTCTATGAAGCGTTGGTGGATAAAACCCCTATGGCAGCCAAGAACCTCATTGCGAACCGGGCTCTCAATGCACAACAATACGAAGGAATTGGGCAAAGGGACCCCCCACGGCAACAAGTGAATGAGGTAAGTTCTCAATCCGACATTCAAACTCAATTAGCTAATCTTACTTCTCTTGTGTCTCAGATGGCCGAAGGAATGAAGATCCAAGGTCCAATTGTATGTGGCGTATGTTCTATTCAAGGTCATCCTTCGGACAAGTGCCCTCAATTGATTGAGAATGGTGGGTGGGAGAGTGCAAACGCCATTGGATTTCCAAGCCAAAATCAACCAAGAAATGATCCATATTCCAATACATACAATCCGGGTTGGAGAAACCATCCAAACTTCAAGTGGAGGGAGCCTCAACAACCTTACCAACAAGGAGGCTTTAGGCAGCAACCCCTAGGGTTTTACACCAAAACCCACGGCCAAGACATAACCCAACCCCAATCCGCCCAAAACCATCAACGTACGTCTTTAGATAATGCTACGATTCTTAATTTACTTACTAGTTTGTCTCAGGGGCAAGAAAATCAAAACAAAGTATTGCAAAACCAAGAAAGGGTATTGCAAAACCAAGAAAAGGCAATGCAAAACCAAGACAAAAGGGTGGACCACTTAGAGAAGCAAATAGGGCAGATTGCGGAGTTTGTGGGACAATTCCGAGACCAAGGCAAGCTCCCAAGTTCAACCATTGTTAATCCAAAGGGAGGGTTCTAATCTGCCAAAGCAATTACTTTGAGGAGTGGAAAAGAAGTTGGCACTACATCCACACCATCCAAAACAAGTCCTAATGAAGATGAGACGTTGCAACATGAAGAGGAGGCTGCAAACAAGCCCACGGCAAGGACACAATCCCCTTTGCCGCAAGCACCTAAGGACACTACTTCATCCAATGCATCCCATTCGGTCACTGATAGGAGCATATTCATGCGACTTAAATGGCTTGTTCTCGTGCATTTACGTTATGTTTCTTTAGTTATTTTAGTACTTTAAGCTATTTTCGTGTGTTTGTAGGTCCAAAGGGCTAAAGGAGCAAAAAGATGCATTTTGGAGACTTTTGGAGCACTTTTGGGCTAAGGATGGATAGCTTATGCTTGGAGCCAAAGTGTTGGACGAAATTGAAGACCTAATTGAAGACCAAAGTGTTGGAACCTTGTTCCCTTTAGTTCTAGGACATTTAAACCTTTCCTATATCCATTGCACATGCATTCCTTTAATCCACATACATCTCCATAAATCATCCAACACACTTTCTCTCCCAAAAACCGTACACACCATTCACCCTAGATTCTAATCAGCCATTCACCAAAACCATTTCCCTTTGTGCCGTGCGCATGCATACACACTTCATTTCAGCCACATGCAACCATTAAACATTCAATCATCTCACTCCACTTAATGCCGTGAGTTCCCATCAGATTTCCAACCTAATTCACATGCATTCCATCCTTTAATTCACCCACATGCACTCATAATCATTCACACCTTGCATTCACATGCATTTCCAACCTAATCACTCACCCACACAATCTGCCATCATTCACACAAACACCATCATTGCCGTGCATCCCATTCCATCTCCCATTTCAGATTTCATTCCATTCATTCCAGCCAAGCCACATGCACTCCCTTTAATTAATTCATCCTAGCTGTCAAAGCACATGCACATTCACCTTAATCATTCACATAGCTTTAATTCACATGCAAACACATTGCATTACCATTCACCACCAGAAAATCACCATCATTGCCGTGAGTTTCATACACTTTCCAGCCATTCTACATGCCATTGTCATTCCACTTCATTTCACCTTGCATTTTCAGATTATTCCTTCATCATTGCACCACACATGCAGCCACATATTCATTGCACATGCTTTCACATTCAATTTCAGCTTTCCAACCTAGCCACATCCATATGCATTCACTCATAATCATTCACCATCATTGCAGCCACATTTCCACCCACTTCCTAGCTGTCATGTTCCCTCTTATTTACCTATAAATAAGCATCCATTTCAGCCACAACATCATCTCATTTCATACACAACACCACACCACAAACACATCCACTTCTTCCTAGTCGTGAGTCCCCATTCCCTTATAATCCAAACACCATTCTTCCTTCCATTTTCACCACTCCCCCAAACCATTCACACCATCAAACTATCCTTAGACCTTGTGCTACAACGAAGAGGAAGATAAGAGGGCTTAAACGTTCATACAATTCAAGTTTGAGTTGTTGGAATGTTTAGGTGTTTCTTTGATTTCAATGTTTAATTTCAATACTCTTTGTTTTGTACGAATGAGGAATGGAAGAGAAGAGGACCTAAACGTTCATACAATTCAAGTTTGAGTTGTTGGAATGTTTAGGTGTTTCTTTGATTCTCTTTGTTTTGTATCATGAGGAACTAAACCCCCCCTTAGCTAGGGGGGGATTCGAAATATATGTTTATGCTTGCAATATGATTTGATTACTTCTAATTACGTTTCATAAGTTGTGAATTCAATTTGTTTAACTGTTTGATTGATAACCTATTTATGTATGTTTATTGAGAGTGCACGCTTAATTTTCATGCATGAATTTGACACTAGAATATAAGTGAGTTTCACGTAATAGTTATGAACTTATATTCACAAGTAGTGGAGGTTGCTTATAAACAATCGCGTTAAACAAATTCTTGGCATAAGTTTCATGCAATCATAGTAACGAATGCCTCGTCAATACTTATAGTTTTCATGATGCTTAATGATTCTTGCTTGTATCTCTATTATGCAATTCATGTAGGGAACTTGTGAGGAATGCTTTGGGTTGTCGTATGCAATCATCCAATTCATTAACTTAAGGAAAACTTGACGGTTAATTTAAGCGGACCTAATTAACCCGGGGCGTTGAGAATTCATGGCTTATTGAAAAGCAATTAGAAATCGTTTTGTATGCAAAGTGTAACATGTGTGGAGATGAACCCCTTAGCTAATCCATCCATCATCTTGTTTTCAAGGAATTCGTTTTACAATCTGCCTAGTTTGTTACTTTGTTTTGTTATTTCAATTTTCGTCCAAAACAAATCCCCCTTTAATTTGAAGTCTTAGATTAGTTAGAAAGTGTTTTGATTTGTGTTTCTAAGTATTTTGATTCAAGTTTTCATCCAATTTCGTCCAAATTAGTGTAGGTGCTCAAAACTGCCCAGAAAGTGGTTTTTAGGCAGTTTGGAGTCTTCTAGTTGCTGTTTTGGGTTTTAGGTTTGTTTAAGTGTTTTAACTTTTAGTTTTGCATTCTTTGAGTCTAGTTTAGTGTTAAAATGTCTTAGTTTGTGTTTTTAAGTGTTTTGATTCATTTTACTACCCAATTTCGTCCAAAGTAGTCAAAGTGCTCAAAACTGCCCAGAAAGTGTTTTTAAGGCAGTTTTGAGTGTTTTGGGTGCTGTTTGAGTCTTTTGTCTTGTTTTGGTGTTTTAAAGTTTAGTTTTGCATTCTTTGAGTCAAGTTTAGTGTTTTAAACTTTGTTTTTGAGTTTTTAAGTCAGTTTCCAAGTGTTTAGCAATCCCTCTTAATCCCCGGTTAAGAACGATCCCTACTTATATCTATACTACAATTGTCAAAAAGAGGGTTTAATTTGTGTGCGTATAATTTTTGCATCAATCACCTCTTGGGAGAGCATGAAGAGGGCGTTTCTTGAAAAGTTCTTTCTTACTTCAAGAGTCATTCTCTTGAGAAAGAAGATTAGCGGAATTCAACAAAGTCAAGGGGAGTCTTTTCCAACATACTATGAGCGTTTTAAAACCCTTGTTGCATCATGTCCTCAACATCAAATGAAGGAGGAGCTTCTAATTCAATACTTCTATGAAGGTCTTCATCCCATTGAAAGGCAAATGCTTGATGCTTCGGCGGGAAGAGCGTTGGTGGATAAAACTCCTATGGCAGCCAAGAACCTCATTGCAAACCGAGCTCTCAATGCACAACAATACGAAGGAATTGGGCAAAGGGACCCCCCACGGCAACAAGTGAATGAGGTAAGTTCTCAATCCGACCTTCAAACTCAATTAGCTAATCTTACTTCTCTTGTGTCTCAGATGGCCGAAGGAATGAAGATCCAAAGTCCAATTGTATGTGGCGTATGTTCTATTCAAGGTCATCCTTCGGAAAAGTGCCCTCAATTGATTGAGAATGGTGGGTGGGAGAGTGCAAACGCCATTGGATTTCCAAGCCAAAATCAACCAAGGAATGATCCATATTCCAATACATACAATCCGGGTTAAAGAGACCATCCAAACTTCAAGTGGAGGGAGCCTCAACAACCTTACCAACAAGGAGGCTTTAGGCAGCAACCCCCGGGGTTTTACACCAAAACCCACGGCCAAGACCAAACCCAACCCCAATCCGCCCAAAACCATCAAGGTACGTCTTTAGATAATGCTACTATTCTTAAGTTGCTTACTAGTTTGTCTCAGGGGCAAGAAAATCAAAACAAAGTATTGCAAAACCAAGAAAGGGTATTGCAAAACCAAGACAAAAGGGTGGACCACTTAGAGAAGCAAATAGGGCAGATTGCGGAGTTTGTGGGACAATTCCGAGACCAAGGCATGCTCCCAAGTTCAACCATTGTCAATCCAAAGGGAGGGTTCGAATCTGCCAAAGCAATTACTTTGAGGAGTGGAAAAGAAGTTGGCACTACATCCACACCATCCAAAACAAGTCCTAACGAAGAAGAAACATTGCAACATGAAGAGGAGGCTGAAGGGAAGCCCACGACAAGGACACAACTTCCATTGCCGCAAGCCCAAAAGGACCAAAACTCATCCATGCCATTCCATTCGGCCACCAAAGGTAAGTTGGGTTCAAATTTGATTAATTCTAACCCCGTTCCACCCAATGTTCCTTTTCCTCACAGATTTTTGCAAACAAAGAAGGAGGAGCATGAGAAGGACATTCTTGAGACGTTTAGGAAAGTTCAAGTCAATATCCCGCTCCTAGATGCCATAAAGCAAGTGCCCAAATACGCTAAGTTTTTGAAGGAATTGTGCACTACAAGGAAGAGGGCGTCACATAAAGAGGTAGTAAGGGTAAGTGAGAATGTTTCCGCTGTTTTACAAAGAAAGTGACCACCAAAGTGCAAAGATCCAGGTAGCTTTACAATCCCTTGTATTATTGGTCAAACTAAGTTCGAACATGCTATGTTAGACTTAGGAGCTTCAATTAACATCATGCCATACTCTATTTATGCTTCAATGAACCTTGGTGAATTGAAAAATGATGGTGTGATTATTCAGTTGGCCGATAGATCTAATGCCTATCCAAAGGGCGTATTGGAAGACGTCTTAGTGCAGGTGAATAATTTGATCTTCCCGGCAGATTTCTATGTCCTTGAAATGGAGGAAACCACCCATGCTCCATCCTTGCTGATTGTTCTTGGTAGGCCATTCATGAAGACGGCCCGAACTAAGATAGACGTGTTTAAAGGCACTTTAACAATGGAATTCGATGGGCAAGTGATTGATTTTAATATTTCTGAAACTATGAGATTTCCTAATGATGATCACTCATGTTTCTCTATTGATATTCTTGATTCTTTGGCGCAGGCACACCCTGATCAATTACATGGCGATGCACTTGAAACGGTCATTACAAATGGCATCGAAATGAAGGATCACATGGGAGTCACCATAACAAACCACGGCACACACTTGAACACCCATGCCGTGGCCTTTGATGAGGATGTAATTGAGACCATGGCAGCCCTAGAGTCATTGCCACGGCTCCAAGGTAAGTCCCCTAGTCCAATTTCAATTCCAATTTCGACTAATAAGTTGCTTCCTTCTATAGAACAACCACCTACACTTGAGCTCAAACCATTGCCAAATCACTTGAAGTATGTGTTTTTGGGCGAGCAAGACGCATTGCCCGTCATTATAGCTTCATCACTCAAGGCACAAGAGGAGGAGAAATTGGTGAGGGTTCTCAAAGAGCACAAAACGGCCATTAGGTGGACTTTGGCCGACATCAAGGGTATAAGTCCTACCACGTGCATGCATCGAATTCTCATGGAAGAAGGCGCCAAACCATCAAGGGAAGCCCAACGTCGACTCAAGCCACCAATGATGGAAGTAGTGAAGAAGGAAATCATCAAATTGCTTGATTGTGGCGTCATCTATCCCATCTCGGATAGTTGTTGGGTTTCACCGGTCCAAGTGGTTCCCAAGAAGTCCGGAGTCACGGTGGTGAAGAATGAAGAAGATGAACTTGTGCCTACACGCATTCAAACCGGTTGGAGGGTGTGCATTGACTATAGGAAGCTAAATGCCGCAACAAGGAAAGATCACTTCCCTTTGCCATTCATTGATCAAATGCTTGAAAGGTTAGCCGGTCATTCTTTTTATTGCTTTCTTGATGGTTATTCGGGATATAATCAAATTGTCATAGCGTCGGATGATCAAGAAAAGACCACCTTTACTTGTCCATTTGGTACTTTTGCATATCGTCGTATGCCATTTGGTTTATGCAATGCACCAGCCACTTTTCAACGATGCATGGTAAGTATATTCTCAGATTATGTTGAAAAGATAATTGAAGTATTTATGGACGATTTTAGTGTCTTTGGGGACTCATTTGATGATTGCTTGCATAATCTTACTTTAATCTTGAAAAGATGCGTGGAAACTAACCTTGTTTTAAATTGGGAAAAATGTCATTTTATGGTTAAACAAGGAATAGTTTTGGGTCATATCATCTCTGAAAAAGGAATTGATTTTGGGTCATATCATCTCTGAAAAAGGAATTGAAGTTGATAAGTCTAAAATAGATCTTGTACGTTACTTACCCTCTCCTACTTCGGTTAGAGAGGTTCGTTCTTTTCTTGGCCATGCAGGATTCTATAGGCGATTTATCAAGGATTTCTCCAAGATTGCACAACCCTTATGCCGTCTCCTACAAAAAGAAGTGGCGTTTGAGTTCAACGAAGAGTGAGAGAAGGCATTCAAGCTTCTCAAGCACAAGCTTACCACGACACCTATCATCCTTCCACCTGATTGGACGTTGCCTTTCAAGCTCATGTGTGATGCATCCGATTATGCAATAGGGGCTGTTTTGGGTCAAAGGAAGAATAAGCAATCCCACGCCACCTACTATGCTTCTAGGACCTTGAATGATGCTCAACTAAACTATTCTACCACGGAAAAAGAACTTCTTGCCGTTGTGTTTGCTTTAGATAAGTTTCGTTCATATTTACTTGGCACTAAAGTAATTGTATTTTCTGGCCATGCAGCTCTTAGGTACTTATTCACTAAAAATGAGGCTAAACCACGGCTCATTAGATGGATGCTTCTTCTCCGAGAGTTTGATATTGAAATTCGAGACAAGAAAGGGAGTGAGAACGTAGTTGCTGACCATTTAAGTCGTTTGGTGTGCAATGAGGGCTCCTTACCCATCCGAGACATTCCCCGATGAACAATTGCTGTCCATTAAGGTATGTGAACCTTGGTATGCCGATTTGGTCAATTTTTTGGTGTCAAAACGTGTTCCAAGTACCCTAGCTAGGCACCAACGTGATAAGTTAAAGAAAGAGGCACGGTTTTATGTATGGGATGACCCCTATTTGTGGAAGTTTTGTGTAGATCAGATTGTGCGTCGTTGTGTGCATGATTGTGAGTTTAATTCGATTCTAACCTTTTGTCATACTTATGCTTGTGGTGGGCATTTTGGCACACAATGCACTGCCCTTAAAGTGTTAGAATGTGGTTTTTATTGGCCAACAATCTTTAAAGATGCTAGAACATTTTGTTTAACTTGTGATCGGTGCCAACGAATGGGAAATATAGGTGCAAGGGACCAAATGCCGCAAACACCTATCTTTAATGTTGAAATTTTTGATGTTTGGGATATTGATTTCATGGGCCCTTTCCCATCTTCGTTTGGTTTTACTTATATCTTGCTTGCGGTGGATTATGTCTCAAAATGGGTGGAAGCCAAGGCCACCCGTACTAATGATTCTAGAGTTGTTGCAAATTTTATAAAGACTAACATTTTTGCTAGATTTGGGATGCCTCGAGTGCTTATTAGTGATGGAGGCTCACACTTTTGTAATTGGACCATTGAAGCACTACTCAAGAAGTATCAAGTCACACATAAGGTTTCAACACCTTACCATCCCCAAACCAATGGCCAAGCCGAGGTGTCCAATAGAGAAATCAAGCAAATCTTGGAGAAGACCGTTGGACCAACAAGAAAAGATTGGAGTGTGCGTTTGGAGGATGCATTATGGGCCTATAGGACGGCATACAAGACACCAATAGGCATGTCCCCTTTTCGGCTAGTGTATGGCAAGCCATGTCATCTCCCTGTGGAGTTAGAGCACAAGGCTCATTGGGCGATCAAGACATTCAACATGGACATAGATGCGGCGGGAATGCATAGAAAGTTGCAATTGAATGAACTTGAGGAACTTAGGCGTGAAGCATATGAGAATGCTTGCATTTACAAGGAAAAGACCAAAGCTTTCCATGACAAGATGATCCGAAGCAAAACATTCTCCATAGGGCAAAAAGTTTTATTTTTTAATTCCCGCCTTCGTTTATTTCCGGGTAAGTTACGTTCTAAGTGGATTGGACCTTTTGTTGTTACTAATGTTTTTCCACATGGTGCAGTTCAAATCCAAAGCTTGAGGAATGGCCAAGAATTCAAGGTGAATGGGCATCGTTTGAAGCCCTATTATGCAAATGTTGAAGGGCAAGTTGTGGAGGACATCACCCTCCATGTCGTGGGCTCCAAGTGAGGATAAGAAGAACGTTCGTCCGGCTGCACAACGTTAAAGCAAGCGCTTCTTGGGAGGCAACCCATGCATTCAACGAGAGAGGATGTGGGCAATTCACCAAGTCATGCTACAAAATCATATTTGCATTCCTCAATCTCTATCTCTTTATTATTTTTACTTTTTTCATGTTAGTTAGTTTATATTGTTTGTTTGGATGTGAGTCTTTGTGTGAAACATTGAGGACAATGTTTGATTTAAGTGTGGGGGGGTAAACAAATTGCTTTTGCATGATTTTACATGATTTTCGTGGGATTTTATCACCTATCACTTATAATGTTGTTTCTCACTGTTTTTAAGTGTTTTTAGAGTGTTTTGGAGTGTTTTTATGTCTTTTGTTCAGAAGATCCGAAAATTTACAAAAAAATTTCAAAACAGTTTTGAAAAACCCAAAAAGAGTTGTTTTAAAGTTGTTTTTGTGTGTGTGTTTGGGTCTTAAGGTACCTTCCAACACAATGATGAGGATTTGGTTTTTAATTGCATGACTATTAAAGAATGTTGTAAACATGGCTGGAAGTTGATTTGTGCTTTGGTTTATGCTTGGTTATGGTTATAGCTTATGAATTCACATGTAATCACAAAGGAAAAAAATCAGTTTTTGTAACATGCTTGAAGGAAGAAACTCAAACTAACGCTACAACCCTGAGAGACTTGAGCCTATAACGTTCTTTGGAGAGTACAATCTGTGATTTCTTGTTTTCTAAAGTCGTTGCATGATCTCATCATTCTTTGCTTGGTTGCTACTTGGAATGCATCTCATTATAGTTCCAAATACTAGAACTCATGCCCATTTCATTCAAAGCATGGTATTGATTGCATAACATACGATAAGATGAAGTTGTTAGTCAAGCCAGAGCCAAAAAGCCTATCCCTTTTCATATGTATTGTAGGATTAACCCTCTTGAGCCTTTCAAAGCCTATTTTCTTTGTTAGCCACATTATCCTCACCTAGCCTAGATTAGGACTTTCCATACCTTTGTTCTTAAAGGATAGTGAAGCACGACTTAGAGTGAACTCCTTTGGTCAATATATGGCAGAAAACGAGTGTGGGGGAAGATGATAGGGCACGAAAGAAAAAAAAAAGAAGAAGAAGAAAAAAAAAAAAAAAAAAAAAAAAGAGAAATTCGAGGAAAAACCAAAAGAAAATAGAAAAGTGTTGAAAAGAAAGAAAAGGAGTTGAAAAATAAGTGAGAATGAACTCACAAGTGTTGGTTGTTGAAGGAAGTGTCCAAAAGAGTGAATTTGACCCTAAATGTTGCATGAATCTTCCCTTGTGTGTACAAATTGATTTCGGCCATTTGAAGAGAGTTTAAGTGTCAAATTCATTACTTTGCTTACTATTGCTTTAAGAACTTTTGTTTATCCTTACCTTTCTTTGTTAGCCAATACCTAAGCCTCGTTACAACCCTCAACTTCTATCTTGATGTTAAGTGTTCAATATGTGGAGTTTGAATTTGGTATGAGCATATGGAATCACTGGTTCTCGTTCTAAGTAGTAGCATTCCATTCATGAGATCATATTCATGTCATTGTCGTAAATCTAGAAAATGCTTTCTTTGATGTAACATATGTGAGTGTTAGTCTTCATATTTACATCAATCTTCTCACATATACCTAGTGTAGGGTGTGAAGTTAGAAAATCTGTGTGAAAATAGAGTGCATTCTAGTGAGGAATTGAGGGAATTCTCTAAGGCATGTTACTACATTCAAAACGTTGTTTTAATTGATTAAATGTGAACTAATAAGTAGTAACTATGGTTAAGTGTTTGTTGAAGTGTAAAGAAAGCTAAAAACCGTGGGAATGATGTTCTTTAAGGTGTCATGTTCGTTGGAAATCCCTGAGGTACATGTTGGAAGGTCTAGAATGTGTGTTGTTTGTTTTGTTTATTTCGTTTTGCTCGAGTACTAGCAAAAGCTAAGTATGGGGGAATTTGATAGGAGCATATTTAGGTGACTTACTTAGCTTGTTTTCATGCATTTATGTTGTTAATTCATAGTTGTTTTAGTATTTTAAGCCATTTTCGTATGTTTTTAGGTTCTAATGGCAAAGGGAGCAATAAAGTGCATTTTGAGGCTATTTGGAGCATTTTTGGGCATGGATTGGATAGCTTAACCATGGAGCAAAGAGGATGGACGAAATTGAAGACAAGAAGAGCTAGGAAAGGCTACAAATCTGGTGGAAGAAGTTCTACTCCAATGAAGATAAGGAAGAAGCAAGAAACAAGGGACCTTATCCAACCTTATCCAAACCTTATCTTATCCTAACCTATCTCTAACATTATCCTATTCTATCCTATCCAAATCAGGTGGGGACTTAAACCTAGCTAATTAGGGGGAATCAATTACACATTTAAACACCTATTTCAGTTTCTAGAAGATTTATCCATACCAATGCCGCAAGACACCATTCCTTGTAGGTTTAGGAATCACAATCCTTTTCCTACTCGTATATCACATGTCCTAGGCCCTTTAGGAATAGGAATCTGCCTTAAACACAGTTTCTAGAACACCTTATCCTATCCCTACATGTGTGCCGCACCTAGCCTTCTAGAACTCCCTAATTCCTAGCCGCACTACATATTCCAAATCCCACTCGATTTCTGCCTTGAATTAACCCTTTTTCAATGGGATTAGGCAATCCTTGTCCTTCACTAAGTGTGCTAAACTAGCCTTTATAAACAACCCGTGCCGCACCATTTAGACCACCAACCCTTCACACAACATTCAAACATTCATTCAGAAATCCACCCTTTGCCGTGACCTTACAACCACCCATCCATCATTCCCGTACTTCCACACCTCCATCCCAACCTCCATACACCACCATCAACCCTTGCCGCACCACCCCACCCTCCTAAATCCATCCAAGAACCAGAAAATCATCCACAAACCCACCATAGACCTTGTGCCGTGACTTAGCAAGGAAGAGGATAAGGAAGACCAAGCCTTGGGCGTTTGTGCATTCGAGTTGGAGTGTTGGATGTTTCTAGGTGTAATCTATCTTTTATTTTCAATGTTTAAATCTATGTTGCTTTGTTTTGTCATGAACATGAAAGGCTAAACTCGTTTTAGCCTAGGGATGCTTTGAAACCATGATTACATTTATAATATGAGTTGATTAAGTCCAGTTGTGATTTCATAAATTGTGAACGCAATTTACTTAACCGTTTGATGGATAACTTATTCTTGTATGTTTATTAGGGAGGCCTACTTAATTTGCATGCTTAAATTTGGTGCTAGAATATTAGGGTGTTTCACATAATCGTCACAAACTAATATTCACAAGTAGTTAAGGTTGTTTTCATAATCATGTTAAGTAAATTCCTAGCATGAGTATCATGATGTCATAGTTACAAGTGCTTTGTCAATACTTATGATTTCCATTGAACGTAATGATCTTTGACCGTATCTCTATTATGATGTCATGTAGGGGACTTTTTGAAGAAAGCTTTGGGTTGTCGTATGATGTCATCCAATCCACTAACTTAAGGGAAATCTGAGGGTTAATTAGTGATGTCACGGTTAATCTGGGGTGTTGAGGTTCATGGTTTATCGAAAAAGCAACTGGAAATCAATTTATGTTAGAAAGTATCATGTGTGGAGAAGTATCCCTTGGCTATCCCATCATCCATTAGTTTTTCTCAAATTCGTCCAAAATCTGTTTTAAAGTTTTAAGTTACTTGTTTTCTTTTAAATTCGTCCAAAATCAAAACCCCTTTTCTTACTTGTTCCAAATATGTCCAAAGGAGTCTTTTTGAGTCTTTAGAGTCAAAACTAAGTGTATTTTCGTCCAAATTGAGTCCTAAAGTCTAAATTGAGTCTTTTTGGTTGTTTTGAGTTGTTTTGAGTCTTTAAAGTTTGTTTTGAGTCATGCAAGTTAGTAAGAGTCTTGTGAGTTTATTTAAAGTGTTTTAAAGCCTATTTTCACTTCTTTGAGTCAATTTTCATTAGATTAGCAATCCCTCCTAATCCCCGGCCTAGAACGATCCCTACTTACATCTATACTACAATGTCAAAAAGAGGGTTTAATTTGTGTGCTATCTTTTATCACATCAATAGCGTGGAGGATGTAAGGGTATTCAGGCATTTTCCTGATGTTTTCCCTAAGGATTTACCTGGTTTGTCGCCAGACCGAGACATGGAGTTCACCATTGATTTGCTTCCAGGTACTAGTCCTATATCTTTGACTCCTTATCGTATGGCTCCTGCTGAGTTGAGGGAATTGAAAGTTCAGTTGCTGGAATTAGTGGATAAGAGTTTTATTCAGGCTAGTACTTCACCTTGGGGAGCCCCAGTGTTGTTTGTGAGAAAGAAAGACGGAAATTTGAAGCTATGTATTGATTACCAGCAATTGAATCGGGTAACGATTAAGAACCGTTATCCATTGCAGCATATTGATGATTTGTTTGATCAGCTTCGAGGTGCTTGTGTATTCTCCAAGATTGACTTAAGGTCTAGATATTATCAGCTGAAGATTAGTAGCGAGGATGTTCCTAAGACGGCTTTCAGGACTCATTATGGTCATTACGAGTTTCTGGTTATGCCATTTGGATTGACGAATGCACTAGCTGCTTTTATGGATTTGATGAACCGGGTATTCCAGCCATATTTAGATAGGTTTGTTATTGTCTTCATTGACGATATTCTGGTGTACTCTAAGTCTAAATCGGAGCATGTTCGACATCTTACTTTGGTGTTGAAGAGGTTGAGGGAACACCAATTGTATGCTAAGTTTAGCAAGTGCCAGTTTTGGTTAGACCAAGTTGCATTTTTGGGGCACATCATTTCAGCTTAGGGTACCTTGGTGGATCCTCAAAAGGTGGCAGCTGTGGAGAAGTGGGAGCAACCACGAACCGTCACTGAGGTGAGGAGTTTCCTTGGTTTAGCAGGGTATTATCGACGATTTGTTAAGGATTTTTCTGTGATTTTTTTACCACTGACGAGGTTAACGAGGAAAGACGTTAAATTTGAGTGGGATGATAAATATGAGCAGAGTTTCCAGCAGTTGAAGTATTGTCTCACTCATGCACCTGTTTTGGCACTCCCGGACGATAGTGGTGATTTCGAGGTTTATAGTGATGCTTCTTTGAATGGTTTGGGATGTGTGTTGATGCAGCATGGTAGGGTAATTGCTTATGCTTCACAACAATTGAAACCTTATGAGTTGAATTACCCTACGCATGATTTGGAGTTAGCTGCCATTATTTTTGCGCTGAAGTTGTGGAGACATTACCTTTATGGAGAGAAATGCAAAATCTTTACAGATCATAAGAGTCTTCAGTATCTTTTTACGCAAAGGGATCTTAATCTTCGTCAGCGGAGGTGGTTGGAACTGCTTAGTGATTATGACTGCACAATTGATTATCACCCTGGTCGTGCAAATGTGGTAGCTGATGCACTTAGTAGGAAGTCTCAAGGCCGTATCAATGCGTTGTACGCTAGTCGCGTTCCTCTTTTGGCAGACTTAATATCCACGGGAGTGAGGTTAAAGGCAGAAGATCAAGAGGTGGCTTTGCTTGCTAATTTTCAAGTTAGGCCAATTTTAGTTGATCGTGTACTTGAAGCTCAGGTAGCTGATAAGCAAACTCAAGAAATAATCCAAGCTCAAGATCAGGGGAAAAGGAGAGACCTCAGAGTTCGTGAATCGGATGGCATGCTTATGCAGGAGGGTAGGATGTTTGTGCCTAATAATTTGGATTTAAAGAAAGCAATTATCGATGAAGCACATATCTTGGCTTATGCTATGCATCCAGGAGCTACTAAAATGTATCATACCATTCGACCATTTTATTATTGGCCGGGTATGAAGAGGGAGATAGCTAAGTATGTGAGTAGGTGTGCTGTTTGCTAACAAGTTAAAGCGAAAAGGAAGAAGCCGTTTGGGTTATTGCAGCCGCTTCCTGTTCCCGAGTGGAAATGGGAAAACATTACTATGGATTTTGTGTACAAGCTTCCGCGTACACATAATGGTTTTGATGGCATTTGGGTGATTGTTGATCGGCTTACTAAGTCAGCACATTTCATTCCAATGAGGGAGAAGTATTCTTTGGGCCCATTAGCTGAGTTGTTCATCTCGAAGATCATGAAGTACCATGGTGTCCCTGTGAGTATTGTCTTGGATCGTGACCTAAGATTTACTTCTAAATTTTGGGTAGCTTTTCAAGAAGCTTTGGGTACAAGATTACTTTATAGTACGGCATATCATCCTCAGACGAATGGACAGTCGGAAAGAACCATTCAGACGTTAGAGGATACGTTGAGATCTTCGGTGTTGCAGTTTGGCGATGCTTGGCACAAGCGGTTGGATTTAATGGAATTTGCCTACAACAACAGTTTTCATTCGAGTATCGGCATGGCGCCATTTGAGGTGTTGTATGGTAGATCTTGTCGCACACCCTTGTGTTGGTCAGCGGTCGGAGAAAGGGTTTTGGTGGGCCCGAAGATTGTTGAGGAAACTACTCAAAATGTTCAGGTAATCAAGTCTAACCTGAAGGCGACCTAGGATCAACACAAGAGTTTAGCAGATCGGCATGCTACTGACAGAGTGTATGAGGTTGGCAATTGGGTGTTTCTGAAGCTTTCACCGTGGAGAGGCGTTGTACGGTTTGGAAAGAAAGGTAAGCTGAGTCCCAGTTATATCGGACCATACATGATCACTGAACGAGTTACAAGATGGAGTTGCCTTCTGACCTAGCTAAATTACATAACGTTTTTCACGTGTCTATGCTTCGACATTATGTTGCGGATCTGTCTCATGTGATACCTCATCAACCCTTGGAAATTAACCCTATGATGAGGAACCAGTGACGATTCTGGATTGGAAAGAAAAAGGTTCTGAGGAACAAGACTGTGAATTTGGTGTAAGTTTTATGGAGGAATCATTCCGTGGAGGAGGCTACTTGGGAAACTGAAGATCGGATGAGAGATTTGTATCCTCGGTTGTTCGTTGATCGCTAGTGGTTGCTGTGAGTGGTTGTTATAAATTTTGAGACGAAATTTTATTAAGGTGGGTAGGTTGTGACAGCCCGTCCCAGACTTTTCGTACCGTAGGGGTGAAATGATGGTTTTGCCCCTAGTATGTTTGTATCGTTATGTGGTCGTTTTTGGCTTTTGGTTGGTTGATTTTGGACCACACACACACCCACACTCATTTCTTTCTTTCTCTCTCCCTTTGCCCTGTCCTGAGTCCCTCTCTTTCTCCTTTTCCTATCTTCTTGTACAGACAACACCAAAAACCCTTAGAATCGTCACAGATTGAGGAAACAAACTAATATTTGTGCTCGTGAGGTCCTTAGGAGTTCAACCATACCCATTTCAGGTAAGGGAACCTTTATTTTCACATCGAACCCGAGACGTATTTGGATGAAAAACGAGTGAGATATCAAGTTTTGAAATTTTCCTGGTTTTCTGGCGCCAGCGACGGCGCCGGAGGTTGGCCGGAGAAGATGACAGAATATTCCGTTAGTTTGGACGAAATATTCGTAACGGCGTTAACGGAATCAATTAGATTTAACGGAATATTCCTGACGGCGTTAACTGATGCCGTCAGTGTGCCAGGCACGTGCCTGCACGTGGGCGGTGCATGTGGCCATGCCTTGGCCGGCGCATGGGAGCGCGTGTGGCGTCGAAAAATTATTTTAAAAATATGGGGATGTTCGTGAGGTTGAGTAGATCACGTTGGTGTATTCACACACCCCATTTGAGCATTGTATGAGAAGTTATTTCTTAATGTTAGTTATGTGCTTTAAAATTAACGTTTTCATAGTTGTTTCGCATATAGGTGAGACCTATCCCGAGGACGAGCGCAGTCACTTGAGGCAAGGGGGTTACGACCCTTCTACATACCAGTGAATGGGCTTTTGGTTTTCCGTATGTACCTATATACTTGTATTTTTCCCAGAAAGTGAAATGAAACGTTTATATGTTTTAAATGCCATGATTTGCCATTGCATATTTAATTATGCATTATTAGTTGCATATATATATATATATATTTGATGCTACGGACGCATAGGTAAGTGCCAGGTAAGTTATGGTTTATGTTTATGTTCAGTAGTGATTTGAGATGCGTAGAGAGCTCATAACCTGCACCCCCGGCGTTAGTGCTCCCGCCCAGAGTTGGGCACAGTCCTTTGATGGCTACTAAGTAAGCACACAAATTAAAACCCTCTTGTGACAATTGTAGTAAAGATGCAAGTAGGGATCGTTCTAGACCGGGGATTAGGAGGGATTACTAAATCACTTGGAAACTGACTCAAAAACGTAAAACAAACGTTAAAAACACTAAACTAGACTCAAAGAATGTAAAACCAAACAATAAAATACTAAAACAAATCAAAAGACTCAAAGAATACAAAACACTTATAAACACAAACTAAGACACTTTCTAACTAAATTGGACACTAAAGTAAAGGGGGATTGAGGTTTTGACGAAATTAAACTAAATGCAACGATTGTAATTTAAAGGCAGAATGTAAATATGAATGTGATGAAAATATGGATGAATGCTAGCTAGAAGGTTCTTCTCCACACATGTCACACTTGCATACACTTTGATTTTCAGTTGGTCTTTCGATAAATTATGAAACTCAACGCCCCAAATTAACCGTGAATTGCACTAATTAACCCTCAGTTTTTCCACAAGTTATTAAGTTGGATGATTGCATACGACAACCCAAAGCATTCCCTACAAGTTCCCTACATGAATTGCATAATAGAGATACAAGCAAGAATCATTAAGTTCTATGAAAAACATAAGCATTGACGAAGCATTCGTTACTATGAATTGCATGAAACTTATGCTAAGAATTCATTCAACGCGATCGTTTTCAAGCGACCTTCACTACTTGTGATTATAAGATTGTAACTATTAGGTGAAACTCCCTCATAATCTAGCATCATATTCATGCATGAAAACTAAGCGTGCACTCTCAATCAACATACACAAATAAGTTATCAATCAAATAGATGAACGAATTGAATCCACAACTTATGAAATTCCAACCAAAAGTAATCAATTCATATTGCAAGCATAAACATGGTTTCGAATCACCCCCTAGCTAACTAGGGGGATTTAGCCTCTCATGGTCACAAAAAGAGAATTACAAATAAGTTTAAACATAAAGCATAAAGGGTTGATTACACCTAGAACGCCCAACGAATCCACTTGAATTTCTGCGCGTCGAAGCTCCTCTTTCCTCTTCTCCTTGCTGCGACAGTGAGATTAAATGGTGTTTTTGGTTGATTTTCTGGTTTGGGAATGGGTTTAGGGTAGTGTGGTGGTGCGGCAAGGTGGTGGAGTGATGGAGGAAGGTTGGTATGGTGGCTGGAAGGGTGGAGAAAGGCTGCGGCAGGTGGGGGAAATCTGGAAGTGGCTGCGGCTGATTGTGTTAGGGTGAAAGTCACGGCTGGAAAAAAAATTCTCCAAATGGTGCTGCGACTGTTAGGAAATATGTGGAAGTGGCTGCATAATTTATTAGGGTCAATGGAAAATGCACCGCATTGGAGAAATAAGGGTGAATGATTTGATGTGGTGGCTGCGGATTGCATGGAAAAATTCCTGCGGCTGGAATGGTATTTTGCACGGATTATGGAGTAGAAATAGGAGATGATTGCTGAATGAATTAGGGTGAGATTAATGGGGGGGCCACGGCAGATTTTGAATTAAGGGATGGTTAGTCACGGCTGAAAAAGAAAGAAAAGGAAAAAAGGTGGCTACGGCAGTTTGTGATAATGGGAGAATGGTTGATTATTGTATTAGGGTTTAAGTGGAATACACGGCTTGGGAATAATGGGAAAAAGTGATTAATGGCTGAGATTGTTTTATCAAATAAATGGATGGGATTGTGACGGCTAAAGATGTAAAACCTAGGGTTTTAAATATGTTTGGTTCCTAGCTTATTTTTATTAACGAAAATAAATTCAAAGGCTTCTAGAATTAGGAAATAAAATCAGAAATTAAAGAGGGAAAGATTAAAGGGTGTGGCTAGGGCCTTGGTTTTGTGTCCTAAAGCGCCTACAAGGAATTCAAAGTGGCAAGAAAATACGGATGTTTAAGATTAGGAAAGGTTACCAAAACGGGAAACTTAGGGTTAACTTTCCTAAAATAGGAAACCTTGTTTGAGTAGGATTCCTCGTTTTGGTAAGAATTCATCGTTGGCATAGGAATTCGTCGTTTCTTCACGTCTTCAACTCATTCATTCCTCTTTTGCTCCAAAAGGCTCCAATTTGCATCTTCTTGCACACTTTGGCCTTATAATCTGAAAATACACAAAAATGGCCTTAAACACTAAAATAACTAAGTAAACACAACATAAATGCACGAGAACAAGCTAATTAAGTCGCATGAATATGCTCCTATCATCCTTCATGTGATGTTCACCTCCCGCACCACACGCTCATCTTGGATCCAAGTTAGGTGCACAGTCCTATCGTACTGACCACTTTAGGTGGTTCCGACTCATAGGTGGCCCGCGATTATTCGCTCAGTCTTCATGCGATCGTAGCACTTAAGGGTACTTATTTTACACCCAGTCCCGTCATACAGACCACTTTAGGTGGTTCCGACTCGTGTGTAGGTATAGTTAGTGAGTTGGAGATTTGAGCTCTAGATTCAGCCGTACAGGTCACGTTAGGTGACTTCGGCTGACAGATTACATGGCATTGATTGGCATTACCTGAGTACTTGCATTTTATTTAGAGGCATTTGACATGGCATATTTCTGAGCATGACTTATATATATATATATATGTGTATATTCTATTTTTTGGGAAGTATACAGGTTTTACGGCGAGGGGTTAGAACTTGTTTATGAAATGTTTTTGAAAAGTTTTGTTTTTGCCCACTCACACTTTCTGTTTTGCGCCCCTCCAGGTTCTAGTTTGGCTAGCGCTTTTGGTGGCTCCCCAGAGGAGTTCTCGGCTTATCTGACAGAATATCACCAGTGTAGGACCACCTTTGGGTGTGTTTATTTAGTGTTGTTTCTCCCAGACTGCACTAGGTCTTCCGTGCTCTGAACTTTGTTTTTCACACTTATGCTTGCACATGTATGTTATTTACTTTGTATATAGCTAGGTTTGTTACTTTTCGTACGTTTATTATTATTTCTTAGCTTCCGCACTGTGAACATGGTTACGTCACTTCCACGTGACGGCCAGCATGCCCTGATTTCGGTCGGGGTGTGTCAATAACAAACATGCCATTCGTAATTAGGGATTAGTTTTGGGAACAAAATAGATTGAATTCGAGAAAGATACCAAACATGCTCTAAAAGTTTTATCAAGTGCGATGTAACTATTACATAATGTGAGTAAACAAAAAACCTAGCTTCAACAAAATATGAACAAAAGTCGCATGAAATTCCCATGGAAAAATATTCAAAACCCCAACCCATTCCTGCCCTTACTTTGGTTATTACTTATTAGCCAATCATCGTCCAGCGTTTTTCCTAAAAGGAAAATTTGTCCATGACATATCATTGTTTCAAAAATCTCCGGCTAGACACTAGGCGGCTGGTTACTATCTCGATTAATGCCTAGGCGTTTGAAAATTATGAAAGGGCGCCTAGACCAGCTGAGACACCCGTTTAGACCGCCTAGGCACCCTCCTACACTTGCCTAGGCACTTGCCTAGATTGCGACTCACTTAAACAGAAAATAGATAACTTTCAATTTACATTTAATTTTTTCAATAAATTGTGAAATATTTGTTGAATACTTAAATGAGCACACACTATATGTTTGTTCCCCATGTTTTCATTATGTTCTAATACTTCATAATACATAAGTCATTCTATGTTGTAGTTTACGATGAAATTATATATATTTTAAGTATATAAGCAGACATTTATTTACACGAAATATAATGGATTTACTTAAATTCGTCTAGTCTGCCTAGGAGCCTGCCTAAATCCTGCCTAGCCGCCTACGCGCTGGGCCCAACCCTGCTACCTGACTAGCTCCTAGCGTCTTTTAGAACCTTGCTAAAGATATGAGCTAGGAGTGCCTTTTTTTTTTTTTTTTTTTTTCCGTCAATGAAGTGCATAATTGGATCTGGAGACCGCATCGAACATTGGTAAAAGAAGTTTCACTAGGATAACTAGTTGGCTAGGAAAAATGCTATAGAATCATCTTTTTCAGTCCATATAGCTCTTCCACAAAATAAAATTTATACGAGTCCCATATCAATCCCAGAATACCGTGATTCTCATCCCCATGCGGGAGCTGAATTGTAAGGTAATTCCCACAACATCTCACCATCATCCCACTCTCTCACCAAAATGTTGGTATACAAAATGAATGAATCCTTTCATCATTCGTTTCGTGTGAATCAAGCACCCCTAAAAAGCACTTTACAAGTAAAAGCAAATGGGGATGTACAACTTCAGATGAGTATTCTATTCGGATCCTCTTTGGGAGTATCCTATGAATCAATTCATCATATCCGTTCATCAGTCATCATGTGGCTAGAAATTATATTGAATTTTTATTTAAAATTGAATACAAACAGTGTCTAATGAAAGCTCACCGCACGATGTATGACAAATAGCTAAGATGAATTGATCCTCAGATCCTCACAAAGAGAATCCGGAAAGGATTCTCATCCAACAACTTCGACATGGATTTTGAGTCTCCACCCCTAACAGTGTCACCATTGACATCATAATTTAAGTTTCATACTTAATGGGGGCGGTAGAATGTCTACATTTCCAAATATTTTTCTTATGTTTTAAAAGCTATCTGAATGCACATACAAGTTTAATGCTCGAAAAAGGGGTAGCTTGGCATATTCGTCCAAAGCCCTAAAAGCCATCGACGCGACGCTAGTCACAAGCATTCCCTTTTCCGGCTCATCACCTTAGAAACAGCTTCAACACCTACAGACAAAAAAACCATGCAAATGTTTAGTAGTTGACCCAAGTGACGTCATTCCAACAAAATAAAAGGCTTGAGCTACGATTTTTATTTACTAGTAACATGTGTGGGATGAGGGGAAGTGTTGGAATCTAAAGGTCTTCGCCTAAATATGTCAAAGGCAGAGTATATGGTGGGCAAGTTTAGTGCGAATGGAGGTCCAAATGAGAAAGGAGTGAGGATTGGATATAATGAAGTATCAAAGAGTGAACGCTTTCGCTATGTTGGATCTACCTTGCAAAAGAATGGAGAATTAGATAGAGTATCAACCATAGAATAAAAGCTGGATGGATGAAGTGGAAGCATGCATCGGTCGTGTTGTGCAATTGTCGTTCCCACTAAAGCTCTGGAAAAATTTTATAGAACAGCAATAAGGCCAAGAATGCTTTATGGTATGAAATGTTGGGTAGTAAAAATTAACACGTGCAAAAAATGAGTGTAACGAAGATGAGAATGCTTCATTGGATGTGTGGACACACGAGAAAATAGGATTAAGAACGAGGATATCCGAGGTAAATTAGGAGTGGCCGCAATTGAAGATAAGATAAGAGAAAATCGGTTAAGGTAGTTTGGACACATAAACAGAAGACTACGAATGCTCTGGTTACGAGATGGACGCTAAGTGTAAAAGGTGTACAGGAAGACCTAGGAATGCTTGGAAAGAGACTTTAAGAAAATATATGGAGTATTTGGAGCTAATAGAATTATGGAAGACATTGGGCAAAACCGCGCAGTGGTGTTCTAAAATTCATACAACCGACCCCACTTGTTCTTGTCCATGCATGGGATGAGGGATGTGAATGTTTTACAAAGAAGATGCCAAAGGAGGGTGGCTGAAATCTCCTTCATCCTCTTTGGGCCAACGATGATCAAATCCAAACACCAACTTTACCATCACTGGATAGACAACAATCGGAATGATATCAAAGTTCTAACTAATTATCAAACTAATAATCGTGAAGCAAGTCCAACGAATTTCCAAAATTTATAAGATAAATATTAGTGCCAAAGCAATAAAACTACCTTTCGGTCTTCATTCTGATCAGGAGCAATGTATTTACCACTTTTTCTTAACTTGAATAAAATACAATCGGTACTGCAAAAAGAGAACCTTTCATAAGCACAGTTTTATACATCTACAAGTATTAGCATTTCCAGAAAGTAATATTTAAATAATTGCAAGCCCATATCCTCTATGATTAACTGCTATAACAGATGCAAGAATGCAAGTGAAGCAGGCATGGTGTCAGCATGCGTAGTTAATTGCAAACGTACGTAGGCGCTAGATGTCATAAAATCTTATTATGTGTCAACATAAGCTAGGCCAGAAACAATATTCTAGCCGCTGTTAAAAGACTTTCCGACTAAAATTGCCAGCAGATTCAAATTACGATAATCCCCAAACTCTGATCTGTTTGAAACTTAGGAGGACTGCACACATTATGGAATGAAATCTCACAAGTTTGAAACATGAATACTATCTCCTAAGGGCTGGTTTGGTATTGATGTGCTTTGAAAAAAAACTGCTACTACTGTGCTGTGAAAATAAGCAACTGTGAAATAAAGCTGCAGAGTGTTTGGTAAACTTTTCTGTAAAAGTGCTTTTGAAAAAAAAAGCAGGATGATAGTGTTTGGTAAACTTTTATGTAAAACAACTGTGACTATGTCAAATGACCAAAAAGGGTATAATATTATATTATTATTATGATATTTTATTTAATATTACTATTTTTATGTGAGAATTTTGTGTGGCCGTGGGGCCCACACCCCATTTCCCTTATCCCCGTGTCTTCCTTTCCCTCCCCCAATTCTATTTTTCCCCTCCTTGCACCAAGTTTGATACTCATCTTCCCCATTCCCAAATTTCCTTTTTCATCCTTGCCCATCTCTTTTCTCCGTCTATTTCTCATCTCCCTCTCCAACCACCAATCTGCTTCTCATCTCTCTCTCTAACCACACAGCCACCATAGTAGTGGATCCACCACCACGCAGCTTCAATTCCATATACCGGAGTGCCATTTTAATGTCAGATGTAGCACCAAATGGGTTTTAGATCCGGTGTTCGCCAACAACCCATTCTTCAACAACTCCGGCTTCAAACCCATCAAGGCACAAAATCATCTCGAACCATGTAACTTGAAGCCAGTTATTGGACGATGTGCAAGCGAGGAAAACCCAGATGCCCACACCACACTACAGAAGGCAAGAATCAAGACAAAATCAGTCCTTTCCCTTCTGCCCATTTCCCCCCTCTCTCAGATTTCTCAGTCCCCAAACACCAAAACAAACCCACCTCTTGGATCTCATCGGCCCTCCCTCCTGTACATATCCGGCGAAATAAGAATATCAACTATGAAGATTCAATCTTCAACCTAGCAAGAAGGAGAAACAGAGCAGGGTATTTTTGAGATTGTGAAAGTTTCATTAAATTCTACAGTTCACCCGCCTCTTTAAAATAAAAAAAATAAAAAATAGCTGGTTTTGAGAAGCAGCATTTTGCTGCTTCAGCTTTTTGCCACTTTTCAGCTTAAAATGACAGTGACTTTGAAAATAAGTAGAGTTACCAAACACAAATTTTACTCCAGCTTTGTTTCATCCCTGCTTTTTTTTTTTAATCACCTCAATGCCAAACCAGGCCTCTGATATGGCTTCAGCAAATGTTTACGGCAGTTGACTCAGTTTATAGCTAATATCTTAAACTATTTCATTTAAATACAGCCTGAGAGACTACATTGTGAAGCAATTGATTAAAATGGTGTGGAAAGTACTGAAGACCATTTTCAGTTTAGCATACAGCATATTGATCTCTCGATGTTTGAAATACGTTCAAGCAAACCAAAGCTTACCAAGCAGAAAAACAGTGAGCATTAAACCAAGGGTAACTTGAACTGAACAACGATTGTTCAGGCGTGGAGGTGTTTGCCATTGCTTCCGTGGGCTTTGCAATTGCTTCTGAGATGCACCAACCCGACTGTACATCTGCAGAAGACAATCTTTAACTTCATTTTTCAAAAATCAAAATAATAATAAACAAATGCAAAAATCTATCAGCTGAAAGAAAGCAGAGGAGAGAGGATGAAGCTCGTTCTTTTCTTTCTCCTTGCATGTGAAATATTTATTGCCTTATGATCAATTGTTATAATCAACTCTGCCTTTCAAGTACATAATAAACTGACCTGGTTGAACAAATTAATTGCTCCAGTTGCCTGATGCAACCTTTGCTTCCCGAAGACAAGTTTGAATCCTTTTTCTTTGGGGGTATCCTCATACCCTGGAATTAGATTTTTTCTCTGTTCAACTTCATCTGCTATTACGATCCTCAGCTCACTATAATTTGGTGAACATCATGTCTTCCTTGTATAAATTATATCATCCTTCATTTCTGCGACTTCTTTTCCTTTCAATTCCATGAAGAATTTGGATCCTTGGAAATAGTAATAACATCTTTAACACCCTTTATTTCATCAGAAATGTCTCCATTGCAGGCAGCACTATATTTAAGGTTCCTGTCTTTTCTTGTAGTGTCACTTTCCTCGGAGCTTTTCACCCCATGCCTGAGTTCTACACATTCATTTTTGGCAGTTTGCTTACTTTGGGATGTCCCAGTGAGAAATGCACCAAAATCATTGTGTTCATCTTCATCCATGTGTACCCATTGAAGGGGTTTCTTTCCTTCCATACTAAACGATTCCCTTAGTGCTGTTTCAACACGAGAAATTTGGTTTCCAATAGCAGCAACAAATTGTCCATGTCTAGCTGCTGTATGATCATCACCACATTGTCTATAGCTCAACCTGACAGCCTTCTCAAACTCTTCCAACTAAAACACATTGACCATTCAACATGACAGATACAGTTAGAAAAAGTGCAATAGGGCTGCCTAAACCATTTACATAAAAATTAAAAAATAAAAATTTCTCTGATTTCAATTGGTATTAATATCTAACAATCCAAATCAGGATTGAAATGCTAACAGAGATTGACGTTAAAGCTGAGATGAGTTTTTTTACTTTCTTTTGGAATCGATGGAAATTTTTTCTAAATTGGATTCTTCCTTGCTCAACTTTATTAACAAACACCAGGATAGTATTGATACACTCATAAATTCTGATAAGATTTGTGTACAGTGAATAAACAAGAGAGGAAGAAAGGGAGATAGCTAAAGTGGGACAAGAGACGTACCTGCCATTTGGCAGTACCTAAAGCGGTTTGCAGCTCCCTACAGAGTTCATCCAAATGTTCTTGTGCTAGCCTTTCACTCCTCTGTCGAACCCATGCCTTGTATATAGATTCCATTCTGGAAAAGAAAATAAACGGAAAATAAAAGGGGGAGGTAGAGAATAAATTATTCTGAGTACCAATTTTATTGAGCTTTCTAAAAAGAAACAAATATGTCACTCTATATAACGGTTTGGTGGTATTCCTCTTCACTTTGAAGTGAGAGGTCTTATTCAAAAACGAGAATCAGCTCCCTTCAATCTTTGCAAAAACTTAAGAGGGAATAGCAGCATAATACCACTAAATCCCTGTAATCACTGATTACTCAACATAAGGAGTTGACAATTGGTAGAATAACAACTCAAATTCTAAACTGGAAGAAAATGGTATTTTTCTTTAGGCCGGGAAGAAAGTGACCTTTCGATTATAGTTCACCTATCCCTGGGATATAGGGCGGTCTACCGTCTACCATAATATCCACAGTGCAACCATTCCCAGTACAGTTGAGCATACTTTTTCTTATCATCCAAATGAAGGGTAAAATCACGCTAACGCACTCAATTACAGCACACAGAAGCTATATCCGTAAAAAATTTAGGGTAAAGTACAAAAAACTACCTCAACTATTGGGGTCATGACAGTTTCATACCTCATCTTTTAAAATTGACAATGTCATACCGCATCTTACGAATTTGTGATAATGTCATACCGCAATTAATTTTTCTGTTAAGTGCTGACGTGGTTTGATTCGGGACATACTTTCTATTAAAAACTAAAAAACAATTATTTAATATATTTTTAAATATTAAAATAATAATAAAAAGCAAAGAAAAAAAAAAAAACCATAAGTTCGTCCCTCCCCTCCCCCTCCCCCCTCATCCCTCTTCTCCCCATCTTCATTTTCTTCCCCCCACCTTCAAACCCAAAAAAATAAAAAAAATTTGAAAACCCAACAACCCCCCTGCAGAAGAACAAGAAGGAGAAGGAGGAGGAGGAGGAGGAGGAGGAAGAAGAAGAAGAAGAGGAAAAAAAGGAGGAAGGAAATAAAAAAAAAAATTCCCCCCCCCTGTCGGTGCGGAAGAAGAAGAAGGGAGAAGGAGAAGGAGGAAGAAGAAGAAGAGGAAGAAAAGGAGGAGGAGGAAGAAGAAGAAGAAGAAGAAGAAGAAGAAGAGGAAGAAAAGGAGGAGGAGGAAGAAGAAGAAGAAGAAGAAGAAGAAGAAGAGGAAAAAAAGGAGGAGGAGGAAGAAGAAGAAGAAGAAGAAGAGGAAAAAAAGGAGGAAGGAATTTTTTTTATTTTTTTTAAACCATCAACTCCCGGAAGAAAAGAAGGGAAAAAAAATATTTGAAAACCCATAAAAAAAGATGGGATTTGGGGTTTTTTTTTTTTTTTTTTTGGGTTGCAGGAGAGAGAAGAGTGTGGGTGTGGGGAAATTGAGTGTGGGTGTGGGAGGAAGACAAATTGGATTTTTTTTTTTTTTTTTGGGATTTGCAGGTGGGGGAAAAAGATGAAGATGGAGAGAGGAGAGAGGAGAGAGGAGGGGGGAGGCGAGGGATGAAATGAGGGTTTTTTTTTTTTTTTTTTTTTTTGGCTTTTTATTATTATTTTAATATTTTAAAAATATTAAATAATTGTTTTTTAGTTTTTAATAATTTTTTAATAGAAAATAGGTCCCGAATCAAGCCACGTCAGCACTTAACAGAAAAATTAACATAAAAATTGATGGAGGTATGACATTGTCACACATTCGTAAGATGCGGTATGACATTGTCAATTTTAAAAGATGAGGTATGAAACTGTCGTGACTCCAATAGTCGAGGTAGTTTTTTGTACTTTACCTTTTTTTTTTAATTTTTAATAATATTTTATTAATTTTTTAATAGAAAGTGGTTCCCGTCTCTTGCCACGTCAGCATTTAACAGAAAAACTAACAGAAAAATTGATGGAGGTATGACATTATCATAAATTCGTAAGATACGGTATGACATTGTCAATTTTAAAAGATGAGATATGGAACTGTCGTGATCCCAATAGTTGAGGTAATTTTTTGTACTTTACCCAAAAATTTATCATTTCCAAACCACCATGAGAGATTGCTTATCAAAAACCTATCTAGAAGTTCAAATTCAACCCAAAATATACATCAGGCACATCATCAAAACTTAAAAAAAGTGGAAAAACGGAGAGAAACACACAACCTAGAATCCCAATGACAATACTCAAAAACCAGCATAACGATCCAATTGAAAATTCTCCAACAAACTACAAAATCTAAGCACTATCAAACATACAACAGAAAACAATTGATGCATATTTCACTTCAAAAAAATCCCACAAAAACATAATTCAATAAACCCATATCCAAATTCCAATAACATAGTCTAAATAAAAACAGAAAATCAAAACTGCTTGCCAAAGATCAAAACTGCTTGCCACCATCATCTTGGTTCTTCACCAACAACAAAAACCCACCAACAAAATTGATAAACAAGGACACCTAATTGCCTTCCGAGCCTTAAAAGTTAAACCAAGCAAAAAAAAAACATCAAAATTTTTCATATAAGCGGGTATTTTTGTTGTTTGGTCGTCTCCTGTCTTCTGTTCTCTTCTTTGCTGAGGAGAAAGCAAAGAAGGAAGAGAAAAGAAGAACGAAGAAACAAGGCCAAACAGATTGAGAGAGAGAGGATAGTGATGGAAGACGTATAAGGGATCTATTAATTTTTTTTTTTCTCACTACATTCTTTCTTCTGTATCTCAGTGGGTATTGTTTCTTTACTTTTTTATTTATTTATTTATTTTTTTCTTTTTCAGGAGATGACAAATATGAATAAGGTAATGCTTGTGTTTTTTTTAAAGGAAACCTACTTTATCATTCAATTATAGATAACAAATCGTTGCCATCCAATACTATAAGTGAAATCGTGTATGTTCTTTACCATCATCTAAAAGTTATACATGCAAAATATAATTCAACTTGAAAATCGTTTAGTCATTCTCATATATAAAACAAATAAACTGTTCATCATAAGGGTGCTATTTATTATCAAAATCGTTGAAAGGCTCCATTATGATATTTGGGAGGAAAATATTTGTTATGATAACAAAAGCATTATCCATATTAATATTCGACCAAAAGAAACATTAAACTAAGGGTGGTGATCTCTGAACTGGGATCACCTCCGGATCCTAGCCTGTGGAGCTAACTGATCAAAAGATCCCATCCTTCCATTTTTTATCATGTGGCCAAGAATAAATTTAAATGTTGAAAAATTCTCACGCAAAACAAGGCAAGATGAAATTGGAAGGCTGAGATCTTCTTATCAATTGGCTCTGTAGGTTGGGATCTGGAGGGGATCCTAGTCAGTGATTTCCTACATCGATTTTACCATATACACTGTTGAAAACTATTAACAATTAAAAAGGTGTGCCAGAGGTATAAGATAGTGTATGAAAATGACCACCTTAACTTGTAATATAAAGTAGTACTTTGCTGCAACAAACCAAAAAAAATGATGTAGCTTGACACATCCTGACCGAAATCAAGGCGTGTTGGCCGTCACGTGAGAGTGACATAGCCATGTGCACAATGCGGAACTATAAATAATAAAACAATTACGAATAAATAAAAACCAAACTGCTAGATAAACTAGTTAAAGTAATACACTAGTGTAAGACTAAGTGTGATAAACATAATCAGAGCACAAAAAGCCCAAGTGCAGTCCAGTAGGACGAATACTAATTACACAACACCCAAAGGTGATCCTACATTTGTGGTGTTCTGTCAGAACCACCGTCAAAGTCCTCGTGATCAACCAAAGTGGTTCTACCTAAAACCTGAAGGGGCACAAAACAGAAAGTGTGAGTGGGCAAAAACAAAACTTTTCAAAATCATTTCATTCTCAAAAGTTCTAACTGACACACCCCGACCGAAATCAGGGCATGCTGGGCGTCACGTGAGAGTGACGTAACCATGTGCACAGTGCGAAAGCTAAAAATAAAAATAAAAGTACGAATAAATAAAAACCAAGCTACACACAGGGTAGTTAACATACATGTGCAAGCGTAAGTGTGAAAAACAATATTCAGAACACAGAAGACCTAGTGCAATCCATAAGAACAACACCAACTAAAACACACCCAGAGGGGGGTCCTACACTGGTGATAATCTGTCAGATATGCCGTAAATCTCTCGAGAGCCACCAAAAGAGCAATCCAAACTAGAACCTGGAAGGGCGCAAAACAGAAAGTGTGAGTGGGCAAAAACAAAGCTTTTCAAAATCATTTCATTATCAAAAGTTCTAACCCCTCGCCGTAAAACCTGTATAGTTTCCCAGAAAAATAGAATATACTCATATATAGAAAACATGCTCAGAAAATATGCCATGTCGAATGCCTCCACATAAAAGGCAAGTAACTTAGGTAATCTCAATCAATGCAATGTAATCTGTCAGCCAGAGTCACCTAACGTGACCTGTACGGCTGAATGTAAAGCTCAAATCTACAACGCACTAACTATACCTGCACACGAGTCGGAACCACCTAAAGTGATCTGTACAACAGGACTGGGTGTAAATAAATACGCTCAAGTGCTATGATCATGTGAAGACTGGGCGAATAATCGTGGGTCACCTACGAGTCGGAACCACCTAAAATGGTCTGTACAACAGGACTGTGCACCTAACTTGGATCCAAGATGAGCGTGTGGTGCGGGAGGTGAACATCACGTGAAAGACTGTGCCCTACTCTGGGCGGGAGCACTAACATCGAGGGTGCAGGTTATGAGCTCTCTACGTATCTAACATCACTACTAATCACACACATAAACCACAACTTACTTGGCACTTACCTGTGCGTCCGCCGCACCAAACATAGATATATGCAACTACTAATGCATAATTAAATAAGGAACCGCAATGCATGGCATTTAAAACATATAAATGTTTCATTTCATTTTCTAGGAAAATCACAAGTATATAGCTATATACGGAAGACCAAAAGCCCACTCACTAGTATATGGAAGGGTCATAACCCCCTTGCCTCGAGTGACTGCGCTCGTCCTCGGGATAGGTCTCACCTATATGCGAAACAACTATAAAAACGTCAATTTAAAGCACAAAACCAAAACTAGGTAATAACTTCTCAGACTATGCTCAAATTGGGTGAATGAATACACCAGCATGATCTACTCAACCTCATGAACAACCCCATATTTTTAAAATAATTTTTCGACGTCTCATGCGCCCCCACGTGCCGACCAAGGCACGGCCACACACACCGCCCACGCTCAGGCACGTGCCTGGCACACTGACGACGTCAGTTAATGCCGTCAGGAATATTCTGCTAAAACTAATAGATTCCGTTAAAGTTAACCTAACGTCGTTAGGAATATTCCGTCCAAACTGACGGAATATTCCGTCGTCTTCTCCGGCCAACCTCCGACGCAGTCGCCGTTGCCGGAAAACTGGAAAATTTTCTAATCTTTGTTTCTCACTCGTTTTTCAACCAAATTTCACGAAATTGGTACCAAAATGAAGCTTACAACAAATAGAACAAAACTTACCACTTTCAAGCCCTAAAACCAACGGAACCTTGCCGGAAAAACTTCACAAAATCCGCCCAAACCTGCAACTCACAATCCCAACGTCCAAAACCTTCAAGCGAACCACCCCGAGCTTCCTAAAGACCTCACCAAGCTTCCTACAAGCTTCAAAATCCCTGAAACGCAACAATTCACGTGTGCATGAACAGTGACCAATTCGGGGATCTCGAGTTTGACATGAAATCGTAGGATTCGTTACCTAAAATGGGTATGGTTGAACTTGCATGAACCTCAAGAACACAAAGGTGTAGTTTTCTTCCTTGATCCGTAATGTTTTCAAGTGTTTTGATCCTTGTCCGTACATAAGAAGAAGAAGAGAAAGAGAGAGAGAGACTCGGGACAGGGCAGAAGATGAGAATGATAGTGTGGGTGCATGTGTGGTCCAAATACAGCCAACCAAATCCCCAAAATAACCACACAACGAAACAAAATCACTAGGGGCAAAATTGTCATTTTACCTCTACGATACGAAAAATCCTGGACAGGTTGTCACATTAACCCCTCTCCGTAAAACCTATATAATTTCCCAGAAAATAAAATATATGAATATATCGAAATCATGCTCAGAATAACAAAATTCATAATTATGCCATGACGAATTTCTCAGCATAAAGTATAAGGAAACCAGTTAATATCAATCAATGCAAATGATATGTCAGCCGAAGTCACCTAACATGACCTGTACGGCTGAATCTAGAGCTCGAATCCACATCTCAACAACTATACCTGCACACAAGTTGGAATAACCTAAAGTGGTCTGTACGACATGACTGGGTGTAAATAAATACGTTCAAGTGCTACGATCACGTGAAGACTATACGAATAATCACGGGTCACGTACGAGTCGAAACCACCTATAGTGGTTTGTACGACAGGACTGTGCACCTAACTTGGAACCAAGATGAGAGTGTGGTGCGAGAAATGAACATCACGTGAAGGACTGTGCCCTAACTCTGGGCGGGAGCACTAACACCGAAGTGGAGGTTTATGAGCTCTCAATGCATCTCACATAACCACTAATTCACAACCATAAACTATAACTTACCTAGCACTTACCTATGCGTCCGCAGCACCAAACATACATATATGCAACTACTAATGCATAAATAAATAGGTAGACCCTTTGCATGGCATTTTAAAACATATAAACATTCAATTTCATTTTCTGGGAAAAATTCTCAAGTATATAGGTATATACGAAAAACCAAAAGCCCACTCACTAGTATGTGGAAGGGTCCTAACCCTCGAGCCTTGAGTGACTGCGCTCGTCTTCAGGATAGGTCTCACCTATATGCAAAACAACTATAAAAACGTCAATTTAAAACACATAACCAAAACTAGGTAATAACTTCTCATACAATGCTCAAATGGGGTGTTTGAATATACCAACGTGATCTACTCAACCTCACAAACATCCCCATATTTTTAAAATAATTTTCTGACCACCCACGCGCCGCCACATGCCGGCCAAGGCACGGCCAGATGCGCTGGCCACGCACAGGCATGTACCTGGCACACGTGTGGAAACCCTAACAGCGTTAGGGAATATTCTGTCCAAAAGCAAGCATATTCTGTTAAAACTAACATGACGCCATTAGTTGTTGTTATGAATATTCCGTTAAGATCAATGAAATATTCTCCTTTCTTCTCCGGCTAGTCGCCGAACTCCGTCGCTGTCACCGGAAACTTGGAAAAACTTTAAACCTTTATATCTCAGTCGTTTTTCAACCAAAATTATGAATTTTGTATGAAATGAAGCTTACGAAGACTAGAACAAAACCTTACCACTTTGGGGTCCTAAAACCAACGAAATCTCGCTGGAAAAAAACCCACGATATTCTAGCCAAACTTGCAACTCACTAAAACTGGGCTTCCTGACGTCCAAAACACTTTAACTTTCTTCTACGAACTTCGTGAGAGTGTTCTAAAGCTCCTTATGACCTTAAAAACTCCTAAAAACTTCACGATCATGTGTGCATGAAATCTGGGGTTAGGTTTCTCGAGGTTTTCGAAGGTTTCAAGTCTCACAAATGGTATAAATGAACTTAGGAACTTGCAAGAAGTTCAAATCTTACCTTCTTGACGTCGATTTGTGCTTGAAATGGTTGATTTGGGTGATGTCCATACGACTTGTACGGAAATGCAAATATATCCAAGAGGGAGGAGAGAGAGAAAGGTCCACGGGTGTGTGTGTGTGGGTGTGTGGTCCTAAATGAGTCAACAACCGAAAAGCTAAACAACACCCCACAATGGCAACTAACAATCAAGGGCAAAATCGTCATTTCACACCTACGGTACAAATAACTAGTGAACGCCATGTACGCTTAGGAGCCACGTAAGAGTGTATATTTTTGGGAAATTTACTGTTTTTATGATTCTACAAAAGGGCTCAGCTAACACCATTTAGTATTACGGCTTACTGGTATTTTTCTTTACTTGTAAGCGAGAGGTTTTAAGTTTGAATTTTTTAAATGACGAGTTCGATACTAACTCATTCACACACCAAGAGGTGCAAATCTATCGTTGTAGTATAAAAATGTCTAATTTGTTTGACAATCAAAATATTGAGTTTTAGATCATTTTAGCCAATTGTTCTATATTTTTTTCTTTTGACCAAATTGCCCTATATTTTTCATGCGTGTGGATTTTGTATTGGTTGGTGGTATAGTGGATTCAGAGGAGGTGTCAGCGGGTGGGGACAGATGAGGAAGAAGAATTAGATAAAGTGAGGTTGGTGGGCAACGCACTTGACGACAGCCAATGTGTGTGTTTCTTATTGGGACCTTTGCTAGCTTACAACATTACCAAAATATAAATCGGTGATGAGTCACATTACCCCATGTCAACTCCATCATCAATTAATTTTACACATTTGAAATGGAACTGTGCCTTGGAAACGAGGGGTGGGTTCAAAAAATTGAAAACCGAAAAAATTCGAACCGAAATAAAAAATAAACCAAATTGAACCAAGGAAACCAAACCGAACTGAAATTGGTTGGTTCGATTTGGGTTTTGTTGGTCCGAAAATAGAACGGGGTGAACCGATATATGAAAATCATATATATAGATACTCAAAACCTAGTGGCATGAGCCCATTTCTTCTAGTTGCAAATAGTTGCTTCAAGCCAACTTGACTGCAGGCTTTGTGTGTTGCTATAATTGTACAAGTAAGTTATTTATAGGTATTCTAATCTTTAATGCTTTATAAAATTTCTAAAGATTACAAACCTTAACTGTCACTCCCATTTCACCTCTTTGTTTTCTTAAACACTCTCTCTCCCCTCCTCTACTTTCTTCCTCTCTGTTTTCTTAGTCTCTCTCTCTCCTTTCTTCCTTTCTTCCTCCAAATCACTCTCTCTCTAGTCTTCTCATGTCCTCCTCACGGATTCCTTCTTCCAAACCATGATTTTTCCTCACCTCTTTCGAATCGAAACCCCCTCCAAATTGGAAGATTCTAATCCGGATTTTCCAATCTCTCACGGGTAATTTTCGAATCAAAACTAATGTGATTTATAATGTGGTTTTGCTAAATTAAAATAGGTTTTTCTTTTAATTATTTTGTTGGGGTTTTGCATATTGTTCATATTTTGGGGTTTTCCATATTTCTCATATTTGTTTGTTGCCTTTTTGCTATTTTGTTTCTCATTTGCTATTTTTCTTTTATATATGAAGTATATATTAAACAAAAGGTTGGGATTAAAAAAAAAAAAGAAAAAAAAAAACCCGTATCGAAATTAAACCGAACTGAACAAAAATCGAAAAAAAGTTGAACCAAACCAAAAATTTAGTTTGGTTTTGATTTTCACAAAAAAGCGAATCGATTCAAACCAAACCCACCCCTATCAGAAATAGTATTTGAGGATTTTTGTGTCTTTTTACTCTTAGGTTTAAACAATACATTTATGACGCTACTTGAACTGAATCTTGGTTGTATGGAAGGATCTATCCGAATATTTAATTTACGTAATTTCTATACAAGTGATATAAAGAAATCACTTGCACTCTATCCAATATTTCATTGTGATGGATACAACCCTTAAATATGTTTGTCCTTGTTTACTGATCATAGTAAGATTAATCACACAGTTTGGGCCTGATATATTAGGTTCGGGCCGAAAAGAGATCACTCAGGTTGAAAGATTGTAATTCTCGACCTAATAGTTATTTCTAGGTCCCAATAGAAGTAGGATTCTTTAGAATCGGATTGTGGAAGGATTCGTGATAGGAGCATATTTATGTGACTTGTGTTATCTTATTTCTTTGCATTTACTTAGTTAATTTCCATTTATTTTGGTAATTTAAGTTATTTTCATATTATTGTAGGACCAGTTAGTAAAGATGACAATAAATAACTAAATGGAGCAATTTGGAGCAGTTTTGGACTTGGATTGGATAGCATGCATGAATAGTATATGGGCTGGACATTTTTGGTGTTTAAATGGTGCTAGATATGTGCTAAATTCTGGAGAAATTAAAGTTGAGGCTTGGAAGGAAGGAATTAGACAAGAAAAAGGAATCCTAGTTGGAGAGGAACATTATCTTATCTTATCTGATCCAATCTTATCTTATCTTATCTCCAGCTGCAAGGAGGAATCCTAATCACATTCGAACACTGTCTACCTGATTTTTAGTGTCCTAAAATAATTCAAAATGCCAAAACCTTTTCCTCCTTGGATTTAGCCGTTCCCCTTATATATATGAAATTCGTGCAGCGATTTAAAAGGGTGCCATGCCTACCATTCACCCACTAAAGTCGCTGGAATTTTCAGAGTTCTTTCTATCTTTGTTTTAAGTTTCAATGTTTATTTTAGATTGCTTTTCAGTTATGATGAACATGTGTAACTAAGTTTCTTTTTAGCTAAAGGTGAATTCGAAGCCATGATCATATGTTTTATATAAATTGATTACATCCAGTTATTATTCATAAAACATGAATGCGATTTTGATAGAAGCATATTTATGCGACTTAGTTAGCTTGTTTTCTTGCATTTACATAGTTAGTTTCCATTTATTATAGTGTTTTAAGTTATTTTCGTGTGTTTGTAGGTCCTAATGGCAAAAGAGGCAAGAAAGTGCATTTTGGAGCTATTTGGAGCAGTTTTGGGCTTGGAATGGATAGCTTGCAATGGAGCAAGGTGGATGGACAAATTTGAAGTCAAAAGAGGCTAGGAACATGCTACAAATCTGGAGAAACAAGTTCAAGACAAAGAAGATAAGGACAGAGCAAGAAACATGGAACATTATCCAAACAACCTTATCTTATCCAAACCTTATCCTATCTTATCCTATCCTAATCTTTTGCTACCTTAATTCCAGTTGCAAAGAGGACTTAATTCCACATTAGAACACTTAAATATATGGTTCTAGAAGACCTTATCTGATCCTAAATGCATGCTGCACCCTTTATCCCTTCTAGAAGTCCAATTTCTGCCACAAAACACATTATTTCTAGAATCCTTAGAAAGGTGGCACACCTCTCCCTCTTCTAGAAGCTCTAGAACCTGCAATCATTTTCCCCTAGGATTGTACAATCCTTTTCCCTTCAGATTTTGATGCACCCTAGTCCTTTTCCCACCTGATTTCTACCGCATCCTAATCTGATTTCCTTAGGGTTTCAGTCATGTATCACACATATATATACATGCTTATGCCGTAGAAAACATCACCATCCATTCACTCATACATTCATTTATACATTCAACCATCAAACACCCTAATTCACCCTAGTGCCGCAGCAAGGAAGGAAGGAGAAGAGGACTTGTGCAATCTGCCACCATTCAAAGGGAGTGCTGCAAGCTTGCCATTGGATGTGAAGTGCTTCTGGGTTCTTTCTATCTTTAGTTTTAGTTCAATGTTTATTTTAATTTGGTTTTCAATTATGATGAACATGATGAACTAATTTCTTTATAGTTGGAGGTGAATTCGAAGCTATGATTATATGTTTTATATGAATTGATTACATCCAGTTATTGTCTCTTAAGTCTTGAAGGTGATTTGCTTATCTGAGTTATCAAAACTTGTTTATGTATGTTGGTTGAGGGTCGACACTTAATTTGCATGGATGAATTTGATGCTAGAGTATAAGGGAGTTTCACCTAATCGTTATGAACTTAGATTCACGAGTAGTGGAAGTCACTAGTCATGATTGTGTTAAGTAAATCCTTGGTATGAGTATCATGCTTTTCATAGCTACGAATGCCTTGTCAATGCTTATGGTTTTCAAAGAACTTAATGACCTTTGATATGTCTTTCTATCATGATTTTCATAGTTAGGAAACATGATAAGGATAATTTGGTTGTGATGTGTATTCCATCCAATTCAATGAGTTAAGGAAAATCTGAAAGTTAATTTGTGCTTTTCATGGTTAATTTGGGGCATTGTCATTCATAGTCTAAAGGAATAATAACTGGAAATTGGTTTGTATGCATATGTCATGTGTGGAGATGAACCCTCTAATTAGCCTTTCACCCATTTTAATTCTCCAAATTCGTTTTTATGAAGTGTTTTATGCAAATTTTTTGTTTTAAGTTTTAAATTTGTCAAAAACATTCCCCCTTTCATTTAGTCTTGTTATTTGAGTCAAAATCTATTTTCTTTTAGTCTTTTGAGTCAAGTTAAGTCTTATTTTCATCAAAATCACTTATTAGGTCTAGAATTGAGTCCTTTTAATTGTTTGTTGCTGTTTGGAGTGTTTTGAGTTAGTTTTGAGTCTATAGAGTCTAATTTAGTGTTTTTAAGTCTTATTTGTGGTTATTAGCATCCCTAGTTAATCCCTGGTCTAGAACGATCCTTACTTACATATATACTACAATTGTCAACAATAGGGTTTAATTTGAAGCCATGATCATATGTTTTATATAAATTGATTACATCCAGTTATTATTTCATTAAACATGAATGTGATTTACTTATCTGCTTTATCGAGAACTTATTCTTGTATGTTTATTAAGGGTGCACACTTAGTTTGCATGCAGGGATTTGATGCTAGAATATAAGGGAATTTCACCTAATCGTTATGAACTTATATTTGCAAGTAGTAAAAGTCACTAGTCATGATTGAGTTAAGTAAATTCTTGGTAAGAGTATTGTGATAGCCTATCTCGAAATATTTGTATCGATGGCGCGAAATTACTAAAGTACCCTTGAACGGTTGTGGCGTTGTGTGGTTTAAGTTTTGGATGTGGACAATATGTTAAGTCCCTAATATTTTGGAACCAATTAGGAACTTAGACTTAGGTTTTATTTTATTTTTTTTTGGTTGGCTGCCATCTGGACCACACACACAAACCCTTTCCTGTTGACTTTCTCTCTCTTTCTTCTCTCTCAGATTTTCTTCCATTTCTGTACAACTGTACGTACAAACCTCAAACCAACCCTTCCAGTCGTAGATCAAGATTGTTGTTGGTGTTTTTGAACTCCTTACAAGCCTAGGAGTTGATTTATGCCTTTGTTTGGACTTAAAACCTTCGAAAACCCTAGTTTCTCGCGAGCTCCAATTTGGGTATTGTTCATGCAATCATGATCATGAAGTTTTTAGAAGTTTTTAAGCTTCTAGGGAGCTTTAGAATGTTTTCACAAAGCTAGGAGAAGAAAAACGAAGTGTTTTGGACGTCGAGAAGTTGAGTTTGGCGAGTTTCAAGTTTGGCTTGATTATAGTGGGTTTTTCAAGTGAGATTCCGTTGGATTTAAATCTTAAAAGTGGTAAGGTTTTGTTCTACTCATTGTAAGATTCATTTTGGTACAAATTTTATGAAATTTGGTTGAGAAATGGAGAAGATATGAAGTTTTAAAGTTTTTTAAGAAATCGACGAAAATTCAAGTTGCAGACGGCGGTGACCGGCGAGGCTCGCTGGAGAAGGAAACGAATCTTCCATTAGAGTTGACGGAATATTCTAATAGCATTAGGTAGCGCCATTAAGTTCTGTTAAGGCTTTAACGGAATATTCCTAACTGCCGTTAACTGTTCTGTTAAGGTTGGCTAACCATGGGGGCGCACTTGGCCGGTGCGTGGGTGATCGGAAAATTTTTCTAAAAATATGGGGATGTTTGTAGATCATGTTGGTATATTCAAACACCCCATTTGAGCAATGTATGAGAAGTTATTGGCTAGTTTCATTTATGTGCTTTAAATTAACGTTTATATAGTTGTTTCGCATATAGGTGAGACCTATCCTCAGGACGAGCGTAGTCAATCGAGGCTTGGGGGTACGACCCTTCTACATACCAGTGAGTGGGCTTTTTGTTTTCCGTATATACCTATATACTTGAGATTTTTTCCCAGAAAATCGATTTAAATGAAATTATGTTTGAAATGCCATGCCTAGTGATTTCTGCTTAGACTATGAATTTGTATGATATGTGCATATTGTGATTTGATGTGGGGGCCTCTCAAGTAAATACCAGGTGAGTTGTAGATTGTTTATGTGAATTGATGATTATGTGAGATGTGTTGAGAGCTCATAAACCTGCACCCCGATGTTAGTGCTCCCGTCCATGGTTAGGGCACAGTCCTTTAGTGATGTTCACCTCCCGCACCATACGCTCATCTTGGATCCATTAGGTGCACAGTTATGTCGTACAGACCACTATAGGTGGTTCCAACTCGTAGGTGACCCGTGATTATTCGCACAATCTTCACGTGATCGTAGCACTTGAGCGTATTTATTTACACCCAGTCCTGTCATACAGACCAATTTAGGTGGTTCCGACTTGTGTGCAGGTATATTTGTTAAGATGTGGATTTGAGCCGTACAGGTCACGTTAGGTGACTCTGGCTAGATGGATGAGCTCACATTAGGTGACTCCGGCTGACATATCATTTGCATTGATTTATATCACCTGGCTTGCATATATTTTTATGCTGAGATACTCAACATGGCATATTTGTGAATTTTGTTATTCTGAGCATGGTTGTGGTATAGATATGTATTCTATTTTCTGCAAAATTATACAAGTTTTACAGCGAGGGGTTAGAACTTTTGAGAAATAAAATGATTTTGAAAAGCTTTGTTTTCGCCCACTCACACTTTCTGTTTTGGGCCCCTCCAAGTTCTAGTTAGGAGTGCTTTTTGGTGGCTTACAAGGAATCCACGGCAGCTCTGACAGATTATCACCATTGTAGGATTACCTTTGGCGTTGTATAATTAGTTTTTGTCCTGCTGGACTGCACCAAGGCTACTTATGCTTTGTTTGTGAATTCATACTTATTTCATCTTGCCCCTTATCTTTTAGTGCTCTAGTTAGTTTGATTTTTATTTATTCGCATTTCTCATATTATTATTGCTTCTGCACTGTGCACATGGCTACGTCACCCTCACGTGACGGCCATCACTCCTTGATTTTTGGTCAGGGTGTGTCAAGTATCATGCTTTTCATAGTTACAAATGCCTTGTCAATGCTTATGATTTTCATAGAACTTAATGATCTTTGAGATGTATCTCTATCATGCTTTTCATAGTTAGGGAACTTGAGAAGAATAATTTGGTTGCATCGCTGAGTCCAATTTAATGAACTTAGGAAAATCTGAGAGTTAATTAGTGTTGTTCACAGTTAATTTGGGGTATTGTCATTCATGGTTTATAGGAAGAATAACTGGAAATCGATTTGTATGCATTTGTTTCATGTGTGGAGAAGAATCCTTTAGCTATCCTTTCATCTAGATTTCATTCACAACTTAATTTACTTGCTGCACTTTACTTTTGTTTTAATTAGATTCGTCCAAAATCCCCCCCATTCATTGTTTTGTTGTTAGTTTAACTTAGTTTTCAGTTTTATAATTTTAATTTGTGTTGATTAGCATCTCTTCTAATCCCCAGAATAGAACAAACCCTACTTACTCATACTACGATTGCATAATTTATAGGGTTTAATTTGTGTGTTAGTTTCTACCACATCAATTCGGTTGAGTCCTAATTGAATTGAAATTGATAAGGATCATAATAGGTTTTGATAAGATTCGAATTATTCCAACAATCAAGACTTGTGACTGATTAGATAAGAAGTGAATCGAACGCATAAGAGGACTAAATTTAGAATTCTAGTTCAAGTCGAACTGGCTGAGACCATGAGCAGATTGGTGAAAGGATCATACCATAGAGATGTAGATAAGTACTGAAGAAGTATAGTTCTGTTAAGATTCTACTTCGCCATGATTGGTCATCACGAAATTCACCTTTATTAATAGAAGTGGTTCTGCAATGAGAAGATCAACTCAACATACAAATGTTACGGACAAAAACCTCACTCTACGCAAATCTTTCTCACACTCAGAGAAATTACTAATTACTCTGATCCACTGTCAACACATCTTCCGTTTGGAGTAACAGTAATGTGTTGTCAATCAACAACATTTTTAGTTTGAATTAACAACACTGAAGTCGTAAAATCAGGCGGTCGAGAAATATCTTCAGTTTGGATTAATAACACTACTTCAAGTTCAGCTAATTACCTGTCAAGTCTATGTCGGCGAGGAGTCCTTAATTCTCTTGTTGAACGAGGTTGTTTCATCAGCCTCTCGGTGAAGTTAGGTGTCACCAGGTTACTTAGTGTTCGGCACATTGAAAGCCGAACCTCATATGAATTTTGGAGTGAACTAGCAACCTTGTCTTCATGTTCTAGAACTCAAGGCCGAGACATGTTCATTCCTCAGTCGTTATCGCTCAAGCTCGGTCACGAGTTGACAGCATTCACCAAAAGGACACAGTTACCTTTTAGATACTTGGTCTGCGCACCATATAGGCTTGATAATTTTTAGATTGATACACATAATTCAAAAAACCCTTAATTGCTTTCTAAGACATGATCTTGTGGTTAAGGGGTGATGATGGAGGATAATTTTTATTTTGATCAAATTGATATATGGTGCAATTGACCAATGAATTTTGCATTGGGAAGAAAACGTAAAAGTTAAAACATCTCAACATCATAATTTAGTCACAACCATTCACTCACTCACTCACATAGTCACATGTGTAGTAGACATGACATTCGTGTTCGTGTCATATTCGATATCTTAACTGGTCGTGTCGTGTAACACCTGTTAAAATAAATAGATAAAATAACCCGACTCGAAATCTACCCGATAATTTTAACAGGTAATATGACCCAATTAGTTACCCGTTAAGGAAAATATATTTTAAACTAATAAATATAAGTAAATACATACCATATTGTCACATCCAAAACATAAAAACACATTTTTTTTTTAAGTATATATTTACATATCCAAAATAAGAGCATAATAATAAAAAAACAAAAAAAAAAAAACATTAGAACATTATAAAATATCAAATGTTCAAAAGATTTACAAAATTAAGGACATTGGAACCTTGCACATTTTCTTCCAATCAAACCCTTCAATTTTCCTCAATCACCATGGGAAACAGTATTGGAACTTTGGCTTGATATATTGTCTTCAAGAGTTATATTGATGATGTTTTCAGTGAGGCTTTCCACATTAGCACTCTCTTACTCAGCAATGAAGCGAGTAATTAAACATTTGATAAATGTTTTTCATAAGCATTGTCAAGTTGATCGCATTTCATATGACAATACGTCCATTACAAACTGAAGGTGGGGTTCTAAAGATGATACAAAACAAAAACGAGTTCAGCATCTTTCTGTCAAAACCCTAAAATAAATTTATCCTATTTCATCACCAACATTAATTTCAAGCATGAGATCCCAAATACACTCAAACTAAATGGAGAGAAATCAGGAACAAACTTTTCTTAGTAAAGATGCTTTCCTAAGAAACGAGTCTCTATTCAGCGAAGATCATTGATTGTTAAAGTGTAAAAAGGAACGATATTGAGGAGTACAATTATTAGATTCACTAAGGAACACGTTCAATCCACAGACACCCAAACAAAACATTTAATCAGCTATTCATTAAATAGTAAATTGTGAGCAAATATAATTATGACCTCTACTGCCCTGTCAATTTGTCATTGCTGACAAGTTTATTTCTGCCCAACCAAGAAACTTATCCAGACAAATTATAGCAAGTTTATCATCTTAATCTCCAGTATACTTTGGTTTTCGCTTCTCTGCAAATGCTGATAAGGCCTCCAAGTGATCATTTGTGTTCAACGTCTTTTCATAGCAATGTTCTTCAAGAGCCAAAGCTAAGGTCTTATCTACCTCCGGTTAGTCCCTCCGTTTGGTAATAAGGTAATATCATATCTTACTATTATCCAGTCTTTCATTGACAGTCTAAGAAGTAAGAACAATATAAGTACCTTGATATATGTGCTTGTATATCTGCGAGATTATTGTATACATTTATATAATTTCAAACTCATTCTGTAGCATAACCGAAAATAAGTATGAATTCCTTGAAACTGCATTTCTCCTTTTCTATGGTCTTTCCAATTAGGCAATTACCCACCAATCAGAGACTGCCAAATTAGATATGGCATATCACAATTGATGGCTGCCAAGTACCAAGGATCAGAGGTTCAAATTCCATCAGACATATTCAGGTCAACATATTGATACAACCCTCAAAGATCAGCACATTAAACTACAGATAACACCAAATCATAGGAGCCAAAGTATTACATATTTTTCATCCAAGTAAATAGTCAAATTAAGAGGCAAAATCGAACCTGGAGTGGAATCTAGAGAATGGAGATGCAGAGATGTAGAGATGACCAGCGATGACAAGGATGATTTCGTCCACTACACGAGGTAGGAGAACAGAGAAACTGAGAGAAGCTACCGGAAGAACTGAACATACGGCACGAGAGAAGGGCTAGGAAAAACAAACGGCGGGATCGGGAGAGAGCCAGAGAGGGTTACGGGAGTGGGGAGAGAGAAGGGGTTTTGATCAAATAGTAAAATTGGAAAATAATGGAATAGAGAAGGGGTTTTTTCGTCCAAAAAAGTTCTAATAATATAAGTGAAATAGAATCCAATAGTACAGATTTATTCTCATTTATCTTATGGCTGTTATTTAAGTAAAGTCTTTAATAATTTTTTAATTAATGTAAAAGTGTAAAAAATATAGAAAAAATATATAAACGCTCGTAATGATAAGCTTTACAACTTTCGTGAAGAGCTTAACTTTGAAATTCGCCACTATAATCATATAAATCATAGATCAAAATTTAACCGTTGATTATTGTTTGCATTTACGCTTCATTTTTCTCATCAAATTTTGTTTTTTCTCGGATTTTGTTTTTTTGAAAACATAATCTATTAAAGGATGCGGGAAGATGAACAGTTTGGATCGTTGATATTATGTTCAAAGTTTTACGGTTAGTGAAAATATTGCTTGATGTTTGTAAAGTTTCTACAAACTATATGACATAGACTCATATTTCAGTTAACCGTAAATATCGAAATGTGATATCAAAGATTTGAACCGTTCATCTTCTTACATCCACCAGATGATCATGTTTTCAAAAAAGAAAATTTTAAAAATGAAATTCAATAAGAAGAATAAAGCGTAAATGACAATCGACGGTTGAATATAAATTTAAGGTTTATGGATTTTAGTGTTGGATTTCAAAGCAGACCTCTTCAGGAAAGTTGTAAAGCTTGTCACTATGAGTGATTGTATATATTTTTTCTTTTTACATTTTTTACACTTCTACAATAATTATTATTAATTTTATTAATTTTGCCCTCAAATAAAAAACATTATTCATGAGGGTTTGGAGGATTTTAAAAATCTAAACAATAATGTAAGTGTAACCATTATCTACTCATGGATGAATAATGATGAATCACGAGTGTTTATATTTTCTTTCGCATTTTTCATGCTTGTATGTATGTCTTCTTAGTTCTTGCCTATACAAATACTATACTAGTTTATTTTAATTTTGGACAACAACACGTTAAGTAAAATTTATCCTAGTAATGATAAATGATAATAAGTGTGACAACCTGTCCCAATTTTTGTATCGTTAGTGTGAAATGACGATTTTGCCCCTGGATTTATTTTTCGTTGTAGGGTGTTGTTTGAATTGTTTTTGTTTGTGGGCTGCCATCTGGACCTCACCCACACACACACACACACACACACACCCGTGGACCTTTCCTCTCTCCCTTCTCTCTCGAATTTTCTTCCAGTTTCTTCTATTTCCTTTGCAAAGGTACAGACGAACTTCAAACTACCTTTTACTGTCACGGATCGACGTCAAGGAGTTTACCTTTGTGTTCCTTGTGAACTCAGGAGCTCATCCATACCCTTAAATCAACGTGAGACCTTCGAAAACCCTAGAACCCGTGAACCCAGTTTTGGTGCACTATTCATGCACATGTAATCGTGAGGTTTTTAGAAGTTTTTAAGGTTCTAGGAAGCTTTAGAACCTTCTCACGAAGCTCGGGGAACAATTTTGCAGTGTTTTGGACGTCGGGAAGCCCAGTTTCAGGGAGTTGCAGGTTTGGCCGGAATATCATGAGTTTTTTCGATGAGATTCCATTGGTTTTGGGTCTCCAAAGTGGTAAGGTTTTGTTCTACTTGTCGTAAGCTTCATTTTGGTACCAATTTCATGGAATTTGGTTGAGAAATGAAGAAGATATTAAGGTTTGAAGTTTTTCCAGTTTTCCGGCGAGAAGTCAAGTTGCAGGCGGCAGCTCTGACGGAGGCGAACAGCGGCGATCGACGAGGCTCACCAAAGAAGGAGGAGAATATTTCGTTAGAGTTAACAAAATATTTTAACGGCGTCAGGTAACAGTTGTTAACGTCTGTTAGGGTTTTAACGTAATATTCCCTAACGCCGTTAGGGTGTTACACGCGTGCCAGGCACATGCCCACGCGTGGGAGGTCAGAAAATTATTTTGAAAATATGTGGGTGTTCGTGGGATTGAGTAGATCACGTTGGTATATTCAAACACCCCAATTGAGCAATGTATGAGAAGTTATTATCTAAAGTTGGTTATGTGCGTTAAATTGATGGTTTTATAGTTGTTTCGCATATAGGTGAGAACTATCCAGAGGACGAGCGTAGGCATGCAAGGCTCGGGGCTTACGATCCTTCTACGTATCAGTGAGTGGGCTTTTGGTTTTCCATAAATACCTATATACTTGAGAATTTTTCTAGAAAATGCAATTAAATGTTATATGTTTTTAAAATGCCATGCATAGCGTTTGCATATTTATTTATGCATTAATAGTTGCATATATGTATGCTTTGGTGCCACGGATGCTCAGGTAAGTCAGGTGAGTATGTTTGTTAGTGATAGATGTGGTGTTGATGAGATTGAGTTATAGCTTATATTCCTGCACCTCGATGATTGTGCTCCACCAGAGTAAGGCCTAGCCTTCATGTGATCATTCACCTCCTGCACCGTACGCTCACCTTGGATCCAAGGCAGGTGCTAGCCTGTCGTACAGACCACTTTAGGTGGTTCCAACTCATAGGTGACTTGCGATACTTCGTACAGCCTTCACGTGATCGTAGCATTAGAGCGTATTTATTTATGCCCAACCTATCGTATAGACCACTATAGGTGGTTCCGACTCGTGTGCAGGATAGTGGTTGAGAAGCTATAATTTCAGCCGTACAGGTCACTTTAGGTGACTCTGGCTGATGTGTTGATATTATCAGCATATTATGATTTGTGTTATCTCACTTGCTTGATGCTTATATTGTTGATCGGATATTTTGGCACGGCATATATCTGGCATGGCATATTTGAGCTTTATCGTTTTTAGCATGATTTGATATACGAGTACGTATAGTATTTTCTGGAAAGTATACGGGTATTACAGAGAGGGGTTATTAAATTATATTAAAATGGTTTGAAAAGACACTTTGTTTTTGCCCACTCACGTTTTCTATTTTGCACCCCTCCAGGTTTTAGGTAGTGAGGATGTGGGTGACGGAAGAGGCATCGAGGCATTTCTGACAAAGCACCCTCTATGTAGGATTTTCTTGTTATCACTTGTGTAGTATTTGTTTATTCTGGATTGCACCTAGGATACTTGAGCTCCTACTTTGCATTTTCCTTCCGTGTTTGTCACTAGCACTCATTGATCCTTTATTGTAAATTATTTTGTTGACTTTATTTCCTCGTATTTTTCACTCTCTTGCTTCCACACTGTGCACTTGGCTACGTCACCCTCGTGTGACGGCCAACACGCTCCATTTTGTATCGGGGTGTATCAGTTTGGTATCAGATGCTAGGTTTGGCAGTCCTGCATTATTTGTGAGTATTCTAATTATTCTTGGTGTTTTCTGTCAGAACTATGCCGCCTTGTCAAGAACCTCGTCGCTCAGCTGAGCCTAGTTTCCCTGATATAGCTCAGTTGGCTGAAGCTATAGCTCATGTGATTCAGTCTACGCTTCGCCCTCTTCAGAGAACTCCTCTGGTGACCATGTATAAACTAAAGATGGATAAGTTTAAGGGTCATGAAGGTTATGAGGGAGCCGAGCAGTGGCTGGAGCATATTGAAAAGACTTGTCTAGTGATGCAAAGTCATGGGAATCTTCCTTCTGAGTGGTGGGTAGAGAGGACTTCATGGTTCTTAGGTAAAGAATCAACGTCCTGGTGGGTACAGGAGGTTCGTCATTTAACCCCATAGGAAGCTGCTGACTGGGAAGTGTTTAAACGGTTGTTTCAGAAATGGTTTGTTCCCCCTGAGTATATTGATCGCAAGAAGTAAGAATTCACTGATTTGAAGCAGGAGAAGTTGACGCCGAATGAGTACTACAGAAGATTCACTGATTTGTCCCGTTACATCTGAAAGTTGCTGCTAATCCAGTTGAGATGCTTCATCGTTTCAGATTGGGTACTAAGAAGAAGTGGTGTTCTATGGCAACCACTACTCCTTGCAATACTTATCAGGAGTTCTACAAGATTTTGTTGAGGATCGAGGATTCTGAGAATATGCCAAGTGAAAGTGAAGAAGAAGAGAAGGATGGCAATCAAAAGAAAGACAATAGAGGCAAAGGTCAAGCATTTCAGAGACCTAGGAAGACTCAGAGTTTTAAGAGAAGCGGGGCTAGCTTTAGTTTATCTAGTGGAGGCATGAGTTCTACGGGCCAATGTAGAGGTGGTAGGTTTGCCGGAGGCCCACATTTTCAAAGGCAGCGAGATGCTAGCTGTTTTGGTGGTTTAAGAGCTCCGTTTTGTCGGAGATGTAACGGTCGGTACTTTGGTGAGTGTAGACAGGGTAGTCGATAATGTTTTACTTGTGGACAGGTCGGACATCGGGTAGCAAATTGTCCACAGGGTTAGCAGAGACCCCAATTGCCTTCTTTGACACCACCAGTTCCTAGTCAGCAGGCTCCAGCGTTGAGCGGTTATGGTTAGACAGGTCATAGAGGTACTTACCATTACCAGGGAGATGTTGCTCCTTATTCAGCAGCGCCGTACCTATATCCTCAGGATCCGTATTATTCAAGCGGCTACCAGAAAGGATATTAGCAGTACCTTGGAGGGTATACCCCATATCCTCCTTATCCAGCTGGCATATCGAAGTGGTATTCGGGAGCACAGCCTCAGTAGAGGGAGATTGCTTTTAGTAGCGCAGGGTCATCAAGACAGACTAGTCAGGGCTATAGCACACCTGGACGTAGTGGTCAGTCGAGTAAAGGTCGAGGTGGTCAGCAACAGCCTCAAGGCCGTATTCATAACCTCACAGTGAATGATGCCTAGAATAACCCAGATTTAATCATGGGTATGTTAAATATCCTTGGTCACTTTGCTAGTGTTGATTGATTGTGGTGCTACCCATTCAGTTATTTCTCATACATTTGCTCAATTGACGCAACCTAATCCCACACTTCTTGGGTTTGAGTTAGAGTTTTCGATGCCTAGAGGAGAAACATGTCAGGTGGGCTGGATGTACCCTGGGTGCCTAGTGTTAGTAAAGGATGAGGTTATGCCAGCTAACCTCATTCCGTTGGATATTGTTGAGTTCGATGTCATTTTGGGCACTGATTGTTATGAGAAGAAAGTGACGTTCATCGCCCAGGGCTACCTTTGGTTACGCTTTTCGACGAGCTTAGCGGCGTGAGACATGCCATTATTTCAGCAGTGAGAGCCAAAAAGTTGTTACAGAATGGTTATCAGGGATATCTGGCACATGTTGTACTGAATGATAACGTTTCTAACTATATGGAAGACATTAGGGTGGTCAGGCATTTTCTTGACGTGTTTCCAAATGATTTACCGGGATTGCTGACGGATGGTGACGTAGAGTTCGCTATCGACTTATTGCCAGGTACAGACCTTATATCCTTAACTCCCTATCGGATGGCTCTTGCTGAGTTGAGAGAGCTAAAAATTCAGTTGCAAGAGTTATTAGATAAAGGTTTTATACAACATAGTACTTCGCCTTAGGGAGCTCCAGTTTTGTTCGTGCGAAAGAAGGATGGTACCTTAAGGCTATGTATTAACTACCGGCAGCTGAACCGGGTGACGATTAAAAACCGTTATCCGTTGCCACGTATCGACGATTTGTTTGATCAGCTATGAGGAGCTTGCATGTTTTCGAAGATCGACTTAAGGTCTGGCTACTATCAGCTGAAGATTAAGAGTGATGATGTCCCTAAGACGGCGTTTCGAACCCGTTATGGTCACTATGAGTTTTTAGTGATGCTGTTCAGGTTAACTAATGCACCTGCTGCTTTTATGGATTTGATGAACCGGGTGTTTAAGCAGTACTTGGACAGGTTTTTCATTGTTTTTATTGATGAGATTTTGATTTATTCTAAATCTAAAGCAGATCAAGTGAGACATCTTACTTTAGTGTTAAAGAAACTGAGGGAGCATCGGTTATATGCTAAATTCAGTAAATGTTAGTTTTGGTTAGATCAAGTGGTGTTCTTGGGACATGTCATCTTAGCTCAGGGTATTCAGTGGATTCCCAGAAAACTGCAGCGGTGGAAAATTGGGAGCAGCCACTAACTGTCTCTGAGGTACGGAGTTTCCTTAGTCTGGTAGGCTATTATCGACGGTTTGTTCAGGATTTTTCTGTTATTGTGTTACCACTTACGAGGTTAACCAGGAAGAACATTAGATTCAAGTGGGACGATAGTTGCGAGTAGAGTTTTCAACAACTGAAGTATTGTCTCACCCCATGCACCGGTGTTGGCACTTCCAGATGATAATGGTAACTTTGAGATCTACATTGATGCGTTGTTAAATGGTTTGGGCTGTGTACTAATGCAACACGGCAGGGTTATCGCTTATGCTTCGAGACAATTGAAGCCTCATGAGGTAAATTATCCGACTCACGATCTTAAGTTGGCGGTGATCGTGTTTGCACTGAAGATTTGGAGACACTACTTTATGGTGAGAGATGTAGGATCTTCACAGATCACAAGAGTCTTTAGTACCTGTTTACTCAGTGAGATTTAAGCCTTCGCCAGCAGAGGTGAATAGAGCTGCTAAGTGATTACGACTGCACGATCGAGTATCACTCGGGACGTGCAAATGTGGTGGCTGATGCACTTAGCCAGAAATCTCAAGGCAAAATTGATGCTACTCACGCAAGTCGTGTTCCTCTTTTTACTGATTTGAGGTCGACCGGAGTGAAGTTAGAAGTGGAAGCTCGAGAGGAAACCTTACTTGCTCACTTTCAAGTTAGGCCAATCTTGATTAACCGTATACCCGAGGCGCAGATGGATGACAACAAAACTCAAGAGCTAGTTCGGCTAAGAAATGAAGGGCAAAAGAAGATCTTCAGATTCAAGAATCAGACGGCATGCTCATGCTTGAAAAGAATGTTTGTACTGAACAACACGAAGTTGAAGAGGGATATTTTGGATGAGGCACACATAGTGCCATATGCTATGCATTCGGGGAACACTAAAATGTATCATACCATACGACCATTTTACTATTGGCCGGGTATGAAAAGAGAGATTGCCGAGTATGTTAGCAGATGTATTGTTTGCCAGTAAGTTAAAGCCGATAAGAAGAAGCCGTTTAGGCGGATGCAGCCACTTCCCGTTCCACAGTGAAATGGGAAAATATTACCATGGATTTCGTGTACCCCGTACACGGAATAGTTATGATGGCAGTTGGGTAATAGTTGATCGACTCACCAAGTCCGTGCATTTTATTCCAGTTCAAGAGAAGTTTTCCCTGAAACGGTTAGTTGAGCTCTTTGTGTCGAAGATCGTTAAATACCATGGTGTACTAGTCAGCATCATCTCTGATTGAGATCCAAGATTTACTTCTAAATTCTGGACAACGTTTCAAGAAGCTCTTAGTTCGAGATTACTGTATAGCACGGCATATCATCCTCAAATTGATGGGTAATCGGAGAGGACCATTTAGACACTGGAGGATATGCTGAGATCCTCTGTTTTGTAGTTTGGCGATGCATGGCATAGACGTCTAGATCTGATGGAGTTTGCCTACAACAACAGTTATCATTCAAGCCTTGGTATGTCACCTTTCGAGACATTGTATGGTAAATCGTGTCGTACGCCGTTGTGTTGGTCAGAGGTAGGCGAAAGAGTTTTGGAGGGCCCAGAGATAGTGGATGAGACTACCTAAAATATTCAAGTAATCAAGTCTAACTTGAAGGCAGCCCAGAATCATAAGAAGAGCTTAGCGGATAGACATGCCACCGACTGAACCTATGAAGTAAGTGATTGGGTATTCTTGAAGTTGTCGCCGTGGAAGGGTGTTGTACGATTCGGGAAAAAGGGGAAATTGAGTCCCAGGTATATCGAACCATACGTGATCACTAAGCGGATCGGCGAAGTAGCTTATAGACTTGAGTTACCTTCGGAGTTGTCTCGAGTGCACGATGTGTTTCACGTTTCGATGATTCGTCACTATGTCTTGGATCCATCACATGTGCTACCTCCGCAACCGTTGGAAATTAATCCTGATTTGACTTACGACGAAGAGCCGATGACTATTCTTGACTGGAAAGATAAGGTTCTGAGGAACAAGTCAGTACGCTTGGTGAAGATTTTGTGGAGGAATCACTCTGTGGAAGAGGCTACTTGGGAGACGGAGGATCGGATGAAGGATTTGTATCCTCGTTTGTTTTATGATTACTAGTAGTTTGTTTTGTTGTGTAAATTTCGAGGACGAAATATTCTTAAGGTGGGTAAGTTATGACAGCCTATCCCAATTTTTGTACCGTTAATGTGAAATGACGATTTTGCCCCTGGACGTATTTTGCATTGTATGGTGTTGTTTGAATTGTTTTTGTTTGTGGGTTGCCATCTGGACCTCACCCACACACACACATCTGTGGACCTTTCCTCTCTCCCTTCTTTCTCGAATTTTCTTCTATATCCTTTGCAAAGGTACGGACAAACTTCAAAATACCTTATACTGTCACGGATCGACGTCGAGGAGTTTACCTTTGTGTTCCTTGTGAGCTCAGGAGCTCATCCATACCCTTAAATCAACGTGAGACCTTCGAAAACCCTAGAACCTGTGAACCCAGTTTTGGTGCATTGTTCATGCACACGTGATCGTGAGGTTTTTAGAAGTTTTAAGGTTCTAGGAAGCTTTAGAACCTTCTCACGAAGCTCGGGGAACAATTTTGAAGTGTTTTGGACATCGGGAAGCCCAGTTTCAGGGAGTTGCAGGTTTAGCCGAAATATCGTGAGTTTTTTCGGCGAGATTCCGTTGGTTTTGGGTCTCCAAAGTGGTAAGTTTTGTTCTACTCGTCGTAAGCTTCATTGTGGTACCAATTTCATGGAATTTGGTTGAGAAATGAAGAAGTTATTAAGGTTTGAAGTTTTTCGGCAAGAAGTTAAGTTGCAGGCGGTGGCGACCTGCGAGGCTCACCGGAGAAGGAGGAGAATATTCCATTAGAGTTAACAAAATATTCTAAGGGCATCAGGTAACGGCCGTTAACATCTGTTAGGGTTTAACGGAATATTCCCTAATGCCGTTAGGGTGTCACACGCATGCTAGGCACGTGCCCGCGTGTGGCCCGTGTGACATCCCGTCCCGGAATTATAGGAAACGTACGTGTGAAATTACCATTTTACCCCTGGTTTGTTTTTGTTATGTTTTTGGATGTTTTGTGTGGTGTGGACATGTGTTGGGCCACACACCCACACTGTCTCACTCTCCCTCACCCTCTGTCTCTCTCTCTCTCTCCCCCGAGTCCTCTATTCCTCTTCTTCTTTAAACAAAAACGTACGGACACTCACACAACCCCTCAAACCTGCACAGATCGAGGGATCCAAGACCACCATCGTGCTTGTAAGGCTGAGAGGAGTCCAGTGGTGCCATTTTCAGGTAAGAACTTCGACGTTTTCACGTCGATATCGCCATGTTCGTTTTAGCTACTGTTCATGCAAACTTATTCTAGCTTGTTTTTGGACTTTTGAAGCTTGTGGTTGTGTTTGTGAGGTTCCCAGGAGCTTGGGAGTGCTTCGTTTGACAAATTTAGACGCCGGGAAAGCTTGGTTCGAAGTTGGCCGAGTTTTGGAGTTTTGGACAGGTATAATCTCGTAGTTTTAGGCTTTAAAACTTGTAGGATCGTGTTCTACTAGCTCTAGGATTGATTTTGGTGCAAGAAACATGAAAAAAGGTGGAAAAAAGAGCGAAAAATCGCGATTTGCAGGTTTTCCGGCGACGCCGACTGATCGGAGAAGAAAGGAGAATATTCCGTTAAGGTTTAACGGAATATTCCTAACGGCAGTGACGGCGTCAGTTAGGTTTAACAGAATATTCCGTTGGTTTAATGGAATATTCCTGACGGCGTCACTTGACGCCGTCAGTGTGCCTAGCACGTGGCCGCGCGTGGGGGCGCGTGGGTCCGTGCCTGTTTTGGCGCGTGAGGGCGCGTGGGAGGTTCAAAAAATTATTTTACAAATATGGGTGTGATCGTGAGGTTGTGTAGATCACGTTGGTATATTCATTTGTCCATTTTGAGCAATGTATGAGAAGTTATTTTGAACGGACGGTTATGTGCTTTAAAGTTAACGTTTTTATAGTTAATTCGCATATAGGTGACACGTATCCCGAGGGCGAGCGTGCACACTCGAGGCAGGGGGGCTACGACCCTTCCACATACCAGTGAGTGGGCTTTTGTTTTCCGTATATACCTATATACATATTATTTCCCAGAATTTAGTATGAATGCTTCGTTATATGCCGTTCTTTTTATATAATTGGTGGTTATGCATGATTAGTGGCATATACGTTTAATTATATATTCGATTATGCATATGTCATATATATATATATATATATGTTGGTGCTGTGGAGGCATAGGTAAGTGCCAGGTAAGCGTTATTTAACGATTGCATTAAATAGTGGTTAGAGATGCTTAGAGAGCTCATAACCTGCACCCCCGGTGTTAGTGCTCCCGCCCAGAGTAGGGCACAGTCCTTCACGTGTTGTTCACCTCCCGCACCACATGCTCAGCTTGAATCCAAGTTAGGTGCACAGTCTTGTCGTACAGACCACTATAGGTGGTTCCGACTCGTAGGTGACCCGCGATTATTCGCACAGCCTTCACGTGATCGTAGCACTAGAGCGTTCATATGTATTACACCCTGGCCTGTCGTACAGACCACTATAGGTGGTTCCGACTCGTGGGCAGGTTTAGTGATTGAGTTTGAGATTTGAGCTCTAGATTCAGCCGTACAGGTCACTTAGGGAACTCCGGCTGCCAGATTATTATGCTATTGATGTGATTTATACCTGAGCACTTGCATGTTGTTATGAGGTTTTGAGATGGCATACCTGTGAGCATGATTGGCATACCCTTGAGCATGACTTGGCATATCTACGTATATGTGTTTATTATCTGGGAAGTATACAGGTTTTACGGCGAGGGGTTAGAATGTATTTTATGAAATGGTTTTCAAAGAATTTGTTTTTGCCCACTCACGCTTTTGTTTTGCGCCCCTCCAGGTTCTAGTAGCTTAGCGGGTTTGGTGGTTTTCCCAGATGACGTCCCGGCATTCTGACAGACACTCACCTATGTAGGGTCACCTTCGGGTGCACTATTGTTGTACCGTTTCTTTTGGACTGCTGTAGGCTTTAAGCTCTGAATTCAGCGTCTCAATTACGCTAGCAATCGTATTGTCACTTTTTGTATGCTAGTTTTAAATTAGTCGTACTTTTATATTACTGTTTTTAGCTTCCGCACTGTGCACATGGCTACGTCACTTCCACGTGACGGCCAGCATGCCCTGATCTCGGTTGAGGTGTGTCAGTTTGGTATCAGAGCCTAAGTTTGGCAATCCTGTGTCTTTTGTGAGTATTCTAATGGTTTTGGTGCCTTCTGTCAGAATTATTCCGCCTCGTCGGGAACCACGTCGTACAGATGAGTCTAGTTTCCCCGATATCACTCAGTTGGGGGAAGCTATTGCTACCGCTATTCAGGCAGCTATCCGCCCTCCGCAGAGGACTCATCTGGAGACTATGTACAATCTGAAATTGGATAAGTTCCACGGTCATGAGGGGCACGAGGGCGCAGAGTGTTGGTTAGAGCATATTGAGAAGACTTTCCGAGTGTTGAACAATCAGGGGAATCTTCCTGTTGAGAGGTGGGTCGAGACGACCTCATGGTTTCTGGGTACGGAGTCTGCATCCTGGTGGGAGCAGGAGCTTCGTTGTTTGACTCCAGCCGAGAAGACTGACTGGAATGTTTTCATTAGGTTATTTAAGAGGAGATTTGTGCCCCCAGAGTACATCGATCGCAAGAAACAGGAATTCACTGAGTTGAAACAGCGAAAGATGACTGCGAACGAGTACTATCGGAAGTTCACCGACTTGTCTCGCTACCACCCTGAGATTGCTAGTAATCCAGGGGAGATGCTTCGTCGTTTTCGCATCGACACTAAGAAGAAGTGGCGTTCGATGTCGACCTCCACTCATTGTTATACTTATCAGGAGTTCTACGAGGTTTTGCTGAGGGTTGAGGACTCTGAGAACATGACGAGCGAGAGTGATGACGATGTGAAGAATGACAGTCAGAAGAAGGATGACAAGGGTAAAGGTCAAGCGTCGCTCGGGCCTCGTCAGACTCAGAACTTCAAGAGAGGGGGTAATAGCTCTAGCTCTTCTAGTGGTGGTTTCAGTGCCATTGGTCAGGGACGAGGAGGTAGATTTACTGGTGGTTCAAGGTCCGAGTAATTACGGACAGGCAGGTCGGGGTGGTGCCTACCACTACCAGGGTGATGTTGTTCCTTATGCCCCAGGACAGTATCAGTATCCTCAGGATCCCTATTCCCAGGGCGGTTACCCTCAGTATTCGGGCGGCTATATGCCGTATCCTCCAGCTCCAGCCGGTGGTTCTTAATGGTATCAGGGATGACAGTTTCAGCCAGGAGAAATTGCTACTAGCAGTGCAGGGTCTTCGAGATAGGCCGGTCAGCCCAGTCAGGGGCGTGGTACGCAGGGTCGTGGTACTCAGGCGAGCAGGGGTCGTGGCGGACGGCAGCAGGGCCAGGGGCGTATTCACAACATTTCTCTGCATGATGTTCAGAACAACCCGGATCTGATCATGGGTACGTTAAATATTCTTGGTTATTTTGCTAGAGTCTTAATTGATTGCGGAGCTACACATTCTGTGATTTCTCATACATTTGCTCAAGTGACGCAACCTCGCCCCACACCTCTAGGGTATGATTTAGAGTTCGCTATGCCTAGAGGGGAGAGATGTATTGTAGATCTTGTGTACCCAGGGTGTCCAGTGATAGTTGAGGGTGTGGTTATGCCAGCTGATCTTATCCCGTTAGATATTGTTGATTTCGATGTGATTTTGGGCGCGGATTGGTTGCACCAATCGTGCCAATATTGATTGTTACGGGAAAATAGTTACGTTTCGCCGTCCTGGACTACCTGTGGTTACTTTTGTTGGTGAGCAGAGTGGGGTGAGACATGGCGTTATCTCTGCTGTGAGAGCGAAAAAGTTGTTGACTAAAGGTTGTTAGGGGTACTTAGCCCATGTGGTGTTGGATGAGGCTCCTCCTAGTAGTGTTGAGGATGTGAGGGTAGTCCGACACTTTCCAGATGTTTTCCCCGAGGATTTGCCTGGTTTACCACCAGATCGAGACATGGAGTTTACTATTGAGTTGCTTCCAGGTACTAATCCTATTTCTTTGACTCCTTATCGTATGGCACCTGCTGAATTAAGGGAATTGAAGGTGCAGCTGCAGGAATTAGTGGATAAGGGTTTTATTCAGCCTAGTACTTCTCCGTGGGGAGCTCCAGTATTGTTTGTGAGGAAGAAAGACAGAACCTTGAGGCTGTGTATCGATTATAAGCAATTGAATCGGGTGATGATTAAAAACCGTTATCCGTTGCCACGTATCGATGATTTATTCGATCAGCTTAGAGGTGCTTGTATGTTCTCTAAGATTGACTTGAGGTCTGGGTACTATCATCTGAAGATTAATCAGGATGACATTCCTAAGACGGCGTTCAGGACTCGTTATGGTCATTACGAGTTTCTGGTTATGCCATTTGGGTTAACGAATGCACCAGCAGCTTTTATGGATTTAATGAATCGGGTGTTCCAGCCTTACTTGGATAGGTTCGTCATTGTTTTTATCGACGATATTCTGGTGTATTCTAAGTCAAAGGCGGAGCATGTTCGAAATCTTACTTTGGTGTTGAAGAGGTTGAGGGAACACCAATTATATGCTAAGTTTAGCAAGTGCCAGTTTTGGCTAAACCAAGTATCGTTTCTGGGGCATGTTATTTCTGCTCACGGTATTCTGGTTAACCCTCAGAAGGTCGCAGCGGTGGAGAATTGGGAGCAACCGCGAACCGTCACCGAAGTGAGGAGTTTCCTTGGTTTGGCGGGGTATTATCGGAGATTTGTTAAGGATTTCTCGGTGATTGCCTTGCCGTTGACGAGACTAACAAGGAAGGATGTTAAATTCGAGTGGAACGATAAGTGTGAACAGAGTTTCCAGCAGTTGAAGCATTGTCTCACTCAAGCACCTGTTTTGGCACTCCCGGACAATAGTGGTGATTTCGAGGTTTATAGCGATGCTTCCTTGAATGGTCTGGGATGTGTATTGATGCAGCATGGTAGGGTGATTGCTTATGCTTCGCGTCAGTTAAAACCCCATGAGTTGAATTACCCTACTCATGATTTGGAGTTGGCTGCTATCATTTTCGCGTTGAAGTTGTGGAGACACTATCTCTATGGTGAGAAGTGTAAGATCTTTACAGATCACAAGAGTCTTCAGTATCTCTTTACTCAGAAAGAACTTAATCTTCGTCAACGGAGGTGGATGGAGTTGCTTAGCGATTACGACTGCACGATTGATTATCACCCTGGTCGTGCGAATGTAGTTGCTGATGCACTAAGTCGGAAGTCTCAGGGCCGCATTAATGCGTTGTATGCAAGCCGTATTCCTCTTTTGGCGGACTTGCGTGCTACGGGAGTGAGGTTAGAAGTAGAAGATCAAGATGTGGCTTTACTTGCTAATTTTCAAGTTAGGCCCATCTTAGTTGATCGGGTGCTTGCAGCCCAAGCAGCTGATGAGTGGACTCAAGAATTAATCCAAGCTCGAGAACAAGGTAGGAGGAGAGATCTCAGAGTACGTGAATCGGATGTCATGTTGATGCAAGAGGGAAGAATGTTCGTGCCAAATGATGTGGATTTGAAGAAGGAGATTCTTGATGAAGCACATATCTCGGCTTACGCCATGCATCCTGGAGCTACTAAAATGTATCATACCATTCGTCCATTTTATTATTGGCCGGGTATGAAGAGGGAGATAGCCGAGTATGTGAGTAGGTGTGCCATTTGTCAGTAGGTTAAGGCAGAAAGGAAGAAGCCGTTTGGGTTGTTACAACCGCTTCCCGTTCCCGAGTGGAAATGGGAAAATATCACCATGGATTTTGTGTACAAGCTCCCGCGTACACATAAGGGTTTTGACGGCATTTGGGTGATCGTTGATCGACTCACTAAGTCCGCACATTTTATTCCAGTGAGAGAGAAGTATTCTTTGAGTCGTTTAGCGGAGTTGTTCATCTCAAAGGTAGTGAAGTACCATGGTGTCCCAGTGAGTATTGTCTCGAATCGTGATCCATGGTTCACATCTAAGTTTTGGGTGGCTTTCCAGGAAGCTTTGGGTACGAGACTACTCTACAGCACGGCGTATCATCCTCAGACAGACGGGCAATCTGAGAGGACTATTCAGACGTTGGAGGATATGTTGCGAACTTCGGTGTTGCAGTTTGGTGATGCTTGGCACCAGCGGTTGGATTTGATGGAATTTGCCTATAATAATAGTTTTCATTCGAGCATTGGCATGGCACCATTTGAGGCATTGTATGGTAGAGCTTGTCGTACACCGTTGTGTTGGTCTGAAGTCGGAGAAAGAGTTTTAGTGGGTCCGGAGATTGTTGAGGAGACTACTCAGAACGTTCAGGTAATCAAGACTAATCTGAAAGCGGCACAGGACAGACAAAAGAGCTTAGCGGATCGGCATGCTACGGACAGAGTGTACGAGGTCGGAGATTGGGTATTTTTAAAGCTTTCGCCGTGGAGAGGTGTAGTGAGATTTGGGAAGAAAGGCAAGTTGAGTCCCAGGTACATCGGACCATACATGGTCACAGAGAGAGTTGGTGAGGTAGCCTACAGGTTGGAGTTGCCTCCGGAGCTAGCCAGAGTGCATAACGTCTTCCACGTGTCTATGCTTCGACATTATGTTGCCGATCCATCTCATGTGATACCTCCTCAATCGTTAAAAATTAATCCAGATTTGACGTATGACGAGGAACCGGTGACGATCATTGATTGGAAAGAGAAGGTTCTGAGGAACAAGACGGTGAATTTAGTGAAAGTCTTGTGGAGAAATCATTCAGTTGAGGAAGCGACGTGGGAGACGGAAGATCGGATAAGGGATTTGTATCCTAGATTGTTCTTTGGTTACTAGGGGTCGTTATTTGGTAGTTTTGAATTTCGGGACGAAATTCTATTAAGGTGGGTAGGTTGTGACATCCCGTCCCGGAATTATTGGAAACGTACGTGTGAAATTACCATTTTACCCCTGGTTTTTTTTTGTTATGTTTTTGGATGTTTTGTGTGGTGTGGACATGTGTTGGGCCACACACCCACACTGTCTCACTCTCCCTCACCCTCTGTCTCTCTCTCTCTCTCCCCCGAGTCCTCTATTCCTCTTCTTCTTTAAACAAAAACGTACGGACACTCACACAACCCCTCAAACCTGCACAGATCGAGGGATCCAAGACCACCATCGTGCTTGTGAGGCTGAGAGGAGTCCAGTGGTGCCATTTTCAGGTAAGAACTTCGACGTTTTCATGTCGATATCGCCATGTCCGTTTTAGCTACTGTTCATGCAAACTTATTCTAGCTTGTTTTTGGACTTTTGAAGCTTGTGGTTGTGTTTGTGAGGTTCCCAGGAGCTTGGGAGTGCTTCGTTTGACAAATTTGGACGCCGGGAAAGCTTGGTTCGAAGTTGGCCGAGTTTTGGAGTTTTGGACAGGTATAATCTCATAGTTTTAGGCTTTAAAACTTGTAGGATCGTGTTCTACTAGCTCTAGGATTGATTTTGGTGCAAGAAACATGAAAAAAGGTGGAAAAACGAGCGAGAAATCGCGATTTGCAGGTTTTCCGGCGACGGCACCGGCGACGGCGACTGATCGGAGAAGAAAGGAGAATATTCCGTTAAGGTTTAACGGAATATTCCTAACGGCAGTGACGGCGTCAGTTAGGTTTAACGGAATATTCCGTTGGTTTAATGGAATATTCCTGACGGCGTCACTTGACACCGTCAGTGTGCCTGGCACGTGGCCGCGCGTGGGGGCGCGTGGGTCCGTGCCTGTTTTGGAGCGTGAGGGCGCGTGGGAGGGCCAAAAAATTATTTTAAAAATATGGGTGTGATCGTGAGGTTGTGTAGATCACGTTGGTATATTCATTTGTCCATTTTGAACAATGTATGAGAAGTTATTTTGAACGGACGGTTATGTGCTTTAAAGTTAACGTTTTTATAGTTAATTCGCATATAGGTGACACGTATCCCGAGGACGAGCGTGCACACTCGAGGCAGGGGGGCTACGACCCTTCCACATACCAGTGAGTGGGCTTTTGTTTTCCGTATATACCTATATACATATTATTTCCCAGAATTTAGTATGAATGCTTCGTTATATGTCGTTCTTTTTATATAATTGGTGGTTATGCATGATTAGTGGCATATACGTTTAATTATATATTCGATTATGCATATGTCATATATATATATATATATATATGTTGGTGCTGTGGAGGCATAGGTAAGTGCCAGGTAAGCGTTATTTAACGATTGCATTAAATAGTGGTTAGAGATGCTTAGAGAGCTCATAACCTGCACCCCCGGTGTTAGTGCTCCCGCCCAGAGTAGGGCACAGTCCTTCACGTGTTGTTCACCTCCCGCACCACACGCTCAGCTTGAATCCAAGTTAGGTGCATAGTCTTGTCGTACAGACCACTATAGGTGGTTCCGACTCGTAGGTGACCCGCGATTATTCGCACAACCTTCACGTGATCGTAGCACTAGAGCGTTCATATGTATTACACCCAGGCCTGTCGTACAGACCACTATAGGTGGTTCCGACTCGTGGGCAGGTTTAGTGATTGAGTTTGAGATTTGAGCTCTAGATTCAGCCGTACAGGTCACTTAGGGAACTCCGGCTGCCAGATTATTATGCTATTGATGTGATTTATACCTGAGCACTTGCATGTTGTTATGAGGTTTTGAGATGGCATACCTGTGAGCATGATTGGCATACCCTTGAGCATGACTTGGCATATCTACGTATATGTGTTTATTATCTGGGAAGTATACAGGTTTTACGGCGAGGGGTTAGAATGTATTTTATGAAATGGTTTTCAAAGAATTTGTTTTTGCCCACTCACGCTTTTGTTTTGCGCCCCTCCAAGTTCTAGTAGCTTAGCGGGTTCGGTGGTTTTCCCAGAGGACGTCCCGGCATTCTGACAGACATTCACCTATGTAGGGTCACCTTCGGGTGCACTATTGTTGTACAGTTTCTTTTGGACTGCTGTAGGCTTTAAGCTCTGAATTCAGCGTCTCACTTACGCTAGCAATCATATTGTCACTTTTTGTATGCTAGTTTTAAATTAGTCGTACTTTTATATTACTGTTTTTAGCTTCCGCACTGTGCACATGGCTACGTCACTTCCACGTGACGGCCAGCATGCCCTGATCTCGGTTGGGGTGTGTCAGCCGGCGCATGGCAGCGCGTAGGTCAGAAAATTATTTTAAAAATATGGGGGTGTTCGTGGGATTGAGTAGATCATGTTGGTATATTCAAACACGCCAATTGAGCAATGCATGAGAAGTTATTATCTAAAGTTGGTTATGTGCGTTAAATTGATGGTTTTATAGTTGTTTCGAATATAGGTGAGGACTATCCGGAGGACGAGCGCAGCCACGCGAGGCTCGGGGTTTACGATCCTTCTACGTATCAGTGAGTGGGCTTTTGGTTTTCCATATATACCTATATACTTGAGAATTTTTCCAGAAAATGCAATTAAATGTTATATGTTTTTAAAATGCCATGCATAGCGTTTGCATATTTATTTATGCATTAGTAGTTGCATATATATATGCTTTGGTGCCGCGGATGCTCAAGTAAGTCAGGTGAGTATGTTTGTTAGTGATAGATGTGGTGTTGATGAGATTGAGTTATAGTTTATATTCCTGCACCTCGGTGATTGTGCTCCGCCAGAGTTGGGCCTAGCCTTCATGTGATCGTTCACCTCCTGCACTGTACGCTCACCTTGGATCCAAGGCAGGTGCTAGCCTGTTGTACAGACCACTTTAGGTGGTTCCAACTCGTATGTGACTTGCGATACTTCGCACAACCTTCATGTGATCGTAACACTAGAGCGTATTTATTTACGCCAAGCCTGTCGTACAGATCACTATAGGTGGTTCCGACTCGTGTGCAGGATAGTGGTTGAAGAGCTATAGTTTCAGCCGTACAGGTCACTTTAGGTGACTCTGGCTAACATGTTGATATTATCAGCATATTAAGATTTGTGTTATCTCACCTGCTTGATGCTTATATTGTTGATCGGATATTTTGGCACGGCATATATCTGGCATGGCATATTTGAGCTTTATTGTTTTTAGCATGATTTGATATACGAGTACGTATAGTATTTTCTGGAAAGTATACGGGTTTTACAGAGAGGGGTTATTAATTGATATTGAAATGGTTTGAAAACACACTTTGTTTTTGCCCACTCACATTTTCTGTTTTGCGCCCCTCCAGGTTTTAGGTAACGAGGACGTGGGTGACGGAAGAGGCATCGAGGCATTTCTGACAAAGCACCCTCCATGTGGGATTTTCTAGTTATCACTTGTGTAGTGTTTGTTTATTTTGGATTGCACCTAGGATACTTGAGCTCCTACTTTGCATTTTCCTTCCGTGTTTGTCACTAGCACTCACTGATCTTTTATTGTAAATTATTTTGTTGACTTTATTTCCTCGTATTTTTCACTCTCTTGCTTCCACACTGTGCACTTGGCTACGTCACCCTTGCGTGACGGCCAGCGCGCTCCATTTTGGATCGGGGTGTGTCAATAAGGAACCCTCATAAGAAAAATAAATAATGACTACAACTTTTTTTTTTTAACTTATATAGAATAATAATACAAAGCTATATGTTTAATATAGAATATATTGTATATATTAATATGGCTATTGTATTTTGTAATAAATATTTTAGTAATTAAACTTTAAAATTATCAAAATAATTTTTTCTTAACGGGTCACCCGATAATGATCCAATTAATTATCATGTTGACCTAAAACCCGTTATTTTCTTTTCGTGTCGTGTCACCGTGTCGTGTCAAAAACTACCAGGTCTAATGTGTAGACATTACAATTACATTATTAATATGACTTCCAAATATTTTATTAATATGACTACGTTTCTTTCTTTTGTCTTCTTTCTCCTTCATTTATATGTTTATAATTCAAGAAATGCTAAAAAGACTTTATTAAAAGTAGAACTCTCGATGAACTATTTGTCATCTCATGTTTTTTACACAATATTTTATAATGTTAGCATATAAATTAACGTTAAACTATGAGGTGGCACAAAGTCCATAGAGAGTCCCACTTTGAAAGAGTTTTCTTAACATTTCTTTAGTTATAACATTATAAAATATGGCTTTATAATAATATAGCAAATCAATTATGGTTACTAACCGTGTTTCATTTCATTAGTTAATGATGTTTTCCAACAAAAAATTTATAGCTTGAATAGTTAAAAACATTTATATTTGCACCTGAAGTCTCGAATTTCCATCTTAGTATAGAACGTTGAGCGAAAGTGGTGTTATCAACTTAGCATGCATTTTGCTTGCATCATTAGAGCACCTGAAGTCTCGAATTTCCCTCTCCCTTAATATAGTCACATGAATTTTTCTTGAGCAATTTTCCTTCTTCGTTTTTTTTTTTTTAATTATATTATTTAAGTAGATTATTAGCATGACCTGCATCATCAATTATTTATAAATATATGACCATGATCAAATGTTATTAGATTGCAAGTGGCACTTTACCAAATCGGTGAAAAAGAGTTGTGCCCTTGCATCTTGGTGTGGGTTCGAACCCCGTTGACTCCTAATTTAACATCTAATCAAATAAAATCTATCGTTTTAACAAAAAAAAAAAATGTTATTAGATTACAGAATCGAAAGATATCTAAAACAAATAGATCAACGAAGATTATCCCAATCACTCTTATAAGGTGACTGGTTGGAGGGAGGGGAGACGGACTTTCGTTTCAACTCAACTTACTAAAATGCTTTTCTTCTTTTGTAACTTACATTTGGTTCGACCCTCTCGTCTTTCACCAATTTCAGACAATTCCGTCAGCCGTCCATTTCAGACAATTCGTGTTTCACCTGTTTGAGGCCACGGTAACACGAAGTTAAAACTGAAGAGACGATACCTCTCTGTATATCCTTGAACTCCACTGCCAGCTTTACATCCCAATTAGTGCTTTTTCTGCCACAAAAAAGGAAAATACAAGATGCATCCTCGTTTTAGCAAACGAAATTTCTGTTGTCGCCCAAGATTATGTTAATAAATGGTAGGAGACTTGTTCACCTGTCATCAAGGTCGGGATCACCAAGTTCATCCATCATATCATTACAGATAGAGAGCAGATTTTCAAGAATTTCAATTTCAATCTTCAAATTTTCCAGCAGCTGTAAAATAACAAAATAAATGTCAGAAGTTCATATATGAGAACATTGAATCAACATAAACGGCAAGCATGAAAGTAATTTTAAACTAAACCTGCCCAGATAAAAAAGAAAATGCAAACCCAAATGAAAAGATGAAGGACGAAGATCATACACAACAATAACAAAGCCATTTCCTACTGAAAAAAATGAAGATCATGCCAATCATTGTAAGATGAATAATAGCATATAAAATTACAAGGGCCTTAGCATGTGGCACGGGACTATGAGCCCTCCTTAGGAAGTCCAACAATGGGGAGGGCAGGCCGTAGTAGAAAATATCGCGATTCTTTGAGAACCAAGTACCCCGCACCATGTGAGTGGACCAGTTGGATATGGTGCCATCAGTAAATTCATCTTGCGCAGAACCAAAATCTGCATGAGAACAAGTACTAAATAAATCTAAGAGCGCCAGTACTCAGACATTATTCAACAATAATGCAATGGCCTTTCAATGATAAATTATATAAAGTATTAACGACTGGAACATTATAGAATAATAAAAACTTACCTAGTAGAATGACATCGCGTGGGTTCTCTCCTTGTGGTATAAAGCCGTAGAAGGTAACTAGATGAGAACTGGAGAAATCTCCATAACTAAGACAGCATTCTTGTCCTGCACTGCATGATCTTGATAGACAGAATTTCAAGGTATTTGCTGAAGCATCTATTCTGCCATAGTTCACTATATGTGGGTATAGCTGCGATAAGGAATAAAACAAAAGCATGACCTTGGGATACCATGATGTAGAACCAACTCAAAACATTTGTTAAATGGCATTCATTACGAACACTTTTCAATTAAAACCAAATATGATTATCACTAAAGTAGATAACACAAGGTCATTAATTCCTGGAGACGTTTAAGTTTTTAATAAATAAACAATCTGTCTAGGAATGTGGCAACCAATTCACAAAAGTATTTCAGCCAGATGGTTGTGATCAGTGGCCGGTAGCAATTCTTGCCAAGGATATCAACCAATAGTATTCAGTTTCCGACTTCATATACCTTAAAATTTAGGTTTCCCAGCGGTGAATGCAACTACATTTTAGCCTTTTAGTTTATATAAAAAATCAAGACATAAAAGGTGGGCGTAAAAGGAAAGGGTAACATACTGAATGGTTCAGAAAGCCAGCAACTGGAATCAAGCATGTTCTTAGCTTTCCATCAGGAAACTTGATTTTCATGCTATTTGAGTACCACAGTTCGCATGCCCACAAGAATTGCTCCCATTTGTAAAGCTCCGGTGGAAAGATATCAGGATGCTCATTGCACAGTGCAGGGAAGAGCTTATCATATTCAGCATGCAAATGCTGTGACCATAAAAAAAACAAAAAAAAAACAGAGATTCAGATGCATAAGTTTTAAATAGTCGCAGGCTTTTCCTTTAAATAAAGTCTATATGGTATGAGAAAGTTATCTATCACGAAACCCTATCAGAAACACAGAGAAGGAAAAATAAAAAGAACAAAAGGGATACAGATACAGCATTCCATTCTTCAGTATACAAAAATGAGAGATCAAATATTTCAATAGCAGCGGGAAAGGTATTGACTGGGTGCTCAATAAAGCAATGCTTCCTGTCTTTAAAGAACCCTCCCAAGTGGTTTCTCCCTACACATGATTTGGCCATCTCCATGTTCTGCACCCCTAACTAGAACAAATACTTCAGCCCTGACCATCAGAGGCCCCATTTACTTGTGGTAAAGTCAGGGTACGAGCAATTAGGTCGTGTCACTGCAGATTTGTTATCGGGTAAGAGCAATTGCCCTTACTATTCACTTTGACCAGTAGCCTTTGTGCAACTCCACCCGTTTGGGAAGGGCAAGGGCGAGGGCGAGGGTGATTACCATTCACAAAAATAATTTTTTTTAAAAGGTTTTTTACATTTTTTTTTAAGTGTTTTCTTCTCCTTCTTCTCCAACCCAAGAAACTCTCTCACCGAACTCACGAAGCCCAATCTTCTTCTTTACCGAACCCACCAATTTCCTCACCAAACCCACAAAGCCCTCTTCTTCTTCTTCTCACCTTCCCCACCCAATTTCCTCCCACCACGCAAACTCCCTCTCCTCCTCCCACCACCCAAACTCTCCTCCTCCTCCCACCAAACCCACCCAATTTCCTCACCAAACCCACAAAGCCCTCTTCTTCTTCTTCTTCTTCTCACCTTACCCACCCAATTTCCTCACCTCCCAGGCTCCCACCACCAATTTCCTCCCACCACCCAAACTCTCCCTCCGCCTCCCACCACCCAAACTCTCCTCCTCCTCCCACCATCCACTCTTTCTCTCCTCCCACCACCCAAACTCACTCTCTTCTTCTTCTACACGGCAACCCGACGATATGCATGATCGGAGCCGGAGGGTTCATTGGGTCCAACCTCTGCGAGAAGCTGATGTCAGAGATGCTGCACAAGGTCCTAGCAGTGGACGTCTACAATGGCAAGATCAAGCACCTGCTCGAGCCCGAGAATGCGCACCCATGGTCCGATCGCATCCAGTTCCACCAACTCAACGTCATGCTAAGGTCAGCTTGCCCCCTGGGCTGCTGGCACAAGGCCGTGCTGCAGTTGCAAGGGCAGATGGGCCGGCTTGGCGTGGGCCACCAATTTCCCTCTGAATTTTGGCCTGCTGGAGGTGGTTTTGTGTTTAAAGGACAAAATACTTGCCCTTGCCCTTGCCTTTCAACCACTGGTGGAGTTGCTCTAATATCATTGTCACCCTGGACACCCATTCTTGAATGCATGAATCATGTAACAATATTGACAATTTTTTTTATCTATAACCCAACGAAAGAGATCATGAATGTCAAACAAGATATTCTAATAACAATATACTAAAAAGTCTAATAACCTCTTTTGCTTCTGTTATCTCATCCAACAGCATGGTTCCACCCAAAGCCATCATCGCCTTGACTCCAAAACTCAACCCTGCAGCATACAGGGAAGAATGATTTAGAAATAAACGAAAAGATAAATTAAAACAAACAAATCATTGTAATCATATCAGACTTAACAAATTAATAGTCCCCCTCCAATACACCAAATATGCATAATTAATTTATGATCTAATACCAAATAACTTCATCTAATTCTTTATCTTAGCATGTCCATCTTAGTTGATAGTTTTCAAAGATGCAACTACGTGATGACCAGAAATTTGGAGTTTTATTAAACATCTTTTTTATGGCCCCTTTTTTTCCTCATGTACAAATCTATGTAGCAATAAGTCCATTGCAAAGGGCATGATTGTCCCCTGAGGCTTATTCTGACTAAATTGCAGACGGTCAAGATTTTACTATCCTTTACAACAGGCAGAAACCACAGGACAAAACCTGTGTCTTTGCATTACAATTAGCAGAAAAAAGAAAAAAAAAAAAAAAAAAAAAAAAAACAGACATATCAGATAGCACAAACTTTCCCAATGGTTTGGTCTCATGCTTGATAAACACATTTGCCTAATTCTTCCAGCATTTCTAGATAGCATCATTCCCAAATGAACAATAAAACATGAAAAAGCTACCGTAGAGAAAATCATAGTTTTGTATGAAATTTTAACCAAAAAAAATTAGTTTTATATTGAAATAAGGTAAAACAACATTAATTATTCAACTTCCATTCATTATAAAAAAAAATAAAAAATCACAATTATTCCTAGCTAGAATTAAGTTAAAAGGTATTAATAATAATTTTTTCAATCCCGTAGAATGGCAAGTAATGGAACACAGCTTCTTGGCTAGTAGGTAGTTATCCTTTTTAAGTTACATGTATGTTATCTGAATTTATCATTTACCAGAAATACTAACACTGAGGATCTTACACATAAACAACTTGCTTGAAAACATAGAGGATAAGTTCCACGTTTGACCTCATTATCCACCGAAAATAATATTAAATTTAAAAAAAAAAAATTAGTGATAAAAGCCAAAATAGAATTTCATATAAGCGGAACTTTGTAGTTACACAAAGTTACAAAATAGATATAATAGGAAAACAATGTCACAAGTAGTCAAAGTACCAGTATGATATTCTTCAGGAAGTGTGTCAAAGTACATCTTGTATTTTGAATTACAATTGTGCCTCTCCTTCATGCTCCACAACAACAACATCGTCTCAGGGGTAATGCCTTCAAACTTCTCTAATACATGATACTGCAGTTAAAAGAAAAAGGTAATATATTGGACCACTTTTCTGTTCATAAACTATGCAATTAATAATCCCCCTCTAGCTCTGAGCATCAGTATACCACCTCAGAAAGAACAAGGGAAATAGTACAGTTGCATCAGTAAAAGATGCTTATATATCAAGATATACAAGTGAGAGAGAGAGCATCATCAGACTCGTCTAGACAGAAATCTAAAAATAAACATGTTGTATACAGGGGATAGGATTCAGATAAGCCACTATAGAGAGAAGCTTACTTATGCTTACATAACGTGTAAAGCTGGATCACAACTGAGATAAAGTAGGTTCACTTTAGTTTTTCTATCTCCCCTAACTCTAATATACTTCTAAAAGCCTCTTAACTAAACACAAAAGTAATAATTATAGACAAGTCAAAATTATTAAAAAGGTTTCTCAAGCGTTAAAACATACCATATCAGCTTGCACAAGCTCCTGGGAGATTATTAAAGATGTTGGGATCTCCAGAGCAGTATCACCGACTTTCAGATCCTCCTTAGCTATGGTTCCTCTGCCAGCCCCTTCAACATCTATTATGACGGGGGAAGCAAAAAAGACATCATATATTCAAGACTAGTTCACTTCTCTTGTGCAGGAAAACCCCCCTCAAAAGAGTGAAAGAATAAAAAGTTACAACAGCAGCAATCATACAGTGAAAAGTTAAGACTTACAAACTATCTGCAACCTTGTTTTGATGCCATTGTTTTCACCCCATTGTAACAATTGCTTTTCTTTATCAGAGTTGTAGCCTTCTACAATTGTAGTCTTTGGACGGTGCTTGTCAGAAGACTGACAAATCATATCAACAATTACATTGTGTAGTTCTTGCAGGACATTCTTTTGCATTTGACAAGCACCAAAGAATGAGGCTTCAACAAGCTGAAGGATTAAATTGAGAGCCTCAAGTTCATTCCTGGGACCATATGATTCCATTGGTTGATCTTGCCCAAAATAAAGCTCTGCCTGCACCTCATTAAAGCCCACTATTTCATCATTAGTCTACTAATCATAAAGTATTATCAGGCAATTCTAATTTCAAAAGCCACCTGTCTCCCCTTGTGTGCATAAACAGTCCAAGGAGGTATCGGAATTATGAGTTGAAGGATCTTGTGATGGATTCCTCAGGCATGAAAATGGACCAAATTTCTATGCCTCATATTTCCCAAAGTAAAAAGAATTTTGCTTTGTTCTAGTTCTACAATAAATTCCCATAATCATCTTTGGGCATCCTTTAAGTTGACGACCATTTAATTTAAAGAGCTTAGTGACAGATTACCTCAGTTGATTTTATGATTGTTGCTATCTGAAGCATTACTTCCACGGTGGTACTGAGCCAATTAGGATCTGAAGACCCCTTAACATTGATTTGTTGCCTTGTATTAAATCCCTTATCTTGTAGCAATTTCTGCCAGAAAATGAGAAAAAACAAATGTTATAAGAATGATGGTAGAAACAACTCAGCTAATTCCAAAGCATATACAAATCATCAGATGCTAACTAACATGTAAGAACAATACTATCTACAAGAAAGAGAATAGCAACATGTACAAAAAGTTTACAAATAGTAAAACGGCTGTGCGGATGGTTGTTATTCCATAGTTTTATTCTTACTTTAGATAAACTGCCTAAGTGAACAAGAATCTGAAATAGAAGAATACACAGTGATTAGTTTGGCATTTCTTACTTATTTAACAATGTGCCTCCAACGGTTCACAAATACGTCCTACATTTAACACTAAGACTAACAAAATCTCATTGACGAAAAGGGTCTTTTGACAGTTTCTCCACTGTACATACCATTCATTCTAACATTTCTATTACTAAGGATCATTAAGACTTGGTATGAGTCCTATAAATCAAAAATATTTGTTGCTTCCTCACCTTCTTTGTATCAAAAAGAGGGTCACTTTCATATAGCTCAAGGACAATTGAGCAGTCTTCATCCAATGCCATGGAATCAAAAGATGACGACGGCTGCAATTAATAAATAAAGCATAAAAAACCATTTATCCCTCTCGATCATAAAGAATCCCACGAACAAACACTCATATGCATAAAAAGGAACAAGAGAAGGCATACACAATTAAGCTTCACTTGTTTACACATGCGTCCAAAAACCCATGATCAAATGCACGCACCTTGTTCCTTTAAATTTAATATCTTGATAAAAGACAGATTAGTTTTAATCAAAACTGGAAGCAAAGCACATTTTTCACTTAATTTACATAAATTGTGGTAAATAAAAGCTACAAAAGAGAAACCCGCCAATAAAAAACAGTAAAGAACGCAAACCCAACAGAGCTACAAGTTTAATATATCAAATTGTGCGTATCTAAAATCAAAACGTGAACCCTACACAGCGTTTTGTGTCTGTTTGGTTGCTCGGAAATTGTCAGAAAATAAAACAAATTCAAGAATTTCACAGAAAGGGGGTTGAAATTGAATAGAATTTTATGAGGACTGAAAGTTTTCAGGTTTTGTTAGAGATTCCGAGCAACCAAAAAGAAATTGACAGAAGCAACAGAATTGAAGTTCAGAATGCAAACAACGAAAGTGAAATTTCAAGAAACAAAAAAGAAGCAGTAAAGTTGAAGGAATTTAAAGAAACGAAATAGTAGTTAAAAAGTAAACGCTTACTTTACTGGCAGCCATTGACGTGCAAATTCAAGCAGAAGTCGACCGTACGTCCGTGACAGTAGCGAGAGAGAAGAAAGGAGAGAGGGGAGAGCTTGGGCGGCAAGTGCCAGATGGAAAATTATTCTTCCGCTTCTTCTGTTTTATTTACACCATCTCCGGGATTTGGACTAAAACTTAAAATTTTTAATCCAGAAAATTTAGATTTTAGCTCAAAAATAATTTTTCTACTCTAACTCTTCTGATATAAATTTTTTTAAGCTGACATTATTAAAGAATAAATTTAGGCTAATTTTTTCTTTTAAAGTAATTTTTTTTAAAAAAAATTATGTACAATAATTTAATTTTATGAACATTTTAACCTAAAAATATTTAAATTCTGATAAATATTGGAAAATCACTAAATTTGGATGAATTTTGAGTTAAATAATTTTTTTAATTATTTTAGCCGTTGGATTTAAATTTGGATCATTAAATCTTTTTTTTACCGTTAGATTTGATTATATTCAATCTCAGCCGTTGGATTCAATAAATCTTGAGAGACATGCCCATGTGAGTGGGTCCTGTTGGAGGTGCCCACACCATTTTTTGGGCTAAATCTTGGGAGGAATTTGGCTTTTGTTTGATTTTTAGCTTTTAGCCCACACATTTAACATGAGTTGGGTTGGGTTAGGTTGGGGGGGGGGCTGTAACATCCCACATCGGCCAGGGAATGATCCTTAAATGTATATTCCCATCCCTACCTAGCACGATGCCTTTTGGGAGCTCACTGGCTTCGGGTTCCATGGGAACTCTGAAGTTAAGTGAGTAGCGCACGAGAGCATTCCTAAGATGGGTAACCCATCAGGAAGTTCTTGTATGAGTTCCCAGAAACAAAACCGTGAGGGCGTGGTTGGGGCTCAAAGCGGACAATATCGTGCTACGGTGGTGGAGTCGGGTCCGGGAAGTGATCTGCCTCGGGCCAGGATGTGACAATTGGTATCAGAGCCTACCTCTGGGTGCGTGGGTGACGACGAGGACGTCGGGCCCCTAAGGGGGGTGGATTGTAACATCCCACATCACCCAGGGGAGTGATCCTTAAATGTATATTCTCATCCCTACCTAACAGGAGGCTTTTTGGGAGCTCACTGGCTTCGGGTTCCATGGGAACTTTGAAGTTAAGTGAGTAGCGCACGAGAACTTCCCGATGGGTCAAGCATTCCCAGGATGGGTGACCCATCGGGAAGTTCTTGTGTGAGTTCCCAGAAACAAAACCGTGAGGGCGTGGTCGGGGCCCAAAGCAGACAATATTGTGATACGGTGGTGGAGTCGGGGCCGGGAAGTGATCCACCCCGGGCCGGGATGTGACAGGGGGGGAACAAAACCTAAAAAATAAAATTTAGCCCAGGGTTGGGTTTGGTTTTATTTCATTCTATTTTTGTGCCTGGTAATTATTTTGGAAGCTTTACTTACAAGGATACAAACATATATCATATTTCACACAATTTCACAATTTTTTAAACATTACAAGGAGAGACAAAAAACTTAAACAACACAAACTAAGCCCAAAACAAAAAGGAATGGACTTGAGTAAATTGATAGGAGCATTTCGTGTGTTTGTAGGTTCAAATGGCAAAAGTGGCAAGAAAATGCAATTTGGAGCATTTTGGAGCATTTTTGGGTTTGGAATGGATAACACATGCATGGAGCAAGGTGGATGGACGTTTTTGAAGATCAATAGAGGTTAGGAATGTGCTTAACATCTGGAAGAATTAATTCAAGACTTGGAAGATAAGGAATCAGCTATAAAGAAGGTAACATTATCCAAATTACCTTATCTTATCCAAACCTTATCCAATCTTATCTTATCTTATCCTATCCTAATCTTTTCCTACCTTAATTCCAGCTGCAAGGAGGACATCTAAATGACATTAGGATACCTATAAATCAAGTTTCTAGAAGCCAAGCCATATCCCTAAAAGTGTGCCGCATCCACCCCTTATAGAAGCTATCACTACAAGAAAACAAGGCTTATGTGACGACAGATATTCGTTACAGAAAATAAAAATGCGTCACATTTGATAATATGTGAAACTTTTACAGCGTCACTGCGAGCGTCACCTATGACGTGTCATGGAAAGTATAAGTGACGAATTTTAAAAGTGCCACATATTTTTAGTATATGTGACACTGCTTTTGTCACTAAGTACTGGTTTAAATTTACGAAAATAGGAGATTGTGACGAATAAGGCGTCACTAAAAAATAAATTATGTGACCTGCATAATTCATCACGTATGAAATAGATAAGTGACGCTGAAAGCATCACATTTTTCTTCCATTTGTGGCATAGCCTGGGTCAGTTATGTCAAAATAAACTATCTATTTTGGAAATATATATGACAAACCAATACAATTCCATATTTATAATCTAATATTACAATTCCTTGTTTATAAAAAAGAACAAATTATGTGACCTGTATAATTCATCATGTATGAAATAGATAAGTGACGCTGAAAGCGTCACATTTTTCTTCTGTTGTGGCATAGCCTGGGTCACTTATGTCAAAATAAAATATCTATTTTGGAAATATATGTGACAAACCAATACATATTCCCTATTTATAATCTGATATTACAATTAATTGTTTATAAAAAAGAGTAAATTATGTGACCTATATAATTCATCACTTATGAAAAAGATAAGTGACGCTGAAAGCGTCACATTTTTCTTCCATTTGTGACGTAGCCTAGGGTCATTTATGTCAAAATTAAATACCTATTTTGGAAATATATGTGATAGACCAATACATATTCCCTGTTTATAATCTGAAATTACAATTCCCTATTTATAAAATAGAATTACAATTCATGTCTAATATAAGGTAATGCTTTGGTTAATTGCATTTTCATTAATAAACTACTTAGGCACATACATCAAGTACATTTCATATACTCACATAAAAATCCCAAAAAAATCTAATTCTAGATCTTAGTGTCCCATCTCAGCTCAATGGCAGTTCATCATGAAGGGCACCAACTCCTCTATACATGTTGGGATGCTAACAAAAGAGAAATCTAAGACACTGAGGAGCTAACCAAAAAAGTTCTACCATGTGCATGACTAAAGCTAGATAACAGTAAGTTCATCATGAAGGGCACCAACTCCTTTATACTTGTTGGGATGCTAACAAAAGAGAAATCTAACACACTAAGGAGCTAACCAAAAAGTTCTACCATGTGCATGACTAAAACTAGATAACAATAAAAGACTTTGTAATATAAATTAGTCTTCATCCGTACCAAGGTCTTCCATTTCAGCATATGCACCATCGAGATCTGAAAGAACATCATCAGTACCTATAGAATTGTTGATGCCTTGACACATTTTTGCTAAAAGAGCTTTCACTTGTAATATGAGAATATCATTCTTCTTTTTCAACTCTTTATTCTCTTTTTCCAAGTTGATGAAACTAGTTGATAGAAGCTTTATTTGATCTTTCATCTCTGTTAACTCAGAACTTGAAAGCATTGAAGAAACATAATCAGATGTATCCATACGACGAAAAAGGCCTACACCATTAACAGATTTTCCCTTCCTCCCAAGGTTCTCAGCCATGATGCCAAACTCATCATCCAATGGAACTTGTAGAGAATCTTGTGGAGTACCATCTAGTGCTTCTTAGATCAATTTCTCCATAACTTCATCCTTCTTTTTTTTCATCTTATCCTTACTTAACAAATAGCACCAAGAATACTAAAATAGTGAATTCAATATTCATCAATTGCTAAATAAGTAATATATAAACAATAGTAATATTCAAAGAATTCAACTTCTTTTGGTGCTTTTGCTTTCTAGGGGGAAAGATGGAGCGTTAATTGCTCAACGGCTGAAAAGAAACCAAATTGTAAACATAGTTCAGGCCAAAATTTGTCATACCTTATAGCTCTTAGAGTAGTAATATCACTTATAATTAACAATAATAATGTTAGTTTATGTCATATTTACTTGTCACCTTGTAACATCATTTTTATAGCAATGAACATCATACACAAAAGTGAATTCTATATTGATCAATTGCTAAATACCACATTCATACGCAAAAGTGACTTACATATTTCTCTTGAGCAATATCATTTATCCATTGGCCGTTCTTGTTTTTGTGGAGAGCCCCCCAATTGTCAATCACAGAAAATGGTCCTCCTTTCTACTTCTCATATTCAAAACAAAATATAACAAACATGAGCATATCGAAATTACACGCTAAATTTTATATGTGATTTAATTTCATTACCTTGTGAGCATTCCTAGCATGTTGGATGAATGGCCTTGCCCCTCCCTTGTGATGATATTTTTGTTTCTTTCGATTATTAGCATTTTTCTTGGAAACATCATACATTAGAATGCCATTATGAGGACTACTTGTAACAACATTATACATAAGAGGAAAATGAAACACCTTGAATCCATGAGCGGTTCTAAAGTATTTATCATCACATCACACTTTTTGTCAGGTTTGTTGAATTTTAAGTGTTTGTTTGTATTATGATTCATAAGGAAACAACCACACAAGGATACAAGATATATAGGACAAGGGGTGATCAACGCACTGATCACCCTTGAACCACTCCTATACAGCAACTCCATAAAATAGGGAGCAGAAAGAAGGTAAGGCAAAAAGCTTCTAACCACCCTAGAAGTATGGGAAAGAAGATACAAGATCTAACTAGAAGTAAGTTCACAACTACACCTTAATCATCAACCTAACCAATAGCTGCATATGATTGATACTGCATATGACTGATGCTACATATGACTGATGCTGCTTATGGAATACCTACTCTTGACTTTATTAAGGTTCACGAATATATGGCATGATTTGCAATGTGTAAATTGTAATATAAAAATTTGATCTCAAACTAACATGGAGTTGAAAAGTCATTGAAATTACTAAAAAGGCTCATAATATTCCTAGGTCACTTTCTAAGTACGTTAAAAGAATTTAATTACCACAGTGTGAATTTGAGGTAGTGGATTTTTTTAGTTTTTATTATTTTCTTTACATTTCTAAGAAGCTTATGTGTTGATCTCTTTTAATATAGTAAGAAATCATATTGTAGACTATGATTTGTAGGGAAATTATTTTTTTTAAATAAATAAAGAAATTGTTCTACAGAAACATACCAAAAAGCATACATAAGAAACATGGCAAAGTGTTGCAGCAAGATAGCATAAATAAGAAAATGTTTTACAGAAACATACCAAAAAGACTTCACTAGTGTACATATTATCACACAGCCAGTACCAATAACTCACTGGTCTCTCATTCCATAGTGACTTATCAGGCAGCTTAGCTCGGCCTCTCGCAGGTGTTTCACATGATAAGTAGTGCTCATGCAACTGAAACCTAAATTAGGAGTACAACTTCCTCATCTTCTTATTCACATAAGCAAGAATCTTCGAATTGCACAAGTCTACCTCAAATAGTATCTAAAATCAAAATAAAATATAAATAGATGAGTGGTTGAAATTATTATGTCTAAGTTGAAGTAAAGTCAAACTCACTAGCAATGACTCCCGCAATTTTTCCTTAGCCATAGCAGGAACCTTTATCCATCTCTTGTAGCACACCAGTGCATCACTTTGAACAAGAATCCCTATTTTAGACGTGAAAAAAGCTGACACGCATGCATCAATTGGTACTTGTTGCTTCAAATCAAAGATGACTGGCATCTTCTTCCCGTTATTGGCCTCTAAAATATCATGGATAGAGGCGTTTCCTAAATGACTTTCCACACGTCTTTTTTTTTTTGCAGAAAAATCAAACTCTGCTTCTGGAAACGAAAAACAAATATTTATAAAGTGTTGTCATGATAGGACATAAGAATCATTGTATAGTTGTATATATCATGTACAACTGTACAATCATAGATAACTCATCTTGACTGTTTTTGGCATATATAACTCATCTTGAGAAATAAAAGTGGCCTTAATGCACTATGTATGCCTTACAACATCTGACCTATTCCTTTCTCTGATACAGGTTAGAATATGTATGGAGAAAGCAACTAGTCACGTATATGCAATGAAGAAGCTTAAGAAATCAGTATACATTCTCTCATACCTTTTTTTTAAATCTAATTTAATTTTTCTTCCATAGGCTTAGTACAATTGGTGTTTTTTTGTTTAAGTGGAACATGTGAAAGTTGAGAGGAATCTACTTGCTGAGGTTGATAGTAATTGTATTGTCAAGCTCTATTGTTCATTCCAGAATGAAGAGTACTTGTATCTAATTATGGAATATCTTCCTAGTTGGGATATGATGACATTATTGATGCACAAAGACACATTGACAAAAGATGAAGCTTGTTGAAATAGATCAAAATCACAAGTAAATCAAGTATGGGTTGTGTTAGTGATGCTGCACAAGTGATACTGCACAATAAAAATAGGAACAACAAGTTGTAATTATCACTATAGCTAAGTTATGGGTTAAAGTGATGGCTATAACCTTCCAACTTGTCATCTCACTTCATGTTCTACCATACTTCTCTTTTTTTGTCAATGTCTCTCCCTAAAATATGGGATCTCCTTACTTGTAATTATTATTTGTTTAGCCCTTGTTGTGTTCGATTTTCTGAGGCAAAAACCATGTGGTAGCCAGTGGCTGTTGTCTGCTATTTTTGTAATCTGTCCTTCGGCTCTTTATAAGAGCTTTGTTCTCTCTCTTGTAAAGATCATGATCAATATACAAACCTTGAAATTCAATAAAGCTATATTTTATATTGGGGAAATCATCCTAGCTATTGAGTCCATTCATAAACACAATTACATCTATAGGTACGTTGATGTTAGTTCAATTATCTGATTGTACACTTGTACACTTGTACATGATATATACATATGTAGATGCCTTGTTATCTAATTCAAAGGAACATTACTTTGACCAAATTTACAATATTATTACTATAATAAATATTTATAAAGTGTTGTCATGTAGAATTTTAATACCTAGGTTATTGTTTGCTAGTTCTTCAGGTGATTGTGAAGGTGATGAGGGTCGTGGTGGTGGTGGTTGAGTTGGTGGTACAGGTGTATCATTTGGAGGAGGTGGTGTACGATCCCTCACCATTTTCACCCTCTTTCCTTGCTGCATTAGAGTTGATAATGCAGATAGTCGAACAAAAAATACATTACTTTAGCAAGATTTGTGACAACTTTACTAAGATAAATATTTATAAAGAGTTGCCATTTAGTATTTTTATACCTGGGTTATTGTTTACGAATTCTTCAGGTGATGGTGGTGGTGGTGGTGGTGGAGCTAGTTGTATAGGTGCATCATTTAGAGGAGGTGGTGTGCGATCCCTCACCATTTTCACCCTCTTTCCTTGTTGTATTGGAGCTGATAATGTTGATAGTTAAACAAAAAATAAATTACTTTGGCAAGATTTGTGACAACTTTACTAAGATGAATATTTATAAAGAGTTGTCATTTAGTATTTTCATACCTGAGTTATTGTTTACTAGTTCTTCAGGTGATTGTGATGGTGATAGGGGTCGTGGTGGTGGTGGTGGAGCTGGTGGTACAGGTGCATCATTTGGAGGAGGTGGTGTGCGATCTATCACCCTTTTCACCCTTTTTCCTCTTTGTGTTAAAGCTGCCATCTAAATAAAGAAAAGACAAGAGTTAGAACATAATAACATCACAATATAATCTTACATTATAAGCATAGCATACAAACCTTTTTATTTTAGAAAATTAAAATTAATGTATCATGCATGAATGTCACCAAAATCATTAATCATAATCCCTATATGTATCAGTTGTTTCACCATCTTCATTGTTTCGAAATAACAAGTCCTCATCCTCCTCTTCCTCCTTCTCCTCATCTTTCTCCCTTTCCTCCTCCTTATCTGTCTCCGCCTCCACCTCATCCATTTGTTGCCCCATTACACCAAGCATTCTTCGAATCTTTTTGTCAACATCAACTGATTCTGGATCAATGTCCTCTCTGCATAATGATATAATACCTTCATCATTGTCATCTTGAACCGGCCATATTGAATTATCACTTTCATGCTCATACTCATCATCATCTTTGTCATTTTCGTCATCATTATCAGCATCATCTTTCTCAAGAACATCCCAAACATGCCTATGTTGAATCTTCTGCACAACTTTCCAAGGATGACCTAATTTTAAATCATCAATATAAAATACTTGTTGTGCTTGTGTAGCTAACACATATGGGTCACTATCATACCACCAATTGTTTACATTCACCGATGTAAGATGAAAATCCTGAATGATCTTTTTTCCCTTGGTATCCGTATTGTACCAATGACATTTGAAAAGAATTACCTTAAAAACTCTTGTAAATTGAACTTTAATGACATTAACTACATTGCCATAAAAGTTACATGGTTCACCATTATGTGATCCATACGTCATTACCCCACTATTCTGTGTTGTGCGGTTTTGATCAACAAGTGTGACCAAATATCATATGCCGTTCACAATACACCCTGTGTATTGGATAGTGCGGATGTGAAAATTAACTTGACACACAAATTAAACCCTATTGATGACAATTGTAGTTTATATGTAAGTAGGGATCGTTCTAGACCGGGGATTAACTAAGGATGCTAATTAACACAAATATGACTTAAAAACACTAAACTAGACTCTATAGACTCAAAACTAACTTAAAACACTCAAAACAACAACAAACAATAAAAAAGACTCAATTCTAGACCTAACAAGTGATTTTGACGAAAATAAGGCTTAACTTGACTCAAAAGACTAAAAGAAAACAAAATTTGACTCAAATAACAAGACTAAATGAAAGGGGGATTGTTTTTGACGAATTTAAAACTTAAAACAGAAACTTTGCATAAAACACTTTATGAAAATGAATTTGGTGAATTAAAAAGGGTGAAAGGCTAGGTACAGGGTCCTTCTCCACACATGACATATGCATATAAACCAATTTCCAGTTATTATTCCTTTAGACTATGAATGACAATGCCTCAAACTAACCGTGAAAAGCACAAATTAACTTTCAGATTTTCCTTAACTCATTGAATTGGACGGGATACGCATCACAACCAAATTATCCTTATCAAGTTCCCTAACTATGAAAAGCATGATAGAAAAACATATCAAAGGTCATTAAGTTCTTTGAAAACCATAAGCATTGACAAGGCATTCGTAACTATGAAAAGCATGATATTCATACCAAGGATTTATTTAACACAATCATGACTAGTGACTTCCACTACTTGTGAATATAAGTTCATAACGATTAGGTGAAATTCCCTTATACTCTAGCATCAAATTCATGCATGCAAATTAAGGGTCGACCCTCAACCAATATACATAAACAAGTTTTGATAACTCAGGTAAGCAAATCACATTCAAGATTCAAGAAACAATAACTTGATGTAATCAATTCATATAAAACATATAATCATGGCTTCGAATTCACCTTCAACTATAAAGAAATTAGTTCCACATGTTCATCATAATTGAAAACTAAATTAACATAAACATTGAACTAAAACTAAGGATAGAAAGAACCTAGAAACGCTCCACACACCAATGGCATGCACGGCACTCCCATGGATGATGGCAAGCACGGCACAAGTCCTCATTTCCTTCCTTCCTTGTTGCGGCACTAGGATGAATTAGGGTGTTTGATGGCTGAATGTATGAATGAATGAATGAGTAAATGGATGGTTGATTTTTGCAGCTTAAGCATGTATATATGCTAAGGTTCCACTACAAAGCCTTGGAGAACAAGGATTTGGCACGACATAAGCTGAATAGGTATAGAATTATGCAACTAAAACCCAAGTGGAATGGATTAAAACAACCAAAAACTAAGGGGAACTAGGATAGAAGGGTGCGGCAAACATTAAAGCTTCTAGAAGGGATGTTTTAGAACATATTTTTGGACCTAAAGGGACAAGGACACAAGGCATAGGTGTAGGACAGGGATGAGGGCTTCTACAAACCAGATATTTATGTATTTAAATGCTTAATTATCCCTTCAAAATTGTTGAAATTAAGGCACAAACTGATTTGGATAAGATAAGGTTTGTTTGGATAATGTTTTGGATAAGATAGGATAAGGTTCCGTCTTTGTAGTTGATTCCTTATCTTCAAAACTTCCAATTTTGCTTCTCCCACTCTTTAGCACATTCCTAGACACCTTTGGTCTTCAAATTCGTCCATCCATCTTGCTCCATATGCAAGCTATCCAATTAATGCCCAAAAATGCTCTAAAAGGCTCAAGATTGCCTTTTCTTGCCAACTTTGTCATTAGGACCTACAAACACACGAAAATAGCTTAAAACACTATAATAAGTAGTAATTAGCTAACTAAATGGAAGGAAACAACATAGCTAAGTAGCATAAATATGCTCCTATCAAGTGCGTCGATCAGGACCTTGGGCTAATGAAAATATTTCTTCACTGACCAATCTAGGTTCTTGAAAATATAATGACTTGACTTGCTGCCTAAACCATTCTGGAAACAATTGTTTATGTCTCTGTTCTACATTATCATGATTCTCTCTTTCCAAAAGTTGGATATGCTCACTACCTGAATATAAAAAGTATTAGTTAAAATAATGGAATTACAAATATCATAAGTGAATCTTGAACTATTAAAATCACATACTTTCTGAAGTCTTCAATTTCATCACAATTGTCTAAGATATACCAATAAGTCATTTCTATATCTTTCCTCGAAAGTTCAACCATTACATGACCTCCAATTGGACGTGCTTTTTGAGCAAAAACAGAAAGGAGTGCATTGGTATCATCACCATCATTGTTTCTTTCTGGTCGGGTGAATTCTGTCTCAACATCACATAGATACATGGAGCAAAATGTTGAAGATTCGTATGCTATGTGGGCTTCCACAATAAAGCCTTCTGGTCAAGCTTTGTTACAAACAAATTTCTTGTACATGCCTAACAATCTAAAGTTAAAGTATTGTTACTATGTAGAAAAACAAACTAAATTAAACTAAAGAAAACATGATGACACATTACCTTTCTACAAGATACATTCAGCGACATCCAACTGGTCCTGCTAATTTAGTTTCTCGTGGCAAATGCACAGTTAAATGAACCATGGGAATGAAGAAAGCAGGCATGAAGATTTTTTCTAGTTTGCACAATATGAGCACAATGTCTTCTTCCAACTTATCAAGATCAGCAACAATAACTGTCTTTGCACATATTTGTTGAAAGAAATTTGACAACTTAACAATTGGTTCATATATCTGCCTTTTCAAATGTTTCTGAATACCCACGGGAAGTACACGTTGTATTAGCACATGACAATCATGACTCTTTAAACCCAGAACTTTTCCTTCATTTACATGCACATTTCATGAAATACTAGATGCATAACCATCAGGAAATTTAATTGATTGCAACCATTGCAAAAAATCTTTACACTCGGAAGGCTTGAATACATACTGAGTTGGTGGCCTATCCAATTTATTATTTTCATTCAATTCCAATTGCAAACTTTCCCTGATATTCATGTCTTTTAAATCCATCCTCGCCTTGAGTGTGTCATTTGATTTCTCCGTGTTCAACAATGTCTCAATCAAAATATTAAATATGTTCTTTTCAATGTGCATGACATCAAGATTATGCCTAATCTTGAATTTCGACCAATATTCCAACTCGAAAAGAGTACTCTTCCTTGTCCTGTTTAATTTTTCAGCATTCCGCTTCCTCTTCTTGTCTTTATTATCACGATGCTTACCAAATGTGCGAGGAACAATATAATCTAATTGATCAAGTATGTCCTCACCTGAGAAATCTCTCGGACGATTCTCATCTCTCGACAACCATTAAAGAGTGCAGTATTCTTCCGCCATGAATGATTCATTGGTAAATAGCGACGGTGTCCAATATGACAATACTTACTTCTCAGCTTGGTGTACAATCCATCCTCATTACATACTGGACATGCCAACTTATCGTGAGTGCTCCAACCTGATAAATTTCTATAAGCAGGAAAATCATTGATGGTCCATATCACAGTTGCATGCAAATTAAAAGTATATGCAGCCATCTTATTATAAGTTTGAACGCTACTTTCCCATAATTCCTTAAGCTCATCTATTAATGGACGTAAATATACATTAATCTCATTTCTAGGTGCATTGGGTCTAGGAATTAACAAGGTGAGAAAAGAGAATGGCTTTTTCATACATTTCCATGGGGGCAAATTATGCGGAAACAAAACAATTGGCCATATACTATAAGGCTTGCTCATATCCGAAAAAGGATTAAACCCATCAGTTGCAAGGCCCAATCTAACATTTCTTGGGTCTCGAGCAAAGTCAGGGTATATTTTGTCAAACTTTTTCCAAGCAATAGTGTCTGCTGGATGCCTCATTGTGTTCACATCATTGACTCTTTTATCGTTGTGCCACTTCATGTCTTTGCTCGTATGTCTTGACATGAATAACCTTTGCAACCTTGGTTTAAGTGGAAAATACTGCAATACTTTTCTCGGAACTTTCGTTCTTTGCTCACAAGCACTAGCCTTATACCTTGGCTCATTACACACTGGACATCTATCTTTCTTTTCATGTTCTTCATAAAACATTGCATAGTCGTAGTAACAAGCATGGATATTTTCATATCCCAATCCAAGACATCTCAATATTTTTTTGCACTCATAGAATGATTCAGGAACGTGGTTGGGTTGGGGACACATCTTCTTCATCATTACTAACATCTTATCAACTGCCCTGTCAGTCATATGGTTGTCAACTTTGTTGTGAATTAATTCCACAACGTAGGTCAAAACTGTATATTCATTGCATCCAGGGTATAGCTCCATTTGAGCTTCATGAAGCAACTTCTCATAGTTATTAAAATCTACCTTATGAGCATTAGTCACCTCACCACTCCACATTGTATCTTGATTATCATTATCATCCAATATTAGAAATGCATCCTCAATCATATTGACCATGTTGCCATTAGGATTACTAGTCTGCTCGTCATTCGTAAATCCTGAAGTTTGTCCTTGCACTTGATAAATCCTCTCACCATGATATATCCATGTATCACAATTCATATCCATACCGGAATTCAACAAATAAAGATGAACATCTTCAACAGAATGAAAAAATCTGTTATGGCAAACTTTACAAGGACATGATATCTGATTATTCTGGTTCACATGATGACGACCAACGTTAATGAATGATTGACCCCTTCTCTATATTCCAAACTAAGGAGATTCCGATTACAAATCCATTGTCTGTCCATGATGTCCAACTGTATTTTAACACAATATTAACTTACTAAGACTTATTTTTCAAACACTATATGTTTTAGATTAAAATAATTTCGAGTAGCTAGATATGGAATTTACATAAATGAGGAAAAGATATATCAATTTCAACAAGATAGGATACCTGTCTTTTGTAGGATGTGTGTGTGCATACATAAAAGGCATATGATATTATTAAAGTGACAGAATTAATAAAATTTGTATCCTAAAATTCCATATATTGTATGCATTGAAAAATAAATAAAAAGTACATAGATTGGTACCTGATTGTTCTATTCTCCAAAGTATTGTAAAATGTATCTTATCATCCATGTTGATTCCCTGAAAACACACAGCAAAACACACCACATATAGGTCAAGGGTTTGTTTTGTTGCTAATGAGAGAGTGAGAATTAAAATACTCTGATGCTAAAAAAAAATATGCAAAACTACACTCCTGCACATTGGAAACTTTAACAAAACTTAGAGTATTTCAATTTAAGTGGATCTACCAACCCTAAATTTAGTAGAGTTCTAAAATTGTATTATAATTCTATTGAGCTGGGTTTTCGTTAGTAGGAAATATAGTTGGAGGATGTTGCAATAAAAATTTTGCCCTCTCAGTCATAGTAATTGATGCATACTTCGCCAAAGCCTTCCACAATGGCTGAATGCATACAAGAATTTCTCACATCAAATCGTCGATGCAATTGAGAATCAAGTTCCTTTGTGACAAAGATGTAAGGAAAATAAATGATTTTTTATGCAAGCATGTGTTAAAAAAATACAACACCAGCCTAAAGAACCCAAAGAATAAGGTCCATCTCATTATAGAAGTCTTGGTGTTTTAGGAGAATCATGCATGCATGGGAATTTGCTAGAGAATTCTAGCAAGCAAGGTCGGTGCATCATGCACAGGGGCGAATCTATTAAGGGACCAGGGTGGTCCCGGGACCACCTGAAGCTCAAAAAAATGGTTGTCAGGATCTTCAAGGACCACCCATGTTAGTGATGCTGCACAAGCGATGCTGATGCTGCACCAATGATGCTCCACAAGTGATGTTGCACCAGTGATGCTGCACAATGTGCTTGAAATGATTGTTGATGATAATACCAATGATAGTGTGGCCGAAGTAAATAGGTTATTGAAAGACATACAATCTTTTGAGTTTTGTGTTTCTCATATTTTTGATGAAATCTATATTGGGAATCACTTATCATTTATCACAAGCATTACAAAAGGATGATCAAGAGATTGTGAATGCAATGGCTTTAGTCAACACATGTAAAGGACATGGAAGCTCACATATAATCATTTCCTGCACTAAATACATGCTTTACTTCATATAGCATAAATGTATGTAGCTTGATAACTAACTTGGAAGCTCACAAATCCATGACAAATAAACTATTATATAAAATTAAAAGCAACACGATGGATAAACAAGAAAATAGCTATAGAAAATGTAGGGAAAATTGGGGATATGTCATAAACTTATTAAGGGTATTATGTCAAAATAGATTTTATTTTTAAAATGAATCAGTTGGTAGATCAACTGATATCACACAGCCCTTTCAGCTTTCGTATGAAAACGGCCAAGATAAATATGTAGTGCATAAAACCAAATGGATTAAGATTTCCGTCAATATACTTTTTAGCTTCTATAAATTGCCATAGTTCATTCAAACAAAAGTTTATGTGCATAACCTAAAACAAAATTAAGATGAGGTAAGACCTTACCCACTTACAGCCACCAAGTTAGATGCAAGTATCTGGGTGTTGAGGAGAGTGAGGCAAATCAGAGTGTAATGGGGAAAAAAAGGGTGCAGTTTGTAGGAGATGAAGGGGAGATGGGTGGTCGCCGATGATGGCAACCACTAGAGTACAAAAGAGGGAGATGAAGGGGTGGGGTGAAAAGGGACGAAAGTGAGAGTGGGTACTCTCTGTTTAGAAAACCAAAGGAATATGAAGGTGGACTCTGTGGAAGAACTTCAATTATTTTATTTTAAGTTTTCATATTTGGCTTTTATGAATAATTTTTTATATATAATTAGTGAGGCATCTTTAGCCTAACATTTGAGTATGTCATATTATTTAACGTTATGTGATGCATTCTACAATTCGTCACCAATAAACTTTCATTTGGGCGGTAAAATTTCCCGCCCATTTATATGTAGCGAATTTGAAAGTTATATGTGACGCATACAATCTAAAAAATCATGCTGGTCCCGCGAAAATTTTTATGTGATGCTTTCTAAAATCTCATCACTTATTCTCATTATATATGACGAATTTCTGGGCGCCACCATAAATTCCGTCACATATTCCCTATTTTCTTGTAGTGTATGTTTCCTGCCGCAAGGACCATTCCTTTTCCTCCCTGGAATCTGAATGAGAAGTGTCCCTTTTCCTTGTTGATTTAGAGTCCTGATTCCCCTCATTTTCAGCCTTTTTTCCATGCCTTCCCTTCTCCCTATAAATACGTTGTGCCGTAGCAATCATAAATTACCCATCTCTCACCACAATTCGCACCACACATCCATCGTACACAGAAATCTCTCTAGTGCCGCAGCCTTGCAAGGAGAAAGGAGAGGAGACCCTTGGAGCCGTGCCCTGCCATTCAAGCTTGGATTGTTGGAATGTTCTTAGGTGTATTCTATCTTTTGTTTTCAATGTTTAATTTAAGTTATCTTTTGTTTAAGTGTAAACATGAGGAACTAAACTCGTTTTAGCTAGAGGTGGATTCAAAACCATGAACATATATGTGATATATATTGATTTACTCTAGTTATTGTTTTGTAAAACATGAATGCGATTTACTTATCTGTTTGATTGATAACTTATTCTTGTATGCTGATTAAGGATGCATACTTAGTTTGCATGCATGAATTTGATGCTAAAATATAAGGGAATTTCACCTAATCGTTATGAACTTATATTTATAGGTAGTGGAAGTCACTAGTCATGATTGTGTTAAGTAAATCCATGGCAGGAGTATCATGTAGTTCATAGTTACGAATATCATGTCAATGCTTATGATTTTCATAGAACTTAATGATCTTTGATATGTATCTCTATCATGCTGTTCATATAGGGAACTTGATAAGAATAATTTGATTGCGAAGCTAAGTCCAATTCAATGAAATTAGGAAAATCTGAGAGTTAATTTGTGCAGTTCACAATTAATTTGGGGCATTGTCATTCATGGTTTATAGGAATAATAACTGGAAATCGATTTGTATGCATATGTGTCATGTGTGGAGATGAACCCTCTAGCTAGCCATTCACCCATTAAAACGCCCAATTTCGTCCAAAGTTGTTTAGAGTCTTTAAATCTGTTTGCTTTTACTTTAAATTTGTCAAAAACCACTTCCCCCTTTATATTTCGTGTCTTTTAGTTAGAATCTGTTCAAACTAGTTTGTTTTTAGTGTTTTGAGTCAAGTTAAGTTAGATTTTCGTCCAAAGTCACCCTTACACTATGTTTGGGTGAAAAAATTTAAGATTACTAAGGAATTTAAAAATGACAGAAATTGAAATGACGAGATTTTATTTTGTAGAATTTATAAATTTTCTTGTTTGATTAACTAAAAGAACAATGGAATTGAATACGAATTTGTTATTTTTAAACTCTCAATCATAGAAATTGAGAAATGACACCTATTTACATGGAATTTGAACTTGGGATTTGGAGGTCCCAATTTCCAAGTTTTTTTTCCATGCGGAAATTCTAAGTTTCTATGTTTATGAATCCAAACAAGAGAATTGGTGCCTGTCAATTTATAAATTCTAACTTTTACCAAAACTCCATATTTATTTCCCTTGTCCAAACATAGTGGTTTCTGTTTTGAGTCAATTTGCTTGTTTTGTGCTGTTTTGAGTCATTCTAGTTTGTTTTGAGTTATTAGAGTCTAGTTTTCTGTTTTTGAGTCTAGTTTAGTGTAATTGAGTCTAATTTAAGTAGATTAGCAGTCCTTCATAATCCTCGGCCTAGAATGATTCCTACTTTCACATACTACAACTATAAAAAATAAGGTTTAATTTGTGTGTTAGTTTCTATCACATCATAAATTACGACCCATGCCCCTCGATTCTAACCATTAATAACCGACCCACGTTAACCACTACAGGACAAAAATCATAGAACAAACCATTTTGCATAATCATTTTCAGATTTATAGTTTTTTGTTTTTGTTTGGTTTTGTTTTGTTTTGTTTTTTTTTTTTTGTTTACAAAAAACACTTTAGGATTTTGTGAATAAAAACAAAAACAGTTTCGCATGCATTATCAGTTTCGGGAAAATCAATTTCAGTGTTTCAGATGCTCAGTTTCTCTTTTTTAGTTTATGTGTAAACTCATTCTTCAACTACATCTAGTTATAAAATGATTATGCATCTACCATTATGCATCTATGTTTTTGTGTGTAAAATATTACTCATCTATCCTTTGTCTGTAAAGTGATTCTAAGTATATTTTTTAGCATTTCTAAGATCATTTTATGTCAAAGTGATTCTGCACATACCTATGTGTGTACAATGATTCTACACCTACCTGTTGTGTGTATATTGATTCTCCACCTACCTAGTATGTGTAAGTTGATTTTGCTACTACATATATGCGTAAATTGATATTGCTACTACCTTTTATGTGTAAACTGAATGATTCTGCTATAACTGATACTGCATACTAATTTTGCTATAACTAATGTTGCATACTGATGCTGCATACCGATTATGCTATAACTAATGATGCACACTGATTATGCTATAACTGATGTTGCATATTGATTATGCTATAACTGATGCTGCAATAATTGATTATGCATAAGCTTATCATGTGTAAAACTAATTCCTAATTGTCCATACACCGATTATATTCTGTATATGAACTTCAACAGAGACAAAAATGATCATGTCAAGATGAATTCGTTGAAGCACAATATGGGAGAACAATAAAACGAACAAATGAGAGTTCAAAACAAAAATCTTCATACCTCTTCTAAATCACGAACACTACACCCTGCTTGTGTTGGACACAGAGAAGATGCATGTTCATTTTCACAACTCCACTAGAAAAAATCTTCGAGAAGATGAAATGAACATCCACAATGAAAATGCAAATAAAGTAGCAAGTAAAAATTTACTCATACCATGAACAAATGCATATAAAAGAAAATAAATTCAATATCACTTACTTATATTTTTAGCGATTCGCTAGTACATTTTTCAACCTACACTTAATGTGTGGGTAAAAATAGCTGAACAATGTATAATAGTAGAGATAGATTTTTCCATTTACCATTGAATGAAAGGGGAAATCAACAAATGACTAGATTCAAAAAAGCCCTGCAAATGCAACTTTTGGGATGGATGAAGATAAACAATGTCCAATATAGCTTGGCTCGTAAGTATAATTGTGTCTTTGGATTGTTTTAATAGGATTAATTGTAGACATAAAAAATTCGGTGAAATAAATGTTGACCAATGCATTAAAATTACAACCTCCATTCATTTCACCAACATCATACACTTCCTTCACCTACAGCCTCTACTCATTTCACCTACATCATCCACTTACTTCACCAAAAAAAAAAAAAAAGGATGGTGGTGGTTCATTCTCAAAGTCTATAAATAGGCTTTTCCATCAAGGGATCAAAGAAGGAATTGACATATACATTTTTACTCCCAAATTGGAAGAGAATTCCCCAAATCCTTGAAGCTTTGAAACTCGAAAAGTTTTCAAGCATCCAACCTCCCAAATTCCTAAGAATCCCGAAGGATCAAGAAAGCTCTCTTTGTTCTTCGTCAAATTGATGTGTTAAAAACTAACACACAAATTAAACCCTTTAATTATGCAATCGTAGTACGAGTCAGTAGGGATCATTCTATTTCGGGGATTAAAAGGGATGCAAATCAACACAAATTAAACTAGCATTGAGGAAGCGCTACAATTGCCAAAGAAGATGCGAAGAGCACTAGTAGCGGTCTTTGCAAGTCCCGGAGACCATGAAGTGCAAGAAAGCAAGGATAAAGGCTTGAAGCTTCAGCCACATGTTGTGCCGTCCATGATGCAATCAACTTCACTGACGAAGACTTACTGTTGGGATCAAAGCCTCACAACCGTCCTCTCTTCGTCTCGGGGTACGTAAGGGAGCACAAAGTCAACCGTATGCTTGTAGATGGTGGGTTGGCCATAAACATCATGCCAAAGTCAACAATGATCACAATCAGCATCAAGATGGATGAACTGCCCCTAAGCCGTCTGCTGATCCAGGGTTTTAACCAAGGAGGACAAAGGGCGATGGGCATGATCTGAGTGGAGATGACCATTGGTGAACTAAAATCAAGCACAATATTCTACGTGATTAATGCAAGAACTTCCTACAACTTGCTCTTAGGAAGGCCTTAGATCCATGGGAATGGAGTAGTGTCATCCACTATCCACTAATGCTTAAAATTCTACCGGGAATGAGTAAAGGTGATCTAAGGTGATACCAAGCCATTCACCAAAGCCGAATCATACTTTGCAGACGCTAAGTTCTACATGGATGAAGACATGGTGCCCGAAGCTCTTCCAGAAGAGATCAAATCCACGAGCAAAATAGCACCTAAAAAGCAGGAGTGGCAAACCATGCCCAAGAAGCAAGAAGGGCAAGCTGTGCCATCTTCAAGCAAAAACGATGACGAGCTTGCTAATCTTGTAATAACCAAAGGGAGTAGGACACCTTCAAAAGGACCGAACACACTCATATTCCGATACATCCCAATTTCAAGAAGAAAGAATGGTCAATCCCCGTTTGAAACTAGAGCAAGCAAAGCCGATACGCAGTGGCACAAGGATAATGTGAAATTGCTCAAGACGAATGCAGTTTTGCCTCTGACACAGCTAGGCGACGCTAAGATTGCAAGACTACCACAAGGCTTCATAAAAAGCTCTGCCAAAGGGGATGGAACCAAGCTTTCTTCCAACCAATGGAACCGAGGAAGGTTTTGATCCAAATGCCTACAAATTTATGTCGAAGGCTACGTACAACTTCGCTTCCTCTTTGAATCTTGGAAAGAAGGTTTCAAACACCGTCAATGACAAAGAACGTAACCTCACCAAGACTCAAAAGAAGTTGAAGGAGCATGGTTACGGAGTTGACAATAGCAAAGTTGGACTTGGCTTTACAGCAAATACAACCTTGATGATTTCAAGCAAAGCGAAAAACGCTAGTGCTCAATATGTCAGCGTGAACATTGAGCAAGATCAAGAAGAGCCCAAACCCGCCCCTCAGACATTAGTCTTCAATAGGATGAGTCGTTCAAGACCTAGAATTTCAGTGCTTAATTGCATTGGTGGTCAAAACCGAACCTCCGTCTTCAAGAGGCTTAATGCCCCAATATCCCAAAGCTCTATTTTCGAAAAGTTATCAAAGCCTAATTATAGGAGCATATTTATGATACTTATTTATATTGTTTCCTTGCATTTAGTTAGCTAATTACTACTTATTATAGTGTTTTAAGAAATTTTCGTGTGTTTGTAGGTCCTAATGACAAAATTGGCAAGAAAAGGCAATTTTGAGCCTTTTAGAGCAGTTTTGGGCTTATTATGGATAGACTGCATATGGAGCAAGGTGGATGGACGAATTTTAAGTCAAAAGAGGCTAGGAACATGCTACAAATCTGGAGAAACAAGTTCAAGACAAAGAAGATAAGGAAAGAGCAAGAAACATGGAACATTATCCAAACCTTATCCTATCTTATCTTATCCTAATCTTTTGCTACCTTAATTCCAGCTGCAAAGAGGACTTAATTTCACATTAGAACACCTAGATATATGGTTCTAGAACACCCTATCTGTTCCTAAATAGGTGCCGCACCCTTTATCCCTTCTAGAAGTCCAATTTTTACCACAAAACACATTGTTTCTAGAATCCCAAGAAAGGTGGTGCCTCTCCCTCTTCTAGAAGCTCTAGAACCTGCAATCCTTTTCCTTTTTCTCCGTGGTCTTTGCCATGGAACCCTAGTCCTTTTTCCCCTAAGGTTGTGCAAACCTTTTCCCACCTGATTTCTATCACATCCTAATCTGATTTCCTTACGGTTTTAGCCGTGTACCCTAGCATATATATACATGCTTATGCTGCAGAAATCATCCATCCATTCACTCATTCATTCATTCATACATTCAGCCATCAAACATCATAATTCACACCATATCACCCTAGTGCCACAAGCAAGGAAGGAAGGAGAAGAGGAGTGTTGTGCAATCTGCCATCCAAAGAGGGTTCAAAATCTACCATTGGAGTGTGGAGTGTTTCTGGGTGCTTTCTATCCTAGTTTTAGTTCAATGTTTATTTTAACTTGGTTTTCAATTATGATAAACATGTGGAACTAATTTCTTAATAGTTGGAGGTGAATTTGAAGCCATGATTATATGTTTTATATGAATTGATTACATCCAGTTATTATTTCTTTAGTCTTGAATGTGATTTGCTTATCTGAGTTATTAAAACTTGTTTATGTATGTTGATTGAGGGTCGACACTTAATTTGCATGCATGAATTTGATGCTAGAGTACAAGGGAGTTTCACGTAATAGTTATTTGCTTATATTCACAAGTAGTGGAGGTTGCTAGTCACAATCGTGTTAAGTGAATCCTTGGCATGAGTCTCATGCGTTTCATAATGATGAATGCCTTGTCAATGCTTATGATTTTCATAGAACTTAGTGACTTTTGATATGTATCTCTATCATGCGTTTCATATAGGGAACTTGAGAAAGATAATTTGGTTGTAATGCGTAGTCATTCAATTCAATGAAATAAGGAAAATCTGATGGTTGATTGTGCGATGCAATTAACTTGGGGTGTTGTCATTCATAGTCTAGGAATAATAACTGGAAATTGGTTTATATGCATATGTCATGTGTGGAGAAGGACCCTCTAACTAGCCTTTCACACTTTTTAATTCACCAAATTTGTTTTTACAAAGTGTTTTATGCAAAGTTTCTGTTTTAAGTTTTAAATTCGTCAAAAACAATCCCCCTTTCATTTAGTCTTGTTATTTGAGTCAAAATCTGTTTTCTTTTAGTCTTTTAAGTCAAGTTAAGTTTTATTTTTGTGAAAATCACTTGTTAGGTCTAGAATTGAGTCTTTTTGATTGTTTGTTGCTGTTTTGAGTGTTTTAAGTTAGTTTAGAGTCTATAGAGTCTAGTTTAGTGTTTTTAAGTCCTATTTGTGTTGATTAGCATCCCTAGTTAATCCCCTTTCTAGAACGATCCCTACTTACATATATACTACAATTGTCAACAATAGGGTTTAATTTGTGTGTTAAGTTAATTTTCACATCAAATTTTGGCGCCGTTGCCGGGGATTAGCAAACTTGCTAATCCCTTTTTGTTTGTGTCGTGTCAAGGTGTGTCTTAAGGTCAAGTGTGTCGTGTGTTTCTTTGTGTCTTTTTGTTTGTGTTTGCCGTACCCTTTAAGAGTGGTTGCTGATTTGTTTGTTTCTTTGTTTCAGGTAGTAGTTTATGACTCGTAGTTCTCAACCTATTCGTGCAAACATCTTGGAGTTTGACGACGATTTTGAGCGAACTTTGAGAAGAAAAAGGAAGCAACCAGAACCTAATCCACCTAGTTCAAGTTTCGAGTCCGAATCTGAATTTGAAGAAGAAGAAAGCATGGCTGCGGACAATCGAACAATCAAAGAACTTTCAGCCTCGGGGTTGGACAATGCCGTGCCTATTTGCATTCAATACCCTAGGGCAGCTCCGAACAAGACCGATGAGTTTGAATTGAAGTCAAGCTTGCTGCATCATATTCCCAAGTACCAAGGGCTGTCCCTGGAAGATCCAAACAAGCATTTGAAGGAATTTAAAGTAGTATGCTCGAGTATGACACCCATTAATGTAGATGGCAATATTCTGAAGATGAAAGCCTTTCCATTCTCTCTTTTGGAAAAGGCTAAGGATTGGCTCTATGAATTGGCGCCCGGAACCGTTACTTCTTGGGAAAGTATGAAATGAGCTTTTTTAGAGAAATTCTTCCCAACTTCAAGAGTAATTTTTTTGAGGAAGAAGATTATCGAAATCCAATAAAACCAAGAAGAATCCTTTCCAACATATTATGAGCGCTTCAAAGCCCTTGTTGCATCTTGCCCACAACACCAAATGAAAGAAGAGCTTCTAATTCAATACTTTTATGAAGGACTCCTTCCAATTGAGAGACAAATGCTAGATGCCTTGGCAGGGGGTGCTTTGGTTAACAAAACACCGGTGGCTGCCAAAGTCTTAATTGCAAATCGAGCCTTGAATGCACAACAATACGAAGGTGTTGGACAAAGAGACACCCCACGGCAGCAAGTCCATAAGGTAAGTTCAATAGCCAAAATTCAATCTCAATTAGCTAACCTCACTATGCTTGTATCTCAGGTTGCCGAAGGATGCAAAATGCAAGGAATTACACCAAGTGTGTGTGGCATGTGCTCTATGCAAGGGCACCTCAACGATCAATGTCTTCAATTGATAGAGAATGGAGGATGGGAAAGCGTCAATGCCATAGGTTATCAAGGCCAAAATCAACAAAGGAATGATCCATACTCAAATACATACAATCTGGGATGAAGAGATCTCCTAAATTTCAAGTAGAGGGAGCCTCAACAACCTCAACCACAAGGAGGAATTCGACAGGCACCCCCTGGGATATATCAAAGGCCATTCGCACAATTTCAACCTCAATAAAAAACTGCCCAATAAAACTCAGGTTTACTAATTGATATTGATCAAACTATTCAATTACTAACTTCTATATCACAGGGAATACAAAATCAAAATAATAGAATAGCGAACCAAGAAAAGGAGATGAGTGACACGAAGAAGCAAATAGGGTAGATTTCAGAGTTCCTTGGGTAGTTTCGAGAGCAGGGCAAACTTCCTAGTTTAACTGTTGTGAATCTGAAGGGTGGTTTTGAAACCTCTAAGGCTATCACCTTGAGAAGTGGCAAGGAAGTTGGAATCAACCCCAAACCATCCAAAGAAAGTCAAAAAGAGGGGGAAAAGCCGTTGCAAGAAGAAGAACAGGGAGCAAAGGCCACGACAAGGGAAGCCAAAACCTTGCCGCGGCCCCTTAGTGCACCAAAACTGTCCCAAACCACCAAGGTAAGTCCAAATTCGAATTTTTCTAGTTTTATTCCACTAAATGTGCCCTTTCCTAGTAGGTTTATGCAATCTAAGAAAGAGCAGGATGAAAAAGACATTCTGGAGACATTTAGGAAGGTGCATGTCAATATCCTGCTCCTTGATGCTATAAAGCAAATCCCGAAGTACGCTAAGTTTTTTAAGAAGCTTTGTACAACAAGGAAACGAATTTGGGAGAAAGAGGTGGTACATGTAAGTGAGAATGTCTCTGCAATGTTGCAAAGAAAGCTGCCACCTAAATGCAAAGATCCAGGTAGTTTCACTATCCCTTATGGTACATGTAAGTGAGATGTATGATTTATGTGCCAAAGAAAGAATTAGGCACGGGAAAAAAAAAACGTGAAAAAGAAAGATAAAAGAAAGAAAAAGAGTTAAAAATAAGTGACAATGAACTCACAAGTGTTGATTGTTGAAGAAAGGGTCCAAACGTTTGAATCTAGCCCTAAGTGTTGTGTGAAGTTTCCCTTGGTGTTCAAAGTTGATTTTTGCATTCAAAAGTGGATTCTAAGTGTTTATTTCATTACTTTGCTTACTATTGCTTTAAGAACTTTTGTTTATCCTTACCTTTCTTTGTTAGCCAATACTTTAGCCCCGTTACAACCCTTAGACTTCGATCTTGATTGTTATGTGTTTCAATATGTGGAGTTTAAAATTCATACGAGCATATGGTATCCCTGGTTCTTGCGTCTAAGTAGTGGCATTCTATTCATGAGATCATATACATATTAATAATTCCAGAAATTGCCTTCTTTGATTATAACTTATGTGAGTGCGAGTTTACATATTTTCATCAATCTTCTCACATATACCTAGTGTAGGAAGTGTAGTCAGAAAATCTGTGTGAAAATAAAGAGTGCATCCGATGAGGATTTGAGGGAATTCTCTAAGGCATGTTACTACATTCAAAATCATGTTTTAATTGATTAAATGCGAGCTAGTGAGTGATGACTATTGTTAAGTACATGCTCGAGGGTAGGGACAACTAAAATCTATGGGAGTAGTAATCTTTAATATGTTATGTTGCATTGGAAATCCTTGAGGTAAATGTTGGAAGGTCTAGATTGTGTTTTGTTTGTTTTGTTTATTTTATTTTGCTCGAGGACTAGCAAAAGCAAAGTACAGGGGAATTTGATAGGAGCGTATTTATGCTACTTAGTTATGTTGTTTCCTTGCACTGAGTAAGCTAATTACTACTTATTATAGTGTTTTAAGCTATTTTCGTGTGTTTGTAGGTCCTAATGACAAAGTTGCCAAGAAAAGGCAGTTTTGAGCCTTTTAGAGGAGTTTTGGGCTTATTATGGATAGACTGCATATGGAGCAAGGTGGATGGACGAATTTTAAGTCAAAAGAGGCTAGGAACATGCTAGAGAAACAAGTTCAAGACAAAGAAGATAAGGAAAGAGCAAGAAACATGGAACATTATCCAAACCTTATTCTATCTTATCCTATCCTAATCTTTTGCTACCTTAATGCCAGATGCAAAGAGGACTTAATTTCACATTAGAACACCTAGATATATGGTTCTAGAACACCCTATCTGTTCCTAAATAGGTGCCGCACCCTTTATCCCTTCTAGAAGTCCAATTTCTACCACAAAACACATTGTTTCTAGATTCCCTAGAAAGGTGGTGCCTCTCCCTCTTCTAGAAGCTCTAGAACCTGCAATCCTTTTCCCTTTCCTCCGTGGTCTTTACCGTGGAACCCTAGTCCTTTTTCCCCTAGGGTTATGCAAACCTTTTCCCACCTGATTTCTATCACACCTTAATATGATTTCCCTATGGTTTCAGCCGTGTACCCTAGCATATATATACATCCTTATGCTGCAGAAATCATCCATCCATTCCCTCATTCATTCATTCATACATTCAGCCATCAAACACCATAATTCACACCACATCACCCTAGTGTCGCAAGCAAGGAAAGAAGGAGAAGAAGAGTGCCATGCAATCTGCCATCCAATGAGGTTTCAAAATCTGCCATTGGAGTGTGGAGTGTTTCTGGGTGTTTTCTATCCTAGTTTTAGTTCAATGTTTATTTTAACTTGGTTTTCAATTATGATGAACATGTGGAACTAAAATCTTTATAGTTGGAGGTGAATTTGAAGCCATGATTATATGTTTTATATGAATTGATTACATCCAGTTATTATTTCTTTAGTCTTGAATGTGATTTGCTTATCTGAGTTATTAAAACTTGTTTATGTATGTTGATTGAGGGTCGACACTTAATTTGCATGCATGAATTTGATGCTAGAGTACAAGGGAGTTTCACGTAATAGTTATTTGCTTATATTCACAAGTAGTGGAGGTTGCTAGTCACAATCGTGTTAAGTGAATCCATGGCATGAGTCTCATGCGTTTCATAGTGATGAATGCTTTGTCAATGCTTATGATTTTCATAGAACTTAGTGACTTTTGATATGTATCTCTATCATGCGTTTCATATAGGGAACTTGAGAAAGATAATTTGGTTGTAATGCGTAGTCATTCAATTCAATGAAATAAGGAAAATCTGATGGTTGATTGTGCGATGCAATTAACTTGGGGTGTTGTCATTCATAGTCTAATGGAATAATAACTGGAAATTGGTTTATATGCATATGTTATGTGTGGAGTAGGACCCTCTAACTAGCCTTTCACCCTTTTTAATTCACCAAATTCGTTTTTGGAAAGTGTTTTATGCAAAGTTTCTGTTTTAAGTTTTAAATTCATCAAAAACAATCCTCATTTCATTTAGTCTTGTTATTTGAGTCAAAATCTATTTTCTTTTAGTCTTTTGAGTCAAGTTAAGTTTTATTTTCGTCAAAATCACTTGTTAGGTCTAGAATTAAGTCTTTTTGATTGTTTGTTGCTGTTTTGAGTGTTTTAAGTTAGTTTAGAGTCTATAAAGTCTAGTTTAGTGTTTTTAAGTCCTATTTGTGTTGATTAGCATCCCTAGTTAATCCCCAGTCTAGAACGATCCCTACTTACATATATACTACAATTGTCAATAATAGGGTTTAATTTGTGTGTCAAGTTATTTTCACATCACCTAAGAAACAAAGCAACACGACTAGCTCTCTTCCGCAACGGTCAACTTTGGAAAAACTTGAAGATAATAAAAAGCCTTCTAGAAAGAAGGAGACAACGCTAAAGGAAGAAAAGCTCGACGAGCTAGCAGAAAAGGGCGGCGTTCAAAGCTTGATTCCTTCAAGGATGAAGTGCCAAGCAATCTTGGAGGTTGACACAAATAGACCATTGAAAGTAAGAAGGCGCACCATCATCCACACCAGACAATCTTCATGCCAACATGCTTGAAAAGACATCACTAAAGAGGAGGTCCAAGATGTTTTCCACATCACGATCCAATAAGGCAAAGAAGACGAAATCCCCAAAGAAGATGTCACTGCTACACCACCACAACTAGAAGATAGGGGGCAAGCCACGGTTGATGATCTCAAGGAACTCAACTTAGGCACAAACGAAGAACCAAAGCCTATCTTTGTAAGTGCACTATTAAGTGCAGACTAGATAGATTAGTATTACCAACTGCTATTAAAGTACAAAGATGTCTTTGCTTGGACCTATAAAGAAATGCCCGGCCTTGACCTTTTCGTCACTGTGCATCATCTTGCAGTCAAGCCTGGAATGCGACCGGTAAAGCAAACTCAAAGATGCTATCGATCCGAGCTTATCCCACAAATTGAGGCCGAGATTGACATGTTAATTGAAGTAGGCTTCATTCGAGAGGTGCAGTACCCCAAGTGGATCTCCAACATCATCATTGTCCTTAAGAAATCTGGACAAATATGTGTTTGTGTAGACTTTCGGGACCTCAACGACGCTTGCCCGAAGGAAGACTTCCCCATGCCAATCATCGAAATCATGGTGGAAGCAACCACTGGCCATGAAGCATTATCATTCATGGACTACTCTTCCAGATACAATCAAATTCGCATGGCCCTCGAAGACGAGGAACTAACAGCCTTTCGCACTCCAAAAGGTATCTACTGCTACAAAGTGATGCCCTTTGGTCTGAAGAACTCTAGAGCTACATATCAACACGCAATGCAGAAAATCTTCAATGACATGCTACACAAAAGCGTAGAATGTTACGTAGATGATATGGTGGTCAAAACAAGTAAAAGATCAGATCATTTGAAGGATTTGCAAATAGTGTTCGAAAGGCTGCGAAAATACAACCTAAAGATGAACCCGTTAAAGTGTGCATTTGGCATCATCTCTAGAAAGTTCCTCGACTTCATTGTCAAGCACCGTGGTATTAAAGTGGACCAATCAAGATCAAGGCCATTCAAAGCAAACCTGAGCCAAGAAACCTGCACGAGCTGAAAAGTCTACAAGAATGGCTAACCTTCATCAAACGCTTCATCTTCAACCTCACAGGGCGTTGTCAACCATTTAAGTCAACTCATGAAGAAGGATGTTCTGTTCGTATGGGACAAAGCATGCCACAAAGCTTTTGAAAGCATAAAAAAGTATTTATCAAGTCCACTTATCCTCAGGGTGCTTGTGCTTGAGAAACTACTTGTATTGTAAATCGCTACTCAGGAAAGTTCAGTTGGAGCACTCTTGGCATAAAAGATTGAATCCCAGAAAAAATGAGTGTTTTACTACCTCAGTTGAACATTCACCGGTGTTGAGTTGAACTACTCCCCTATAAAAAAGATGTGCCTTGCCTTGGTGTTCGCCATTCAGAAGCTCAGACATTACATGCATGCTTACACCATCCACCTGGTTGCTAAAGCTGACCGGGTCAAATACGTCATGTTCAAACCAGTCTTGACAGGGCAACTCGCTAAATGGACTTTTCTTCTTAATCAAGATGAGATCATATACGTCCCAGCTAAAGCCGTCAAGGGACAAGCGCTTGCAGACTTCCTTGCTGCTCACCCAATCCCAGCTGATTGGAAAATTTGAAACGACTTACCTGATGATGAGGTGTTCCACATCAACATCTTCCCGACATGGACGATGTCTTTCGATGGATCCGCAAGAGTAGACAGAGAGGGGGCAGAAGTAGTATTCATGTTGCCTCAAAGGAAAATACTACCTTATTCGTTCCAACTAAGCGAATTATGCTCCAACAACGTCGCTGAGTACCAAACACTAATCATCGGGTTCCAAATGACATTCAAGATGGAAATTACAACCCTTTAGGTATATGGCGACTCCAAGTTCATAATCAATCAACTTTTGACTGAATATGAGGTGAGGAAAGATGATCTCGTCCCATACTTCTGGCTAGTAACTCAATTGCTACAAAAGTTTGAAGCCGTAACACTAGAACATGTGCCAAGAAAAGAAAATCAAATGGCAGACGCTCTCACCAACCTAGCCTCGAGTATGACATTAGGAGAAGACAAAGCTGCAGACGTGCCAGTTTGCCAAAGATAGGTGATCCTGCTTGTCACTAAAATGCTACTGGATGATGCAAATGTCATCTTAGTACTTCCAATCAATGCTGAAGAGTGGAGACAACCATTGATCGACTATTTGGAGCATGGTAAGCTATTAGATGATCCTAAACAGCGCTCTGAAATATGTCGACGAGCACCTCGATTCCTCTATTACAAAGGAACACTCTACTGGTGTTCTTTTGAAGGAGTACTTCTGAGATGCCTAGGTGAGGAAGAAACTAATCAAGCCATGGAAGAAGTATACTTAAACGTATGCGGGGCACATTAGTCTAGACCAAAGCTACATTTCCAACTCAAAAGAATGGGTTACTACTGGTCAAGCATGGTGAAGGATTGTCTGGAACATGCCAAAAGGTGCCAAGCCTGCTAATGCCATGGCAACTTCATACATTAACCGCCTAAACCATTACACCCTACAGTTGCTGCATGGCCGTTCAATGCATGGGGATTGGACGTCGTAGGGCCGATTGCACCAAAGTCATCTGCAAGAGAAGCTTACATCCTTGCTGCAGTAGATTACTTCTCTAAGTGGGCTAAAGCCATACCCCTAAGGGAAGTCAAGAAGGTAACTGTCGTCTGTTTCATCAAGGAGCATATCATTACCCGATGTGGTGTGCCTCACTACATCATCATTGACAATGGAAAATAGTTCTCCAACTGACTCGTGGATAGCTCTGCGACAAATACAAATTCAAACAACACAAGTCTTCCATGTATCATGTTCCGGCCAAGGGTCTTGCAGAAGCATTCAACAAAACATTGTGCAACCTTTTGAAGAAGGTGATCGGCCGAACAAAGAGAGACTGGCACAAGAGAATAAGTGAAGCACTTTGGGCATATAGGATGCCACATAGGACTCCTACCCCTGCTACGCCTTATTCTCTCGTGTATGGCGTGGAAGTTGTCCTACCTGTCGAAAGTCAAATCCCCTCACTAAGGATGGCTATACAAGAAGGCTTGACTGATGAAGAGAATGCAAAGTTGCGTCTTCAAGAGCTGGAAGCGCTGGATGAGAGAAGGCTCGAAGTTCAGCAGCACTTAGAGTTTTATCAAGCACGACTCTCCAAGGCTTTCACCAGGAAAGTTCACCCTTATTCTTTTCAGGTGGGAGATCTTATCCTTGCATTGCGTAGACCTATCATCATAACTCACAAGCCAAAAAGCAAGTTCACATCAAAGTGGGATGGACCTTACGCAATACAAGAAGTCTACAATAACGGCGCCTACTTAATCATGGTAGAAGATGGATTGAAGATCGGCCTCATCAATGGCAAATTCTTGAAGCGCTACTACCCCTAAAACAAACACACCATGCTCGTCAGCCTGTAAGAGCATAAACTGTATACAGCACACAAAAAATATATGAATATACCAAAAAAAAAAAATGTATTTAGACTACGTTATGACTTGATCTCTTCTTTGGAAGAGTACGTAGGCAGCTCGAACATTCAACTTCGAGTTCAGTCATATCGAAATAAAAAATAAGGTTTTATTAAAAGCTCGATTAATGAAAGTCAATTTCATTACAATATATATATATATATATATATATATATTTGATGACTTGATCTCTTCATGGGAAGGGTATGTAGGCAGCTTGAACAATTAACTTTAAGTTCAGTTACATCAAAAAAAAAAAAAAAAAAAAAGAAGGTGTACATTTTAAAGGGGGTCTTTTTACACTTAGGACGACCCGAGCCAAATCAAAGAAAACCAAAGTTGAGATCCACAAAAAGAGCAGCCCAAATGCCGGGCCCATCCCTTCTCAAACATACAATTGTTTTGAGCTTGCTGTGCAAGGAGCTCTGCTTCTTTTCCCTCTATGCCTAGGCCTTGCTCTTAAAACCCAATCCGCATTTTCTCCTCCATCTGTGCCTTCGACCTGCAGCTCACCACACGCCATGGGCCGGCTCAGTGCCATCATCAATTCTACTTCGTAGCAGAACCTCGCCAAATTTGTCACCATCATCATCATCGCTAGCCACCCAGCACCAAAAGTTGCAGTTAAGAATGGTTTTACATCACCGAAGATTTCAACAAAAGGCGCTGATCAGATTCAAACCAATCTAAAAAAGAAGAGCGATTGAATGGGTGCCTAAAGAAGTTTGGAAGTTCGATTCACATGGGGAGCAACGCCTACTCATTGTGCGCAAAAATGGTTCGAGGTTTGCCGACAACACAAGGATGGTTTTAAACAAGGCAATAGCAGCCATGGATGTACGAATGCGCCACCGAGAATCTCTGCTCCTACTTCGTCCGTTTCCTGAAGGCCATAATAATTTCCTCTTCTTCTTCGAGGCCACCATGCTTGCCCTGGAAAATCAACGTGGCACCCCTCTGCGAGCTTAACATGCTCAAGAACCGTACTGGGTCTACAATGGCTGGAGCTCTTGGTGGCTTCAATACACATGCCAGATACATCATCTCTGCAATCTACATTACTGCCTACCAAGACCCAGCTCAGAATGTGGAGAGATCTCACTACATTACCGTGATGGAACCCATCAACGGTGGACAAGATCTTCAGGTGTCTATTACCATGCCTTCCATCGAGGTTGGTACGGTTGGAGGTGGGACATAACTTGCATCGCTGTCCTAGCTTGTCTAAACCTGCTTGGAGTGAAGGGTGCTAACAGAGAACCACCAGGATCTTAGCCATCAGCGCTGCCATTGAAGACAACGGCTCTGGCAGCCTTCTCTTCTTTCAGCAGCAACCTCTGGGACACGGTTGCGATCGTCCGGAATCCACAATGATCCCTTCACTTCCCACAAATGCGAGCCGCGACGTCTGCTCCCTTGTCTGCAAGCATTGTCTCGCCCCCAAGCGGCCTTGAGCACTTTCAGCTCGCCCAAGCTTCATCATGCTTCTTCGTCATCCTCAACACCATTGCACACTCAACTGTAAATCCAAATGACGTCGCAGACACCAGCACTGCCACAGGTATTCCGTAACTCCTTCTTGCTGTTGAAGTAGACCAAGTCACCATCTCATCTGCTTACGTCGTTCGTAGTGATCAGCTTGCTGTCAACTCCTTCTCCCCAACCGCATCGGCAACATCAGCACGGGCAACTAGCTTCTTGACTCAAAGCTCAGCAGCGGCAGTGCAACAGCCCTCGTACAGCAACCCTCATGCAGCAACAAACAGTGGCAAAACACAGCAACGTCACCTCCAAGGGAAAATTGTGACAAAAGGCACTACACAGCAAAATATCGCTGCAGTCTTTTGCATAGCATCGCACGGTAGCGCACCACCAAGGGAAAACAGTGACCAAAAGGCACTACACAACGAAGCCCTACTGCAGTCTTTTACACAGCACCACAAGGTAAAAAGTGATGCACTGCAACAAGGTCCAAGCACCAAAACTCATGGCAATGTCACCATTGAGGGAAAACTGGGACCAAAAGGCACTAAGCAACATAACAACGCTACAGTGTTTTGCACAACACCATATGGTAAAAAGTGACACACTGCAACAAGCAACAAACTCCCAACTCCAAGCTCGACTCCAACTCTCCGCCCATCTTCGTCCTTCTCTGAAAAACTTTCATTCCATCCCCTATATATATATACACATATATTATGTATATATATTAAACTAAAAAAAAAACAAAAATGAGGGTACGTCAGTGGTGCTTCAGGCACCAAGTTAAAATATATATATATATATATATATAAATGGTGGAATCTTGGTAGACGGCACCATGACAAAAACAAAAAAGAAGAATTATAAAGGTTATGGTGCGTGCTCCTATTAGCAAGTAAAAAAAAAAAAGGACGGTGGCGACAGAATAATTGAAAAGTAGAAAGTAGGGGAAGGATGGTGCATCAGGCACTAAAAAAAAAAAAAAAGGGAAGTAACACATCTTAGTGAGATATATGCTTTAATTGTACTTAACACAATGCATTGAATAAAATAAAGCTCGTCTATTAATATCTCTGGGAAATTACAAATATGTACACAAAAAGCAAAAGACAAAAAAAAAAAAAACAAAAACAAAAAAAAAACAAGAAAAAAAAAAACAAAAAAAAGGAAAGAAAGAAAGAAGAGGGAGCCTTCACAAAAGTTGCTCACATGACGCTTCAGTACTTGGCAGAACTCCAGGAAGAAGAGGCACTATAGGTTGATTATTCGGTGCCCAACACTTGATCAAACTTCAGATGACGAATGCAAAAAGTGCCTCTGGAATGCAGCCACAAACCTTTGGTGGTGACTTTGAATCCAACCTTCGGAGTCCTACAACTAATCAAGCTTCCTCTTCATGCTCGTCGAATAATTATTTGCAAGCATGTGCCAATCTATATTCTCGTGCTTGAGCTATCTAATCTCTTGTTTAAGATTTGCCACCATGGTAGTCAATGATTCAACTTGGTGAGTTCGAGCAAGTAGACGTTGACCTATATTAGACACAGAGCCCGCACATTAGACATTGAGAGCCAGGGAGTCTTAGACAGCCAACTCATTGGACCGTCTTGAAAACAGCTTATTATCTCTAGGAGTAAGGAAGTTCCTAGCTACTACCGTAGCCGTTGTTGCATCCCCCATCACGGAGTCTTCAATTATAAGAGGGCCATTCGAAGATAAGAAGGATGGGCCCCTTATATTACCCTAACGAGGCGTGCCTGTATCGCTTCTGAGACTTAAATCTAAGCAAATGTTAGAAGGGTAGGCCATTTTCAAAAAAAAAAAAAAATGGTTGGATGGAGTAAAATCTCAGAAATACACCAGACACAATTTTCATGAGCGGGCAATCTTCAAAGTGTGCATGTTGGATGTGATCGATACTTCTGTAAAAGGAGAGGCAACACAACCACCAATTCAAAAATTGAAGAGACACCACTCTCCGAATTTCAAAAGCCGGATTGTCCTGCATAAAATCCGTTAACACTTTTCAGATGCGACCTCAGCTTCTCGGATAACACATGCAACTTTGTCAAAGATCTCTGACAAAGTTGAAAACGCGTGAAGTTCACTATTCCAACTATCACACTTTTGCCGACAAGCATGAGTGACAAGGCCGTACCCGCACCCCTACTTGCTATTGGAAAATCCCTATATATGTCAACCTTCATCCTCCATGGCAAGACATAATTCCAAAACACCTGACTCTTCCTCCTTGCCAAGAATGCACCTGCAACTAAACCTCTTAACATACTCAGTTTTCTTCCCCCCTGAAAACACCTCTTCAACCAGGTCACACCAGAACAAACGTATCTCATATCATTAGGGTCGAAAGCAAGAGTATCTCATAGCATGCCTTCACCCTGCCATTTTCTTTGTTCTTGTTCTTCCCTGCAGGACAAAAAGAAAAAGAGCGATCAGTTGGCACTTGAAATCAAGCTTCTCGTCAGGAACCAACTGCCTGGAATCACTTCTCTGATTGCTTACCTAGCATCACTCTCGAGTACTCATCTTCAACTGCTGATGTACTTCCAGATAAGATACCAGATGCTTGGAGAACAGATAAGGCAAGAAAAAATGACACATCGAAGCATGTGGAGACAAGCGCAACACATACATGTGCTGATCATCCACAACTTGTTCAAAAGCAAAAGTATCTCATATCATCAGGGTCGAAAGCAAAGGTATCTCATATCATGCTTTTTCCCTGTCTTTTCCTTTGCCCTTACTCTTGCCTGTAAGACAAGGAGAAAGAAAGCAATCAGTCGGAACCTAAAATCAAACTTCCGATCTGGAACTGATTGCCCGGAACCTTTGCCTGGTTACTTACCTAGCATTTCTCTCGAGTGCTCGTCTTCAACTGTTGGTGGGTCTCGAATTTCCTCAGTGAATACTCCAAGGACAGTTGATATGATGTTGGCTATTTACATTGAAGCTGCCAAGCATGGATGAGTCGTTGAGAAGTGATGCTCTGAAGGACCATTTAAATGCAAAAGGTTGCGCATAATTTATACCATGCAAAAGAAACAAGCAAAGAAGAATGCAGCATGATGAGCTGTATGATAGGAGCATATTCATGCGTCTTAATTAGCTTGTTCTCGTGCATTTATGTTGTGTTTACTTAGTTGTTTTAGTGTTTAAGGCCACTTTTGTGTATTTTCAGATTATAAGGCCAAAGGGTGCAAGAAGATGCAAATTGGAGTCTTTTGGAGCGAAAGAGGAACGAATGAGTTGAAGACTTGAAGAGACAACGAAATCCTACTCCAACGATGAATTCTTACCAAAACGAGGAATCCTACTCAAACAAGGTTTCCTATTTTAGGAAAGTTAACCCTAAGTTTCCCGTTTTGGTAACCTTTCCTAAACTTAAACGTCCATATCTTCTAGCCACTTTGACGGCCTTATAGGCACTTTAGGACACAAAACCAAGGCCCTAGCCCTATTTCCCTTCCTAGCCGCACCTTTATATTTATGTTTTAATTTCCTATTTTCGTAAGCCTTTGATTTAATTTTAAATAAGCTAGGATTAGTTTTCTGAAATCATACATTTCCCTAATAACCCTAGCCGCAAAACCCCATCCTTTTTCTCACATCATGCAGCCACAAAACCTATTTTACAATTAAGCCGTGCCTCCCATTTTATTTGATCCTAATATTCAGCCCATATCCCATTTATTGATAGCAGCCGCATATATTCTTCAAAACCGTGCAGATTCGAGGGCCACAATCCCATTCTAGCTTAAAAAACCGTGCAGCCATTCTTTCCAATTATTCAGCCATATTCTTTTATTCCCTCAATTCCCCCCACACCCTTATTCCTCCATTTTAAACCTAATACAATAAAACAGCCGCAAGACATTCATCCCATTTTTATTAAATCTGCCGCAGCCACCAGAATTTCCTAGAACCTGTCCATTTTCCCCATCCAGCCGTGCAGCAACCTAATTATCCATAATTCATTCTTCACGCAGCCACCAAGCCACCATTATTCTCACCAAAACCCGTGCATATCCCCTTAAATTCCAGCCGCCATCTCCACCACATCATCCATCCATCCAGCAGCCACATTCACATATTTTTAACCCATTGCAGCGGCAGCAACCATTTTTCCCAAATTCTGTCTAGCCGTGCCATCTCCACCACTCCCCTTCACAGCCGCAATTTTCCCACACCATTCCACCACCATTGCCGCCCACTTTAACACCCTAAATCCATCCCAAAGTCAGAAAAATCACCCAAATAAACCTAGACTTTCACTGTCGCAGCAAGGAGAAGAAGAAGGAGGGCTTAGACGCGCAGAAATTCAAGTGGATTCATCGTGCGTTCTAGGTGTAATCAATCCTTTGTTCTTTATGTTTAAATTCAATTGTATTTCTCTTTTTGCGAATATGAGAGGCTAAATCCCCCTAGTTAGCTAGGGGGTGATTCGAAACCATGTTTATGCTTGCAATATGAATTGATTATATTTGGTTGGAATTTCATGAATGGTGAATTCAATTTGTTTAACTGCTTGATCGATAACTTATTTATGTATGTTGATTGAGAGTGCACGCTTAATTTTCATGCATGAATATGACGCTAGAATATAAGTGAGTTTCACCTAATAGTTATGAACTTATATTCACAAGTAGTGGAGGTTGCTTATAAACAATCGCGTTAAATGAATTCTTGGCACTAGTTTCATGCTCATCATAGTAACGAATGCCTCGTCAACACTTATAGTTTTCATGTTGCTTAATGATCTTTGATTGTATCTTTATTGTGCTTTTCACGTAAAGGACTTTTGGAGAATGTTTTGAATTGCGTTGCGCTAACCCATCCAATTCATTAACTTAAGGAAAACTTGACGGTTAATTTAAGCGGACCTAATTAACCCGGGGTGTTGAGTTTCATAATTCATCGAAAGACCAACTGAAAATCATTTTGTATGCAAGTGTGACATGTGTGGAGAAGAACCTTCTAGCTAGCATTCATTCCATATTTCATCACATTCATATTTAAATTCTGCATTTAAATTACAATTTGTGCATTTAATTTGTTTTCGTCAAAATCTCAATCCCCCTTTACCTTAGTGTCTAATTTAGTTAGAAAGTGTCTTAGTTTGTGTTTATAAGTGTTTTGTATTCTTTGAGTCCTTTGATTTGTTTTAGTATTTTATTGTTTAGTTTTACATTCTTTGAGTCTAGTTTAGTGTTTTTAACGTTTGTTTTACGTTTTTGAGTCAGTTTCCAAGTGATTTAGTAATCCCTCCTAATCCCCGGTCTAGAACGATCCCTACTTGCATCTTTACTACAATTGTCACAAGAGGGTTTTAATTTGTGTGCTTACTTAGTTCGCATCACTGTAACAAATCACTATCGCACAATGCCCTTCTCTGCAGAATCGCATAATCTAGACGGAGGAGTGTAAGTCAAATCCAAGCTCCACATCATTGCTCTAATCGAAGAGCTTGAGAAGTCTTGATGGCCCATCAAGAAATCACAAGTCTGATTCAAAATCAAGTGTCCATCACCTTTGAATCACATTCAGCTCCACATAAAAGGAGTAAATTTAGACATTTGGTGCAAGTCTGGCAGAGGAAACCCCCTAGCTCAGTTTAAGAATAAGCCTGTGGAAAGTCAACAATTGGAGGAAACCTGAAAATCCTCCAACCCAGTTCAAGCTCAAAGTTGTGGAAAGTCAACAAGCACAACAAAATACGTGCTGATTCATCCACTACCAAAGCCAAAGATCATATACCACCTTGTAGTCTAATTTCATTCAAGATCAAGCCTTGATGGCCCTTGAAGAAATTTCAAACAAAATTCAAGAACAAGCCTCAACGGCACTTGAAGAAAACTTTCAGCCCAATTCAAGATCAAGCCTCAGCGGCCTTTGAAGAAATTTCCAGTCCATTTCAAGATCAAGCCTTGAAGGCCTTTGGATCAACATCTACAATAAGGGACTTCAAAGTGCATCTCTTACACGTGACAAACACATATATATGACACGCCTTGAAGTGGGGGCATTTGTAGACATTGAAATTTCAGTGAAATAAATATTGACCAATGCATTAAAATTACAACCTCCATTCATTTCACCTACATCATCCACCTCCACTCATTTCACCTACATCATCCACTTACTTCACCAAAAAAAAAAAAGGATGGTGGTGGTTCATTCTCAAAGTCTATAAATAGGCTTCTCCATCAAGGGATCAAAGGTGGAATTGACATATACATTTCTCTACTCCCAAATTGGAAGAGAATTCCCCAAATCCTTGAAGCTTTGAAATTCTTAAAGCTTTCAAGCATCCAACCTCCCAAATTCCCAAGAATCCCGAAGGATCAAGAAAGCTCTCTTTGTTCTTCGTCAAATCCTCGAAGAAATCCACACAACTATTCATCAAGATCAAGCCCAACGGCCCTTGAAGAAATCCACACAACTGTTCATCAAGACCATGCCCCAAAGGCCCTTGAAGATCCGTTTATCGTCGTTCATCCTAAGATCAAGCCCTGACAACCTTTTGGATCAACAACATCAACAAATCTGCACCACTGTTCATCGCTAAACCAATCCCTGACGGCCCTTTGGATCAACAGCTCATTCACAAATCTACACCTTACGAAGATAGAATCAGAGGATCAAATTGTAAAAGAGATTGTAACCCTAAAATTAATACAAAATATATTTTAAAGATGTATTCTTGTTTCATTCATCGCAGGAATATTCGTGTTTACATTAATGTTCTTGGTTAAATATTCATGGTTTAACTGATATGTGCTAAATTATAGGCCAAATGGCAATTAAGCTTGACTTAGAAAATGCTTATAACCTTTTATGTTGGAAATTCATCAAAGCTACTTTAGGGCAATTTAGTTTCTATCATACTTGGATTGAGAGAGTTATGGAATGTATTTCTTCTAGCTCTTCCTCAATTCTTTTGAATGAACTCCTAATGGATTTATCCTTTTTAGATGTTATTGTTGAGAAACAATTAGAAATTGAGAAAAGGGTCGAGTGAGCTCTGCTATTCAACATCTATTCACGAGATTCTATTCTTGAGAAGAGGCACCAAACAAAATGGTTCAACTTATACCCAATGGATACAGCTTTGTCGAAGTTAGCCATTCGGAATATCTTTACTTTATAAAGAATTATGGGACGCACCACAGCTTGCCTATCAGGGACTAATGGAAGCAATCTATCATAAATTCCCGGGATTATGGTTAATTGACTAAGAGTGTATGAGGTAGGCAAGGAGAGTAGCATTGCTCTAGGTTCAATTCAAGCTCTTCGATAGCCCAAGAACTAAGTAAGCAAGCTACCTTTAAGTAGAAGCCTATTTTATTTTCAAACTACTCACTAAGCCTTAACAAAGCCCTTGTGCAAGGTCACTGGAAGTGGTTTAAAAGGATGGTGTAGGCAAGAACTACTACATCTTTTCGTGGTTCAACTATAACGGATTACACGTTGATCGTCTTATTTATCTGGTGCTGGTAGGTAAGGGCTTACCTATGTCATCCGCTATGCTTGTTTGCGCATATCGACAAATGCTATCTTCCTCATTCCTCTCTAAATGAGTTTAAACGACAAATCTAACTAGAAAAAATCATAATGGAGGAATTGTTAACGTTGGGCACTTTTAGGCCCACAAAATGGTGGAAGCCAGAAAATGAGCTACTAAAAGCCCAAAGTAAAGTCAAAGCCCAAGGAAGATCAAGAAACCCAAGGTCCAAGGGGTTTAAAGGAAGATGGTCCCAAGTGTTAAAGCCGACCACCTACAAGCTTTGTACACTAGGTTGTATAAAGTACTTTCTAACCGCCAGAAGCATGTGGGCAACGTAACAACTTTATAGCACAAGGTTTTAGGAGTAGGTCCACTCAAACTTCAATTAGGTCACATGGCTACTCACGACCAAAAGTAGAGGTCTGTGACGGGATATAAAGGTGGTCGGGTTGCTACTTAGAGATGCAAGGATGGATAACCAAGGTCGAGCAAGTCTCTCGGCATGCATCACTCTAAAAAGGCATGCCAACTTGACCGAGGACCTATCATTTCATCGCCGAATACCTAGTCAATGGGTGAAAAAGTGTTAGCACATTAGTTTACATAAGTGGCGCATTAAATGCCATATTAGGGGAATCCAAGGCTTTCAGTTGATTAAGGACCTATATAAATGGGTGGGAACCTTTTTTAAGGAGGTCAGACGATTGAGAAAATGGATAGTTCATGTAATTAGCCAAGCGCTATTTGTAGTTTTGAAACCAATACAACTCGAACAACGCAGAGGATGTAGCCCAGCTTTGAGGGGTGAACCATTTAAATTGAGTCAATTTCATTTTAGTTCATATCCTAAGCCCACTAGGGCTTAATTATTTTAATTTGTTAACCTGCAAGTTTTGAGTGTTAACAAGAACTAACCTCTTAAAATGTACGGAAGGGCAATGCAAAGAATGAGAATTTTGAGGTGTGCATTTAGTAGAATATTTCCTGGTGCTTCTTTCAAATATCTAGAAACATACAAATTTTAGCTAGATATTGCCAACCACTTCAGCCTAGAACATGCTATGGGCCAAGTATGTTTCTTATTGTGGTTCATCTACAGATTTTTCGTGGTCTATATCCTCTAGGTTATAGCAGTTTTTAGGAATTTGTTCGTTGTCCTCGGAGTTATACTATTAATGATTGTGACAACTTTTATGAGATACGTACTTGACATGAAAAATAGATTTAGCAAAGTAATAAACATATTAGATAAGAAAAAAGGATAAACAAGCGAAAATTTGTGCTATTCCAGAGGAATTTAGAGTATATGGGTTCCCAGTTCATCCGATGTTTTCAAGACATCCGTTGGTGGTTTCAATCATAAAAATAGGTGAAGGCTGCATCTCTGGGTAAAATTCTATTTCAATTAAAAAATGATATTTCTTTTGTTTTTGTAATTAAATTAATATGTGGGTGTTTTCTTTTTGTTTTTGTGACATCCCGTCCTGAAACTATCGAAATGCATAGGTGAAATTACTATTTTACCCCTAGTTTGTTTTGTTATGTTGTTTGGTTGTTTGTGTGGTGTTGACAAGTGGAGGGCCACACACACACACACACTGTCTCACTCTCCCTCTCCCTCTGTCATTTCTCTGTCTCTCTCTCTCTCTCTCTCTCTCCCCCGAGTTCCTTTTCTTCTCCCCTCTACCTTTGAACTAGTACGGACACACACACAACTACCCTTTTTCACCACAGATCGAAGGAACTAATGGCTTAGTTGAGATCGTGAGGCTGTGGGGAGCAAGATCATACCAAAATCAGGTAAGAACTTCGACGTTTTCACGTCGATATCGCCATGTCCGTTTTAGTCACTGTTCATGCAAGATTAATTTAGTTAGTTTTTGGACATTTGAAGTTTATAGTTGTGTTTGTGAGGTTCCCAGGAGCTTGGGAGTATATCGTTGGACGAGTTTGGACGCAGGAATAGCCTGGTTCGAGCTTGGCCGGTTATGGCGATTTTGGACAGGTATAATCTCGTAATTTTAGGCCTTAAAACTTGTTGGGACATGTTCTACTAGCTCTAAGGTTGATTTTGGTGCAAGAAACGTGAAAAAAGGTGGAAAAACGAGCGAGAAATCGCAATTTGCAGGTTTTCCGGCGACGGCGATGGAGACTGATCGGAGAAGGAGACGGAATATTCCGTCAGAGTTGACGGAATATTCCTGACGCCGTTAACGGAATCTGTCAACTTTGACGGAATATTCCTAACGGCGTCAGTTGACGCCGTCAGTGTGCCAGGCACGTGCCTGCGCGTGGCTGGCGCGTGGGGGCGCGTGCGGCGGTGAAAAATTTTTCTAAAAATTCTGGTGTGTTCCTGAGGTTGTGTAGAGCACATTGGTATATTCATTTGTCCATTTTGAGCAATGTATGAGAAGTTATTTTGAACGGAAGGTTATGTGCTTTAAAGTTAATGTTTTTATAGTTAATTCGCATATAGGTGATTCCTATCCCAAGGACGAGCGTGCACACTCGAGGCAGGGGGCTACGACCCTTCCACATACTAGTGAGTGGGCTTTTGGTTTTCCGTATATACCTATATACATTTATTTTCCCAGAAATTGTTTAAAAAGCGTTAATTGTTTTATGCCATGCACCATACTATTATCGTTTATGCATCATTGCACGCATTAGTAGTGACATACATATATATATATGCATATCTGGTGCTGTGGACGTACAGGTAGGTGCCAGGTAAGTGTTATTCATGTTTACTTTTAAATGGTGATTCGAGATACTTAGAGAGCTCATAACCTGCACCCCCGGTGTTAGTGCTCCCGCCCAGAGTTAGGGCACAGTCCTTCACGTGATGTTCACCTCCCGCACCATACGCTCAGCTTGGATCCAAGTTAGGTGCATAGCCTTGTTGTACAGACCACTTAGGTGGTTCCGACTCGTAGGTGACCCGCGATTATTCGCACAGCCTTCACGTGATTGTAGCACTAGAGCGTTTATATGTATTACACCCAGGCCTGTCGTACAGACCACTATAGGTGGTTCCGACTCGTGGGCAGGTTAGTGATTGAGATTGAGATTTGAGCTCTAGATTCATTCAGCCGTACAGGTCACTTAGGGGACTCCGGCTGTCAGATGTTATGATGTTAATGTGATTTATACCTGAGCACTTGCATATCATTATGAGGCTTTGACATGGCATACCTTTGAGCATGATTGGCATACCCTTGAGCATGATTGGTATATTTATACTTACGTACATATGTTTATTTTCTGGGAAGTATACAGGTTTTACGGCGAGGGGTTAGAATGTATTTTACTAAATGGTTTTCAAAGAGCTTTGTTTTTGCCCACTCACGCTTTTGTTTTGCGCCCCTCCAGGTTCTAGTAGCTTAGCGGGTTCGGTGGTTTTCCCAGAGGACGTCCCGGCATTTCTGACAGACACTCACCGATGTAGGGTCACCTTCGGGTGCACTATCGTTGCATCTTTTCTTTGGACTGCTGTAGTCTTTAGGCTCTGAATTCGGCGTCTCACTTACGCTAGCATTTATTTTATCACTTTACATATGCTAGTTTTAAATTATTCGTACTTTTATATTATTACTTTATTAGCTTCCGCACTGTGCACATGGCTACGTCACTTCCACGTGACGGCCAGCACGCCCTGATCTCGGTCGGGGTGTGTCAGTTTTCCCATATTTCTTTACCTATAATGCATATAAAATTTTTTACATAACTATATATTAAATAAAAGGTTATCTAGAAAAAGGTCAATAGAATCTTTACTAGTTAGTCATATATCAATGGTCAACTTTTATTTTGGACATTAATTAATAAAATATTTATAATAATATACATAGGTCAATGAAGTCTGTTATATGGGTTTAAGCTAGTTGGAAAATAACTATTCTACCTTTCTCTTTATTTTATTACTTTCCTTCTCTCTTCCGCTCTATCTTGTCCTTATCTACTCCCTTCTCTTCACTTCTCTCTTTTTACTTGCTCTCATCCCTTTCTCTCTTTTTACTCTCTCTCTCGTCCTTCTTTCTTTTCACTCTCCTCCTCTCTATTGGTGACAATGAGGAGCACCATATCCCAATGACTCAGTCAATTAGCAACTACGCATCGTGATTGACACAATTCCTTCCAGAACCATCAACGACCTCCACAAGATCATGAAGCAGATCGTTGCAGCAAGGTTCGGGAAAAAGGGGTCGCACATCAGCTGCCGTGGAGACTTTCTAGAAGAAAACTTGTCGAGGCTAGGGCCACAAAAGTTGAACTTGAGTCTCGATGAGGTTTAGAGGATACCATGGAAGGAGCTTGAGGATGAAATTAAGTGGTGTATCAAATATGCGAAATTTGTGCTTCGACTTTTAGACTCTTTTTGCTATTTGATCTTTTAATTGCATTTGTGTTTGGAATGGTCACACTATTTGCATCTCTTGGAAATTTGAAGACAATCCATAGGAAAATAAAAATATCAAAATGAACACTACATTACAGAGTCTGAATCCAAATGTAAAAGTAGAACCAGAAACAAACTCCAAATGTAAAAGCAGAACTACGGCGTATTGTATAGTCTAAATCGAAATGTAAAAGTGGAAGTAAAAATCAAGATTGCAACGCAGAGTCTAAATTCAATTGTAGAAGATAAACCAAAAACAAATATTGGAACGCAGCATGTAAATTCAAATATAAAAAACAAAACCAGGAAACATAATGTTTGAATCCACAGAGTTATGCGAGGTGTAAAGTGTAAAAGACGTGTGAGTGATGCATGGGACTGGCCTATTAAAACATTTGCACGCTGTCAGCTGTAGTGGCTTGGATTAGTAAATTTTATTTGATTGAAGTGTTATAGTGTGCTTGAAAGTCTCATTGCCTTGTTTATAATTAAAATAAATTTAATTGATATATTGCCATTGGCATAACATTTTATCGTTTTTATAGAAAGTTATCCTTAAATAAATGTACCTAATAAAATGACTAAAACCAAAATTAATATTTGGAATATGATCGGTCATTCCAGTCAGTAAGTTCATCATTCCCCCTCGACAATGTAGTCGTGCAACTCATATGGTGGTGACATACTTTCTTAAGCTTGGCGGGAGATTTAATTGGGTTGAATGAGGACTTGAATTTTTGTTTAATGTCATAGCAGAAAATGCAAATGTTTCCATTCGCATTTGATCATTAATACAATTTTATCTTTCGTCAAAAAAAAAAAAAAAAAAAAAAAAAACAAAGACTAAAATCATAATTCCATGCAAGATTTAAAATAAGCTTCTTTATGTGGACAACTCAAAAAATCTTAAGTTATCATGCTGCAAATGCTACAAGCAGCTTGTAAAGGCTGCTGTACAGCAACCTGTGAATTTGGAATTGTTTGTAACTGTATGTCAAGTACATTATATATCTTAGTTATCGTTAAATCAATTCAGCTCACTTTTCGGAGCATTCTAACTGAAGCTAGAACAACTTTTAACATCACCGCCGACATAAAAAGAGTAAACTGCGTTAGAAATGTATCGTTTTCGTTTGAATAGATACGCTTGGAATCTATAATATACGTCAAACTCGAAATCATCGGTTCATAGACCTAAAACCCTAAGATTATGACATAGCTTTAAAGCACATGTTATTGTGTTCAAACATTATTGGATTTAGCCACAAACATGTTGAATGGTCGTGGGGTCCTTAAGCTTTCATTACATGTGAAATTGCCTAATGTTTGTGTCATTAAGCATCAAATCCGGGGAAAAATACGATTTTGATTAAGAATGAAGTGAAACTTATCTAAAAAGAGTTATCACAATAGGATTGAATGAATCGAAAAGAATCAAATAATAGAAATTAACGAGATATATAGGATAGTGGGAGGTAGAAAAAGTGTGTATATAGCATCACCTATATTTTTTCCAAATCCCATCGTATTTTTACTAAGACATAAATATAATGCTGCCAATATATATCAAAACGAACCATATGTAAGAAACAAAATATTTTGTATGTCTTTGTAAGAGAAATGGATAACTTTCTAAGCATCTTGAAGGTGGAAAGTGAATGATTCGATTTTTGGAGGTGATTAGATAAGGATTAGACATGAATAAAACTTCCTAAAAAACAAATAACTCCTTCCTTCTAATCTTTACTATTTTGGATAATATTGGAATGGTCTTATGAATAATCCATCTTTTACCCTCTAGGTGGAGAGATTTTTCCAAGTACCGAGTACGCATACAGTACCCCACATGTCATAATACAACTCTATATATTTTTTTTTTTTTTGTGTTCTTCTACTTGTATTATGACACGTAAAGTGTACTCGTTTGAATACCGAGCAGTTTGAATAATTTCTCCTCTAGTTGGTCATATTTGTTTAAAATTTTAGCTCAATATAGAGTTCTCTAGTCCAATACAAATTCTACATAACCAACGCGCCCTATGGTTACGGGAAAACAGGAGGGGCTGTTATTGTTGCCTACGACCAAATATATACGCACCCAGATTATCCCTTTTTCCTTCCCCTGAAACATACTAGTACGCGACGAATAGAGAGGATTATTTGTAGTCCCATGCATGCTATAATAGAACTGTACTGAAAACCGGTCATTTTTAGCAATTAAAATTTAAACAATTATTATTTGGGTCAATTGTCCATGAATGCGTCTCTCATAGACAAAATATTTTGGAACGTATAATTTTAGAACCATAAAACGCGCTTATATATAAGGAGATAACAAGGGAAATTGTGATAGCAGACAATATGACTAATTTTTACGTATTCTTCTTAATCTTTATTTAAATGAGTGCAGAATGATTAATTTGGGGTGCAAAAACAACTCTCGCAGCAAAAACTATTTGTTTCTTTTCTACTCCAAAATTAATATTTAGTACTATAATATTTAGTGGTATTCCTCTTCACTTGCAAGCGATATGTCTGATATTCGATTCTTGTCCAAGATGAATTTGAACCATATTATTGCTAGCCCATTGTGAGGCTAAGCGCATAAGCTAAAATTTTTAGCCCTTAAAATTTAATTTTTAGCTCAGAAACAGATTTTCTACTCCAACCCTTCTAGCCTAAATTTTTTAGCTTGAGATTATTAAAGAATAAATTTAGGCTAATTTTTTCTTTTAAAGTAATTTAAAAAAAATATATTATGTACACTATTTTAACCTAAAAATATTTAAATTATGATAAATATTGAAAAATCACTAAATTTGGGTGAATTTGGAGTTAAATAATTTTTTTAGCCGTTGGATTTAAATTTAGGTCGTTAGATCCTTTTTTTTACTGTTAGATTTGATTATATTCGATCTAAGCCGTTAAATTCAATAAATCCTGAGAGACATGCCTATGTGGGTGGGGTCCCGCCAGTGGTGCCCACACCATTTTCTGGCCCAAATCTTGGGGGGAATTTGGTTTTTGTTTAGCTTTTAGCTTCTTGCCCACACATTTAGCATGGGTGGGAATAAAACCTAAAAAATAACATTTAGCCCAGGGTTGAGTTTGATCTTAGGGTATGATAATATCGTTTGTTAAAAAAAAAAAAAAAAAAAAAATTTACCATCTTATTTTTCAGATTGTTGTATCTGAAATGAATAATTTGCATTCAGCTCTACACTCACTGAATTTTGGGAATCGAATTATATGATTGGACACTACACATGAAAGTCGATGAGATCATAACACACGCTATTTTAAAATTTTAATGTGTGGAATTGACGAAACAACTCAAAGCCTCAGAGATAAGTCAAGGTGGCAAGTACCCTCCTCAGCATTCTCAGGTCTGTATCCACAGTTCATTTGACCAACAAACCTACCGGCGTGTCCTTGATGTACTTTCAACCCACCAAGATGTGCCTGCGGAAACTCCCTTGCATGACTAGCACCTGAATCGCTGCTGCAGCTGTAGTTAGGTATGGGTCGTCGGTTCATGCTACCATGAGCTTGGGCCGCGGAACTTAGCCGCTCTCTGCTTTTCTTGGCTAAAGTGCGCTCGAGTTTGTGAGCATTTTGGTGGCCTCCAAGTGCTTGGGAGCTGTAAAACTTTCTTTGGCAGTAGTTGCATGAAAACGTGCGCTTGGGTTCCGATGACGGACTAAAAGAAGAAGATGAGGAAGAAGTAAATGATGGCTCCAGGACAAGCTCCAAGTTCGGTTCGTTGTTGGGTAGGCTTAGATGAAGAGAAGTATTTGGCTGAAAATCCATGAGAGAGAGAGAGAGAGAGCTAATTCGGGTTAGGGCAGGGGAGTTTGAAGAGAAATGATGAATGTAAAGTATATCACGAGGCTCAAAGCATCACCGATCGATCATGTAGCCATAAATAGTAAATGAAGTGAAATAGAATGGCCCTTGTAATGTCAGCAATGTCTCAATGAGTGAGTCTGAGAGAGAGAGACAGTTAGCTGCAAAGATCAGTTGAGAATCGAAGTGTTGTCGCCTCCATCAATGGCACCATTTCAATCCTTGTCGATCCATGCGCAAATTAAATATTTCCACTGTATTCCTCTATAAATAATTAATTTTAAGTAAAAAATTAGAAGATAATGTCGCAAATGCCTATATTTACATATTGAATCTGGATTACACATTCAAATTAGCTAACATTTTATATTTTTCTCTTTATGTCAAAAGTAATTCCCTTTGTTTAATATAATACAGTAGTTTCTGTAATTGATGTTAATAATTCGTTTACCCATCTAATCATGGGTCCAATTCCTCTTGATCATTCACCATCTCCTCTTATCTCTAAGCGTTAGAGATCATGCAATATCTTGTCAAGTTTCTATTATAAGTAGTTAATTGGAAACAAGATAAACCATCTTAACTAGGCTAAACAAGGAACATGATAATTGATAATCACCATGCAGATTTGATAAAGTTCATACGCATGCCATGGTGCAGTGAACCACCGTCTCGATTATTTATAAAGAGTACTAATTAAGTCCCCTTACACCGAACCCGTTCAATACAAATTATACATGCAACTACGGATATGTTATTGGTCAAACTTCTCTGTGTCTTGAAGTTTTTCAAGTACTTTCATGGCTGTTTCCATTTTATGATAAATCACTTTCAAAGTTCAATAGCGTCAATACAAAGCATATCTGTTGACTTGTATAGTTTTCTATAATTTAGGATTTCCTAGTTTAGGATAGGTTCTGTGTAATTTGGGAGAAATCTCTTTGTAATCTCTTGTAATTATTCTTCCCTATTTGGTTAGGCTTAGGATTGTATATTATATCTCTTCCTGAGAAGAATAAACATATCATTCAAAGCGTTCTCTTCTTGGCACCAGAGCCTAGGTTAGAGAAAAGAAAAAAACAATGCACTGTGCGCAGAACCATAACCATCAGCCACGCAGCCAGTTGTGCAGCACCGTCCGACCAGCAAGTGACTTCGTCATTATTGACCTCGAGTCCATTGCGCCGACTCGTGCATCCACCTACCACGACCCGTTGCTACATCATGGAGCCATATCCGATTGCCTCAGATCGAGCTTGGCCCATAACCCATGAACTCGTACATTGCCGTAACCACCCCTCGGACCTAAAACCACAAAACTCTCTTCACTGTATCACCATCTGAGGAGTTTCTAGACCTCTGCAACCTGCTTTGTACACCACCTCGATTTAAAACCCCAACCATATGCAATCTGCACCCACACAGGCCTATTGCTGCTCTAGATTGCAGTGAGTTTGGCTGTCAATTTTTTTGTTTGTATGAAGAAGACATTGGACAAAGGGCAAAGAGACAAAAGAGAAAGGAAAAATTGGCTTTTTTGCTTTAGGCCCACACAGGCTAGAAAAAGTGATTGGTTTTAGTTAAATTATAATTTCTTAATTGGCTATTTATGGTTGGTGGGCTATCTTGCTTATTGGCCCGTGCTAATTGAAACTGCTTAGGCTCTTTGGATATTTGGGCTGTGTTAATCACCTACTGATGTATTGGTTAAAGTTGCTTGGGAATGGTAGTCTGATGCGATATAAAATAGCACACAAATTAAACCCTCTTTTTGATAGTTGTAGTATGTGAAAGTAGGGATCGTTCTAGGCCGGAGATTAGGAGGGATTGCTAATCTACTCAATTTTAAACTCTAAAACACTAAACTAGACTCAAAAACAGAAAACTAGACTCTAATGACTCAAAACATCGCAAAACAAGCAAATTGACTCAAAACAGAAACTAAGGGTGACTTTGGATGAATTTTGATTTAACTTGACGCAAAACACTAAAAGAAACAAATTTAAACAAGTTCTAACTAAGTAAAACACGAAATATTAAAGGGGGATTAGTTTTGACGAATTTAAAGTAAAAGCAAACAGATTTAAAGACTCTAAACAACTTTGGATGAAATTAGATGTTTTAACGGTGAATGGCTAGCTAAAGGGTTCTTCTCTACACATGGCACATATGCATACAAATCGATTTCCAATTATTATTCCAATAAACCATGAATGACAATGCCCCAAGTTAACCGTGAACAACACTAATTAACTCTTAGATTTTCCTAATTTCATTGAATTAGACTCAGCGATGCAACCAAATTATTCTTATCAAGTTCCCTATATGAACAGCATGCTAGAGATCCATATCAAAGATCATTAAGTTCTATGAAAATCATAAGCATTGGCAAAGCATTCGTAACTATGAAAAGCATGATACTCTTGCCAGGAATTTACTTAACGCGATCGTTACTAACGACCTCCACTACTTGCAAATATAAGTTCATAACGATTAGGTGAAAATCCCTTATATTTTAGCATCAAATTCATGCATGCAAACTAAGTGTGCACCCTCAATCAACATACAAGAATAAGTTATCAATCAAGCAGTTAAGCAAATCACATTGATGTTTTGCGAAACAATAATTGGATGAAATCAATTCATATCACATATATGTTCATGGCTTTGAATTCTCCTCTAGCCAAAACGAGTTTAGCTCCTCAGGTTCGCACTTAAACAAAGATAATTAAATTTAAACATTGAAAACAAAAGATTGAATACACCTAGAAACGCTCCAACAATCCAAAAGTCTTGAATGGTAGGTACGACTCCAAGGGTCTTTTCTCCTTTCTCCTTGTAAGGCTGCAGCACAAGGGATTTTTGTGTATATGATGGATGTGTGGTGTGTTGTGGATGAGTGGTTCGAATCGTGGTGATGGGTGGCTGAATGGTTGTTTGATCGATGGGTCCTCATTTTGTGCGGCAAAAACATAATAATAAAGGGAAAAGGCAAGGCATTAATTAATTAATTTTAGGAAAGATTTGCTTTCCAAATCCAAGAGGGAAAAGGGAAAGGGATATGCGGCAGGATCCTAGAGAGAAAAGGAAAGGGATTTGCACGGCAAGGGAAGGGGTTTCTAGAAGGAAAGGTGCAGCTCCCTTTAGGAATGGGATTTGGCCTTCTAGAATCATTTATTTAAATGTCCTACTATAATTAGGGGTCCTGATTGCAACTGGAACAAAAGTAGTGTAGGATTAGGATTTGACTAAGACAAAATAAGGAAGTTTGGCTCATGTTTCATTCTTTCTTGCTTAGCTCCAAATCTTCTTTGTCTGGAATTATTTCTTCCATCTCTTTAGCATATTCTTAGCCCTTCTTGAACTTCAAATTCGTCCATCCACCTTGCTCCATGCATGTACTATCCATTCCAAGCCCAAAACTGCTCTAAAATGCTCCAAATTACCTTTTCTTGCCACTTTAGCCAATTGAACCTACAACATACGAAAATAGCTTAAATCACTATAATAAATAGAAACTAACTCACTAAATGCAAGGAAATAAGCTAACAAAGTCGCATAAATATGCTCTTATCATAGTCTGGACTTAAACCTCTCCAAATCAATCCAACCGACTTGGACATGAGAATAAGACCATGCGTACCTCATTTCTTGATGCGAAGGTAGATTTTGAAAATATAGTTGCGAAAGTGTCTGCCTCTACTAATACAAATAACAATGATAAGGCTTTAAAGGTTTCTGCCTTTGTTACGAATAATACATGGATAATTGATTCTAATGCTACTAAACATATGACTTGTGATTCTAAACAGGTACAAACCCTAAAACCATCCACCAAAACTATCGTGAGTGTCACCAACGGTAATCCTGCCCCTATTATCGGGAAGGAACTGTCTCCCTTTCAGATACCCTTAGTCTTGATATTGTGCTTGTTGTTCTTTCTCTTGACTATAATTTATTATCTATTGCTCAAATAATTGTCTCCCTGCATTGTCTTGTGATTTTTTGGCCTTCTTTTTGTGTTTTTAAAGACATTCAGACTCGCAAGATGATTGGTTATAGTATTAGGAAGGGGAAGCTCTACTACTTGGAGCTGACATCGAACAATTCCCAAATGTTGACTCAAGCTCTTGCAGTGGAAGGAAATTAGGGGGATAGGAATAAAGCTTTGGAGATTTGGTTGTGGCATTGTTGACTTGGACATGCTTCGTTCGACTATCTATGTAGGTTGTTTTGTAGCCTATTTGTTAAGCATGATATTTCTAACTTTAAATATGGTGTTTGTGAAATGGCTAAAAGTCATCTTACTTCGTTTCCGCCTAGTTTGAATAAAAGTTCAATCCCCTTTATGATAATTTATTCTGATGTTTGGGGACTATCTAAAACTGCTGCATTTGGCGATGCTTATTGGTTTGTTACTTTTATTGATGACTACATATGTATGACTTGGGTTTGTTTAATGAAGTCCAAAAGTGAAGTTACTTCTTTGTTTCAGCAGTTTTACAAAATGGTACAAGTACAATATAAGTCACAAATACAGGTTCTTGGGAGTGACAATGGTGGCAAATATGTAAACTTTGAACTTCGTGCTTTTCTTGATCATCATGGTATTGTTCATCAGACTACATGTCTTTATACTCCACAACAAAATGGTGTTGCAGAACGCAAGAATTGTTAGCTTCTAGAGGCTGTTCATGCGTTTTTGCTTGAGGCGCATCTTTGTTATCTTTTTAGGGAGAAGCTCTTACCTCGGCTGCGTATCTCATGAATCGTGTTCCATCTCAATCAGTCAACTTTCAGACACCACTCCAGACTCTCTCTTTATATGTTGATGCTCCTATAGTTCCTAATCTTCCACCTCAAGTGTTTGGCTGTGTAGCCTTCATTCATCTTCATAAACAACAAAGAAGTAAGCTTGCATCTAAGGCCTTACTGTGTGTGTTTATGGGGTATGCCTCAAATCAAAAGGGGTATCATTGTTATCACCCTCCGTCGAAAAAATTGTTTGTCATTGTGGATGTTGCGTTTCATGAGAATGATATGTACTTCGTCAATCCCGAGTTTTCACTTCAAGGGGAGAATCAGACAGAAGTTCAAACTTTTGATTATGCTATTCCAGATATAGATAGTGTGAATAATTTGGATTTAAGTGGTGATGTCTTGGAAATAAGTGGTGATCATTCACACAATAATAATGATGTGAATGAATTAGAACTAAGTGGTAATGTCTTGGAGAAAAGTGGTGATCATTCACATGGAAACAATGTTGAAAACCTTAAAGGGGACGAGTTTACATCGCCAGATAACTCACTGCTTGATAGCTCATTACCAGTTTCATCACCATCGAACAGTCCTATGTCGCCAGCTACCTCACAGTCGATCTTGAGTCCTAATAACCATAACCAATTGTCTTCGACCCTGGATGCACCACCACCACGTTGTGTCCCTAATCATGTTAACCGAGGTATTCATAAACTTTTTTATGAAGCTGACCCTAAATGCAAAACTAGGTATTCGGTGAGTAAGCCTAACCCTGAGTATAATGTGTTATACCCGTTAAGTAATGATGTGTCTACCAGTTGCCTGTCAGAATCAAATAAGTTATTTGTGCATCAATTATCTATTGTATATATTCCTAACATTGTGCAGAAGGCTTTAGCTGATCCACGTTGGCAAGCAGCAATGAATGAAGAGTTAAAGCCGTTGAAGAAAAATGCTACCTGGGATATTACAAACTTACCACTTGGCAAGAAACTTGTGGGATGAAAATGGGTCTATATTGTGAAGTACAAAGCTGATGGGACGGTGGATCGCTTCAAGGCAAGACTAGTAGCAAAAGGATACACTAAAAAAATATGGAATTGACTATACAGATACATTTGCCCTTTTGGCCAAGATCAATACAGTCCATGTTTTGTTGTCCTTGGCGACAAATCTTAATTGGCCATTATAGCAATTCGATGTGAAGAATGCCTTCTTGCATGGGGATTTGACAGAAGAGATTTACATGGAAGGGAGTAACGTTCTAAATATGCATAGACAAAAGGTGTGCAGGCTTTGAAAATCATTGGTTGAAGCAGTTTCTAAGAGTGTGGTTTGGTAGATTTACCAAGTCTATGAGAGCATTTGGATATAAGCAAAGTAACCGTGATCACACGCTGTTCTTGAAACGTTAGAATGGAAAGCTTACAACACTTATTGTATATGTGGATGACATGGTAGTTACCGGTGATGATCCAGATGAACGTGCAACCTTGCAGAAATATTTAAGTACAGAATGCAAGATGAAGGATCTTGGGTCTTTGAAATTGGTATCAAGAAGCAAGTCAAGGGGCAAGTCAGGCATCTTCCTGTCACAAAAAAAGTATATTCTTGACCTGTTAAAAGAAACTGGCATGTTAGCATGTGATAGGAGCATATTTAGGTGACTTAGTTAGCTTGTTTTCTTACATTTATGTTGTTAGTTCATAGTTATTTTAGTATTTTGAGCTATTTTCGTGTGTTTGTAGGTCCAAATGGCTAAAGTAGCAAGAAAGTGCATTTTGGTGCATTTTGGAGCAGGTTTGGGCTTGGAATGGATATCATATACCTGGAGTAAGGTGGATGGACGAAATTGAAGACCAAAGGAGGCTAGGAATTTGCTAAAGAGATGGAAGAAATTAATTCAAGCTTTAGAAGTAAAGAAATCAGCCGCAGAGAAGGAAACATGAGTCAAACTTCCTTATTTTGACTTTGTTTCCCTAAATCATTCCTAAATAAGTTCCAGCTGCCAAAGAGGGTCCCTAATTAATTTAGAACACTTAAATACAAGTTCTAGAAGCCTTAATCCCAGCCAAAGGGGGATGCCGCACCCAACTTAGCCTTTATCCTTCCTTGTCGTGCAAGGGAAACAACATTCCCATTCCTATTCTCCTTGCCGCAAATTTCCTATCCTTTTTCCCTTGGGATTTTGGCTTTAATTCTTTTTTTCCTTGTGGATTTGGGGTTCAATTTTTTTCCTAAAACATTGAATTAAAGTTTATATCCTTTCCCTAAAATATATACCTTGTGCCGCACCCATACACACATCGATTCATTCACATACACAACCAGCCATCAATCATCCTTCTAGACATTCATCTGCAGCCTTCATCACCTTCCATACACCATTCCACACCTCTTCTTCCACCATATCTCCTTGCCATTCATCTATCCTTCACCTTAACACATTACAACCCACTTTTCACAACCTTAAACCTTTGTGCCGTAGCATAGCAAGGAAAAAGGAGAGGAGAAGCAGCCTTGGACGTTTTTGCATTCAAGTTGGATTGTTGGAACATTTTTAGGTGTAATGGATCTTTTGTTTTCAATGTTTAATTTAAATTTTCTTTGTTTTGCTGTGAACATGAGAGGCTAAACTTGTTTTAGCTAGGGGAGACTTTGAAACCATGATTATATTTGTGATATGAATTAATTAATTCCAGTTGTGATTTCATAAATTGTGAATGCAATTTACTTAACAGTTTGATTAAGAACTTATTCTTGTATGTTGATTAAGGAGGCCTACTTAGTTTGCATGCTTGAATTTGATGCTAGAATATAAGGGAGTTTCACGTAATCATTACAAACTTATATTCACAAGTAGTAAAGGTTGCTTGTCACAATCATGTTAAGTTAAATTCCTGGCATGAGTATCATGATGTCATAGTTACAAATGCCTTGTTAATGCTTCTGATTTTCACGAAACTTAATGATCTTTTCTTGTGTATCTATTATGCAGTTCATGTAGGGAACTTGGGAAGAATAATTTAGCTCTGATGCATTGTCCATCCAATTCAATGACTTAAGGAAAATCTGAGGGTTAATTAGAGATGTCACGGTTAATCTAGGGTGTTGAGGTTCATGGTTTATTGAAAAAGCAACTGGAAATCAATTTGTATTCAAGTGTGTCATGTGTGGAAAAGGACCCTCTAGGTAGCTAATCATCCATCCATTTACCCAATTTCGTATCAAACTTTGTTTAAGTCTTTAAGTTACTTGTTTTTACTTTAAATTCGTCAAAACCCCAATCCCCTTTACTTTGTTGTGTAAAAATAGTTAGAATCTGTCCTATTGTGTGTTTTTAAGTGTTTTGAGTACGAATTCAATTTTCGTCCAAAGTAAGTCATAGAGTCTAGTTTGAGTTTATTTGATTGTTTTGTGCTGTTTTGAGTCTTTTTAGTTGTTTTGAGTCATATAAGTTTAGTTAAGAGTCTTTGAGTTTATTTAATTATTTTTAAGCCTAGTTTTGTATCTTTGAGTCAGTTTTTATTAGATTAGCAATCCCTCCTAATCCCTGGCCTAGAATGATCCCTACTTACATCTTTACTACAATTGTCAATAAGAGGGTTTAATTTGAGTGCTATTATATATCACATCAAATTTTTGGCGCCGTTGCCAGGGATAAGCAACTTTACTAATATGTTAGCATGCAAACCCGTGACTACTCCGTTGGCAGAAGGAATGAAGCTACGCATTGATTTAAACCAAGTACTGGTAGATAAAGGGACGTATCAATGGTTAGTGGGAAGATTAATGTATTTGGTACATACTAGACCAGACCTTGCTCATGTCTTGAGTGTCGTTAGTCAATACATGCATGATCCAAGAGAACAGCACATGAATGCAGTTATGAGGATATTGAGTTATTTGAAAGAAAGTTCATGGAAAGAGATTTTATTTAAGAAGAAATATCATATTAGTATTAAAGGTTATACGGATGCTGACTGGGCCAGTTCGAGTGATGATAGGTGCTCAACATCAGGTTATTTCACCCTTGTTCGTGGAAATTTGGTTACTTGGAGAAGCAAGAAGCAGGGAGTAGTAGCAAAGTTGAGTGCATAAGCGGAATACAGAAGTATGGCCCATGGTATTTGTGAGATTTTATGGCTTAAACTACTACTACAAGATTTGGGTGTCAAACATAGTTAACTGATGAAGTTGTTTTGTGATAATAAGGCTACTCGCTATATTGCTCATGATCCGGTGCAACATGATTGAACTAAACATGTAGAGGTTGACAAGTTCTTATTAAAGTGCCTCCAATCAAAACGGAAGATCAAATAGCTGACATTCTCTCCAAAGCAGTGTCTAGTGAAAAGTTCTCTAAGTTTCTAGACAAGTTGGGCATGTGTAACATATATGCATCAACTTGAGGGGGAGTGTTGACTTGTATAGTTTCCTATAATTTAGGATTTCCTAGTTTAGGATGGATTTTGTGTAGTCTAGGAGAAATCTCTTTGTAATCTTCTGTAATTATTCTTTCCTTTTTGGTTAGGTTTAGGATTATATATTATACCTCTTCCTGAGAAGAATAAACATATCATTCAAAGCATTCTCTTCTGAATCCATAAGATAATTATTACACTTTCTTTAGTTCATAAGATAATTAAATGCATGCATTATGTCTGCTGGTAGGCATTTACAATTTTGGGATTTTTATACTTGCGTCTAGTATGCAATAAGGTTTAATGGTTTTTCCCACATGACATGGTTGGAGGAGGAATATTATAAAATTGTTTCGAGGACTCGAGCAGGATATCGTGTCTGATCTTGGACTTCCAAGATAATGACAAAGATAATATGAAACTAATAAAATTAAATAACTAACATTGCCTCGATGCAGTGTAACTGTAGTACTTATTTACGATTAAGTTCGGCACCAGAGGTTTTCTTTTCAACTATTTCATCTTGTGACATGTTTTTATTCGACAGGTGATTTATTCTTTTTAATGTATGAGAATTATTGATTGACCGATGGATTACACTGATCCTATATAATTATCGCAATTGAAAATCTCTCTTCTAATGCAACATACGCAACAAATTACAATTAGAATTTTATTAAAAATTTAGGTACTCTTAAAAAAGAATTTGGAAGGTAAGAATTTTGATATTCATGTGTTAAATGTAGTTAGAAACAGCTTTACTTGTCAAAAATTATTTTTAGCAACCATTTTAAAACACTTACAAATGGATACTAGACTATAAAATTTATAATATATTATAGATAGTTTTTAAGTTTCAAAAATTGTGGAGATTGCTCTCTTATTTTGAGAGCACTGCTATGTATACTCTTGTTATTATATTTACTTAGATTGGTTTCATTATTACCATGTAATGGTTGAGTTTACTCTTTTCCGCATGGATGTATAGCAAGTTCAACAAACATATTAATATGATGTTATTAATTCACTCCTACAGTAAACATTGTGAGTCTACAACTATATATTTTAGGATACACTAAATTAGTATATCGGTGTCATGCGGATTGGAAACATTAGTCATGCAAGCCGTTTACCTTACAATTATTGCCTCTCTCTCTCTCTCTCTCTCTCTCTCTCTCTCTCTCAAAGTCTGCTAACTATAAATTCGAAATGGCAACAAGTGAGCGGAGCACATGGGTAAAGTGATATAGTTGTGAAGGATGGCAGACAAGTTAACTCCACTATGTATATGCTCCCAAAGAGTGCTAATTAAAATACATTAATAATCTCCAGAGTCATAATCAAAGATAATATAAAACTTGTTTTCCACCAGAATTGTGGTATATAATCTTGCAAGTCGGCAATGATTGCGGTGAACGTTGTCTTTGAATCCCAGACACAACACAGAGCAAGAAACTACACTCCGTTTGGGTCATGTTATATATTCAAATAACCATAATATTCCAAGGGAAAGAACATTAATTCCTTCCTCGAACTACCTACTTAGCTAATCAATCGACGAGATCGGTGTCTCCCTCTCTAGTATTTTATTTAAACGTTGATTATCGTGCTTATTTTTTATTGATGACACATCACATATTTTACAAAACTCATGTTAAATTTGTTTGACAATTTATTATAATGTTTAATGTATTTTGAATAAAGAAATGAGTGTCAGCTTCTAATTGTTCAAGACTTCAAGTTGTATGTAAAAGATCGATTACATATAAAAAAATTTCCTTTTTTCATTTAGAAGTTAACATTCAATTTTTGATAAACATATATTAAACAATGATTTATCTAATTCAATAAGGAGTAGAATTTTCTTTCCTCTGATTTCCCTCTCCTTCCCTCCTCTCCTACCACACTTTCTATTTTTCTTTCTTTCTCTATAAAAAAATTAAGGGTTATTATACAAAATGGTCCATGAGATTTGCATGATCAATATAAATGGTCCATGAGATTGAAAATCAATAGAAATGGTCCCTGAGATTGTCCACCATCCATGATTTTGGTCCTTCCGTTAAAAATGATTTTGGGCAATTTTCAAAGCTTTGTAACTCAATCGTTTCTTAACCAAATTTGATCCATAATATATCAAAATGAAGATAGGAAAGTGTAGAATAATATTATACCTATTTGGAAGCCAATGGTTGTCATAGATGGCCAAAAAATAGCCTAAAAGGTGACTGGTCTGCAAGAAAATTGAAAAACTTAACGGAAACTGGGTAAACTTTAAATGTTCATAACTTCTTCAATACTCAACCAAATCTAGTGATTCAAAAATGAAAATAATACTTCTAGATGAGATGAAGAGAATGGTACCTTTTTCAAAGGCTAACTCACCGTGGTTTGGTCGGACAATGGCTCGAAAGTGGCTAACCATTTTCTAGTTAGCCACTTTCGAGAAGTTTTCCGGCCAAACCATGGCAAGTTAGCAGTAAAGAAAGATACCATTCTCTTTTTCTCATAGAGAAGTATGATTTTCATTTTTGAATCACTCGATTTTGTTGAGTATTGAAGAAGTTATGAACGTTTAAAGTTTACCCAGTTTCCTGCGAGTTTTCCTGTTTTCCCGCGGACCAGTCACTTTTCAGGCTATTGTCCAGCCATCTTCGGCAATCATTGAGCTTCCAAATAGGTATAATATTAATATACACTTTCTCATCTTCATTTTGATATATTATGGGTCGAATTTGGTTAAGCATTGGTTGAGTTACAAAGCTTTGAAAATTGCCCAGAGTTTTTAACGGAAGGACCAAAATCATGGATGGTAGACAATTTTAGGGACCATTTCTATTGATTTTCAATCTCAGGGACCATTTCTATTAATCATGCAAATCTCAGGGACCATTTTGTATAATAACCCAAAAATTAATATAAGATGTCGATGTAGCTTAATCATGACCGTTCAAATTGGATGGGAAGGAAGGGGAGGAAAAATTCAAAATTCTTTTTTTAAAGTAGAATTTTTATGACAATCCACCAAACAAGAGACTGCTCCCGCGAAGAAAGACTTTTTTTTACGTACTCATCGTCACCTTAATTCACACATGCATTAAGAATGGCTTTCTCTTCTTCTGCTTCTTCTTTCCTTTCCTTGCTTGCTTGAAACGTAAGGCTAAAACCGTCCCTTAAGGTCTACAAACTTTTCTTTTTCACAATTATGTTCTAAGTTGGCAAGGTCCTTTTATTCTCTTGATCAATCAAGTTAAAAACAAAAACAAAAAAATATAATAAAAAGCTTGTTAATAAAAGAATTCAAGATGACAATCGAATTATGTGAGAGAGAGAGAGATAGAGAGAGAGAGAGAGAGAGAGAGAGAGAGAGAGAGAGAGAGTGCAAAATCCACATGGAAGAAGGGCAAGTACAGACAAGAGTAGTTGAGGTGACGAGCCTCCATCCTGCGTTTGGATATACGGCAAGATCAAACTGAGATGAGAGCGGTAGTGGACATGTTTGTGTTTTGTTGGATGACCTCCATACAGTCAGATGACTCATGGCTTCTATGCTCTGCCTACACGTGGATAATGACTACTACTTTTCCTTGCTCATCACTTCAATATCGTACATGCATAATCTGTTTTACTATGTGTTTGGGTTAATATTTGAACATTGGACCTAGATGAAGGAAAGCCCAAGAATGCCAATTAAAAGGGGGCTTGCCCAAAGCCCAGCTCTCAAGCCAGGTTTGCATCCAAAAGCTGTAATCAACCCAGATTCAGTCTTTTTTAGTGACAAGCTATCTCTTGTCTAGTTTAAAAGCTCTGCTATCTCCCTTAGTGGTATAGTATCGATTCCCTTGTGTAAACATGTTTACCATCCATCCCTTTTTAGCATATAAACCCCTGTTAATTCAAAGAGAAGTGATTGCAAGAGGTTCAACCTTGCCATACAATGTGAAATCTTGCCTGAAGCTCTTTGTTTGTTTTCTAAGTTAATAGTTCTATTACTTAATGTATTCTCTAGTATGTATTCAAGTCATATCCACCTGCTTTCCTACTTTAAGAGTCTTATTTGTATCTGGATTTGGTTAGTTTAATGAATATTTCTTCATTAAAAGCAATCTAGGACCAAACAAATGACTTAAGGGGCTCTGGACTCCCTTCATTCAAACATACAAGACCATGAACTACAAGTCCTTGTTTACAAGGCAAGAAAAATAACTTAATGTGAACTTAATTATGTGATATAAACTAACACACAAATTAAAACACAAATTAAACCCTCTTTTTGATAGTTGTAGAATGGATAACTAGGGATCGTACTAGGTCGGGGATTAGGAGGGACTGTTAATCTACTCAAATTAGACTCAACTATACTTAACTAAACTCTTATGACTCAAGACTGGCTCAAACTACTCAAAACTACACAAAACAAACAAATTGACTCAAAACACTAAAAAGAAACTAGTTTGAACAGATTCTAACTACAAGACACGAAATCTAAAAGGGGGAAGTGGTTTTTGACAAATTTAATGCACAAGCAAACAGATTTAAAGACTCTAAACAACTTTGGACGAAATTGGGCGTTTTAATGGGTGAATGGCTGGCTAGAGGGTTCATCTCCACACATGACACATATGCATACAAATCGATTTCCAATTATTATTCCAATAAACCATGAATGACAATGCCCCAAATTAATTGTGAACTGCACAAATTAACTCTCAGATTTTTCTAATTTCATTGAATTGACTCAGTGATACAATCAAATTATTCTTATCAAGTTCCCTATATGAACTGCATGATAGAGATACATATCAAAGATCATTAAGTTCTATGAAAATCATAAGCATTGACATGACATTCGTAACTATGAACTGCATGATACTCCTGCCATGGATTTACTTAACACAATCATGACTAGTGACTTCCACTACTTATAAATATAAGTTCATAACGATTAGGTGAAATTCCCTTATATTTTAGCATCAAATTCATGCATGCAAACTAAGTATGCATCCTTAATCAACATACAAGAATAAGTTATCAATTAACTAAGAAGTCCGAGTAACTTGGAGTGCAAGTAATCAACTAAAAACACTCTTGTTCTACATCTGCTATACTGAGATAGTGGTGGCATGCCTAGCACTTAGTTAGTTTTGATTGTGAGCCTCAAGGTCTACACCTAAGGCTCCATAGAGGTACCTTTCAAAACTAACTTTGTCCTCTTCTTGTAGCACATCAACAAGGAAGAGCCTGACTACACATCCAAAGTGCCAATCACTTGGGGAGCTGCGCTTAGGTTCGAGTATCGTTCTCTAGAGAAATCTTCGCCCGAACACTATGTTCCATATCTTTTTCTCTTTTTCTCTCTCCCTCTCTTGATACATGCATTTTTTGTGGATGTGGATTTCAGCTTCGTACGCTTAGAGTATATGGTTGAAATCATCAACCCATTAGAGCTTATGAGTTTGATGATACATGCATGTTTTGGAGGTTTTGATGTCGAAATATAAACCCAGTATTATTTTTTGTTTCATGCCCCTTGTTAGTGCTTCTTGGCTGCCTTGTGTTTACAGAACGTGGGATTGCTTCAACCCAAGGGTGAAGCTACAAAGGCACAAGGAGGTAAGGCTACCCCTTCCCTCTGTAGAAATTACACCTAGGAGCAGTGGTTCCGCAGCTCTAGTCTCGTCAAAAACTTGCAAACCATTAAGGCCTATGTGAAGGAGTCTTGCGCAGCAGCGGCGGTCCTTTCTTTATTTATTTTTTCTTCCAAAATGCCCTTAGTGGAATGGCGTCGTTCCACATAATAAAAAGAAAAATATCAGACGTCTAAATCAAAGTCGTCTCCAGTGCATAAAAAACAAAAAACAAAATAAAATACAAGCCAAAAGGGGGACCACTTGTCCCCCATTAACCCCTCATTCCTCTATTCCTCTCGATAACAATGCAACCCCATGTTTGCCTTTAATGGGGGAGAAGAAATTTAAGGACCTAGGGTTAGAGGCTGAAGAGAAAAGGGCGAGCCTTTGGGAGAATAACAATGAGTAATTCGGCAGGGTTCAATTTTTTTGGGTTTATTTTCACGGAGTTAATATTCTTCCTAGTAAAAATGTGGTTGGGATGTAGTGAGCTTGGGCTCTTGGGGCCTTCGGCCTTAATTATGAATATTTGGGCTTCATACATTGTTGGTCCAATTGAAAAATGGACATGGTTACAGATGGAGAAACAAATTTTTTTGTAAGCACGTTTTAATCATACAAATCAAGGTATTTAAAAAATACATTTATTGTATATTTTTACTACGTGTTGTGTTATTAATTGGTAGTTAGATTCACAACCAAGCTAATATAGGTGAAGCAAATAGGTTATTCAAAGATATTCTCAAAACACCACTGCATAATAAAATGGGAGATCAATGGTTGAGTGATAACTTGGTTGTTTACACTGAGAAAGATGTTTTGGCTTTTATTGGTAATGAGCCTATCATGTGACGTTTTCAAGACACAAAACGTCGCCCGAAACAATTGTAACTTGTTTGTTGTAATGACCCATCCCCAATTATTACAAATTTTATAATTCGAAAATGCCCTACGAGGCAAATGCATTGACTTTTTTTGACTGCCTTGTCATGTCACGTAAGGTCCATTTTCTTGGCATATCCTCATAGTACTCGTCGCTATGAACGCGTGGGCACAAACGAAACATAATTTGGAGCTATAATGGAGTTATTAATGGTAGGAGCATATTTATTCGACTTTGTTAGCTTGTTTCTTTGCATTTAGTAAGTTAGTCTCTATTTATTATAGTGTTTTAAGCTATTTTCGTGTGTTTTTAGGTTTAAATGACAAATTTGGCAAGAAAGTGCAATTTGGTGCTATTTGGAGTAGTTTTGGGCTTGGAATGGATTGCATATGCATGGGGCAAGGTGGATGGACGAAATTGAAGATTAAAAGAGGCTAGGAATGTGCTTAACATCTGGAAGAATTAAATCAACGACTTGGAGGATAAGGAATCAGCCATGAAGAAGGAAACATTATCCAAATTACCTTATCTTATCCAAACCTTATCCAACCTTATCTTATCTTATCCTAACATAATCTTTTCCTACCTTAATTCCAGCTGCAAAGAGGACTCCTTTTCACATTAAATCGCCTAAATATCAGGTTCTAGAAGCCCTATTTTCGTGCCCTAAGTTTATGTCACATGTAACCCTTCTAGAAGTTCTAGAATCTGCCACAAGGACCATTCCTTATCCTCCTTAGCATCTGATTGTAAGTGTCCTTGTTCTTTGGTGATTTGGAATCCGAATTCCTCTCATTTTCAGCCCAATTTCGTGCCTTCCCTTCACCCTATAAATACATAATGCCGCAATACTCATAAACCACCACCCTCTACCACAAATTCACACCACACCATCCACCACACATCAAGAGCCTAAATTCAGAAAATCCCCATTGTGCCGCAACAAGGAAGGAAAGAGGAGCCACCTGGAGTGTTTCTAGGTGTGTTCTATCTTTGTTTTCAATTTTTAAGTTTAATTATCTTTGTTTTGCAAACATGAGGAGCTAAACTTGTTTTCGCTAGAGGAGACTTCGAAACCATGATTATATTTGCAATATGAATTGATTACTTTCAATTGTGATTTCATAAATCGTGAAATCAATTTACTTAACTGTTTGATTAAGAACTTATTCTTGTGCGTTGATTAAGAGGGCCCGCTTAGTTTGCATGCCTGAATTTGATGCTAAAATATAAGGGAGTTTCACCTAATCGTTAGACACTTATATTTATAAGTAGTGGAGGTTGCTAGTCATGATTGTGTTAAGTAAATTCCTGGCAAGAGTATCATGCTTTTCATAGTTACGAATGCCTAGTCAATGCTTATGATTTTCACAAAGATTAATGATCTTTGATTGTATCTCTATTATGCTGTTCATGTAGGCAACTATTGAAGAATAATTTGGTTGTCAATGCGTATTCCATCCAATTCTAAGGAAAATCTGAGGGTTAATTAGTGTTGTTCACGGTTACTCTAGGGTGTTGAGGTTCATGGTTTATTGGAAAAGCAACTGGAAATCAATTTGTATGCAAGTGTGTCATGTGTGGAGAAAGACCCTCTAGCTAGCTTATCACCCATATTTTTCCCTAATTTCGTCCAAAGTTATTTTAGTCTTTAAATCTGTTTGTTTTTACCTTAATTTCGTCCAAAATCCAATCCCCCTTTACTTGGTTGTGTCTTTTAGTTAGAATTTGTCCAAACTTGTGTTTTTAAGTGTTTTGAGTCAAGTTAAAAGTAATTTTTGTCCAAATCATCCTTTAATGTGTCACATCCCGGCCCGGGCGGGACCACTTCCTGGGCCCGACTCCACTACCGTAGCACGATATTGTTCGGTTTGGGCCCCGACCACGCCCTTACGGTTTTGTTTTTGGGAACTCACTAGCAACTTCCTAATGGGTCACCCATCATGGGATTGCTCTAGCCCCCTTCTCGCTTAACTTCGGAGTTCCTATGAAACCCGAAGCCAGTGAGCTCCCAAAAGGTCTCGTGCTAGGTAAGGATGGGAATATACATTTAAGGATCACTCCCCTGGGCGATGTGGGATGTTACAATCCAGCCCCCTTAGGGGCCCAACCTCCTCGTCGGCACACACGCGGCCAGGGTTAGGCTCTGATACCAAATTGTCACATCCCGGCCAGGGAGGGACCACTTCCCAGGCCCGCTCCGCCACCGTAGCATGATATTGTCCGCTTTGGGCTTACCATTCCCTCACGATTTTGTTTTTGGGAACTCATGAGCAACTTCCCAATGGGTCGCCTATCATGGGATTGCTCTAGCCCTTTTTCGCTTAACTTTAGAGTTCCTACAGAACCCGAAGCCAGTGAGCTCCCAAAAGGCCTCGTGCTAGGTAGAGATGGGAATATACATATAAGGATCACTCCTCTGGGCGATGTGGGATGTCACAATCCACCCCCCTTAGGGGCCCGACGTCCTCGTCGGCACACACGCAGCCAGGGTTAGGCTCTGATACCAAATTGTCACATCCCGGCCCGGGCGGGACCACTTCCCGAGCCTAATCCACTATCGTAGCATGATATTGTTCGCTTTGGGCCCCGACCACGCCCTCACAGTTTTGTTTTAGGGAACTCATGAGCAACTTCCCAGTGGGTCACCCATCATGGGATTGCTCTAGCCCCCTTCTCGCTTAACTTCGGAGTTCCTACGGAACCTGAAGCCAGTGAGCTCCCAAAAGGCCTCGTGCTAGGTAAGGATGAGAATATACATTTAAGGATCACTCCCCTGGGCGATGTGGGATGTTACATAATGTCTAGTTTAAGTCAATTTGATTATTTTGTGCTATTTTGAGTCTTTTTAGTTTATTTTAAGTTGTTTGAGTCTAGTTTTCTGTTTTTGAGTCTAGTTTATTGTTTTAGAGTTTAATTTGAGTAGATTAGCATCCCTTCTAATCCCTGGCCTAGAACGAACCCTACTTACACATACTGCAATCATAGGGTTTTAATTTGAGTGTTAGAATATTTCACATCAATTAACGAACAAAGTTGAGGAAAAAATGGTCATTGACCATAAATCTGGAAGACTCCAGATTTTACTGCAGCAGTGAGATGATGCCACATGTGTGACTGGGATGGAAATGAATGAAGAGAAATGAGAAAGATGGACGAATGGGAAAGAAGAAAAATGAGAGAAAAGAAGGGGTGTTGCCCAATCCGAAAGGAGGAAAGGAGAAAGTGAACTGATTGGAAAACAGAGAAATGAGAGAAATGAGATAGTTGAGGGAGTAGCCAACCAGACCCTTTACCCTTGATCTGTTACACAGCAGCCTTGATAGTAGCTTAAATATGCTCCTATCAAATTCCCCCACACTTAGCTTTTGCTAGTCCTCGAGCAAAACGAAATAAACAAAACAAACAAAACACAATCTACACCTTCCAACATGTACCTCAGGGATTTCCAATGAACATATTAAAGAACACCACATACATAGATTTTAGTTATTCCTACCCTCGAGCATATACTTAACCATAGTTACCACACACTAGCTCCCATTTAATCAATTAAAACATGATTTTGAATGTAGCAACATGCCTTAGAGAATCCCCCAATTCCTTACTGGATACACTCTATTTTCACATAGATTTTCTGACTACACTCCCTACACTAGGTATATGTGAGAAGATTGATGTAAACATGTAGACTAACACTCACATATGTCATAACAAAGAAGGCAATTTCTGGAATTATTAACATGTATAAAACAGATAATCATGGCTTCGAATTCACCTCCAACTAAAAAGAAGTTAGTTCCTCATGTTCGTAAAACAAGGATAATTAAATTTAAACATTGAACTAAGATTAAGGATGGAAAGAACCAAGAAACGCTCCACACTCCAATGGCATGCATGGCACTCCCTTGGATGGCAGATTGCACATCCTCCTCTCCTTCCTTCCTTGCTTGCGGCACTAGGGTGTATAGGGTGAATTGTGGTGTTTGATGGCTGAAAGTGTGAATGAATGAATGAGTGAGTGGATGATTTGAATGGTGCGGCATAGGGCTGTATTTATAGGCTAATTATGCACAATTTCTGAAGGAAAATGATTGCACAATCCCATGGGAAAAGGGTTAAGTCTAGGTAGAAACCAAAGGGGAATGGGATAGGTAGTGCACGACATGGTTTTAGGGGGTTCTAGAAGGATAGGTGTGGCACACAAAGGGTTTATGCTTCTAGCATCTGAATTAGGTGTTTAAATGCATAACTAATCCCCTCTAATTAGCTAGATTTAAGTCCTAACCTGATTTGGATAAGATAAGATAGGATAATGTTGGAGTTAGGAAAGGATAAGGTTGGTTAGGATATGATAAGATAAGGTTGGATAAGATTCCTTATTTCTTGCTATTTCCTTATCTTCTTTGCATTAAGACTTCTTCTCCAGATTTTTAGCCCTTCCTAGCTTCACTTTGATTTCAATCTCGTCCATTCACATTGCTCCATAGTTAAGCTATCCAATCCATGCCCAAAATTGCTCCATTTAGCTTCAAAATGCCCCTTCTTGCTCCTTTTGCCATTAGGACCTAAAAACATACGAAAATAGCTTAAAAGACTAAAATAAATAGTAATTAACTCACTAAAGGCAAGGAAACAACATAACTAAGTAGCATAAATATGCTCCTATCAAGCCTGACCTGAGTTCCAGTAACTTTTCCCGACAATTTTCCGTCCATAAGTTTGTTTAACCCTCGATTTGAGGAGAACGGAACTCGTGGGTTCTTAAGGGGTCACGGTGAGAACCACCAATCCTACAAGTTCTGACCACCGCCACCACCACCAAACCACTCCTCTGAAGGCTAGGATCAAACCCCAAACAACCTTGGAGGTAGGGGAGCACTGGAGAAGTCAAATCAAAGCACACCCATTTCTAGGGTTTCTTACGGTCGAAGGGTGATTTCAAGCATTTCTCTGCCGAATTAGACTTATGCCCATGTATAAAAAATTGTTCCCTTTATTAGGATCTAGTTGCTAGTAAAATTTGGGGAATTTTTAGAGTTGTTGAATTTTTCGGTGAGTCGGGGCTACCGGCCGCCGCGTGCCCTTCTGAGCTGCAGCCCCATGGCGGCTCGTGTGGTGGCGCTTGGGGGGAAACCTAGGTCCCTCCTTTGATGTGCCGAATCTGAATTCGCAGTGTGTTTTCCCAAATTCTATCGTTTGGATATAATTTTACTAAATGGTCCCTAATTGTGTTTAGGCGTGTTGACGGGAAACGACGTCATCCTCACTAGCTTGAGGGGTTCCTAGGCAAGAAAATATCTATAAGTGGACCCTTTCTTAGATTATATATTTTTAGAAAATATTAGCCTAGCATGCATTGCGTATTTTATGAATTAAGTAGGATTTATATTATGTTTTACAGATTTTCATACGTATGATTTATTTACATTGCTTTTACGAAACCATTATGATTTAGCGGGTTTAAATATTACTAAAGGCTATGAATCATTGGACTTTCTTTATGAAATTCTATCTATTCACGTATATGCCTATTATGGATTTATGAATATGGTTTGTCGTGGATTTATGAAACGAGATTTGAGCTTTTGAGCTCTAATGTTTGATACGAGATTTTTAGATGAGTTTTTGCTACTTACCTAGTGGGTTATCATACGACACATCCACACACTACGAGTATAGATGTCTATGGCCATAGGACACAGATGATGGAGGGGTGAGATATGATATATTATATACCCCTAGCTTCATTGCCTAAAGCAGTGTCATACAGCTTCACTAGCCACGGTTAGTGTCGGTGTGGATGTAGGCTATTTTATTCAGCTTCCCCTTCGAGTGATGGACAGGTTATTCAGCTTCACCTTTAGGTGATGGACAGATACTATCTTCGGGCGACTATGATACCCCTAGTTGAGTACATCACAGATACGATTTTTGATGTTTTACAGAAGTTTTACATGGCATGCTGAGGTTTTTCATAAAACCTATATGTAGTATTATATATATGAGTTTTCAACACAAGGGGTTATTATGTTCATAAATAAAATGGTTTTCCTATTATTAGTAGTATTATAATAAATTCTGGTCCACACATCTTTTCTGTTTTTGCACCCCCTCAGGAGTTAGGATCGAGGCACATGATCTCGGTGTCAAGACAATTATGCATAGGTATTCTCTCAAGTCTTCTTAGTGTAGGTATTATTCCTTTGTTCGTATATTTTTCCTAGTAATTATTTTCAGATTATTCTTAGTAGTTGTATGCTCTGAACACGTTCCTACTTTGGCATAATCGTTCTAATTGCATATCTTTTATTTGTATGCATGTTTAAAATGGTTTCGTCATCCTTGGGTGTAGGCCAACACGTGCCTATCATGGTATTAGAGGGATATTGGGATTGAGGTGTGTCATTTGTATTGATATATTATGAACGACATTGATAATGTTTACTATGAAAAAAGATTTGATTATCTACATTTTGTTAGAACCTTTTACGTTTTTAATTTTCGCCCCTCTCCTAGACAATTCATGGTTTCGCACTACTTCAACCCCACTTTTTGCATGTTTCATGAGCTTTGGTCCCTTGATAAAGTATATAGGATCATGCTTGCTCTCAAACAAAATGCAGTAAAAGGTTTCAAAATCTATGTATCCTTGTTTAATTTAAGTGGTTGAATATCCTAGTTGATAGAGGTGTTGGGTTTCCACCAATGCGTCTTGGGTTTAAAATTCCCCCTACCTTAAATTATTGGAATAGTTTCAAACACTCCCCTAAATTTTGAAGTTTGTCCTGAGAGCATCTCTATTTATAAAGCCAAATGTAATCCGAAAAATACTGGAGCATCTCTAATGTTTGAACAAGTGTTGCCTTAGCCCGTGGTTCCTCAAAACTGGAGACAATATCCTTTAGGGCCTTCACTTACGTTTTTAGATCAACAAGCTACTACTCTCTAATTCATGGAGCCATTTGAAACTTGTCGACGGAGGCATAGATTTGTAGAAGATTTTCCAACTTTGACCTATGGTGGGAGTGTGTTTGTTCTCAAAGGTGCACCATACTTGAATACGGTGCAGGTGCAACATGGTTGCTTTGAGATAGTCATTATAGTGGTAGAGTGATCTGGTCGAGAGGAATATGAGTTCACTCTCAATGAAAGTACAAATTGTTAAAATCGAATTCGCGCATAACCATAAGAGGTGGAGATGTACAAATCTGAGTAACCTGTAAAAGAACAAATAGTGGGCAAGAGAATAAGTATATCGGTCAAAGGCTCTTCGATGATGAAGTTAGTAAGCAACGTAATACTTAAGCATTGGGAAAGGGAGTAAATAGGCGATAGTTGCGTTACCAGAGATGAACCCTAGAAGGGTGTATTTGTACCAGTTGAGAATGAGACATTTTAGGATAGTAGAACCCTGATTAAACAAGGAAATCCCAGATAATATCTAGGAATATGTATTGCACACTCTTAGTGTGTAATTACTTGTGGGATTACTTATAAGAAGCCTGTTGATTCCTTGTGGGATTACATTTTCGTATCTTGCGAAAAAGAGTATGGTCCATCTTAGCGAAATCATCGGACTTCGCCCACGGATTCCTCAACAGGACAATGAGGACCTAAAGTGTCAATGAAACAACTTATATGTTCCTTAGGGCTACCCTTCTTCCCATCAAAGAGGAGAAGGTTAGGAGTCTCATATCCTTTAGGATATGGCATGCAGAGAAGGCTAACTGGGTATGGTGGCTTAGGAACATACTTTCAGTCATTCGAACTCCTATGCAACTTCTCCTTTAACATGGCAATGATGTCTTCTTGAGTGACAAAGGATGACACTTCCTCAGAACTTTTGCCAGTAGCAGCAGGCAACTCTTCCCGGGAAGTTTTTTCCCTGGGCATCCAGTTTTTGTCACTAGCTTTCTCGCTTGACTTTGGGATCAAGTTTTTCAACTCCTTCACAGATGCAGCAATTTCTTTTGGAGCTTTACCCAATGCATGAATGGCTGCGATAATGTCTGGCATGGCATATCTGTCCAGGTTTTCCTAGCTCTCTTGGTGCTACTTTTTGCATTGAGATTCGTTCAGTCAGGAAGCAACCTCATTTGCCTCTGAGACGTTGTTGCTGCTGGTAGCGTTTCTTCTAGATCTTGGAGTCATTGAATCAAGATGCGACCTGCTAGCGAAAGACTTAGTAGTGAAGAAGCTTGCAATCCATTCTGATTCTCAACTGATCACCAACCAAGCTTCAGAAAGGCACATGACAAAACATCTAACAATGGAGCAATACTTGAAGAAAGTCCAAAGATAGCTCGATATGCTTCCCATTTACACCCTTACACGGGTTCCACAAGCAGTTCGAAGTCTCAAGTAGATTGCCGAACAAGACCTCATAGCTAATGATCATTTCAGTTGTCTAGTAGTCCAGTTTTCCCTAGTTGCGCTCATAACAACGACTTATATGCTCTCCAGTGCGAGAGGGTAAACCAATCCCCTGACCCCCATATGGGTTTGATCTCCAGTGTGAGAGGATAAACTAATTGCTCTCAGTGCAAGAGGGTAAACTAATCCCCTGACACCCATATGGGTTTGTTTTCCAGTGCGAAAGGTGAAGGAAAATTTTTGTCCTAGCTAAGAAAATGTGAGAACATTTGAACACAAAAGAAAACTATTAACATTCAAAAACAATTCTAAAACCCATGACTTTCAAAGCCTAGTGAATGGTGAACCAAAAGACTATTTAACAATTTAATGAGAAGAGAGAGTTTGAGTTTCATTACCCTTGAAGCTAATCCTTATTTACACAAGGGATTCACCCAAGTGGAAGGCCTTCAAGTCACTTCCTTTGCTCCTTAGATGGTTGCTTCTTTGCTTCTCCTTTACTCCTCGAGGATTTGAGGAGAGGAATTCCAAGAACACCAAAAGTTTGGTGTCTCTAAGTCTCCACATCAAGGATGAGGTGTGAAGATGAAATGGACGACTTAGAGGAAGAAAGATTGCTAGCTATTTTTCTTTAAGTGTGACCGGCCTCTTTGGAAGACAAAGAGAGAAAGAATTTTTCTCTCTTGCCTCAAAGAAAACCCTTGTGTGGTAAAGCTATAAAGTTCCTTTTATAGAACCTCACATTTGAGTGGCAAACTTGCAATTATGCCAAGTTCACTACCACTCACCTTATGGCCGGCCATCCTTTAGTTATTGGGCTAATTACCCATTTTGTTTTAGTTGTCATACAACTTAAACATAATAGGCCTTGTGGACCAAAACCCTTTTTGGGCACCGAGACCCGAAACTAACTTGAAAGCCCAACACGAACCTTTTGTATAATTAATTAACTAATTAATTAATCTTGACCATTCTCAATTAAATCATTCAATTGCTTATCCATCTCATTTATATTTCTTCACTTTCATCCTTACTCGGTGTACAATCCATTAGGTTCCAATTAGCGAGGCAATGGGCAATTGTTACTCTTAACGATCGATTTTAAATTGAAACTACATTTCAATTCTTCCTTTGATGAAGATTAGTGTTGCTAATCTTCAGGGCTTCCACAAACCATGAGTGACACCCAGCAGTATATCATGGCTACCCAAGCTAGCTAAGTAGAAGTGGTTGGAGAACCTATCCAGTTACAATTATAATGTAATACGGTCATTCTCTAATACAATACACTTAATCACATTGTTCGAGTGATAGTTTGTTTCATGTCTACTATCCAATGTGATATTTCTCTATATGATTTAATTGAATATAATTTGGAACAAACTTCCTAAGTCATATTCGTATGCTTTGGCCAAAGACTCTCGAATCATATCTCAAAGTATTCGCCCTCCACCATGGAAGGTTAGAGATCCTTTGTTGTGCATTCATATGCCTACATGACTAGATAGCTTAACTCCAACAATGTCGTGGACACTCTTGATGGAATGCCTTTGACATGATCAAAGATCAAGGACCTAACCATTAGACATCTATGATACCTCAGGTCAAAGGACTACCTTGCATATTGCAAATTATGAGTTCTTACATGACATGTATGTTCGAACTCTCTTTTGATCATTGTTCAGTGTACTCGATTACCATTTTGAGCACCTATGTGTTTGTCTCAGTGTCCAACACTAAATGACTTGAGACTAGTCATATTCATGCTTGAATTAACATAACACATACTAACCTTAGCTGATTGTCAATGCCCAATTGGCAATCCTATGGCTAGGAACATTTTAGGATTGAACATAAGAGAAATGTCTCGTTAATCTAACTTACTTAGATCACTTCTCTCTTAGATTAAATACATTCCTTAGATTCCCTTATTGCTTAAACACATAATACAATAAATAGTGATTAACAATAAGCTTTGTCCTTCATTAAATATATAATAGTTTAACACAATAAGTATTCCAAAAGCTATTACATCAAATGAGTGGCTTTGTGGGCATACTTCTAACAAGAGGATAAACTAACTGCTCTCCAGTGCGAAAGGGTAAACCAATTCCCCGACACCTATCTGGGTAAGCTCTCCAGTGCGAAAGAATAAACTAATTGCTCTCCAGTGTGAGAGGGTAAACCAATTCCCTGACACCCATATGGGTAAGCTCTCCAGTGCGAGAGGGAAAACCAATTCCCCACACCCATCTGGGCCACACAGCTCAAATGATAGAATACTCGAATACCAGCTAAGTAGTAAATGGTCAGGTGGTAGCAGGCGATGACGAACTCAACAACTCGACACCCTAAGAGGCTGAAACTCATGGTCATAGTGACTATAACGGGATTGTTAGCCTTTTTCGAAGCAATGTGCTCAACCGACGGTTTTATGGCTAAAAGTTTTGCAAGACGCTTCAAGAAAAACAAAGATGGAGTAAAGTGAAAGCAGTTTATTAAATTTCTAGCAAATTGATAAACTTATACTAAGGTCGTCGAAATCCGACACAAGCTAAACAGAGCAGACTACTCATTTAGCAGCTTGGATGACCTTGGGCTCTCCAGCAGCCATCCTGCCTTCAGTAACCACTTTGCACTCAGCAGTTTGCTCACCCGACACTTCATCTTCTGCAGCTTTGACCTTGGCAGCACCATCTTCGATTACTCTATCTATGGCAACTGAGAAATCAAAGTCAAGCAATTTCTTCCTTCTTAACAAGCAGCACAAACATGGCAGCCTAAACCGTGGCCTTTACCATGCCATTTCCTCAGCCTATGCTGAGCCAACCCTTGGTTCCAGCCAAGTCGAGCACCCCAAGTCGTGGCTCTTGCCACACCACTTCCTCAGCCCTTGCCAAGCTGACTTCTAGCCTATGCCAAGCTGACTGCTAACCCCTACCTGTGGACGTACCGCACCACCCCAACGGCTGCCCCGCGGCAGCACCACCTAAGAAGAAGACAAAGAAAATTAAATTTTTCTTACCTTGGAGGGGCGCGGAGAAGACAAAGAAATCAACAGAAGACAGTTCTTTACGCGGGTAAGCAAAGAAGAATGCAAGGAGATGAGGAACCAATATCCTCTAGCTTTCTCTCTTTCTTGTAGGGATAAATAATTGTCCTCCGAAGTTGATTTAATCCCCTACTTAATGTAGGCTTAAATAGGTTTTGCTGGTGATTTATTTCCCTTTCCTAGAAGAATCTAATTCTAAGTCTAAGTGGGAATCTGCATGAAAGTTGAAGTTCTCTACACATACTACCCTTTCCTACTAGCGGCCCAGCAGGTATGGGGGCATTTGTGGAGCCAAAAATAATCAAGAAAATTATGGAGGTAACACACAAACTTTTGGGTGAAAAGGATAAAATTACCCTTGAAGCACACCGGGATTCCCACGTGCATGCAATAGACAATAACTGTTCAATAAGGAAGAGTCAAAGATGATCAAAATGGTATTTATTCAAATCCCTCTTATCACTCCTTATCAAAGCCTTATTCAAAAGGTAACTCCCAAAACTTCATATTTAATTTAGGATTAATTATCATGTTAATTGCAAGGTATTGTTTCACATAATATCTTGCAATTATTATTCAAATGCACCATATATGGTCGGCCACTCCCCTATAAATACCCCTATTATCCCACTAAAAAGCTAAGCCATTTGCTACCCACAACCTCCTAAACACATTATTTTCAGAATTCTAACATTGGTATCAGAGATTCTTCGGCCAAAGCCCCCCCTCCCCCAATTCATTATGGGGCCGTGAGGCTTTTGGCTTTAATCTTAGGTGTTATTATTTTGCAGGTACATTTTCGTCAAAGGAGAAGATGGCGGAAATTTGTGATGTGATAAATAATAGCACTCAAATTAAACCCTCTTATTGACAATTATAGTAAAGATGTAAGTATGGCTCATTCTAGACCAGGGATTAGGAGGGATTGCTAATCTAATAAAAATTGACTCAAGGATACAAAACTAGGCTTAAAAACACTTAAATGAACTCAAAGAATCTTAACTAAACTTATATGACTCAAAACAAACTAAAAAGACTCAAAACAGCACAAAACAATCAAATAGACTCAAACTAGACTCTAGGACTTACTTTGGACGAAAATTGAATTAGTTTTGACTCAAAACACTTAAAAACACACAATAGGACATATTCTAACTAATTTGACACAACAAAGTAAAAGGGATTGGGTTTTCTTTTAACGAATTTAAAGTAAAAACAAGTAACTTAAAGACTTAAACAAAGTTTTGACGAATTTGGGGAAACTATGGGTGATAGGCTAGCTAGAGGATTCTTTTCCACACATGATACATTTGAACACAAATCCATGAACCTCAACACCCCAGATTAACCATGATATCACTAATTAACCCTCAGATTTTCCTTAAGTCATTGAATTGGATGGACAACGCATCGGCAACCAAATTATTCTTCCCAAGTTCCCTACATGAACTGCATAATAGAGACACAAGCAAAGATCATTAAGTTTCGTGAAAATCATAAGCATTGACAAGGCATTCGTAACTATGACATCATGATACTCATGCCAGGAATTTAACTTAACATGATTATGACTAGCAACCTTTACTACTTATGAATATAATTTTGTAATGATTATGTGAAACTCTCTTACATTCTAGCATCAAATTCAAGCAAGCAAACTAAGTAGGCCTCCTTAATCAACATACAAGAATAAGTTCTTAATCAAACGGTTAAGTAAATTGCATTCACAATTTATGAAATCACAACTGGAATTAATCAATTCATATCACAAATATAATCATGGTTTCAAAGTTTCCCCTAGCTAAAACAAGTTTAGCCTCTCATGTTCACAGCAAAACAAAGAAAACTTAAATTAAACATTGAAAACAAAAGATAGATTACACCTAAGAACGTTCCAACAATCCAACTTGAATGTAAAAGCGTCCAAGGCTGTTTCTCCTCTCCTTTTTCCATGCTATGTTGTGGCACAAAGGTTTTAGGGTGTGAAAAGTGGGTTATAATGTATGAGGGTGAAGGATAGATGAATGGCAGGGAGATATGGTAGAAGAAGAAGTGCGGAATGGTATATGGAAGGTGATGAGGGCTGCGGGATGATGTCTTGAAGGATGAATGATGGCTGGCTGTGTATTTGAGTGAATAGATGTGTGTATGGGTGCGGCAAAGGGTATATATTTGAGGGAAAGGATCTTAACTTTAATTAAATGGTTTAGGAAAGAATTGGACCCCAAATCCTTAAGGAAAAGGAGAATTAAAGTCAAAATCCTAAGGGAAAAAGGGAAAGGATTTGCGGCAAGGAAGAATAGGAAAGGGAATGTGGTTTCCCTTACACGGCAAGGAAGGAGAAAGGGTAAGGTGGTGCGGCATCACCCTTTGGCTGGGATTAAGGCTTTTAGAACCTGTATTTAAGTGTCCTAAATTAATTAGGGACCCTTTTTGGCAGCTGGAACTTATGTAGGAAAGATTTAGGGAAACAAAGTCAAAATAAGGAAGTTTGACTCATGTTTCCTTCTTTGTGGCTGATTTCTTTACTTCCAATTCTTGAATTAATTTCTTCCATCTCTTTAGCAGATTCCTAGCCTGCTTTAGTCTTCAATTTCGTCCATCCACCTTGCTCCAAGCATATGCTATCCATTCCAAGCTAACTAAGTCACCTAAATATGCTCCTATCAAATTCCCCCACACTTACCTTTTGCTAGTCCTCGAACAAAACAAAATAAACAAACGAAACAAAACACAATCTAGACCTTCCAACATTTACCTCAAGGATTTCCAATGAACATGACACACTAAAGAACACTACTCCCACTGATTTTAGCTCTCTTTACACTTAAGCAAACACTTAACCATAGTTACTACTTAGTAGCTCACATTTAATCGATTAAAACAACATTTTGAATGTAGTAACATGCCTTATAGAATTCCCTCAATTCCTCACTAGATATACTCCCAATTTTCACACAGATTTTCCGACTACACTCCCTACACTAGTCATATGTGAGAAGATTGATGTAAACATGTAAACTAGCACTCACATATGTTATAACTAAGAAAGCAGTTTTTGGAATTATTACAATGACATGTATATGATCTCATGAATGGAATGCTACTACTTAGAAGGAGAACCAGGGACTCCATATGCTCATACCAATTTCAAACTACACATATTGAACACATAACATCAAGATAGAAGTCAAGGGTTGTAATGAGGCTAAGGTATTGGCTAACAAAGAAAGGTAAAGGATAATCAAAGGTTCTTAAAGCAATAGGAAGCAAAGTAATGAAATTGACACTTAAACTCACTTTTGATGGCAAAAATTCACTTAAACTCACTTTTGATGGCAAAAATTAACTTAACACAAGGGAAGAGTTCATACAACACTTAGGGTCAAATTCAAACTTTTGGACCCTTTCTTCAATCAACCAATACTTGTGAGTTCATTCTCACTTATTTCTTAACTCTTTTTCTTTCTTTTCACAATTTTTATTCTCTTTTTTCTTTTTCTTTTTTTTTCTTTCTTTTCTTTCTTTGCCGTGCCCTTTTAAATTCTCCCACAATTGTTTTCTACAATATGTAAGTCAAAAGGAATTCCTTCTAAGTCATGCTTCACTATCCTTTAAGAACAAGGGTATGGATAATCCTAATCTAGGCTAGGTGAGGATAAGGTGGTTAACAAAGAAAATAGGCTAGTAAGGCTCAAAAGGGTTAATCCTACAATCCATATGCAAAAGGGTTAGGCTTTTTGGCTTTGGTTTAACTAAACAACTTCATCTTATTGTACGTTATGCAATCAATATCATGCTTTGAATGAAATGGGCATGAGTTCTAGTATTTGGAACTATAATGATGAAACGCATTCTAAGTAGAAACCAAGCAAAGAATAATGAGATCATGCAACGACTTTAGAAAGCAATAATCCACACATTTATAACTCTCCAAAGAACGTTTTAGGCTCAAGTCTCTCAGGGATGTAGCATTAGGTTGAGTTCCTTCCTTTAAGCATGTTACAAAAACTGATTTTTTTTCTTTGTGATTACATGTGAATTCGTAAACTATAACTATAACCAAGCATAAACCAAAGAATAAATCAAACTTCTATCCATGTTTGTAACTTTCTTTAATAGTCATGCAATTAAAAACCAAATCCTCATCATTGTGTTGAAAGGTACCCTAAGACACAAACAAACACACAAAAACAACTCTAAAACAACTCTTTTTTGGGTTTTCAAAACTGTTTTTCAAATTTTTATTCAAATTTTCGTATTTTCTGTTCAAGACACATAAAAACACTTCAAAACACACTAAAATCACTTAAAAACAGTGAGAAACAACATTAGAAGTGATAGGTGATAAAATCCCACGAAAATCATGCAAAAACAACTTATTTAGCCCCCCACACTTAAATCAAACATTGTCCTCAATGTTTCAAACAAAGACTCACATTCAACCAATCAACATAAACTAACTAGCATGGCGAACTAGTTTAGACACCAAATAATTCACGAAATCTGCATACCATGGCTCACTTACCTTAATGGACAGTAATTGCTTATCAGGGAATGTCTCTTGGATGGGTATAGACTCCTCATTGCACACCAAACAACTCAAGTGGTCAGCCACCACGTTTTCACACTCTCTTTCTTGTCTCTAATTTCAATATCAAACTTTTGGAGGAGAAGCATCCAACGAATTAGCCATGGTTTGGCCTCTTTCTTGGTGAATAAGCACTTCAAAGCTGCATGGTCAGAATAAACAACAACTTTAGTGCCAAGTAAATATGAACGAAACTTATCTAAAGCAAACACAACAACAAGAAGTTCTTTTTCAGTGGTCGAGTAGTTCAATGAGCATCATTCAAGGTCCGGGATGCATAATAGATGACATGTAGTTGCTTGTTCTTCCCTTGGCCTAAAACGGTCCCTATTGCATAATCTAATGCATCACACATTAGCTCAAAAGGTATGCTCCAATCTGGTGGAACTATGATTGGTGCCGAGGTAAGCAAGCCCTTGAGGTGGTTGAATGCCTTCTCACACTCCTCATTGAACTTGAAGGACACTTCCTTTTGTAGGAGACGACAAAGGGGTTGTGCAATCTTTGAAAAATCCTTGATAAATCGCCTATAGAATCCTGCATGTCCAAGAAAAAAATGAACCTCTCTCACCGAAGTAGGAGAGGGTAAGTAGCGTACAAGATCTATTTTTGATTTATCAACCTCAATTCCTTTTTCAGAGATTATGTGACCCAAAACTATGCCTTGTTTTACTATAAAATGACATTTTTCCCAATTTAAAACAAGGTTAGTTTCAATACATCTTTTCAAGATTAAAGTGAGATTATGTAAACAATCATCAAACGAGTCACCAAAAACACTAAAATCATCCATGAATACCTCAATAATCTTCTCAACATAATAAAAAAATATACTTACCATGCATCTTTGAAATGTGGTTGGTGCATTGCACAAACCAAATGGCATGCGACGATAAACAAAAGTACCAAATGGGCAAGTAAAAGTGGTCTTTTCTTGATCATCTAGAGCTATAACAATTTGATTATATCCCGAATAACCATTAAGGAAACAATAAAAAGAATGACCCGCTAACCTTTCAAGCATTTGATCAATGAATGGCAAAGGGAAATGATCTTTCCTTGTGGTGGCATTTAGCTTCCTATAATCGATACAAACTCTCCAGCCTATTTGGATACGTGTGGGCACAAGCTCATTCTCTTCATTCTTCACCATAGTGACTCCAGACTTCCTTGGAACAACTTGGACCGGTGAAACCCAACAACTATCCAAGATGGGATAGATCACGCCACAATCAAGGAGTTTGATAATCTCCTTCTTCACGACTTCCATCATTGGAGGGTTAAGTCGGCGTTGAGCTTCTTGAGATGGTTTAGCCCCCTCCTTTATGAGTATATGATGCATGCATGTAGTAGGGCTTATTCCCTTGATATCGGCCAAGGTCCAACCAATGGCTGTTTTGTACTCCTTTAGCACCCTCACCAACTTGTCTTCTTCTTGTGTTGTGAGTGAGGAAGCCACAATGACGGGCAAGGTCTCTTGTTCACCCAAGAAAACATACTTCTAGTGGTTTGGTAATGGTTTAAGCTCAAGGGAAGGTGGTTGTATCACTGAAGGAAGCAACTTATTAGTTGAAATAGGAATTGAAATTGGGATTGGGGACTTACCATGTTGCCGTGGCAATGACTCTAGGGCCGCCACCACTTCAATTACATCATCACAAAGGGGCACGACATGAAATTCCAGATTGGTGCCGTGGGTTTGAATTGGTGCTGCCATTTGGGTTTTGAGTCCTATTCCACTTGTAATTACCGTTTCAAGTGCATCCTCATGTAATTGTTCAAGATGTTCCTACGCCAATGAATCAATGATATCAATAGAAAAACATGAATGATCATCATTAGGATATCTCATAGTTTCAGAAATATTAAAATCAATAACTTCCCCATCAAATTCCATCGTTAAAGTCCTTTTGAACACATCGATCTTGGAATGGGCCGTATATTCCATCTCAAGCACATAGAAATCAACCTGGAAGATCAAGTTATTAACTTGCACCAAAAAATCTTTCAAAACTCCCTTTGGATATGCATTAGAACGATCAGCTAATTGAATAATCACACCATCATTTTTCAACTCTCCTAGGTTCATGGATGCATAAATAGAGTACGGCATGACGTTAATTGAAGCTCCTAAATCTAACATAGCTTGTTCAAACTTAGTTTGGCCAATAACACAAGGGATTGTGAAGCTACCTGGATCTTTGCATTTTGGAGGTAATTTCCTTTGTAAAATAGTAGAAACATTTTCACTTACCCTCACCACTTTTTTATTCGAAACCCTCTTCTTTGTTGTGCAAAGCTCCTTCAAGAATTTGGCATACTTTGGAACTTGTTTAATTGCATCAAGAGTGGAATGTTGACTTGGATCTGCCTAAATGTCTCAAGAATGTCTTTCTCATTCTCCTCTTTCTTTGCTTGCATAAATCTACGAGGGAAGGGAACATTGGGTGGAATAGGGTTAGAATTAATAGAATTTGAACCCAACTTACCTATATTGGACGAATTGGACGAATTGGACGAATTGGATGAATTGGGGTCTCTAAGTGGTTGCGGCAAGGGCGTTTCTACCCTTGTTGTGGCTTGGCCTTGTCCCTTTTCCTCTAATTGCAGCTTCCCATCCTCTTTTTGACTTGATTTGGATGGTTTTGGGTCAGTGCCAACTTTTTTACCACTTCTCAATGTGATGGCTTTGGCCGATTCGAATCCTCCCTTTGGGTTGACAATGGTTGAACTAAGGAGTTTGCCTTGGTCTCGAAATTGTCCTACGAACTCCGCTATCTACCCAATTTGCTTTTCCAAGTGGTCTACCCTTTTGTCTTGATTTTGCATTGCTTTGTTTTGATTTTCTTGCCCCTGAGACAAATTGGTAAGTAACTTAATAAGTGTATCATTATCCAAAGACGTATCTGAATTGGTTTGGGCAGGTTGTGTTTGAGATTGATTTGGTGCGAATGGCTTTGTATAGAAGCCCGGGGGTTGCTGCCTAAATCCTCCTTGTTGTTGGGGTTGTTGAGGCTCCTCCCTCCACTTGAAATTTGGGTGATCTCTCCAACCCGAATTGTATGTGTTGGAATATGGATCATTCCGTGGCTGATTTTGGCTTGGAAATCCAATAGCATTTGCACTTTGCCATCCCCTATTCTCAATCAATTGAGGGCACTTTTCAGAGGAGTGTCATTGGATAGAACACATGCCACATACATTTGGTCCTTGCATCCTCATTCCTTCAGCCATCTGAGACACAATAGAAGTAAAATTAGCTAATTGAGATTGAATGTCGGATGTGGAACTTAACTCATTGACTTGCTGCCGTGGAGGGTCCCTTTGCCCAATTCCTTCGTATTGTTGTGCATTCAAAACGCAGTTTGCTATTAGTGTCTTTGCTGCCATAGAGGTTTTGTCAACCAATGCACCTCCCGCTGGAAGCACCGAGCATTTGCCTTTCAATTGGAAGAAGGCCTTCATATAAATATTGAAGTAGAAACTCTTCCTTCATTTGGTGTTAAGGACATGATGTGACAAGGGCCTTGAAACGCTCATAATACGCTGGAAAAGACTCTCATTGGCTTTGTTGGATTCCTCAAAAGAATGACTCTTGAAGTAGGGAATAATTTCTCTAAAAACGCTCTTTTCATGCTCTCCCAAGAAGTGACGGTTCCAGGTGCCAATTCGTATAACCAATCTTTAACTTTTTCCAAAAGAGAGAATGGAAAGGCCTTCATCTTCAGAATATTGCTATCAACATTGATTGGAGTCATGCTTGAATACACCACTTCGAACTCCGTTAAGTGCTTGTTTGGATCCTCCATGGACAGCCCATGGAACTTTGGAATGTGGTGCAGCAAACTAGACTTCAATTTAAACTCATCGGTCTTATCTTAAGCTACCCTAGGATATTGAATGCATAGGGGTGCGACATTGTCCATTCCTGAGGTGGAAAGTTCCTTGATTGTTCGATTGTCTGCTGCCATGACTTGTGCTTTTTCTTCCTCTTTTGCCGTGGTCTCTTTTTCCTCCTCAAAATTAGATTCCGAGCTAGAACTTGGTGCGTTAAGTTCTAGCTTCTTCCTCCTCCTTCTCAAAGTCCGCTCAAAATCGTCGTCAAAGTCCAAGATGTTTGCATGAACAGGTTGAAAGCTACAAGTCGTAAACTAGTACCTACAAACAAGAAAAGAAAACAAGGTCAGCAACGAAAACAAAACATATGAAAAAGAAACAAAAAGAAACAACGGGGGATTAGCAAAGTTGCTAATCCCCTACAACGGCGGCAAAAATTTGATGTGATAAATAATAGCACTCAAATTAAACCCTCTTATTGACAATTGTAGTAAAGATGTAAGTAGGGATCGTTCTAGGCCGGGGATTAGGAGGGATTGCTAGTTTAATAAAAACTAACTCAAGGATACAAAACTAGGCTTAAAAACACTTAAATAAACTCAAAGACTCTTAACTAAACTTATATGACTCAAAACAAACTAAAAAGACTCAAAACAGCACAAAACAATCAAATAGACTCAAACTAGACTCTAGGACTTACTTTGGACGAAAATTAAATTAGTTTTGACTCAAAACACTTAAAAACACACAATAGGACAGATTCTAACTAATTTGACACAACGAAGTAAAGGGGATTGGGTTTTTTTTTTTACGAATTTAAAGTAAAAACAAGTAACTTAAAGACTTAAAACAAAGTTTGGACGAATTTCGGGAAACTATGGGTAATAAGCTAGCTAGAGGATTCTTTTCCACACATAATACATTTGAACACAAATTGATTTCCAGTTCCTTTTTAAATAAACCATGAACCTCAACACCCCAGATTAACCGTGACATCACTAATTAACCCTCAGATTTTCCTTAAGTCTTTGAATTGGATGGACAACGCATCGGCAACCAAATTATTCTTCCCAAGTTCCCTACATGAACTGTAAAATAGAGACACAAGCAAAGATCATTAAGTTTCGTGAAAATCATAAGCATTGACAAGGCATTCATAACTATGACGTCATGAACGATTATGTGAAACTCTCTTATATTCTAGCATCAAATTTAAGCATGCAAACTAAGTAGGCCTCCTTAATCAACATACAAGAATAAGTTCTTAATCAAACGGTTAAGTAAATTGCATTCACAATTTATGAAATCACAACTGGAATTAATCAATTCATATCACAAATATAATCATGGTTTCAAAGTTTCCCCTAGCTAAAACAAGTTTAGCCTCTCATGTTCACAGCAAAACAAAGAAAACTTAAATTAAACATTGAAACCAAAAGATAGATTACACCTAAAAATGTTCCAACAATCCAACTTGAATGCAAAAACGTCCAAGGCTGCTTCTCCTCTCCTTCTTCCTTGCTATGCTGCGGCACAAAGGTTTTAGGGTGTGAAAAGTGGGTTGTAGTGTATTAGGGTGAAGGATAGATGAATGGCAGGGAGATATGGTAGAAGAAGAAGTGTAGAATGGTGTATGGAAGGTGATGAGGGCTGCAGAATGATGTCTTGAAGGATGAATGATGGCTGGTTGTGTATTTGAGTGAATAGATGTGTGTATGGGTGCAGCAGAGGGTATATATTTGAGGGAAATGATCTTAACTTTAATTAAATGGTTTAGGAAAGAATTGGACCCTAAATTAAAGTCAAAATCCTAAGGGAAAAAGGGAAAGGATTTGCGGCAAGGAAGAATAGGAAGGGATTTGTGACAAGGAAGAATAGGAAAGGGAATGTGGTTTCCCTTGCACGGCAAGGAAGGAGAAAGGGTAAGGTGGGTGCGGCATCCCCCTTTGGCTGGGATTAAGGCTTCTAGAACTTGTATTTAAGTGTCCTAAATTAATTAGGGACCATCTTTGGCAGCTGGAACTTATGTAGGAAAGATTTAGGGAAACAAAGTCAAAATAAGGAAGTTTGACTCATGTTTCCTTCTTTGTGGCTGATTTCTTTACTTCCAAATCTTGAATTAATTTCTTCCATCTCTTTAGCAGATTCCTAGCCTCCTTTGGTCTTCAATTTCGTCCATCCACCTTACTCCAAGCATATGCTATCCATTCCAAGCCCAAAACTGCTCCAAAATGCACCAAAATGCACTCTCTTACTACTTTAGCCATTTGGACCTACAAACACACGAAAGTAGCTCAAAAATACTAAAATAACTATGAACTAACAACATAAATGTAAGAAAACAAGCTAACTAAGTCACCTAAGTATGCTTCTATCAATTTGCATCCACAGTTAGCTTGCTAGGGAAAGGAAGAAACTAGGCTAGTTCTCTCTCAAACTTACCCATGTGGAATATAAAGGTTATGGGCCTGGACTTTTGTGTTCACATGCAACCCAAATTCTTCCACAATCTTGACTCCACGGAGGCCCAATGAACTTTTGTAACCATCCACACCACAATTTACTTGACAAGCCGTGGGCATGTAACTTGGGCAGGGCCGGCCTAGGCCTAGTGCATGCTGGGCGACTGTCCGGGGCCCAAAAAAATCGCAGGCACCAAAATTATTTCGGGGGTTATATTTATACATAATTTCATAAGGGTATAGATTTATAAAATTTGGTTAAATAAGCAAGAAGTTTGACTAGAACCAGTGGTTTATGTTGTTTAAAATTAACATGGTCTCGAGTTCAAATCGCTATATGTTTATTTACTTTCTAAGTTTTATGTAATTCTTTTTATAAAGGGTATAAATTTATAAAATTTGGTCAAATGATTAAGAAGTTTAACTAGAAGTGGTGGTTCATGATGTTTAAAGTTAACAAAGAGGTATTGGGTTCAAAACGTTAAGTGTGCTTTTTAATTTTTCATTTTTATGAATTTCTTTTCATAAGAGTACAAATTTTTAATTTTGGAATTTCTTTTCGTAAGAGTATAAAGGTTTAAAATTTTGGTTAAATGGTCAAGAAGTTTAATCAGAAGCAATGGTTTATGTTGTTTAAAATTAACGAAAGATCTTAAGTTTGAAATGCTATGTGTTTTTTTTTTATCCTTTCTAATTTTTACCAATTTCTGGTTGGTTGTTAATTTCTTTTTAATTGCTAGCTAATAGCTATGTCACATCCCGGCCCGAGGCGGATCACTTCCCGGGCCCGCTCCACCACCGTAGCACGATATTGTCCGCTTTGGGCTCCAACCACGCCCTCACGGTTTTGTTTTTGGGAACTCACAAGCAACTTCCCAGTGGGTCACCCATCCTGGGAATGCTCTCACGCGCTACTCGCTTAACTTCGGAGTTCCTACGAAACCCGAAGCCAGTGAGCTCTCAAAAGGCCTCGTGCTAGGTAGGGATGGGAATATACATATAAGGATCACTTCCCCTAGGCGATGTGGGATGTCACAATCCACCTCCCTTAGGGGCCCGACGTCCTCGTCGGCACACCACGGCCAAGGTTAGGCTCTGATACCAATTGTCACATCTCGGCCCGGGGCGGATCACTTCTTAGGCCCGCTCCACCACCGTAGCATGATATTGTCCGCTTTGGGCTTACCATTCCCTCACGGTTTTATTTTTGGGAACTCACGAGCAACTTCCCAGTGGGTCACCCATCATGGGATTGCTCTAGGCCCCTTCTCGCTTAACTTCGGAGTTCCTACGAAACCCGAAGCCAGTGAGCTCCTAAAAGGCCTTGTGCTAGGTAGGGATGAGAATATACATATAAGGATCACTTCCCCTGGGCGATGTGGGATGTCACAAGTATGACTTGAGTGCCTACCATCGTGAGGTTTATGTTGATCTGTCGCGCTCTACTCGCTTAACTTCGGAATTCCTACGGAATCCGAAGCTAGTGAGCTCCCAAAAGGCCTCATGCTAGGTAGAGATGGGAATATACATTTAAGGATCACTCCCTTGGGCGATGTGAGATGTTACAGCTATATGGGTTGCAATTTTTAGACATTCATTCCAATTCAAGTCCTTCAACAAAGAGTAATCTGTAGACCAAATTTGCAACACATATGCCATGTCACTAATAAGAAATATGCACATTAGTCAACACTTATGTAATAATCCAATAATCAACAATCACATCATACAATTTACAAAATTTGGTTTAAAAATTTGGTATCCCTAGCATTAGCCTTCAAGATATTAATGGATGCATGTTTCATTCATTGCCTATATATATCAAATAAAGATTCAAAAATATGATAGAAGGGAAACACCTCACGAGCTATATAAAAACACTTTAAAAGTTTAGATAGAAGGGAAACAAAACTCATCATTTGTCTACATGTAAGCTCGGAGTTTTTTGGTTCCCTTCTCTCAATACAAAATAAATTAGTTTTTTCCGTGTCTAAATTATTGAGTTTGAAGTGTTTGTTTTTAAGCATAATTTTATCGAACCCTTATGTATGAAAACAAAAAATTAATCTAGAATGAAGTTAGGGCACATTTTTGGAGTCGCCCCTAGGCCTCAAAAGTCTCAAAACCGGCCCTGGACTTGGGGTTATCTTGCATGAATAGTGATTAGCATGATAAAGCTTGGCGCGACAAATATGCATGAGTTTGCACGAGTGTGGCTTGATTAACGTAGCATGGCATGATTGCGAACATAACTATGATTCCGCACCTTTGCATGTATTTGGGCTCAGTTTGCGACTTGTATAACAATTGGGCCTTGAGACTTGATTGGATTTGCATGTAACATTTTTAAGCCTTAGCAATCTTCTACTTGTAGAAGTGGTTTTCGTGCTGATCACCTCATGCCGAAGTAGAGTCCAATTTGTACTATACTTCCTCGCTGCCGAACCGTCCCGAAACATTGATTAGGATTTGGCTATCCTACCTTGTGCTAGACTTGGTCTCGAAATATCTGGCGCACTTAAGGTCTTCATTCTGGGCTGAAAATAAAGCCCTACTCGGCCCAAACCCAATATCTTGCACCCAAACAGGTTTTCTCTAGGAAAACGTCGTGGTTAAAGTTCCAAAACTAAGATCTAAGCCAAGCCAAATACTATGGTTCTCAAGCTCGGCTTATGCAACATTTTTCGTACTCAAGCTCAATAAAGGATCGTAAACGTATCTCAAGCCTGGCTCAAATTTTCAAGCTTGAGCTTGAGTCGACTCAGCCCGTTTGTGTAATTAACAAACTCAAGCGTTCACTTAATAAAATTTGAAAATTAATGAAGAACAGCCGAAAATAAACTCAAAATACTTGGGAATGGTTGCATGTCCAACATAAAATTAAGGAAAAAAAAAATTGATAATATGAGAAGTTTCGACTCTTAGCATGTTACTGAAACTATGTTGGTATCCTTCACTCCAAAGAGACTTCTTGTGTTGAGTGTTCATCGTCCTCGGAAAAAGATATTTTTGTAATTAAAGTTATAAATGAAATGGAACCTTCCAACTCGTCTTTCTTTACGGGGAAACAGTTTTCTTATTTCCCTTTTTCTGTTTTTATTTTTCCTTTTGGCTGAAAATGTCAAACCCTGTTTCTTGCAAAGTTAATTTACACGCAACTTGAGCTGGTGCGATTGACAAATAGTAACTTGTCACAGATGATGTTTCGAATTTTCAAGATGACTCAAAGGTAGCATAAGGAAAAGATGCACTTTCATTTTCATATGCCATGGTCCATTCTAGTAGTACATAATTTCCGATTTCCCCACGTGGACATATGATAAAACTTGACCACCAAGTTTTGACGCGTCATCCAATATCCAGCTAAGCTCATAAATTGACCACGAGGCTTGCTTTTGCTCAGGGACTTTCATTTCCAAGTCATTGCGACTTGGTCAAGGACTCAGTAGAAAAACCTATAGTTAATGAAATATTAGGTTGTCAACCCATTCACTTAATTAAATGTTAAATGTACCAAAATCCTTTTTTTTTTTTTTTTAGTAATCAGAATTCATTTTTCTTTCTTCTGATAAAGTACTAACTGTTTTTTAAGACTCGTTTAACCGAGAGAGAGAGTTATCTAAACGTGCACACTTGTACTAAATATGTAAACTTGATATATATTCCTTCTGTATTCTAAACTTTAGATCAGTTGATGGGTCGAAATTAGAACCTTGTTTGTAAGTTCGACTTTAGTTTCCCTGCCTGCTTGTTGGTTTGTAGGGTGTGGACACTGTAGAGTGCGGATGCAAGTGTATATTATGTCTTGCTGCCTAATCTGCACCTATATGCATCCTTTATGTAATGAATAGAGGCGTGGATGAGGTTATTGAAGAATCAACTGATTGTTTGTTGTTTGATGCATGCTATTTGCAAACTAATGCATGCTATTTGCAAACTAATGAATTTTGTTAATTGCTTTAGTTATATGTTTTGCTTTCTCATGTCAATATGTTGTTATAAAATATTTTAGTATTTTCTTAAAAAATTTACGTCAAGGATGCTGCCGTTTATTCCTTTTTGCACAGAATCCCGTTTATCTCTGCCAAAATACTGGTCATTATAAGAAAAGCTGTAAACGTGATAACATTCTTGTCCCATGTATATGAGAACAGATATATAAGCAAATAAATCACTAAAACATCTTTTGGCATTCAAAATCCAAAGATATATTTACTTTGATGTCTTGGATTGTTGACCAGAACCCCTCTGTCTTGGATTAATTGTCCATAATTCCCATACCGTTACAAACTGTGGTTTGTGGTCCGAACCATGGATTGTTTACCATCCACCATCATTATGGATTTGGTCTGTTAGGTGAGGTTAGAATTATGTACATGCATAATTAAGATATATTTTATTATATTACCAACTAATTAACATGCAAAACCTGAACAACAAAACTCTTAAAGTGGGCATGCATTCAAACAACTTCAACTCTTAATTTTTCATAGATGACATAGCAACAGTCACATGATAATTATATATGTAATCACGTACGTACATACATATAGTTAATATAATGGAGGCAACCTCTCAATTATGGGCAGAAACAACCTTCAACTATCACTTTCTTGATCTAAGATTCATATAGCTGATCAATCTCTCGTAGTGGATAAGGTTTTGTTGTTGTCATTATTGTATACAACTATATTAGTATTTGTAATATCAAACTCGCTATTTATAGGAGTTGAACCTAAAACCAACCACTTAGAAGTAAAAAAAAAATACCGCTCTTTAATCCTCATTTTCTAGTTACAAATTCAATGGAAGGCCTTTTTTTTTTTTTTATGGGAAAATCATTCAATACATTTAAATTTTAGCAACAATTATGGATACAAGCATAAGAACATTTGAAAGAGAAAACGCCCCAAGAAAGAGGACCACCAATCTCCTCGTCAGATTACAGTTTAAGCATCATTCAATGGAAGGCGTATTTGATGATTTTAAGATTATGTTAACGTGAAACAAAAATGCTATCAACTACACGTTCAAACTAAATTTATGTTATATTAAAAAAAAATATTGCACAAAAAAACAAAAATAATAAACTACGAGCTTGGTGAAAGAATATTTTTTTTAATAGTAAATTCATGAGCAAAAGGGTTTCGGGACATTTTTTTTGCACGCCGTTATGATTTAGTGCTATTTTTTTTTTCTTATGGAATATCTGACTCTCTCGAATGATAAGTTCGATAAAAAATGCCCATTGTTCTGTTACCCCACTCATCTCAATATTATTTATATGAAAAAATAAAATAAAATAAACAAGAATATGCATGGTGAGAATAAATAGTATGAAAAAGTCACTTTCCTTTTCTGGCGAAAATGACAATAATATCTCATTTGTGGGTTGATTTCTGACCAATTTTGCGCAACTGTTTATACACTTTCAAAGCTAAAATAATATTAATTCAATGAAAGTATTGTGAACCAATTAATATCCAATTAATATAATCTCACTTTCCTTTTCTCGCGAAAATGACAATAATATCTCATTTGTGGGTTGATTTCTGGCCAATTTTGCGCAACTGTTTATACTCTTTCAAAGCTAAAATAATATTAATTCAATGAAAGTATTGTGAACCAATTAATATAATCTAAACACAAAGCCAGCGGAAAAAACAAGAGTATCCAATCAAATAATCTTTTCTTGACCAATACTTTTTTAACGCGTTCTTTCATTTCTATACGCATCATTCACCAATTGCTAAGCAACTTCGCATATATACATATACATCCTGCGTATATATAAACACGCATATATCTATATTTACACCAATTGCAACTTAATTATCAACACATTTCCCTTCACATTCATTAACTTAAAACATTGGTCTATCTCGTTCTCCAATTTAACATGCACATGGACAAGTGGTCTTTCTTGAGCCGCCTAAGGAAGGTTGTGAGGAAGGTAAGCTTCCTACTAAACCTCAACGTGAATCGCTGGCGAATTGTTTCGATGATCGGCCGTACTGTTTCTAGCAACCAGCAATTGATGAGCTTCAACGACCACCCAGGGCTGAAAGCGGCGTGTGGCGATGAGACCAGCTCCGAGGAGGACTCGGGGTCTTCTAGGGGACATCTTCAGAGGACAATAAGCTATCCATCGGATCAAGATGATATTGATCAAAGAGCAGAGATGTTCATAGCGAATTTCCGCCGCCAACTTCGGGTGGAGAGACAAATTTCGTTAGAGCTTCGGTATGGCAGAGGAAATAGTTTTGACTTGAAGTCTCCTTGATCACTTTGATTAGTGGTGATGGTGGAGGTAGCCTGTCAGTTTTTTGAAGAAGGCCTCCACCGAAATTATGTAATCTTAAAGGGGTTTGTTTTTATTTTTGGTCTTCTTAATTTCCCTTTTTTATTTTGGGGTGAAGGACAAGCAGCATACATTTTTTGATACTTTTATATATGTAAACTTATGCTACTATATTTTTATTCTTTTGAACTTTGGAGAAATTTTCCGAGGCATTTTTAGGGATGATATTTGGGATTATTTTGTACTTGTGGCTGATATCAAGCTTGTCATTACAGTTTTTGTTCATATTTTTGGAGAAATTCGTAAACTTGGATCTAAGGTAGATTACCAAGGTAATTAAATGTTGAAATATTCCATATCGACCGTATCTATGAGAAAAGAAGAGTTTAAATATCTTAACTCCACTCCAACTAATATCAAGGTCTTTTGTGATAAAACCCCACACTTGACGGATTGTGCAGGTGGTAATTAATAAGTTGAGGACAATATTGATGTTGTTGGAAATGGGGCCGTCATGTCTCTGTGATAATTCTACATCCTATTAGAGCTAGGGAGCGGGCCCGCACTACCACGTGATGGGTGGGTCCCCTTGGCTTGTGCGATAATGGTGGGTCCCTTCGTCCCATGTGTAGGGTGAGTCCCTTTGGCTCCACGTGGTTGTCGATGTGTAATGTGAAATATTCTAACACTCAAATTAAAACCCTATGATTGTAGTATATGAAAGTAGAGATCGTTTTAGGCCGGGGATTAGAAGGGATGCTAATCTACTCTAAATTGACTTAAAAACACAAAACTACACTTAAAAACACTTAACTAGACTTATATGACTCAAAACAAACTAAAAAGACTCAAAACACACAAACTAAGTTAAATTGACTCGAAATGGACTCTAAGAAGTTATTTGGACGAATTTTAGACTATTAAGACTCAAAACACTAAATTGGACAGATTTGAACACGTTTCTAACTAATCTAACACACTTAATTAAAGGGCAGATTGATTTGGACGAAATTAAAGTAAAAACAAACAGATTTAAAGACTTAAACAACTTGGACGAAATTGGGGAAAAATATGGGTGATAAGCTAGCTAGAGGGTCATTCTCCACACATGACACACTTGCATACAAATTAATTTCCAGTTGCTTTTCCAATAAACCATGAACCTCAACACCCCAGATTAACCGTGAACAGCACTAATTAACCCTTAGATTTTCCTTAAGTCATTGAATTGGATGGAATACGCATCGGCAACCAAATTATTCTTCAATAGTTCCCTACATGAACAACATAATAGAGATACAATCAAAGATCATTAAGCTTTGTGAAAATCATAAGCATTGACAAGGCATTCGTAACTATGAACAACATGATACTCCTGCCAGGAATTTACTTAACACGATTGTGACTAGCAACCTCCACTAGTTATAAATATAAGTTCATAACGATTAGGTGAAACTCCCTTATATTTTAGCATCAAATTCATGCATGCAAACTAAGCGGGCCCTCTTAATCAACACACAAGAATAAGTTCTTAATCAAGCAGTTAAGTAAATTATATTCACGATTTATGAAATCACAACTGAAAGTAATAAATTCATATTGCAAATATAATCATGGTTTCAAAGTCTCCTCTAGCTAAAATAAGTTTAGCTCCTCATGTTCGCAAAACAAAGATAATTAATCTTAAACATTAAAAACAAAGATAGAATACACCTAGACACACTCCAGGTGGCTCCTCCTTCCTTCTTTGCTGCCAACAATGGGGATTTGTGTGAATTTAGGCTCTTGAGGTGTGGTGGACGGTGTGGTGTGAATTTGTGGTAGAGGGTGGTAGTTTTTTAGTGTTGTGGCATCAAGTATTTATAGGATGAAGGGGAGGCACGAATTTGGGCTGAAAAGGAGAGGAATTAGGACTCCAAATCACCAAAGAACAAGGATACTTTCAATCAGATTCCAAGGAGGACAAGGAATGGTCCTTGTGGCAGATTCTAGAACTTCTAGAAGGGTTACATGTGGCATAAACTTAATGCACGAAAATAGGGCTTCTAGAACTTGATATTTAGGTGATTTAATGTGAAAAGGAGTCCTCTTTGAAGTTGGAATTAAGGTAGGAAAAGATTAGGATAGGATAAGATAAGATAAGGTTGGATAAGGTGTGGATAGGATAAGGAAATTTGGATAAGGTTCCTTATTTCTTGCTCTTTCCTTATCTTCTTTGCATTTGGACTTCTTTCTCCAGATTTTTAGCCTTTCCTAGCATCTCTTCAATTCAATTTCGTCCATCCACATTGCTCCATAGTTAAGCTATCCAATCCATGCCCAAAACTACTCCAAATAGCCTCAAAATGCACTTTCTTGCTCCTTTTGCCATTAAGACCTAAAAACATACGAAAATAGCTTAAAAGACTAAAATAGATAGGAATTAAGTAACTAAATGCAAGGAAACAACATAACTAAGTAGCATAAATATGCTCCTATCAATGTGTAGACTAATTGAGTCCCCTTGGCTCCATGTGGTTGTCAATGTGTAGACTAATACAGAGGCCTTTTGTGATAAACCCCACACCTGACGGACTGTGCATGTGGGGTATTAGCTTGTTTTCTTGCATTTACATTTGCATTTACATCTGGAAGAATTAAATTGAAGACTTGGAAGATAAGGAATCAGCTACAAAGAAGGAGTATTATCCAAATTACCTTATCTTATCCAAACCTTATCCAACCTTATCTTATCTTATCCTATCCTAATCTTTTCCTACCTTAATTCCAGCTTCAAAGAGGACTCCTTTTCACATTAAATCACCTAAATATCAGGTTCTAGAAGCCCTATTTTCGTGTCCTAAGTTTATGTCACATGTAACCTTTCTAGAAGTTCTAGAATCTGCCACAAGGACCATTCCTTGTCCTCCTTGGAATCTGATTGAATGTGACCTTGTTCTTTGGTGATTTGGAGTCCTAATTCCTTTCCTTTTCAGCCCAATTTCGTGCCTTCCCTTCACCCTATAAATACATGATGCCACAACACTCATAAACCACCACCCTCTACCCTAAATTCACACCACACCATCCACCACACCTCAAGAGCCTAAATTCACACAAATCCCCATCGTGCGCAGCAAGGAAGGAAGGAGGAGCCACTTAGAGTGTTTCTAGATGTATTCTATCTTTGTTTTTAATGTTTAAGTTTAAATATCTTTGTTTTGCGAACATGAGAAAATAAACTTGTTTTAGCTAGAGGAGACTTTGAAACCATGATTATATTTGCAATATGAATTGATTACTTTCAATCGTGATTTCATAAATTGTGAATACAATTTACTTAACTATTTGATTAAGAACTTATTCTTGTGTGCTGATTAAGAGGGCCTGCTTAGTTTGCATGCATGAATTTGATGTTAGAATATAAGGGAGTTTCACCTAATCGTTATGAACTTATATTCATAAGTAGTGGAGGTTGCTAGTCACAATCGTGTTAAGTAAATTCCTGGCAGGAGTACCATGTTGTTCATAGTTACGAATGCCTTGTCAATGCTTATGATTTTCACAAAACTTAAGGAAAATCTGAGGGTTAATTAGTGCTGTTCACGGTTAATCTGGGGTGTTAAGGTTCATGGTTTATTGGAAAAGCAACTGGAAATCAATTTGTATGCAAGTGTGTCATGTGTGAAGAAGGACCCTCTAGCTAGCTTATCACCCATATTTTTCCCTAATTTCGTCCACAGCTATTTAAGTCTTTAAATCTGTTTGTTTTTACGTTAATTTCGTCCAAATCAATCTCCCCTTTAATTAAGTGTGTTAGATTAGTTTGAAACATGTTCAAATCTGTCCAATTTAGTGTTTTGAGTCTTAATAGTCTAAAATTCGTCCAAATAACTTTTTAGAGTCTGTTTCGAGTCAATTTAACTTAGTTTGTGTGTTTTGAGTCTTTTTAGTTTGTTTTGAGTCATATAAGTCTAGTTAAGTGTTTTTAAGTTTTGTTTTGTGTTTTTAAGTTAGTTTAGAGTAGATTGGCATCCCTTCTAATCCCCGGCCTAAAACGATCCCTATTTTCATATACTACAATCACAGGGTTTTAATTTGAGTGTTAGAATATTTCACACCAAATTTTGACGCCGTTGCCGGGGATTAGTAAAATTGCTAATCCCTCTGTTTGCTTGTTTATTTTTCTTTTGATATTTGATTTAGTTTTATTTCTTTGATTTTAGGTACTAGAAAAGCAAGACATGACAATTGCTAATCTTCAAGCTCAAATAGCGAATCTTACTTCTTATAGGCAAGAATATCAAGCAAATCAATGTCCACAAAGAGATTGGAGTGATCATTCAAACTCTATGTGGTGGGAATCTCAACAAGTTCAACACAAAGGATATTGGCAGCTGTATGAGGAGTTCTATTCAATGCCTATGCAGCCATCACAACCTCATATACAATGTGCCCAACCAAACTCAGGTTCGTCAATAGATTATGATCAAATTCTTGATGAATTAATTTCTTTGGTGCAGGGCTCACAAAACCAAGCCAAGGAGGCTCAACAAGGAGAATATTGGCAGCCATATGAGGAGTTCTATACAATGCCTATGCTGCCACCACAGCCTCCCCCACAACAATACCAACCAAATTCAGGTTCGTCATTGGATTATGATAAAATTCTTCCAATACTAACTTCTTTGGCACATGAAGTACAAAATCAAACCAAGAAATTACAAAATCAAGCCCAAGTGATGAGCCAATTGAAGAATCAAATGAGAGAGATAGCGGAATTCATCGGGCAAATGGAAGAACAAAGTGAACTATCCGACTCAACTATTGAAATTGCTGAAGCTATCACCTTGGAAAATGGCATGGAGGTTGGAGATGAACCCAAGACATCCAAACCAAGCCAAAAGATGAATGAACAGCTGCTGCTCGATGAAGAGGAGGATAACAAAGCCACAGCAAGGGAAGAACCACCCTTGCCGCAGCCACATATGCCCTCTATGTCGTCCACTACAACAAAGGTAAGTCCAAATTCAATTTGTCTTGACCCCGTTCCACCAAATGTCCTTATTCCTTGCAGGATCATGCAATCCAAGGAAGAAGAGGGTGAGAAAGGCATCTTCAAAACCTTCCCAAAGAATCAAGAGCAAGATGTGGCTGGGGAATGTCTAGAATTCATTAAAGAGGATATACTTGAGACACCAATTCCCAAAGAAGTTGGATTTTATGACACGGCACAAGTCATAACTCTCAAAACACCAAATCTACCTGAATTTTCTAGTCCTAAATGTTGGAAATGTGCCCTAAAACCAATCATATGATGATACTTTACGGACATTTCAAACTAATGTAGTTTAAATGTAAAGGGCAAAGATTATTGTTTGAGCCGTCTCATATAAATGTTATATGCTTAGACGATAAGTCCAAGGAATATGTGATTGGAAGAATGCGATCTAAAGAAGTTAGATTCATGAGACCATTCTTTTGTTGACACATCCTAAACGTTCCTGATCATAGGATTGTCAATTGGGCATTGACAGTCCGTTAAGATCAGTACGTGCTATGTCTTCTCTCAGGGAGAGTGACTAGTCTCGAGTCATTGGTGTGTGTGACATCAAGACAAGTACGTAGGTGCTCAATAGAGAATGAGTTCACTGAACACGATCAACGAAGAGTTCTCATATTCATGTCACATGAGAACTCATGGTTGGGATAATGCAAATTAGTCTTTTGACCTGAGGCATCACAGTTGTCTTGTGGTTAGGTCCTTAATCTTTGATTATGTCAAAGTCACTCCATCAAGAGGGTGTCTACGGCATCGTTGGGGTTAAGCCACTTAGCCATGGAGGCAAGTGAATGCGCAACAAGGGATCTCTAACCTTCAAACTGTTTGAGGGAGAATACTCTATGATATGATTAAGAATCTTTGGCCAAAGTATGAATGAGATTTAGGAATGTGTTCCAAATCACATTCAAGGTAATCATATAAGCACAAGACTCACATTGGATAGTAGACATGAATAAACTATCAAACCAAACAATGTGGTCAAGAGTATTGTATTAGAGAAAGACCGTATTGCATTTGTAATCCTAAAACTGAATAGGTTCTCCACCTCTTCTGATTAGCTTGGGTAACCATGACATGCTGCTAGGCGTCAACCATGGTTTGTGGAAGCCCTAAAAGTGTATTATCACTAACGGGAGAATTGAAAGTAAGTTTCAATTCACAATCGATTTGAAAGAGTTTGAATCACCCACTGCCTCGCTAAAAGGAACCTAATGGATCGTACACCGTGTAAGGTAGAGATTGAAGATTCAACGGAGATGAGTAAGAATAATTAAATGGTTTAATTATTTATGGCAAGGATTAATTAATATGCTAATTAATCAAACGAATAAGTTCGTTAAAGACCTCGGGATAGTTTTGGACCTTAAGGCCCAATGGGCTTCGAACGTCAAGTCCATTGACTTAAGTTGTATGACAACTTAATGAATAATGATTCACAAAGGCCCAAATAGCCCAATAAATCCCCTTAGGCCGGCCATTTAGAGGAGGGTAGTGAACTTGGCTTAATTGCAAGTTTGCCACTCCATTGTGAGGTGGTATAAAGACATCTTTATAGCCATTTCATCCTTAGGGTTTTCTAAGGAGTAAGGATGAGAACACAAACTCTCCATTCTCTCTAGAAATGGCCGGCCACCTTGAGGAAAACATCTAGCAATCTTACTTCCTCAAGGTCACTCATTTCTTCTACAATGTTGATGCGAGAATTATACGCACACAAATTAAACCCTCTTTTTATCAATTGTAGTATAAGTATAAGTAGGGATCGTTCTAGACCGGGGATTAGGAGGGATTGTTAATCACTTGGATTTGACTCAAAAACGTAAAAACACAATTTAAAACACTAAACTCGACTCAAAGAATGCAAAACTAAAAGTTAAAACACTTAAACAAACCTAAAACCCAAAACAGCAACTAGAAGACTCAAAACTGCCTAAAAACCACTTTCTGGGCAGTTTTGAGCATCTACACTAATTTGGACGAAATTGGATGAAAACTTGAATCAAAACACTTAAAAACACAAACTAAGACACTTTCTAACTTATTTGGATAATACAAAGACTCAAAGGACTCAAAACAGGTTCAAAAGACTCAAAACTGCCTAAAAACACTAACTAGGCAGTTTCTGACCTTAAACCCAAATTTGGACGAAATTAAGTTGTAACTTGACTCAAGACTCTTAAAAACACTAACTAAATTGATTTCTAACTAATTTGACAATAAAGTAAAGGGGGATTTAGGGTTTGACGAACTTAAACTAAATGAACAAATTGCAATTAAAACAGAATGTAAATATGAAATTGATGAAATGGAATGTATGGATGCTAGCCAAGGGGTTCATCTCCACATATGTTACACTTGCATAATAAAAAGATTTCCAATTGCATTTCAATAAACCATGATGCTCAACGCCCCGGGTTAATTAGGTCCGCTTAAATTAACCGTCAAATTTTCCTTATGTTATTGAATTGGATGATGCATGCGACAATTCAAATCATTCTCCAATGGTTCTCAACATGAATGCATAGAAGAGATACAATGAGAGATCATTAGGTTCTATGAAAATTATAAGTGTTGACGAGGCAATTGTAACTATGAATGCATGATACTCTTGCCAAGAATTCATTTAACGCGATTGTTTATAAGCAACCTCCATTACTTGTGAATATAAGTTCGTAACTATTAGGTGAAACTTACTTATATTCTAGCGTCATATTCATGCATGAAAATTAAGTGTGCACTCTCAATAAACATACATAAATAAGTTATCATTCAAACGGTTAAACGAATTGAATCCACAACTTATGAAACGCAATTAGAAGTAATCAAATCAAAATGCAAGCATAAACATATATTTCGAATCCCCCCCTAGCCAAGGGGGGGTTTAGTTCCTCATGATACAAAACAAAGAGAATCAAAGAAACACCTAAACATTCCAACAACTCAAACTTGAATTGTATGAACGTTTAGGCCCTCTTCTCTTCCATTCCTCATTCGTACAAAACAAAGAGTATTGAAATTAAACATTGAAATCAAAGAAACACCTAAACATTCCAACAACTCAAACTTGAATTGTATGAACGTTTAGGCCCTCTTATCTTCCTCTTCGTTGTAGCACAAGGTCTAAGGATAGTTTGATGGTGTGAATGGTTTGGGGAGTGGTGAAAATGGAAGGAGGAGGCCACGGCAATGGGATGATTTCTGGTGTGGTGTTTGGATTATTAGGGAGAGAGCACGGCACAAGGGAATGGTTGGTGTTTGTGACTGAAATGTGTATGGAAGAATGAATCTTTTTTTAGGTGTAATGGATGCTTATTTATAGGCGAAATGGGGGGAACATGACAGCTAGGAACTTGGTGGAAATCTGGAATGGTGATGGGAGATGCATGTGGCTGATTTATGCATGTGATTAAAGGGTGGGATTGCATGTGCTTTGACAGAAATGAAAGGGAATACACGGCATGGGATGTTTTCTGGTGGTTGTGAGGTGGAAAGCTAGGTGGAAAGCTGGAATTTCAAAGGGGAATGCATGTGGAATGAATGGAATGCAATTTGAAATGGGAGATGGAATGGGATGCACGGCAATGATGGTGTTTGTGTGAATGATGGCAGTTTGTGTGGGTGAGTGTATGGTTGGAAATGCATGTGGAATGAATGATTTTGTTGGTTGAATTAAAGAATGGGAATGCAATCTGAAATGCATGTGAATTATGTTGGAAAGAAGGGGAAGTCACGGCACAAGGTAAGGGAGAGTGAATGTGGCTGAAATGCAAGGGGGAATGATGATGAATGCATGTGCAATGACAGCTAGGTTGGTTGTGGAAAGCTGGAATTGCACAAAGGGAATGCATGTGCACGGTTTTGGTGTGGAGAAAGGAATAATCTGGAAATGCAAGGTGAATGATTAAATGGCTGAATTGGATTAAAGAATGGGAGTGATGGGTTGGAAATGATGGTGGGTTATGCACGGCAATGATGAATGGGATGGGTGGATTTGTTGATGATTGTGTTGGTGATGAATGCATGTGGAATTGCAAGGAGGAAGGTATGGTTATGGTTATGATAAGTGATAAGTGAATGGTTTGATAAGTGATAAGTGAATGGTTTGATAAGTGATAAGTGGTGATGATAAGTAATGATATGTGATTATGATAAGTGATAAGTGGTGATGATAAGTAATGATATGTGGGAGTGTGGTTGAAATGAAGGAGTGGAATGTTGGAATGTTATGCACGGCTAAGGATATAGGAAAGGTTTAAATGTCCTAAAACTAAAGGGAACAAGGTTCCAACACTTTGGTCTTCAATTAGGTCTTCAATTTCGTCCAACACTTTGGCTCCAAGCATAAGCTATCCATCCTTAGCCCAAAAGTGCTCCAAAAGTCTCCAAAATGCATCTTTTTGCTCCTTTAGCCCTTTGGACCTACAAACACACGAAAATAGCTTAAAGTACTAAAATAACTAAAGAAACATAACGTAAATGCACGAGAACAAGCCATTTAAGTCGCATGAATATGCTCCTATCAAATACCCCCACACTTAGCTTTTGCTAGTCCTCGAGCAAAACAAAACAAAAGAAACCAAAAACAAAACGACACTGAACAAGAAAAACACAACCTAAACCTTCCAACAATCGTCTCAGGGATTTCCAATGCACATGACAAGTTAAAAATCATTATTCCCACAGATTTTAGCCATCTTTACACCTAAGTACATTCTTAATCATAGTCACCACATACTAGTTCACAATTAAGCATTTAAAACCATGATTTGAATGTAGTAACATGCCTTAGAGAATTTCCTCAATTCCTTACTAGAATGCACTCTATTTTCACACAGATTTTCTGACTACACACCCTACACTAGTTATATGTGAGAGATTGATGTAAACATGAAAGACTAGTATCTCACATATGTTATAACAAAGAACGCAATTTCTGGAGTTAATAAGCATGTTTAGATATGATCTCATGAATGGAATGCTACTACTTAGACGCGAGAACCAGTGACACCATATGCTCATACCAAGTTCAAACTCCACAAATTGAAACACATAACACTCAAGATTGAAGTCACGGGTTGTAATGGGGTTCGGGGCGTGTGGATAACAAAGAAGGGATATGGAAAACAAAGGTTCTTAAAGAAATAGTGAGCAAAGCACTTGAATCAACTTAGAATTCACTTTTGAATGAAAACTCAACTTTTGAACAAAAAGGGAGAATTTAGACAATTTACGGCCAGAATTGATGTTTTGGACCCTTTCTTCAATCACTCATTCTTTCATTTTTTTCAAGCTCTTTTTTCTTTCTTTCTTTCTTTTTTTTTTTTTTTTTTCTTTTCTTTTGAATCTCAAAACATACATAAACACTTAAACATTCTCTCCCCCACACTTATTTTCTTTCATAATGTAACTCAAAAGGAATTCAATTAAGTTATGCTCACTATCTTTTAAGAACAAGGGTGGGGATTGTCCTAAACTAGGCTAGGTGAGGAAAATGTGGGTAAACAAAGAATAAAGGCTAAACAAGGCTCAACGGGATTAAAACTTACAACATATACGAAATATGGGAAGTAAGGCTATTTGGCTATGGTGGTGGTCACTACACAACTTCTTCTTGAATATGTGTTATGCAAATCAATAACATGCTTTGAATGAAATGGGCATGAGTTCTAGCATTTGGAACTATATGATGAAACGCCTTCTAAGTAGTAACCAAGCAAAGAATAATGAGATCATGCAACGACTTTAGAAAACAAGAAATCACAGATTATACTCTCCAAAGAACGTTATAGGCTCAAGTCTCTCAGGGTTGTAGCGTTTGTTTGAGTTCCTTCCTTCAGGCATGTTACAAAAACTAATTTTTCTTTTATGATTGCATGTGAAGTCATACATTATAACCATAACCAAGCATATACCAAGAGTAAATCAAACTTTTCTCTATGTTTATAACTCTTTTTAACAGTCATGCAATTAAAAACCAAATCCTGAGGCATGTGTTGGAAGGTACCTACGACACAAAAACGACTCAAAACACTCTTTTTAGGCTTTTCAAAACATGTTTTTTCAAATTTTTATGTGATTTTCGGAGTTATAACACAAAACACACTAAAACACACTTAAAAACAGCAAGAAACAACATTTGAAGTTATGGTGGATAAAACCCTCCGAATTTGCATCAAAACACTTTAGTTACCAAATACCCCCACACTTCAATCAAACATTGTCCTCAATGTTTAAAACACACCAAACAAAAGTAAACACATAAACAGCAACTAAACGTACTAAATATGGCAGAATGTATCTAACAAAGAGAAGAGTTTAGAGATGCAAATCTGGTTATGGAGTGTAAATTTCATCTTCTCCTTGGTGATTGCAGTGAGGCTTCATCTTGAGTTTTTCCACAGGCTACTCTTGAACTGAGCTGGAGATTCTTTTGGTTTCCTCCGATCGTTGATTTTCCTTTGTGCTACTCTTGAACTGGGCAGCAGGATTCTTTTGGTCTCCCCCGAAGGTCTGAGCTTAGTCCTTTTATCTGTTTCTTTGTTCAATCTCTCCAATTCATATTGAAGAGGGTTAGAAGATAGCTCAGCATATGCTTGTCTCCTCATGCTTCAATGTATCATTTTCCTTTGCCTTACTTGCTCCTCTTTGCAGAAGTGGTCCCTTCTCTGGAAGTGTATCAACCGTTGAAGATGACTACTCGAGAGCAACGCTAGGTAAGCAACCAGGGAATAGAGTCCAGGTAGACTCCAAGTGCCGGCTGATTGCTTCTTTCACTTTGCTATGCGAGTAATAACAAAGACAAAGGAAAAGACAGGGAAAGAGCATGATATGAGATACTTTTGCTTTTGACCTTGATGATATGAGATACCTTTGCTTTTGAAGAAGCGGTGAATGAATCAGCACATGTATTTGTTGTGCTGTTTCCTCCTGGGTCATCTGTACTCCAGGCATCTGGTATCTTCTTTGGGGAAGAAGAAAGAATTGAGTATTTCGAAAGGCTTTGCTGGGAGTGCGCCCTCAAAGGTGAGGAAAAGTTGGGCATTTTCTTCAGGATTGCCTTGCCATAAAAGATGAAGGTCTACATATATAGGGATTTCCCAATAGCAAGTGAAGGTACTGTTCTTTTACCCTTGTCGACAAACGTTTTGATCCCGCAAATCCGGCTTTTTGAAATAGTGACGACTCTTCGATCTTTGAATACGCCTATTTGCTTTCTGAACGACGCCTCTTCGATTTCTGAGCAAGCGCCCTTTCGATTTCTTAACGACGCCCCTTCGCTTTCTGAATGACACGTAGTAGTGCGGATGCGGCTCTTTTGACAAAGCTGCCCGCATTTTCTGAAAAACAGAGAAAGCGTCGCCGAACTTTGCGCTTGTCGGCTAAAGATGTGTAGTTGCGATGATGGCCTCCACGTGTCTTCAACTTTGTCAGAGATCTTTTGACAAAGTTGAACGCGTTTTCTGAAAAGCCGAGAGCGTCGCCTTGGCTTTTTATAGAGCTATCGATCACCACCAACATACACACTCTGAAGACTGCCCATCTGTGAAAATGGTCTCCGACCCTTTGAAATTTAACTCCATCCAGCCCTTCTCTTTGAACACTTTTGAAAAATGGCAAACCCATCGAACCTTAGCTTAGAATTGAGTCTCAGTAGTGATACGGGCGCGCCGCGTCAAGGTAACGTATGGTGCCCTTCTTTCTTATCTTCTAACGGTCCTCTTACAGGTGAAGACTCCGTGATGCAGGATGCCACAACAGCTACAATAGTAGCTCAGAACCTCCTCACTCCCAAAGATAGTCAGCTGCTTTCAGGACGGTCCGATGAGTTGGCCGTTCAAGAGTCCCTGGCTCTCAGTGTTCAGTGCGCAGGCTCTGTGTCCAACATGGGCCAACGCCTGCTTGCTCACTCCCGTCAGGTTGAATCATTGATGGCAGAGGTGGAAAATCTCAAGCAGGAGATCAAACAGCTTAAGCACGAGAATAGAAGTTTGCACGTGCTTGCCAATAATTATTCGACAGGCATGAAGAGGAAGCCTGATGAGATGCAAGAATCTCAAGGTCGAATGCAAAGTGACTGTCAAAGGCTTGCGTCTTTCTTCCAGAGGCACCTTTTTCCTGGGTCATCCAGCGTTCCGCCAAGTATTGAGGCCTCGAATGCTCTATCTCCGATGCCTCTTGCTCCGTTGCCTTCTGCTCCGATGCCTCCTGCTCCGATGCCTTCCGCTCCGATGCCTCTTCCTCCGATGCCTTCTGCTCCGATGCCTCCTGCTCCGATGCCTCTTGCTCCGAGAGTGTTGCCACGTAGTGGGGCTTCACGCACACAACCTTTGTGAAGGCTACATTCTTTCTCTTTTGTTGTTGATAATTTTTTTTTTTTTTTTTTCAGTGTATTGGGTTGCCTCCCAAGTAGCGCTTTCTTTTACGTCTTGCAGCCGGACGAAGAACCCAATCACTCCAGGATATGTTCACGAATCGGATGAGAACTCCGAGTCATAAACTAGTACCTAGAACAAGAAACAAAACAAGATTAAGAATCTGGAATAAAATAAAAAAAAACGAAAATAAAACAATCTAAGGGATTAGCAAAGTTGCTAATCCCCGGCAACGGCGCCAAAATTTGATGCGAGAATTATATGCACACAAATTAAACCCTCTTTTTATCAATTGTAGTATAAGTATAAGTAGGGATCGTTCTGGACCGGGGATTAGGAGGGATTGTTAATCACTTGGATTTGAACTCAAAAACGTAAAAACACAATTTAAAACACTAAACTCGACTCAAAGAATGCAAAACTAAAAGTTAAAACACTTAAACAAACCTAAAACCCAAAATAGCAACTAGAAGACTCAAAACTGCCTAAAAACCACTTTCTGGGCTGTTTTGAGCATCTACACTAATTTGGACGAAATTGGATGAAAACTTGAATCAAAACACTTAAAAACACAAACTAAGACACTTTCTAACTTATTTGGACAATACAAAGACTCAAAGGACTCAAAACAGGTTCAAAAGACTCAAAACTGCCTAAAAACATTAACTAGGCAGTTTCTGACCTTAAACCCAAATTTGGACGAAATTAAGTTGTAACTTGACTCAAGACTCTTAAAAACACAAACTAAATTGATTTCTAACTAATTTGACAATAAAGTAAAGGGGGATTTAGGGTTTGACGAACTTAAACTAAATGAACAAATTGCAATTAAAACAGAATGTAAATATGAAATTGATGAAATGGAATGTATGGATGCTAGCCAAGGGGTTCATCTCCACATATGTTACACTTGCATAATAAAAAGATTTCCAATTGCATTTCAATAAACCATGACGCTCAACGCCCCGGGTTAATTAGGTCCGCTTAAATTAACCGTCAAATTTTCCTTATGTTATTGAATTGGATGATGCATGCGACAATTCAAATCATTCTCCAATGGTTCTCAACATGAATGCATAGAAGAGATACAATGAGAGATCATTAGGTTCTTTGAAAATTATAAGTGTTGACGAGGCAATTGTAACTATGAATGCATGATACTCTTGCCAAGAATTCATTTAACGCGATTGTTTATAAGCAACCTCCACTACTTGTGAATATAAGTTCGTAACTATTAGGTGAAACTTACTTATATTCTAGCGTCATATTCATGCATGAAAATTAAGTGTGCACTCTCAATAAACATACATAAATAAGTTATCAATCAAACGGTTAAACGAATTGAATCCACAACTTATGAAACGCAATTAGAAGTAATCAAATCAAAATGCAAGCATAAACATATATTTCGAATCCCCCCCTAGCCAAGGGGGGGTTTAGTTCCTCATGATACAAAACAAAGAGAATCAAAGAAACACCTAAACATTCCAACAACTCAAACTTGAATTGTATGAACGTTTAGGCCCTCTTCTCTTCCATTCCTCATTCGTACAAAACAAAGAGTATTGAAATTAAACATTGAAATCAAAGAAACACCTAAACATTCCAACAACTCAAACTTGAATTGTATGAACGTTTAGGCCCTCTTATCTTCCTCTTCGTTGTAGCACAAGGTCTAAGGATAGTTTGATGGTGTGAATGGTTTGGGGAGTGGTGAAAATGGAAGGAGGAGGCCACGGCAATGGGATGATTTCTGGTGTGGTGTTTGGATTATTAGGGAGAGAGCACGGCACAAGGGAATGGTTGGTGTTTGTGACTGAAATGTGTATGGAAGAATGAATCTTTTTTTAGGTGTAATGGATGCTTATTTATAGGCGAAATGGGGGGAACATGACAGCTAGGAACTTGGTGGAAATCTGGAATGGTGATGGGAGATGCATGTGGCTGATTTATGCATGTGATTAAAGGGTGGGATTGCATGTGCTTTGACAGAAATGAAAGGGAATACACGGCATGGGATGTTTTCTGGTGGTTGTGAGGTGGAAAGCTAGGTGGAAAGCTGGAATTTCAAAGGGGAATGCATGTGGAATGAATGGAATGCAATTTGAAATGGGAGATGGAATGGGATGCACGGCAATGATGGTGTTTGTGTGAATAATGGCAGATTGTGTGGGTGAGTGTGTGGTTGGAAATGCATGTGGAATGAATGATTTTGTTGGTTGAATTAAAGAATGGGAATGCAATCTGAAATGCATGTGAATTATGTTGGAAAGAAGGGGAAGTCACGGCACAAGGTAAGGGGGAGTGAATGTGGCTGAAATGCAAGGGGGAATGATGATGAATGCATGTGCAATGACAGCTAGGTTGGTTGTGGAAAGCTGGAATTGCACAAAGGGAATGCATGTGCACGGTTTTGGTGTGGAGAAAGGAATAATCTGGAAATGCAAGGTGAATGATTAAATGGCTGAATTGGATTAAAGAATGGGAGTGATGGGTTGGAAATGATGGTGGGTTATGCACGGCAATGATGAATGGGATGGGTGGATTTGTTGATGATTGTGTTGGTGATGAATGCATGTGGAATTGCAAGGAGGAAGGTATGGTTATGGTTATGATAAGTGATAAGTGAATGTTGATGATAAGTGATAAGTGAATGGTTTGATAAGTGATAAGTGGTGATGATAAGTAATGATATGTGGTTATGATAAGTGATAAGTGGTGATGATAAGTAATGATATGTGGGAGTGTGGCTGAAATGAAGGAGTGGAATGTTGGAATGTTATGCACGGCTAAGGATATAGGAAAGGTTTAAATGTCCTAAAACTAAAGGGAACAAGGTTCCAACACTTTGGTCTTCAATTAGGTCTTCAATTTCGTCCAACACTTTGGCTCCAAGCATAAGCTATCCATCCTTAGCCCAAAAGTGCTCCAAAAGTCTCCAAAATGCATCTTTTTGCTCCTTTAGCCCTTTGGACCTACAAACACACGAAAATAGCTTAAAGTACTAAAATAACTAAAGAAACATAACGTAAATGCACGAGAACAAGCCATTTAAGTCGCATGAATATGCTCCTATCAAATATGCCTTGGTGTGGAGACTTAGAGGTTCTCAATTTTGGGAACTCGGAGAAACCTTTTCATCCATCCAAATCCATGGATCTAAGATGCAAGGAATGAAGGCCCTCTCTTTGGGTGATTAGCCTTTGCTTATGCAAAGAGGAATCTACAAAGGTATTGATTTCTCAACTCACTTTGTTTTGAGTTGAGTCTTGGTTCACCTATCTACTAGGCTTTGAAGTTCATGGGTTAAGTTTTGTTTTTGAGTGCATATAAACATGATTCCGCCTTTTAATTGTTAATTGCATGTTGTTGATGTTGCTCAAATGAACTTGTTTTTCACAAATCTTCCTTCAAGTGGTATCAAGAGCCTAAGTCTAGTAGTTGGTGAATGCTTTTGGGTTTTGTAGTTCATAGTTTGTGATTTGAATGTTGTAATTGTTACAAGCTTTATTCTTGCTTCTTTGAATGTAAATTTTGTTAGAAAATTTGCCATCTCAAATGTTGTAGATGTAGTTCATATGAGCATGAATTTTGGAGCTAAAATTTGGTGCCATGTTTTTGGGGAAATTCGGCCAAATCCAAAGGGTGGATTTTTGGGTTCTTGTTTGACTTGTTAAAAGTGTTTTAAAGTGACTTTTGGAACCCCTATGTACCCTAGTATGGTTGTATGTTATTTCCCTTAAGTTTGAGTGGTTTTGGTATGTTTTTGGGTGAAGAATGTTCATGGAGCTCTTATGGGTTTTCATGGATGTTCTTCATTGTTCTTGATATGTTCTTGCCAAGAACAAAAGGTTTGGTGTTTTGATTCAAAGTTTTGATTTATTTCATAAAGTTTTTGTTTTGAAATATTTCTTATGTTTAAATATCTTAGATATTTGTTTTGAAAAATTAAAGAAATTTTAGTGGGTAGGTGTGTAATGATTTATTCCATTTCACACACCCCACTTACAAAACTTTGAAATTTTTTATATACTTTGTTTCAAATGGCCGGCCACCCTACTCAATTAGGGTCCTTGTGGGGCTTTTATGCAATTACATAAAGTTTTGATACTTTTGTGTATTTGTACTTTGACCCAAAAGTTTACGTTTTTACGTAAAGGTCCAAAATCACTAAAAGGACAAATTGTTTTGCTCCTTTAATGAAGTTTTAGCTTTTGTGGAAATTTTTGGGTTCTAGTTGTAATTACATGAAGTAGTGGACTTTTGTGTTTTTACAAAGTGACCCCAAAAGTTTAAGTTTTTGCAAAATAGCCCAAAAGTTGAGGTTAATTGCACTATGGCCCAAACAAGTTGAGGTCATAGCATTTTGGCCCAAATTAGGTAGAGAACAAAATTGTTTTGTCTCTTTAAATGAGAATTGGATTTTCATTTCATTTAGCTCCATCTAAATCAATTCTATGGATACAAAAACCAAATGAAAATGTTGCATTCAAGTTTAATTAGTTAAAGCGTTAATTAATTAAAGAAAGGGTGATTATGAACCTTAGCCTACGATAATTGAGCTATGTGAATGGCCGTTTCAAATTTGTTTGAACCATGGGAATGTGTAGATTAAATTTTGGTTGTAATTTGATATGATCAATTGTTGTAAAAGAGCATAAGCTCTTCTTTACTTTAAAGTAATTTGATTTGATCAATTGTTGTAAAAGAGCATAAGCTCTTATTTACTTTGAAGTACTCCTTTCTTGTTTTATTCGATATGCATGAAATTGGAGTAGTTGGGTCCAACGCCCAATAAGACAACACACCTTAATGTGATTAAACGCGTAACTAAAATCAATCACCATCCCTAGACCGAGATTCAACACAAGGCTCGTGTTGGATCTAATCAAAGGTTCATAGTCATCCTAAGGCCCTAAGGCAACTATATAGTCCATCAATGAATGCAAATCTTATGTTAGTAGTACCATATAGTCTTGCTTTAAAAACCGTTTTAAAAGCATAGTGGGAGTATTATATACTACTAAATCAATCATATGGACCAATAGTTGTAATAGGACCAAAATGTTTTAATTGGATTAAAATGTATGTTTATATGTGATGAGACCTAAAACCCTCAACAAACCATTATTAAGTTGATAAGCGAGAGATGCTTTGAATATCTCTTCGTAGGCCTTCCACCGTGGTGGGCTCCAATCGTTTGTGACTCATGCACCGGCTTCACCCTATAATGGGGAAGTACAAAGTATGTGCTTACATCCAGGAGGAGTCCATAAACATATGATGAGGTGAGTGTAGACAACGAGTATGACCAACATGATATAATTCTGAGGTTGTGCTTGAACCTCTACATAAACTAAGCATGGTGGGAATAACTTAACTAAGTGCAATGGTGCCAACATGATATAATTCTGAGGCATTCATTCTCTAGAGGCCAAACTAGATGGGTAATTACAAGAGTTGTAAATGACTAAAGTGTTATTCTCTCATCATTATTTTTGCCAACCAAAATGATATAATTCTGAGGTGGGCTTGGTAATGGTGAGTCTCCCATACCCCGCTAAGAGTTCAACAAAACTCTCGAATTCCGATGAGGGATATGGAATTTGCCAAAAATAGTGGGTGGTGCTATTTGATTTAAAGACCCGAATCAAATGGCTTAAAATCAATCAATTTATATTCGTTATGTATTTGTTTACCAATATATTTGCAAACGTATCCAAAACTTGACAAAGAAAAGCCGAATGCTTTAATTTCCGGACTTAGTTCTACAATCCCATAGATTGTCTTTAATGGCTTGTAGATGTAACTAAGTAGTCTCATCCTCACAATCTTCCTATTGATAATGTATCATTGGAGGAATATGTTAGATAAGTCTAAACATGAGAAGGACAACACTTTTAATGTCATAATTCTTCAAATACAAATTGTTGTATGAAGAAATAAGAGTTGCTTTGAACAACCCTTAATCAACACAAACTTTAGTGCTTGTTTCTTTGTTACATAAACAAAGAACTTTTGAAGTAAGCACAAGGGCATGGACGCTTTATGTACCATGATTCTTCACTTACAAATTGTTGTATGAAGAAATGAGAGTTGCCTTGAACAACTCTTGAAAGTTTGTAATTATGTTTAGAACATAATGGTTGGTTGACAAAAATAGTCCATCAACGTGGACTTATGATGATTTTGAATCATTGAGTGTTGAAGTGTTAAACCACTTAACGAGACGGAAACTAGGCAAGGACTTCACCTTTGTGTCCCTATCCTAATGGTTCACTATGTTTATTGTAAACTATATAGTGAATAATAACCGCACACTCTCCAAATCGTTTGATGTGTATAACACATTTTGAAATAAGTTTCAAGAGAGATAGTGGGAGTTTAGGGACCATGACTATTGTAGTCAAAAGGGAAGTCAAATGAAGAAGGCAAAATAACTCCAAGGGAACAAACTTTCTTTATGAAAGGATGGACATTGGAAGGGGTATTTGCAAGAAATGCCTTGCAAGTGTCAAAGAACACACATTTCGAAGGTGTTATAAAATGTTCTTGAATAATTCAAAACAGTTGGTTCTTCTACTTGAATACATGATTCTATATTAGCAACTATGTTTTACAATTGTTGTAAAAGTGTGCTAATCAGAAGTAGAAGATTAATGAGAGAAGAGAAAGTACTTCACATTCCAAATGTGAATCGAATATAGATCTCTGCGAAAGCGGATTGTACTTACTTCCTCATATGAACTACCAAAGAAATTGGAAAAACCAAAGATTGTCTTTACATTCCAATTTTAAGGAACTTAAATCCGTCACTATAGTAGAGATGGATGAATGTTTTGTTTGACAAAACATTGTTCTTTATTAATCAAAAATTAGATTATTGTAATCTAATTAATTGTCTCTGTAGTAGAGATGATATGGTAGTGTTAACTGTTTAAGAATATAACGATGCTTAAAAACCAAAAGGTTGCAAGGTAGTGACTAATCCCAACTGAGTTGTGATACCTCTAAAACATAAGTTACGAGTTGGTCATAGATGGATGCTTTGGATCGTTAGATCCGGATCCAATACCTTCTTGTTAAAATTGTATAGAGGCGAAATGTTCGAATCTTTATTCTTTTGGAAAGAAGAAAGAATCACAAAGTTGTTGAGGTTAATTCACTTAGATGTTAGTGGCACTTGTCCACAACATAATACTACTCATGTTGTATGACATTCACCGAAGATCACTCTCGGTTGGACTATAGTTTATTTTGAATAAACACAAGTCCGAATACTTTGCAAAAGGTTTCAAAGAATTCAAGAAATGTAAGTAGATGAGTAAGACGTCTAAAGTATTTACCTCCTTAGATTTGATCCAAGGAAAAAGTAACACTTTAGATTAATTTCCTTGAAAAATATCAAGGAAAGTAGCATCGTAAGATAATGAATTTCTCCATTAGGAGAAGAATGAACATAAATAAGATTTAGTTCGTTGGACATTATCAATTACCCATATATATATGATATATACTTCTAAGACATGTTAGTTGTAGAGATCCATCCATCATGGATCTTAGCAAGCTAGTGGGAGCTATAAGCGTCTTATGAGAAAAGATCAATTGTTTGATTTCTCATAAAGATGTAAATGAATCTTTTGTTTACTAGGTTTACAAAAGATTAGTGGGAGTTGATCATATTCCTAAATTTGAATATATATACATGATATATATTAATTTTGAAAATGAAAGGAATTCTTCATCGTTAAAGTTATGACTTTAAACATTCTATAATGATAGAATGTATATGGGAGACATAGTCTATATACATGGGATGGAAATCTATAATGATAGATTTCAAGATATAATTGGATTATATCAATCCCTAAAATAGACAATGAGATGCTAGGAAGTTTCTCATATGATGATAAACTTCAATTAGAATGACAATTCTAGTGAGACTAGGAAGTTGTTCTTCTCAAAGGGAATGTACCCTTTGACTCCCAAAGAAATAATGTGTAAATAGAATCTTTTATGCATACGCAGAAAGGTGATTTATGTATTTCATATTGTATGTAAACATTGATATAAGTTGTACCTAGAACGGCACAAGATGATATCAGTGCAAGCCCAGGATCAGAACCATGGCAACTGTCAAGTGAATCCTTAGGTATTTAAGAAATACTAAGGATGGATTCCTCAAGAATGAGGAAGAATTAGAGTAACGTAATGGAAGCGTAAATGTATTAGATTATGAATATAATCCATCATAGAATATCTCTTCATTATGAATGAAGTGATAATGAGATATCTCTTTATTATGACTAAAGAGATATTTGGGTGGAAACGTTAAAAGTAAATGACTTTAATGTGTTCCATCATGTATGCAAAATATATTGCCATATAGAAGCTTACAACATTGTTGTTTGGATGGGAAAGTTCATTCATGAACTCTCCATTCGGTTCCAACCAGAAAGTGTATGACACTAATGGGGCGATAGCTCAAGCCAGGGAATCAAGGTCTCATCAAGGTCCGAACTCAAATGAGAGACTGAACCACATGATTGAGAATCATGTATAATGGTGACGTCGTTATTCTCAAGGTTGCTTCTATGGATAACATATAGATATCCATTGTTTAGGCCTACTACTCAGCAATTTATGAAATGAATTACAGAAGAGGTATCATCAATGATGACTAAGCTGATTGGCTCTAGTGCAAGTGGGAGATTGTTGGAAATGTGCCCTAAAACCAATCATATGATGATACTTTACGGACATTTCAAACTAATGTAGTTTAAATGTAAAGGGCAAAGATTATTGTTTGAGCCGTCTCATATAAATGTTATATGCTTAAACGATAAGTCCAAGGAATATATGATTGGAAGAATGCGATCTAAAGAAGTTAGATTCATGAGACCATTCTTTCGTTGACACATCCTAAACGTTCCTGATCATAGGATTGTCAATTGGGCATTGACAGTCCGTTAAGATCAGTACGTGCTATGTCTTCTCTCAGGGAGAGTGACTAGTCTCGAGTCATTGGTGTGTGTGACATCAAGACAAGTACGTAGGTGCTCAATAGAGAATGAGTTCACTGAACACGATCAACGAAGAGTTCTCATATTCATGTCACATGAGAACTCATGGTTGGGATAATGCAAATTAGTCTTTTGACCTGAGGCATCACAGTTGTCTTGTGGTTAGGTCCTTAATCTTTGATTATGTCAAAGTCACTCCATCAGAAGGGTGTCTACGGCATCGTTGGGGTTAAGCCACTTAGCCATGGAGGCAAGTGAATACGCAACAAGGGATCTCTAACCTTCAAACTGTTTGAGGGAGAATACTCTATGATATGATTAAGAATCTTTGGCCAAAGTATGAATGAGATTTAGGAATGTGTTCCAAATCACATTCAAGGTAATCATATAAGCACAAGACTCACATTGGATAGTAGACATGAATAAACTATCAAACCAAACAATGTGGTCAAGAGTATTGTATTAGAGAAAGACCGTATTGCATTTGTAATCCTAAAACTGAATAGGTTCTCCACCTCTTCTGATTAGCTTGGGTAACCATGACATGCTGCTAGGCGTCAACCATGGTTTATGGAAGCCCTAAAAGTGTATTATCACTAACGGGAGAATTGAAAGTAAGTTTCAATTCACAATCGATTTGAAAGAGTTTGAATCGCCCACTGCCTCGCTAAAAGGAACCTAATGGATCGTACACCGTGTAAGGTAGAGATTGAAGATTCAACGGAGATGAGTAAGAATAATTAAATGGTTTAATTATTTATGGCAAGGATTAATTAGTATGTTAATTAATCAAACGAATAAGTTCGTTAAAGACCACGGGATAGTTTTGGACCTTAAGGCCCAATGGGCTTCGAATGTCAAGTCCATTGACTTAAGTTGTATGACAACTTAATGAATAATGATTCACAAAGGCCCAAATAGCCCAATAAATCCCCTTAGGCCGGCCATTTAGAGGAGGGTAGTGAACTTGGCTTAATTGCAAGTTTGCCACTCCATTGTGAGGTGGTATAAAGACATCTTTATAGCCATTTCATCCTTAGGGTTTTCTAAGGAGTAAGGATGAGAAAACAAACTCTCCTTTCTCTCTAGAAATGGCCGGCCACCTTGAGGAAAACATCTAGCAATCTTACTTCCTCAAGGTCACTCATTTCTTCTACAATATGCCTTGGTGTGGAGACTTAGAGGTTCTCAATTTTGGGAACTTGGAGAAACCTTTTCATCCATCCAAATCCATGGATCTAAGATGCAAGGAATGAAGGCCCTCTCTTTGGGTGATTAGCCTTTGCTTATGCAAAGAGGAATCTACAAAGGTATTGATTTCTCAACTCACTTTGTTTTGAGTTGAGTCGTGGTTCACCTATCTACTAGGCTTTGAAGTTCATGGGTTAAGTTTTGTTTTTGAGTGCATATAAACATGATTCCGCCTTTTAATTGTTAATTGCATGTTGTTGATGTTGCTAAAATGAACTTTTTTCACAAATCTTCCTTCACTACAACTGTCGAAGGGGTATTTATTCTTGAGTTCATGTCGGAGCACACAGATAAGCCACCTCCCTTAATTTCAATTTCATTTTATACTAATATGTTGTTAATGATTCAGGCACCCACTCTAGAATTTAAACCATTACCGGATCATTTCAAGTATCACCTCCCATTCAAAGATCAATTCCATGCCATGGGACCTAGGGGAGCTTAAAAGGAGGTATCGTCTGGCTAGAAGACGTTAAAGCAATCGCTTCTTGGGAGGCAACCCATGCATTCAAATAAACAAGACCTAGGAATCTCCAACACTCCACAACCAAATTTGCGTTCCTAAACCCTGCTCTTTATTGCTTTTACTTTGCCATTATTGTCATGTGCGTTAGTTGTGTTATTTGTTTGTTTGTTTGAAACATTGAGGACAATGTTTGGTTTAAATGTTTGGGGGGGGGGGGTAAACAAAGTGTTTTTGATGAAAATTCGTTGGATTTTATCACCTATCACTTCTAAAGTTATTTCTCACTGTTTTTAAGTGTTTTAGTGTGTTTTGAAGTGTTTTTATGTGTCTTAAACAGAAAATCCAAAAATTTGAAAAAAAATCGAAAAAGAGTGTTTAAAAAAACCCAACAACAGTTGTTTTTGTGTGTTTGCTTATGTCTTAGGGTACCTTCCAACACAATGATGAGGATTTGGTTTTTAATTGCATGACTGTTAAAGAAAGTTACAAACATGGATGGAAGTTTGATATGCTCTTTGGTTTATGCTTAGTTGTAGTTGTTGTTTACAAATTCACATGTAATCACAAAAAGGAAAAAATCAGTTTTTGTAACATGCTTGAAGCAAAGAACTCAAACTAACACTACAATCTTGAGAGACTTGAGCCTAAACTTTGTTTGGAGAGTTATTAATCTTGATGTTTTTATTTTCTAAAGTTGTTGCATGATCTCATTATTTCTTTGAATTGTTGCTGCTTAGAATGCGTTTCATCACTATAGATCCAAATACTCATGCCCGTTTCATTCAAAGCATAAAATTGAGTGCATAACATATAACAAGATGAAGTTGTTTAGTTAAACCATAGCCAAAAAGCCTTACCCCTTTGCATATGTATTGTAGGTTTAACCCCTTTGAGCCTGAGTTAGCCTAATTTTCTTTGTTAACCACATTATCCTTACCTAGCCTAGATTAAGACTATCCATACCCTTGTTCTTCAAGAATAGTGGAGCATGACTTAGAGGGAATTCATTATGAACTACAATTTGCAGAAAAACAAGTGTGGGGGAAGGTTTTTCGTTGGAACCCTATGAGGATGTATGTTTAGTGTACGAAAGAAAGAAATAATTGGGCACGGGAAAGAGAAAAAAAAAACGTGCAAAAGAAAGAAAAAAGAAGAAAAAGTATAGAAAAGAAAGAAACAGAGTTGAGAAATAAGTAAGATTGAACTCACGAGTATTGGTTGTTGAAAAAAGGGTCCAAAAGTTTGAATCTGGCCCTATTTGATATGTGAATCTTCCCTTCGTGTTTAAAGTTGGTTTCTGCATTCCAAAGTGAATTCTAAGTGTTTATTTCATTACTTTGCTTACTATTGCTTTAAGAACTTTTGTTTATCCTTACCTTTCTTTGTTAGCCAATAACTTAGCCCCGTTACAACCCTTTGACTTCGATCTTGATTGTTATGTGTTTCAATATGTGGAGTTTAAAATTGGTTTGAGCATATGGTATCCCTGGTTCTCGCGTCTAAGTAGTGGCATTCCATTCATGAGATCATATCATATACATGTTAATAATTCCATAAAGTGCCTTCTTTGATTATACATATGTGAGTGCTAATCTACATGTTTACATCAATCTTCTCACATATACTTAGTGTAGGGAGTGTAGTCAGAAAATCTGTGTGAAAATAGAGAGTATATCCGGTGAGGAATTGAGGAATTCTCTAAGGCATACTACTAAATTCAAAATGTTGTTTTAAGTGATTAAATGCAAGCTAGTGAGTGGTGACTATGATTAAGTATATGCTTGAGGGTAGGGATAGCTAAAATCTGTGGGAGTAGTGATTTTAAACATGTCATGTTGCATTGGAAATCCCTGAGGTAAATGTTCGAAGGTCTAGGTTATGTTTTGTTTGTTTTGTTTTGCTCGGGGACTAGCAAAAACTAAGTGTGGCGGAATTTGATAGGAGCATATTTATGCAACTTAGTTAGCTTGTTTTCTTGCATTTACATAGCTAATTTCTACTTGTTAGAGTGTTTTAAGCTATTTTCGTGTGTTTTCAGGTTCAATTGACAAAGTTGGCAAGAAAGTGCAATATGGAGCATTTTAGAGCAGTTTTGGGCTTGGAATGGATTGCACATGCATGGAGCAAGGTGGATGGATGAATTTGAAGATCAAGAAAGGCTAGGCATGTGATTAACATCTGGAAGAATTAAATTGAAGAATTGGAAGATAAGGAATCAGCTACAAAGAAGGAATATTATCCAAATTACCTTATCTTATCCAAACCGTATCCAACCTTATCTTATCTTATCCTATCCTAATATTTTCCTACCTTAATTCCAGCTTTAAAGAGGACTCATTTTCACATTAAATCACCTAAATATCAGGTTCTTGATAGGAGCATATTTAGGTGACTTAGTTAGCTTGTTTTCTTACATTTATGTTGTTAGTTCATAGTTATTTTAGTATTTTAAGCTATTTTCGTGTGTTTGTAGGTCTATATGGCTAAAGTAGCAAGAAGGTGCATTTTGGAGCCTTTTGGAGGAAAATTGGACTTGGAATGGATAACATATGCTTGGAACAAAAGGAATGGACGAAATTGAAGACCTAAAGATGTTAGGACTCCTAATCAAAGAAGGATTCCTAGTCAAAGAAGGTTTCCTACTTGAAGTAGGAAAGTTAAGCCAAGGTTTCCTATTTTGGTTTGACCTTTCCTAATCCTAAAAGCCCCTAAGTTCCAGCAACATTGAGGACTCTTATGCATTTTAAGACACAAATTAAACCTTCCTTACACCCTTATTGCTCTTGTCGTGCCTTGCCTAAACCTACCCTTTCCTTGCCGTGCAAGAGGAGTGTTTATTCCCTATTTTGTGTCACAAGATCACATTCCTCTTTCACCCTATTCAATGCCACACCTTACGTTCCTATTCTATCCTAAATCATTGCCTAATTTCAGCCTTAAATCACATTCCCTTTCTTATCCTTCCTAGCCGCAAATTCCTTCCCTTTTTCCCTATGGATTTCTTATTTTAAGTCTCATTTTCCTTATGGATTTGGGGTCTAAATCTTTCCTAAACTACGTAATAAAAGTTAAGATCATTTCCCTCAAATAAATAGCCTTTGCCGTACCCATAGAGAACCCTATTCACTCACTCACACAATCTGCCATCCATCATCCTTAGACACCATCCTTTGCCGCAGCCTTCATCCACTTTTACACCATTCCCATACTTCCATACCTTCAACCACACACCCATACACCATTCCTATCCCTTGCCGCACTCCACTACCAACTTAAATCCATTCCTAACCTAGAAACACATCCAAAAGCACCCCTAAACCCTTGTGCCGCAACATAGCAAGGAAAAAGAAGAGAAGAAGAAGCCTTGGACGTTTTTGCATTCAAGTTGGAGTGTTGGAACGTTTTTAGGTGTAATCTATCTTTTGTTTTCAATGTTTAATTCAAGTTTTCTTTGTTTTGTTGTGAACATGAGAGGCTAAACCCGTTTTAGCTAGGGGAGGCTTTGAAACCATGATTATGTTTGTGATATGAATTGATTAATTCCAATTGTGATTTAATAAATTGTGAATGCAAATTACTTAACCGTTTGATGGATAACTTATTCTTGTATGTTGATTAGGGAGGCCTACTTAATTTGCATGCTTGAATTTGGTGCTAGAATATAAGGGAGTTTCACATAATCGTTACAAACTTATATTCACAAGTAGTTAAGGTTATTTTCACAATCATGTTAAGTAAATTCCTAGCATGAGTATCATGATGTCATAGTCACGAATGCTTTGTCAATACTTTATGATTTTCATAGAACGTAATGATCTTTGATTGTATCTCTATTATGATGTCATGTAGGGAACTTTTGAAGAATGCTTTGGGTTGTCGAATGATGTCATCCAATCCAATAACTAAAGGAGAATGTGAGGGTTAATTAGTGATGTCACAGTTAAGCTAGGGTGTTGAGGTTCATGATTTATTGAAAAAGCAACTGGAAATCAATTTGTGTTCAAATGTATCATGTGTGGAAAAGAATCCTCTAGCTAGTTAATCATCCATAGTTTTTCCCAAATTCGTCCAAATCTTATTGAAGTCTTTTAGTTACTTGTTTTTATCTTAAATTCGTCAAAAACCCAATCCCCTTTACTTTGTTGTGTCAAATCTGTCCTATTGTGTGTTTTTAAGTATTTTGAGTAAGCACAAGTCATGGCAGCAGATAATCGAACAATCAAGGAACTTTCAGCCTCGGGATTGGACAATGCCGCACCTCTATGCATTCAATATCCTAGGGCAGCTCAAGACAAGACCGATGAGTTTGAATTGAAGTCTAGCTTGTTGCATCACATTCCAAAGTACCATGGGCTATCCATGGAGGATCCAAACAAGCACTTGAAGGAATTTAAAGTGGTATGTTCAAGCATGACCCCAATCCAAGCATGTTGGAGCTAACAAGTACGAAGCAGTGGTAGGATGAACTTGTCATCGACTGCATCAATAGATGACGTTCATTAAGTCTGGATTGCAAAGATCAGCTTTGTGAAACCTCTGTCACTGAGATGTGTGTTCAAGGCATGTACTGGAGGTTCCATTACATCCTCCAAGGCATAAAGTCGAGAACATTTGAGGAGTTGGCAACTCGTTCCCACGACATGGAAGGAGTTGCTCACCGACTTCAAGAAAGATAAGGTGTTCGCCCCAAAGGTAGACAAGACTAGGAAGAAGCCCACCAAGGAAGCCTTTACCATCAACACTATCCCCCATCAAGACCTCCTCTGTGCCTTTCAAGATCTCCTCAAAAAACAAAGCAAGTGGCCCGAAGAAATGAATCACGTTAACAATCTTAGGTATTGCAAATACCATCGTATCGTGAGTCATCCAATTGGCAAATGCTTCGTCCTCAAGGAGCTCATCAGGAAACTGACATAACAAGGGCAAATTGAGCTTGACCTTGAAGACATGGCCGCAACACACACAATGATGATTGTGTTTGGATCATGATGTGAAAATTAACTTGACACACAAATTAAGCCCTATTTGTGACAATTGTAGTAGATATGTAAGTAGGAATCGTTCTAGACTGGGGATTAACTAGGGATGCTAATCAATACAAATAAGACTCAAAAAAACTAAACTAGACTCTATAGACTTAATACTAACTTTAGACACTTAAAACAGCAACCAACAATCAAAAAGACTCAATTTTAGACTCAACAAGTGTTTTGGACGAAAATAGTACATGACTTGATCAAAAGACTCAAGGAAAACAGGTTTTGACTTAAATATGAAGACTAAATGAAAGGGGATTTGTTTTTGACGAATTTTAAGATTTAAAACGAAAACATTGTAGAAAATACTTTGGACAAACGAATTTAAGTGAAATTAATGGGTGAAAGGCTAGTTAGAGAGTCATTCTCCACACATGATATATGCATACGAACCAACTTCCAGTTATTATTCCTTTAGACTATGAATGACAACGCCCCAAGTTAGTTGCATTGCACAACTAACCCTCAAGTTTTCCTTATTTCATTGAATTGAATGAAAACGCATTACAACCAAATTATCTTTGTCAAGTTCTTTATATGAAACGCATAACAAAGATGCATATCAAAAGTCATTAAGTTTTGTGAAAACCATAAGCATTGACAAGGCATTCATCACTATGAAACGCATGAGACTTATACCAAGGATTTACTTAACGCGATTGTGAGTAGCAACCTCCACTACTCATGAATATAAGTGAATAACTATTACGTGAAACCCCCTTATATTCTAGCATCAAATTCAAGCATGCAAATTAAGTGTCAACCCCCAACCCACATACATAAACCAGTTTTAATAACTTAGATAAGCAAATCACATTCATGCCTTAAGAAATAATAACCGGACGTAATCAATTCATATAAAACATATAATCATGGCTTCGAATTCACCTCCAACTAAAAAGAAATTAGTTCCTCATGTTCATCATAATTGAAAACCAAATTAACCTAAACATTAAACTAAGACTAAGGATAGAAAGAACCAAGTAAACGCTCCACACTCCAATGGCATGCACGACACTCCCTTGGATGGCAGATTGCACAAGTCCTCATCTCCTTCCTTCCTTGCTTGCGGCACTAGGGTGGTATAGGGTGAATTGTGGTGTTTGATGGTTGAAAGTATGAATGAATGGATGGATGATTTGAATGGTGCGGCATAGGCCTATATTTATAGGCTCATTATGCACAATTAGTGAAGGAAAAGGATTGCACAATTCCATGGGAAAAGGGTTAAGTCTAGGCAGAAACCAAAAGGGAATGGGATAGGTAATGCATGGCATGGTTTTAGGGTCTTCTAGAAGGATAGGTCCGACACATTTGTAGGGGGGAAGATAGGGTGTTCTAGAAAGAGTGTTTAGGGCAGATTCCTAAACCTAAAGTGACAAAGACATATGATATAGGTGTAGAGGAAGGATTGCAACTCCTAAACCTACAAGGAATGGTCCACATGCGGCAAACAAATGGATAAGGCTTCTAGAAACTGAAATAGGTGTTTAAATGTGTAACTAATCCCTCCTAAATAGCTATATTTAAGGCATAACCTGATTTGGATAGGGTAAGATAGGATAATGTTAGAGTTCGGAAAGGTTGGATAAGATAGGATAAGATAAGGTTCGATAAGGTTCCTTATTTCTTGCTACTTCCTTATCTTCATTGCATTTGGACTCCTTTCTCCAGATTTTTAGACTTTCCTAGCCCTTCTTGACTTCAATTTCGTCCATCCTCTTTGCTCCATGGTTAAGCCATCCAATCCATGCCCAAAACTGCTCCATTTAGCTTCAAAATGCCCTTTCTTGCTCCTTTTGCCATTAGGACCTAAAAACATACGAAAATAGCTTAAAGACTAAAATAAACAGTAATTAACTCACTAAATGCAAGGAAATAACATAACTAATTAGCATAAATATGCTCTTATCAAATTCCCCCACACTTAGCTTTTGCTAGTCCTCGAGCAAAACGAAATAAGCAAAATAAACAAAACACAATCTAGACCTTCCAACATATACCTCATGGATTTCCAATGAACATGACACATTAAGGAATACCACATACATAGATTTTAGTTATCCCTACCCTCGAGCATATACTTAACCATAGTTACAACACACTAACTCCCATTTAATCAATTAAAACATGATTTTGAATGTAGTAACATGCCTTAGAGAATCCCTCAATTCCTCACCGGATATACTCTCTATTTTCACACAGATTTTCTGACTACACTCCCTACACTAGGTATATGTGAGAAGATTGATGTAAATATGTAAACTAATACTCACATATGTCCTAACAAAGAAGGCAATTTCTGGAATTATTAACATGTATATGATCTCATATGCTCAAACCAATTTTAAACTCCACATATTGAAACACATAACAATCAAGATTGAAGTCAAAGGGGTTGTAACGGGGCTAAGGTATTGGCTAACAAAGAAAGGTAAGGATAAACAAAAGTTCTTAAAGCAATAGTAAGCAAAGTAATGAAATAAACACTTAGAATTCACTTTTGAATGCAAAAATCAATTTTTAACAGCAAGGGAAGATTCACATAAAACTTTGAGCCATATTCAAACTTTTTGGACCCTTTCTTCAACATTCAACACTTGTGAGTTCATTCTCACTTATTTTCAACTTCTTTTCTTTCTTTTCTTCTTCTTTTTCACGTTTTTTTTTTCTTTTGTGCCCCTCTTCTTCTTTTGGCACACTAACACAAGTTTATAGGTCTCCAAATGAAAATCCCCCACCCCCACACTTATTTTCTTGCAAACTGTAGATCAAAAGGAATTCCCTCTAAGTCATGCTTTCCTATCCTTTAAGAACAAGGGTATGGATAGTCCTAATCTAGGCTAGGTAAGGATTATGTGGTTAACAAAGAAAATTAGGCAAAGTAAGGCTCAAAGGGGTTAAACCTACAATACATATGCAAAAGCATAAGGCTTTTTTGGCTCTGGTTTAACTAAACAACTTTATGCTTTGAATGAAATGGGCATGAGTTCTAGTATTTGGAACTATAGCGATGAAATGCAACGACTTTAGAAAACCAAAAACATCTCAGATTAATAACTCTCCAAATAAAGTTTAGGCTCAAGTCTCTCAGGGTTGTAGCGTTAGTTTGAGTTTCTTCCTTCAAACATGTTACAAAAACTAATTTTTTCCTTTTTGTGATTACATGTGAATTTGTAAATGTCAACTATAACCAAGCATAAACCAAAGAGTATATCGAACTTCCATCCATGTTTGTAACTTTCTTTAATAGTCATGCAATTAAAAACCAAATCCTCATCATTGTGTTGGAAGGTACCCTAAGACACAAACAAACACAAAAACAAAAACGACTCTAAAAACAACTCTTTTTGGGTTTTTTAAACACTCTCTTTCGATTGTTTTTCAAATTTTCGGATTTTCTGTTTAAGAGACATAAAAAACACTTCAAAACACACTAAAAACACTTAAAAACAGTGAAAAACGACTTTAGAAATGATAGGTGATAAAATCCCACGAATTTTCATGAAAAACACTTTATTTACCGCCCCCACACTTAAGCCAAACAATGTCCTCAATGTTTTAAGCATAGACTCACAAACAAACAAACAAATAACACACTAACAAACATGACAAAAATGGCAAAGTAAAAGCAATAAAGAGTAGGGTTTAGGAACGCAAATCTGGTTATGGAGTGTTGGAGCTTCCTAGTTCTTCTTTATTTGCATGGGTTGCCTCCCAAGAAGTGCTTGCTTTAACATCTTCCAGCCGGACGATTCTCCCTTTTAAACTTCAATGGGGCCCACGGCATGGAAGCTTGCACCATCCACGACATGCTCTTCAAAGTTCTCATAGTATGGCTTCAAAAGATGTCCGTTCACTTTGAACTCTTGCCCGGTCTTTAAACTTTGAATTAGAACAAGGTTAGTTTCAATGCATCGTTTTAAAATCAAACTAAGATTATTCAAACAATCATTAAATGAATCACCAAAAACACAGAAATCATCCATAAAAACCTCAATAATTTTATCAACATAATCCGGAAATATGCTCATCATGCATCTTTGAAATGTGGCAGGTGCATTGCATAAACCAAATGGCATGCGACGATAGGCAAATGTACCAAAGGGGCATGTGAAAGTGGTTTTCTCTTGATCTTCTGGAGCTATCACAATTTGATTATAACCTGAATATCCATCAAGAAAACAATAAAAAGCATAACCCGCTAACCTTTCAAGCATTTGATTAATGAATGGCAAAGGAAAATGATCCTTCCTTGTAGTGGCATTGAGCTTCCTATAATCAATACACACCCTCCAACCTGTTTGGATTCTAGCAGGAACAAGCTCATTTTCGGCATTTGTCACCACAGTTACTCCGGATTTCTTTGGAACACATTGAACCGGAGACAGCCAACGACTATCCGAAATTGGATAGATTACTCCACAATCCAAGAGCTTGATTATCTCCTTCTTCACAACTTCCATCATTGGAGGGTTGAGTCGGCGTTGAGCCTCTCGAGATGCTTTAGACCCCTTCTCCAAAAGTATATGATGCATGCACATGGTAGGGGTTATTCCCTTGATGTCGGCCAAGGTCCAACCAATTGCTGTTTTGTACTCCTTTAACACCCTCACTAACTTACCTTCTTCTTGTGCCGTGAATGAGGATGAGATAATGACGGGCAAGGTCTCTTGGTCTCCCAAGAAAACATACTTCAAATGGCTTGGCAATGGTTTAAGTTCAAGGGAAGATGGCTGCATAACTGAAGGAATGGGCTTATTAGCCGAAATTGGAATTGAAATTGGGTCCAAAGACTTACCAGATTGTAGTGGCAATGACTCAAGGATAGCCACTATCTCACTTATATGTACATTAGGGGGCACGGCATGGTGTTCTCCATGCATGCCGTGGGTGCCTAATGGGGCTGGTTCCTTGATTTTGAATTCCATTCCTCTTGTAATGACCAATTCAAGTGCATCTTCGTTCAATTGTTCAAAATGGTCCTGCGCCAATGAATCAATTACATCAATAGCAAAACATGAATGATCATCACTAGGGTACTTGATAAATTCAGAAAGATTGAAATTAATAACTTCCCTATCAAATTCCATTGTCAAAGTCCCATTAAATACATCAATCTTAGTGCGGACAGTTTTCATGAATGGGCGTCCAAGGAGGATTGGCAACGAAGGGGAATGGTTTGATTCTTCCATTTCAAGCACGTAGAAATCCGCCGGAAAGATTAAATGATTGACCTGCACTAAAACATCTTCCAAAACACCCTTTGGATAGGCATTAGATCTATCGGCCAATTGAATAATCACACCATCATTTTCTAACTCACCTAGGTTCATAGATGCATAAATTGAGTAAGGCATGACATTAATGGATGCACCTAAGTCTAGCATGCCATGTTCAAAACGATTATTGACAATAACACAAAGAATCGTAAAACTACCCGGATCTTTGCATTTAGGGGGCAATTTACGTTGCAAGATGGCTGAGACATTTTCACTTACCTTGACAACCTCTTTGTTCGAAATTCTCTTCCTAGTAGTGCAAAGGTTTTTTAAAAATTTAGCATACCTGGGAACTTGCTTAATTACATCCAAGAGTGGTATATTGACTTGTACTTTTCTAAATGTCTCCAAAATGTCCTTCTTAGCCTCCTTCTTCTTCGTTTGCATGAATCTACGAGGAAAGGGTACATTTGGAGGAATAACATTAGAATTCATCGAATTTGGAACCTCCTTACCCTTGGAAGCCGAATGGGGATGTTTGGGTGCCAGCGGCATGGGTAGTGCAACCCTTGCGTGGCTTGCTCTTGTTCCTCCTCCTCGAATTGCAACTTTTCGTCCTCAATTGGGGCTGATTTAAATGGTTGTGAGGCCGTTCCAACTTGTTTTCCACTTCGCAACATGATTGCTTTGGCAGATTCGAATCCTCCTTTTGGGTTGACAACGGCTGAGCTAGGCAACTTGCCTTGTTCTTTGAATTGGCCCATAAACTCCGCAATCTGCCCTACTTGCTTCTCTAATTCATTAACCTTTTTGTCCTTATTTTGCATTCCCTGCACCATAGAAGTTAGTAATTGAAAATTTTGATCGTTATCTATGGACGAACCTCATTTGGGTTGGGTAGGTTGTGCTTGGAGTTGTGTGGGTGCATACAGCCTTTGGTAAAATCTCGGAGGTTGCTGCCTAAATGCGCTTTGGTGTTGGGGTTGTTGGGGCTCCCTCCATTTGAAATTTGGATGATCTTTCCAACCGGGGTTGTATGTGTTAGAGAAAGGATCATGATAGAAGCATATTTATGCTACTTAGTTATGTTCTTTCTTTGCATTTAGCGAGTTAATTACTATTTATTTTAGTCTTTTAAGCTATTTTCGTATGTTTTTAGGTCCTAATGGCAAAAGGAGCAAGAAAGGGCATGTTGGAGCTAAATGGAGCATTTTTGGGCATGGATTGGATAGCTTAACTATGGAGCATAGAGGATGGACGAAATTGAAGTCAAGAAGGGCTAGGAAAGGCTACAAATCTGGTGGATGAAGTCCTAATGCAAAGAAGATAAGGAAATAGCAAGAAATAAGGAACCTTATCCAACCTTATCTTATTCTATCCTAACCAACCTTATCCTTTCCTAACTCTAACATTATCCTATCCTATCCAAATCAGGTTTAGGAGTTGCAATTCTTCCCCTACACCTATATCATGAGTCCTTATCCATTTAGGTCCAGAAATCTACCCTTTACCCCTTCTAGATGTCTAAATTCTGCCAAAAAATACCTAGTTTCTAGAAGCCCTTAATTTCTGGCGAAAATTCCCTATCCCTTTCCCTTTTGGTTTCTACAAAGACTTAACCCTTTTTCCATGGGTTTGTGCAATCCTTGTCCTTCACTAAGTGTGCATAATTAGCCTATATAAACAGCTAATGCCTCACCATTTAATCCATCCATTCACTCATTCATTCATTCATACTTTCAGCCATCAAGCACCACAATGCACCCTACACCACCCTAGTGCCGCAAGCAAGGAAGGAAGGAGAAGAAGACTTGTGCAATCTGCCATCCAAGGAGGGTTCGAAATCTGCCATTGGAGTGTGGAGAGTTTCTAGGTGTATTCTATCCTTAGTCTTAGTTCAATGGTTAAATTTAATTATCTTTGTTTCGTGAACATGAGGAACTAACTTGTTTTTAGTTGGAGGTGAATTCGAAGCCATGATTATATGTTTTATATGAATTGATTACGTCCGGTTATTATTTCTTAAGCCATGAATGTGATTTGCTTACCTAAGTTATTAAAACTGGTTTATGTATGTGGGTTGGGGGTTAACACTTAATTTGCATGCATGAATTTGACGCTAGAATATAAGGGGGTTTCACGTAATAGTTATTCACTTATATTCACAAGTAGTGGAGGTTGCTAGTCACAATCGCGTTAAGTAAATCCTTGGTATGAGTCACATGTGTTTCATAGTGATGAATGCCTTGTCAATGCTTATAGTTTTCACAAAACTTAATGACTTTTGATATGTATCTTTGTTATGCGTCTCATATAAAGAACTTGAAAAAGATAATTTGGTTTAGATGCGTATTCCATCTAATTCAATGAAATAAGGAAAACTTAAGGGTTAGTTGTGCGATGCAACTAATTTGGGGCGTTGTCATTCATAGTCTAAAGGAATAATAACTGGACATTGGTTTGTATGCATATATCATGTGTAGAGAAGGACCCTCTAACTAGCCTTTTACCCATTTATATTACTTAAATTCGTTTTTCAAAAGTGTTTTCTATAAAGTTTTTGTTTTAAGTTTAAATTTCGTCAAAAACAATCCCCATTTCACTTAGTCTTCATATTTGAGTCAAAACTTGTTTTCCTTGAGTTTTTTGAGTCAAATCAAGTCCTATTTTCGTCCAAAACACTTATTGAGTCTAAAGTTGAGTCTTTTTTAGTATTGTTTGCTGTTTTAATTGTCTAAAGTTAGTTTTGACTCTATAGAGTCTAGTTTAGTATTTTTGAGTCTTGTTTATATAGATTAGAATCCCTAGTTAATCCCCGGTCTAGAACGATCCCTACTTACATATCTACTACAATTGTCACAAATAGGGTTTAATTTGTGTGTCAAGTAATTTTCACATCAGATCACTCCTTGGTTGGTTTTGGCTCCCATAACCCACAGCATTGGCAGATTCCCACCCTTCGTTCTCGATCAATTGAGGGCACTTATCCGTGAGATGTCCATTCATTAAGCACATGCCATAAACAGCCACACTTTGCACCTTTGGTATTTCAACCACCTGCGAAAGAAGAGAAGTAAGATTAGCCATTTGATTTTGAAGTTTGGAAATAGCATTTACCTCATTAACTTGTTGCTGCCATGGTATGTCTCTTTGACCAACGCCTTCATATTGTTGAGCATTTAAAGCTCGGTTTGTGACATCCCACATCACCTAGGAGAGTGATCCTTATATGTATATTCTCATCCCTACCTAGTGCGAGGCCTTTTGGGAGCTCACTGGCTTTGGGTTCCGTAGGAACTCCGAAGTTAAGCGAGAAGGGGGCTAGAGCAATCTCATGATGGGTGACCCACTGGAAAGTTGCTCGTGAGTTCCCAAAAACAAAACCGTGAGGGAATGGTAAGCCCAAAGCGGACAATATCGTGCTACGGTGGTAGAGCGAGCCCAGGAAGTGGTTCCCCTCGGGCCGGGATGTGACAATTTGGTATCAGAGCCTAACTCTAGTCGTGGTGTGCCGACAAAGACGTTGGCCCCTAAGGGGGGTGGGTTGTGACATCCTACATCACCCAAGTAGTGATCCTTATATGTATATTCTCATCCCTACCTAGTGCGAGGCCTTTTGGGAGCTCACTGGCTTTGGGTTCCGTAGGAACTCCGAAGTTAAGCGAGAAGGGGGCTAGAGCAATCCCATGATGGGTGACCCACTGGGAAGTAGCTCGTGAGTTCCCAAAAACAAAACCGTGAGGGAATGGTAAGCCCAAAGCGGACAATATCGTGCTACTGTGGTGGAGCGGGCCCGGGAAGTGATCCGCCCCGGTCCGGGATGTGACACGGTTAGCAATGAGAGTCTTGGTGGCCATGGGTGTTTTGTCCACTAAAGCACCTCTCGCTGAGGCGTCTAGCATTTGGCGTTCAATTGGTAGAAGCCCTTCGTAGAAATATTGAAGAAAAAGCTCCTCCCTCATTTGGTGCTGTGGACATGAAGCAACAAGAGTTTTAAAACATTCATAATAAGTTGGAAATGATTCACCTTGATTTTGCTGAATGCCACTAATCCTTTTGCATAAAAGAATGACTCGAGAAGTTGGGAAAAACTTATCCAAAAATGCCTGTTTCATACTTTCTCATGATGTGACAGTTCCAGGGGCTAGTTCATACAACCAATCTTTAGCCTTTTCCAATAAAGAAAAGGGAAAATCCTTCATCTTCAAAATTACCCCATCAACATTCACCGAGGTCATACTTGAGCAAATAACCTCAAACTCCTTCAAGTGCTTATTCCGATCATCCATGGACAACCCATGGAACTTAGGAATATGGTGCAATAAGCTAGACTTGAGTTCAAACTCGTCGGTTTTGTCTGGGGCTGCCCTTGGATATTGAATGCATAACGGCTTGGCATTGTCCAATCCCGAAGCGGAAAGCTCCTTGATTGTCGGCTGCCATAACTTGTTCTTCCTCAAAAATCTAAGCCGTGGCCTCCTCTCCCACTTGTATTTCGTCTTCTTCAAGATCTGGTGCAGGTTGAGGTGGTGGAGGCTCTTGTTGATTCTTCTTCCTTCTCAAAGTTCGCTCGAAATCGTCGTCAAAGTCTAAGATATTCTTATGAACTGGTTGAGAACTCCGAGTCATAAACTAGTACCTAAAAACAAAACAAAAACAAAACAAAGTCAGCAACTAAAACCAAAAACACACGAAAATAAACAAAGAAATAACAAGGGATTAGCAAAGTTGCTATCCCCGGCAACGACGCCAAAATTTGATGCGAAAATTAACTTAACACACAAATTAACCCTCTTTTGACAATTGTAGTATATAAGTAAGTAGGGATCGTTCTTAAATCGGGGATTAGGAGGGATTGTTAAACACTTTAAACTGACTTAAATAGATAAAACTAAGCTTTAAAACACTTAACTAAACTTAAAAGACTCAAAACAAGTTCACAAGACTCAAAATAAGCTAAAAACACTCAAAACTGCCTAAAAAACACAAACTGGGCAGATTTGACTCTAAACACAAAATTGGACGAAATTTGGTGCTAACTTGACTCAAAACTCTTGAAGACACAATCTAAAACGTATTCTAACTAGTTAGACACTTTAAAATAAATGGGGATTTGGTTTTGGACGAAAATAAAACAAACAAGGCAAGAAATTAAACTAGGCAGATTTGCACGAAATTGGTGGAATTAAGTGGATGGTGGGCTAGCTAGGAGGTCTTTCTCCACACATGACATACTTGCATACAAAACAATCTCCAGTTGCTTATTCAATGAACCATGAACCTCAACACCCCAAGTTAATTAGGTACGCTTAAATTAACCCTCAGATTTTCCTTAAGTCATTGAATTGAATGGAATTAGCGCATTGCAATCAAATTATTCCTCAAAAGTTCTCTACATGAAAGCGCATAATAGAGAAACAATCAAAGATCATTAAATTCTATGAAAATCATAAGTGTTGATGAGGCATTCGTAACTATGAAAGCGCATGATACTTATGCCAAATTTATTTAACATGATTGTGACTAACAACCTTTACTACTTATGAATATAAGTTCCCAACGAGTAGGTGAAGTTTCCTTATACCCTAGCATCAGATTTATGCATGTAAATTAAGTCTGCACTCTCAACCCACATACACAAACAAGTTTTAATTCAAATAGATAAGTAAATTGAATTCACAATTCATGAAATCACAACTGGAAGTAATCAAATCATAATGCAAACATAGCCATGGTTTCGAAATTCCCCCTAGCCAAGAGGGGATTAGTTCCTCATACTCACAAAGCAAAGATTCTTGAAATTAAACATTGAAAAACACAAGAAAGATTACACCTAAAACGTTCCAGCAATTCCAAGTTGAATGGCATGCACGGCTAGGGCTTTCCTTCTTCTTCCTTGCTGCGGCACAAGGTGTGGGTGGTGGTTTTGGGGGTTATGAATGATATATTCTTGCTTGGGATGATGAATGATGGCTGATTATGGTGGTAGAGGGTGGCAAGTTGTATATGGAAGTATATGGAGTGAATGAATGATGGAGAATAGAGGCTAGGGCTTGTGGCAAGGATTTTTTGAATGGCATAAGGGGTTCATCCGAATTTGTGGCAGAAAATATGTTTATATAGTCCTAGGGTTAATTAGATTAGGGTTACACTTAACAGATTTATTGGATTAGGGCCCTAGGGTTCGAGAATAAGTGATTAAATCCACCTAGGAGGGGGTTTGGCCCAATTAGTTTCATAAAAGGATTTATGTAACCCAAATCCACATGGAATGAGGCCCTAAAAATCAGAATCAATAAGGGATAGGGCCTAGAGGGTGCGGCACATATTGGAGGGAAGGAGGGAATGGCTTGCAAGGCAAGGCAAGGGCTTCTAGAAGGGAATAGGCGCCACCTTTGTAGGGTTTCTAGAAATAATGTGCTTTGTGGCTGATTGTGGACTTCTAGAAGAGAATGCTTCTAGAAATAGGTTCTAGAAATATCTATTTAGGTCCGCTTGTAACTAGGATTAAGGCATGATAAGGTTAGGATAGGATAAAATAAGATAAGGTTTTGGATAATGTTTCCTCTTTTGAGCTAATTCCTTATCCACTTTGTCTTGAGTTTAGTTCCTTCATATTTTCATTAGATTTCTAGCCTTTTGAACTCCAAATTCATCCATGCATGTTAGCCCATATACAAGCTATCCACTTAGTGCCCAAAACTGCTCCAAAATGCACTTTCTTGGTACTTTAACCCTTTGGATCTACAAACACACGAAAATGAGTTGAAATATGACATTAACTAAGAAATAATAACACAAATGCACAAGAATTAGCTAGCTAAGTTGCCTAACTATGCTCCTATCAGTACATGTGAGATGATTGATGTAAACACGTAGACAAACACTCACATCTTTAATATTAGAAAGCCAGCAATCAACTTTGGTGTCTCAAGGCTTCACCAAAAAAATCTAGACTAAAATAACCCTCAAACAAAAAAAAACAAAAACCAACACAATATAATACATTAAAAAACTCATGGACATTTTTGTCAGAATACAAAAATATAAAATTTGTTTTATTAACAGAAAAAGAAAAAGAAACAGATAACTCCTCCATTTTAGGAGAGAGAACAACCAACGTGGGGAGAAACCAACCCACCCACGTCTATCTTCTATTCCCCCATTTTCTTATCAAACTTCTTCCCCACACAATTCCACGTACAACTCTATTCATTCTGTTTTCTAACTGCAGCCTACCACTCCATATTCTCTCCTTCTTTCACTACTATTTCTCTACAGGTTTCAGTTCTCACCCATTTGCATGCTAAGAATGTACACAAATCAGTAAGTCTCTCTCCCGCGCATTTTCTTTAAATTCGGTTTGGTTTTCTATAATTTGATAATTTTTGGGTTTTTATTTCATTGTAAAATGTAAAATCTGATCTTGGGCGTTTTAAATTCTTTCAGGTAGAAAGAACTGCTTTGAAATTCTTTCAGTTTTGGCAAGGCTACTTTTTCCAGATCGATGAACCCAGAAGAGATATGTTCACTGAAGGACTTGATAGGAGCGCCCTTCATTGGGTTAGAAAGGTTTGTGAAGAAAAATCATTACCCTCTTTCTTTTTTCGAATTAAAAAAAAAAAGTAGGGTTTAATTTTTACTGTTGTTTGATTTAGTTCTCAGCATCATTCGTGGTATTGTAGTGATTCACTACCCGATTAATAAAACCCATATTTTAATTCTTTTAATTTTATGGATTTTTGGCATCTGATTTTGGTTTTTGATGTCTTCTTAGTGATTGACTTCTTTGGTGTTTATTTTGTGATTGATGCCTGCAAATAGAAGTTTTGAAATCTTGGAAAATTTGAAATGTTCGGGTTTGATCTGTGTTCGCTCGAGATTGGTGGTGGTTTCATAGCAGTCCAAACAAAAGTGATATTAAATTCAAGCCAAGAATAGGAAATTTTGAAGTATATGTTATTCTGTTTCTGCAAGCAATGTGATTGCATCCCTTAGACATTAGGTATATGCCAAATCTAATAAAATTTTAATATGCGATTTTGTGATAATCTTCCATGGTAAGTGACTTGGGTTTGTTTTGGTTGATCTGAATTTCAAATTTTCAGTTGAATTGGTTGTTTTGGTTTGCTGCGCATGATATGAGCTTCAAATTAGATAATTTATGTGTGTTAATACTTATCATTCACTAGCTCGCTCAATTGCATAATTTGCATTAGTTGTTGCTTGAACATGTTCTGTCACTTACATTTTACGTCGGGAAATTTCTTTCATTTTAGATTTTTTTTACCCCTTTAAAGCAGAAAAATAATGCAATTATGATTAAAGTTTCGTTTTTGGTACTTCCCTAATCCTGTGATTGAGTGGAGGGTATAGCCGAAACAGGAAAAACTTATGCACACGACTTTCTTGATGTTAACGGCGGACCAGTTCTCATAGTGGATGCTTCTAAGCATCTTTCTGCTGTAAGTTTTATATTTTTCGCCATGTCCAACTCCATACCATATAACCTTAATATTTTTGAGGTGTTACATACAAATTTTTATCAATAAAATAGTGCTACTTTTTAACTTAAAACATGCAGACAAATCATGATTGTTCTATCAATTAATGGAATTGTCTTCTACATTTGATTTTGCTTTCAATTCTTCTTTTTATTTTAATGAAATTTCTAATCTTCCTTTAATCATGATTACCTAATCGATTTCCCTTTCCGTTTTTTATCCGCCATTTTCTCTAATTTTGTTCATCAAGATGTGGTCTGCATTTTCTCTTTTCCATTGTATTTGAAATTCACTAATTCAACCTCAAATGGTTGTCGTATTCATCTCACAGATATAAGCAATGTGTAGATCTTTCACCGAAGAGTTTGACAACGATTGTTGAATAGGATAAATACGCAGGTCGGTCGTGGAATTTCTTCTACTTTTGATTCTTTTTTTTTTTTTTCCTAACCACCTTTCATAAGTGGAATTTCTTCTCTTCATTTTTCCAGTTTTGTTGAATTTATTTTCTGTTAGCGTCTTTCCTTTCGTTCACAAGTTTATTATTTCTGTTGGGTTCTTAATATGGATGAGTTAGTTGTGCTTATAACATATTAGCCAAAATGTTTAATGTAATATGAAGTTATATGGTCCGACTAATTTAGACGGATTAGGATGTTTCAACTAATTTCTATCCATTTTAGGAGGAGATAAAAAATCATGATAATTATCCTCTAAAAGATAGCAGTTATGAAGAGGAGGGAGAGATAAATGATAAAGGCAACAAAAACAAATTAAAAAAATAAAGTCGAGACATCATTTTAGGAGATAAATATTAAAAAATAAAGTTAAAAAAAGGCCACAAGGTGAATAACTGCTTTCTATTTTAGGAGAGAGATATTAAACAGAGAAATTCAAATTTGTTATGTTGGGGAAAAAAAACAAATAAAACAACAAGAACGGAATAACTTCTCCTCCATTTTAGGAGAAAATATTAATATCTATATTAAAAAAAGTATCTAATACATTATACTAACATATGCATATGGTCCAATTAATTTAGACGGATTAGGATGTCTCCAACAAATTGCTATCCATTCTAGGAGGAGATACTAATATCTTATAAAATGATATATAGATTAAAAAAATAAGTAAATCAACAAATGAAACCAACGTGGGAGAAATAATGGGGTAAAGGGTGCCGTGGGTTTTCAAAAAACCGTGAAGCTTGCCCACTACAAGCACTAACTTCCCCGTTCGTATAATCCCATTCTTTCTGTTCCTACTTATTTTCCCATATCCAAATTCAAATGTTAATTTTCCCCTCAGTTATACAACTGCTATCAACAGTTGTTGCTTGGTTTTACAGACTCTCACACTCCAACGTAGGATAAAATAGGTATTAAGCAACGCCCGATTCATCATTCTTCTTTATTTCAATTTTTTCGCTTTTTTGCTTTGCCATTCTTCATGTATTCATATTTTTCTTCAATTTTACCTTTATTAAGAATCATCAAATTGAAATTTCAGTTTTAAAATTTTTGGAGGACTACAACATATCAAGTATGGAGGGAATTGATAGAAGCGATATGTCAGAGGTTGTTACCTTATCTGCATTATTCCTCTTTTGTACAGATGATATATTTTTTCTTCTTTTTCAAAAATAAAATAAAATTCATTCTGTTTAGCAATTTCTCAATGTAGGTTGGCAATGAAGAAGTTGACTTTGGACAAACAAATATTCACAATTTTCAACAGTCAGACCAAAGGTATCGTAGGAGTAATCAACAAAGGCAAAATCATAGGAGCAATCAACAAAGACAAAGACGACAATCTATGAATTCATCACAGCGGGCTCGAATTTCAATACGACGACGTGCCAATTATCAAACCCGCTTGAACTCAATCAATATAGTCCAAAATCAAACGGAAGTAAACCAAGAAAACATAGGATCGACATTTGCGGGTAACTATGATTTTGTTTTTTTTTTTTGTCTCTATTCAAGTCGTACGTTGTATTAACATTTTTGTACAAATTATTAAGACAAATTATTAAGACAAATATATTAAGATTGAACAAATCAGTGATTCTAAGTTGTCATTGCCTTTTTGTACTATCAATGCAAACATCCATTTAATAATTCTGTTATGTCTATAATAATTTCAACATTTGGATTGTATATATTTACCATAGTGACCAACGTTTTAATAAGTACTCCAAACAACAAAAATAAATAAATAAATAAAAAAATAAACAAAGAAGGAAAGGAATATTATGTAAACTTGGAATAACAGTTCAAGTATAATAGTCAAGAGAAAAATATAAAAATAACATCACATAAAGATATAGTACATCGATACTAAATGGAAATAATTGTGAAGTTAAAAAAAACATGCAGCACATAATTACACAGATGCAAAATCAAAGGAAGCAAAAATCACAACCCAAATCAGAGAAATGAAATCATAAATCAATGATTCAGTGCATGAAATTCACTAAATTTTAGTAAACCCTAGATTCAGAGATATTGGTGTTGCATTCATTTTCATCCGAAAACGGCAAGAAGAAAACCACTCTCATCCAAAAAAAATGTGTTTTTCTTTTCTGTGATCAATTAAAATAAACATTACTATTCATCCAAGGTCTGGCATCCAAAACAATCCACAGTTTTTGCTTTTCTGATCACTAAAAGCTACAAACTTTAAAGAGAAAATAGCTCAAAATACAAAACATTCACTTTTTTTTTGTTTTCTTCTTCCTCTGCCACTTATTATGTGACCTAGGCAGTCTCAATCAAACGAAAAAAAAAAAAAAAAACGTAATGTATACCAATGATTCAATTACAAAAACAAAAGGAAAAAAAATACGTATGTAGGTACTTAAATAATATTCTATGCTTACTAATATTTTTCGTGCACCATTACGTTTCTTGGTTTAGAGCAACAAAATGCATATGTTACTGATCAGACACAAAGCCAACGAGAGCAATGGCGGGATCAACAACGTATGAGGCGGAATTCAATGAGTTCAAGCCAAAGACACGAATATTTAGCACAGCGACGATCCAATTATCGTGTTCAACAAATTCAACGCTCAAACATAATGTTATTTGGTGGTGATGCTGATCAAGTTCAACACCCTAACATAGTGCAATTCGATGAAGGCAGTAGCAATCATGTTGAACGACTAAACATAGTGCCGTTTGGAGAAGGCAGCAGCAATCAAGTTCCAAGAACAATGCGCTTAACTCATATAAGGCAAATTGCCCGATCGAATAGGACACGCTTGCCTCGGGATGGACTAATACAAAGTTTCACTAATAATGGTAATCGCACAAACTACCATAGTACAACTTTGAAAAAGATAAACATCAATATCATCATTACTGTAAACACTACTCATTACCTTACTTCCATTTCATTTGATTATAACAGAAAATACAACAGCGCAATCGTTCAGTTCGAATACTCCAATGAGTCATTGTTATCTGCCCATCATCAATGAAGGTATCATTTTTTTAATATTAATACCTACAATTTCAACTATGCTCTCTAAATCATGAAACACCTTTAATGTTTCCTTTTTAAGCAGATGCTTTTAATCTCATTAATGAAAATGAGATCCAGCCTAACGAGGACGTGCCACCTCGACATCATACTATGGGAAGAAGGCCAATTCATAATTGTGCTAGAAACTTTAATGAAAACATGGAAATCCCAAGATTTCACATGCCAAATCCAACCACATGTCCAGATTGTCATGCCCGTTTGTTCTCTCATGAAACATCTGAAATGTGTTGCTTACGTGGAAAGCTTGCTCTACCATTGGCACCGTCCCCTCCTGAAATGACTGAGCTTTTTTGCAACCAATCTGCCGAGGGAAGACATTTTAGGCAGAATATACGAGCTTACAACCACATTTTTGCCTTCACTTCAATGGGAGTTCATGTTGACGAAAACCTAGCAACAGGAAGATGTGGTATTTACACATTTCGTGCTCAAGGTTCCATATATCATAAGATTGGAAGTCTTTTGCCTATTTGAGATAGTAGACCGAGATTCCTACAAATGTATATATATGACACAGCTCATGAAATAGACAATCGAATGAGAGAAAGTGAAGCACTAAACAGAGATGTGGTTGAAAAAATCCAACAAATCTTGAATCAATATAATCCATTTGTGCAAACATTTCACCACCTTGCGCAACGTCAAGATTTGCAAAGTTGTAGATTGATTATCAAAGAGCAGCCCGCGAATCAACGACAATATTGTTTACCGTCTGCATCTCAGGTTGCTGCAATCATAGTAGGTGGTGAAGGATCAGAAAACATTAGAGGTCGAGATATTGTTGTGCAAACTACAGATGGTCAACTTAAGAGTATCAAAGACTGTGTCGGCTACTATGACCCTTTACAATATCCATTGTTGTTACCTTATGGAACATATGGATGGGATGTGAATACTCGAAATAACAACAGCAGAAAGGTGACATGTTGTGACTATTATTCGTATCTTCTTCAGGTAACCTAAGACCTTCATCTCTATGAATACAATATTAATTTTTAAAACTTATATTGTGTTGAACAATGAATTATATCATTTTAGATCCGTCAACACGACGAATCACTTCTACTTCATGGTGGCCGCCTATTGCAACAATATGTAGTTGATAACTACGTCAAGATCGAATCACAAAAGCTTAGATGGATGCGTAATAATCAACACACAATTCGATCTGAATTTTATCGAGGACTGCAAGACTCATTAATTGCAGGACAAAATAATGCAGGTATGAAGCTAATCAGTTTATAATAAAACATATATTCTTTAAGTTCATGTTCTGTCATATTAAATGAGACTTATTAATAGGTTGAAACAAAACAAACATATTTAGACTTATTAAGAACCTATAACAAAACAAATACAGGAGACGTCGGTCGTCGTAGGACTATATTACCATCATCTTTTGTTGGTAGTCCCTGAGACATGTATCAAAGGTATCAAGATGCAATGACTTTGGTTCAAAAATATGGAAGACCAGATATTTTCCTAACAATGACATGTAATCCAACTTGGGAAGAAATAAGTGATGAGCTACTACTTGGCCAAACACCACAAGATCGACCAGATTTGCTTACAAGGGTTTTTCGTGCAAAATTTGAAGAGTTGAAGAATGATGTTATAAAAAAAGGTGTTTTAGGCAAAGTTCTTGCATATGTATATGTCATTGAGTTTCAAAAGCGCGGTCTCCCCCATGTTCACATGCTTCTCATGTTAGAAGAAAATGATAAGCTTAATAGTCCAGATGATTATGATCAGGTGGTACGGGCTGAAATACCAAATCAGAATAAAGAGCCTGAATTGTATGGTGCCATCTTAAGGCATATGATACATGGTCCATGTGGAATACACAATTCATGGTCACCCTGTATGAAACGTGGTAGCTGTAAACGAAATTATCCTAAGCCATTTGCACTAACTACAGTTCAAGGAAATGATTCTTATCCAGTCTATCGTAGAAGAGACAATCATGATCCAATCCCATTAGATCATAATGCACGTATAATGGTGGATAATCGGTGGGTCATTCCGTATAACTCATGGCTACTCCTCAGATATGATTGTCATATTAATGTTAAGATTTGTTGCAGCATTAAGAGTGTTAAGTATCTGTACAAATATGCTTACAAAGGTCCCGACCGAGTAGCTTTTGAAGTCCATCATGAACCTATTCAAGATGAAATAAAGCAGTTTGTTGATGCAAGATGGGTTTATTGATAGGAGCATATTTAGGCGACTTACTTAGCTTGTTCTCGTACATTTACGTTATGTTTCTTTAGTTATTTTAGTTCTTTATGCTTCTTTTGTGTGTTTTCAGGATTATAAGACGTGTTTGACGGAAGGATGCATTGTGGAGTGTTTTGGGGCCTTTTGGAGCACTATTGGGCTAAGGATGGATAGCTTATGCTTGGAGCCCAAGTGTTGGATGAAATTGAAGGCCTTGTATGCACTTGAGGACACAAAACAATGGCCCTAACCCAATTACATTCACATTGCCATGGGCTTAAAACAAACACCATTCCTTGCCATGCAAGGGGGAGCAATTTGGGTCCATTTCATGCACTTAAACCCTAGCCCAATTACACACCATTGCAGCCAAATCCATTCTTTGTCATGCACATTCACCACCAATTTAACCACATGCACTTATTCCTCCATCATTGGACACCAATGCAGCCACATGCACAAAACACCTTCCTTGCCGTGCAAACACATGCATTTCCCTTGCCATTTTCAACCATCACACTTCATCATTGCAGCCACCATTCATCCTAGTTGTCAATCACATACTTTCCCATTGAATAATCCACCCACATGCACCATTTAAACAAACCCAAACATACAGCCACATATTCCACCCTTTTTGCCGTGCAAAACATCTCCATTTCAGCACACTCCACATGCAATTCCAGCTTTCCAACCTAGCCACATTCACATACATTCACTCATAATCATTCACCAAACTTGCAGCCACATTCACTCCCCATTGATTCATTCCATTCACCACAGAAATTTATACACAACACACCAACACAAAACTGCCCATTCTATGCTGTGCATCCCCTTCCATTTTCTGCATTTGTTCTCCTCCATTTCAGCCACTCCAACCATTCCCCACTCCATTCCACATACACCTAAAAGCCCTAAACATCTCCTTAGACCTTGTGCCACAACGAAGAAAAAGAGAAGAGTGCCTAAACGTTCATACAATTCAAGTTTGAGTTGTTGGAATGTTTAGGTGTTTCTTTGATTTCAAAGTTATGAGGAACTAAACCCCCTTTAGCTAGGGGGTGATTCGAACTTATGTTTATGTTTGTAATATGATTTGATTACTTTTAATTACGTTTCATAAGTTGTGAATTCAATTTGTTTAACTGTTTGATTGATAACCTATTTATGTATGTTTATTAAGAATGAACGCTTAATTTTCATGCATGAATTTGACGCTAGAATATAAGTGAGTTTCACATAATAGTTATGAACTTATATTCACAAGTAGTGGAGGTTGCTTATAAACAATCGCGTTAAACAAATTCTTGGCATAAGTTTCATGCAATCATAGTAACGAATGCCTCGTCAACACTTATAGTTTTCATATTGCTTAATGATTCTTGCTTGTATCTCTATTATGCAATTCATGTAGGGAACTTGTGAGGAATGCTTTGGATTGTCGTATGTAATCATCCAATTCATTAACTTAAGGAAAACTTGACGGTTAATTTAAGCGGACCTAATTAACCCGGAGCATTGAGAATTCATGGTTTATTGAAAAGTAATTAGAAATCGTTTTGTATGCAAGTATAACATGTGTGGCGATGAACCCCTTAGCTAGCTTCCCATCCATTCATTTCCGTCAAATCCATATTTACAATTTGTTTTGTTTCCAAGTATCCATTTTAGTTTAAATTCGTCCAAATCCAATTCCCCCCTATTTCGTTGAAGTCTTAGTCTTAATCTTTCTTATTTTTAGTTTTGCATTCTTCGAGCATTAAATAGTGTTTTATATTGTGTTTTTACGTTTTTAAGTCAAATCCAAGTGATTAACAATCCTTCCTAATCCCCGGTCCAGAACGATCCCTACTTATACACTTCACTACAATTGACAAAAAGAGGGTTTAATTTGTGTGCATATAAAACTCGCATCAAATTTTGGCGCCGTTGCCGGGGATTAGCAACTTTGCTAATCTCTTGGATTGTTTTATTTTCTTTTGTTTGTATTTTATTCCAAATTCTTAATCTTGTTTTGTTTCTTGTTTTAGGTACTAGTTTATGACTCGGAGTTCTCATCCGATTCGTGAACATATCTCGAGTTTTAACGCCGATTTCGAGCCAGAATTGAGACGAAAAAGAAAGAACTCAGAACCTAGCGAATCAAGTGAAAGTTCCGAGTCCGTTTCTGAATCCGAAGAAGAACCCAAGACAACAGTGGGTGAAGAAGACATGGCAGCAGACAACCGAACAATCAAGGAGCTTTCCGCTTCGGGATTGGCCAATGCCGCCCCATTATGCATTCAATACCCCGTGGCTGCCCAAGGCAAGACCAATGAATTCGAGTTGAAGTCAAGCTTGTTGCATCACATTCCAAAATACCATGGGCTTTCCATGGAAGATCCCAACAAGCATCTCAAGGAGTTCGAGGTTGTTTGTTCGAGCATGACACCCATAAATGTCGACGGAAACATTCTGATGATGAAGGCTTTTCCATTCTCACTTTTGGAAAAAGCGAAGGATTGGCTGTTCGAATTAGCACCCGGAACGGTTACATCTTGGGATAGTATGAAAAGAGCTTTCTTGGAGAAGTTTTTCCCAACTTCAAGAATCATTCTCTTGAGGAAACGGATTAGTGGTATCCAACAAAATCAAGGTGAATCGTTTCCGTCTTATTATGAACGTTTCAAATCACTTGTTGCTTCTTGTCCACAACATCAAATGAAGGAGGAGCTGCTCATTCAATACTTCTACGAAGGACTCCTTCCAATGGAACGCCAAATGCTTGATGCCTCGGCGGGAGGTGCGTTGGTGGATAAAACTCCGTGGGCTGCAAAAGTTCTAATTTCCAACCGAGCACATAATGCACAACAATACGAAGGTGTTGGACAAAGAGACCCCCCACGGCAACAACAAGTCAACGAGGTAAATGCCATAACCGAACTTCAAAATCAAATGGCTAACCTTACTACGTTGCTTTCTCAGGTGGTGGAAGGTCCAAAAGTCAAAACCGTAGCTCCTTGTGGCGTATGTTCCATGCAAGGACACCCTACAGACACGTGCCCACAATTGATTGAGAATGGGGGATGGGAGAGTGCAAATGCCATTGGATTTCCAAGCCACAATCAACCAAGGAATGATCCATATTCCAACACATACAATCCGGGTTGGAGAGACCATCCAAACTTCAAGTGGAGGGAGCCCCAACAACCTCAACAACAAGGAGGCTTTAGACAACAACCCCCGGGGTTTTACACCAGAACCCACAGCCAAGACCAAAACCAACCACAATCCAGCCAAAACCATCAAGGTACGTCTTTAGATAATGCTACAGTTCTTAAGTTACTTACTAGTCTGTCTCAGGGACAAGAAAATCAAAACAAGGCGATGCAAAACCAAGACCAAAGGGTGGACCAATTAGAGAAGCAAATAGGGCAGATTGAAGAGTTTGTGGGACAATTCCGAGATCAAGGCAAGCTTCAAAGCTCAACAATTGTCAAACCAAAGGGTGGCTTTGAAACCGCCAATGCAATCACCTTAAGAAGTGGCAAGGAAGTTGGAACCACCTCACAACCACCAAAATCAAGTCAAGACGAGGAGGACAAGTTGTTGCAAGAAGAAACACAGGGAGCAAAGCCCACGGCCAAGGATGACCAAACCTTACCAAATTCATCTAGACCTCCTAAACCATCCCAAACCACCAAGGTAAGTCCCAATTCGACTTTTTCTAGTTCTATTCCACTAAACGTGCCCTTTCCTAGCAGGTTTAGGTAATCAAAGAAGGAAGAAGCTGAGAAGGACATTCTAGAGACCTTTCGGAAAGTTCAAGTCAATATCCCGCTCCTTGATGCGATTAAGCAAGTTCCGAGGTATGCTAAGTTTTTAAAAGAACTTTGTACAACAAGGAAAAGGATCTCAAACAAAGAAGTGGTTCAGGTAAGTGAAAATGTCTCTACTGTGTTACAAAGGAAATTACCCCCTAAATGCAAAGATCCGGGTAGTTTTACAATTCCGTGCGTTATTGGTAATACTAAGTTTGAACAATGCATGTTAGATCTAGGTGCTTCAATTAACGTCATGCCATACTCTATTTATGCTTCAATGAACCTTGGTGAATTGAAAAATGATGGTGTGATTATTCAGTTGGCTGATAGATCTAATGCCTATCCAAAGGGCGTATTGGAAGATGTCTTAGTACAGGTGAATAATTTGATCTTCCCGGCGGATTTCTATGTCCTTGAAATGGAGGAAACCACCCATGCTCCACCCTTGCCGATTCTTCTTGGGAGGCCATTCATGAAGACGGCCCGAACAAAGATAGATGTGTTTAAAGGCACTTTAACGATGGAATTCGATGGGGAAGTGATTGATTTCAATATTTCTGAAAATATGAAATTTACTAATGATAATCACTCATGTTTCTCTATTGATATTCTTGATTCTTTGGTGCAGGTACCCGATATATTCCATGCCGTGGGTTCTAATTCAGCCTAAGAAGGTCTCGTCTGGCTGCAAGACGTAAAAGAAAGCGCTTTTTGGGAGGCAACCCAATGCACTGAATAAAACAAAGCTTGTTCATTGATTTCCGATAGATGACAAAAAAAAAAAAAGGCAGAAAGATGGAGCCTTCACAAGGGTTGTGTACGTGACACTCTAGGAGCAGGAGCCATCGGAGCGGGAGCCATCGGAGCAGGAGCCATCGGAGCAGGAGCCATAGGAGCAGGAGGCATAGGAGCGGGAGGCACCGAAGATAGATCATTCAAGGCCCCAAACCTTGGTGGAACGCTGGATGACCCAGGAAAGAGGTGCCTCTGAAAAAAAGCCGCAAGCCGTTGACGGTCATCAAGCTCATCAAGCTTCCTCTTCATGCTTGTCGAATAATTGTTGGCAAGCACGTGCAAACTTCGGTTCTCGTACTTAAGCTGTTTGATCTCCTGCTTAAGACTCTCCACCTCCGCCATCAAGGATTCAACCTGACGGGAGCGAGCAAGAAGGCGTTGGCCCATGTTGGACACAGAGCCAGCGCACTGAACACTCAGAGCCAGGGATTCTTGAACGGCCAACTCATCGGACCGTCCTGAAATCAGCTGACTGTCTTTGGGAGTGAGGAGGTTCCGAGCTACTATCGTAGCCGTTGTTGCATCCGTCATCACAGAGTCCTCACCTGTAAGAGGGCCATGAGAAGATAAGAAAGACGGGCACCATACCTTACCCTGACGAGGCGCGACCGGATCACTGCTTAGACTCAAATCTAAGCAAATGTTCGATGGGTTAGATAAGCTGGCCATTTTTCAAGAAGTTAAAAGGGTTGGATGGAGTGAAATCTCGACGGGCCGGAGACGAGTTCTGGGCAATTTTCAGAGTGTGCATGATAGAGGTGATCGATCACCTCTATTAAAGGAGAGGCGTTCACCGATTCAGAAATGAAGAGACATCACTCTTCAAAGCCTGATTTTCCGGCGTAAAGATCACCAGCTCTTCAGACGCAATCCCAGCTTTTCAGAAAGCGTGTGCCACTTTGTCAAAAGCTCCCAACTTTTCAGAAGACGCGTGGAAGGCGAGAAATCAGCTGCACACTTTTGCCGACAAGCATGGGAGACAAAGCCGAAAGCTCCCAGCTTTCCAGAAAGCGCGTGCCACTTTGTCAAAAGCTCCTGGCTTTTCAGAAGACGCGTGAAGGACATTGCCGCATTCGCACTGCCACTTGCCATTACGATTCCTATATACATCAACATTCATGGCAAGGCATACACCCACCAACGCATAACTTTCCTTCTCGGCCGAAAATGTAAGCTGCAACCAACCCTCTCAAACATGCTCAGTTTTCTCCTTCTCTTGAGAACACATTTTCAACCATGGATGTATCCCCCAAAGAAGATACCAAATGCCTGCAGTACAGATGAGGCAAGAGGAAACGGTGGATCGAAGCATGTGGAGACAAGCGCAACAAATATATGTGCTGATTCATTCGCTGCCTCTTCGAAAGCAAAGGTATCTCATATCATCAAGGGCGAAAGCAAAGGTATCTCATATCATGCTATTTTCCTGTCTTTTCCTTTGTCCTTGATATTACTTGCATGGCAAAGTGAAAGAAGCAATCAGCCGGTACTTGGAGTCTACCTGGACTCTATTCCCTGGTTGCTTACCTAGCATATGATGAGCTATCCTCTAACCCTCTTCAATACGAATTGGAGAGATTGAACAAAGAAACAGATAAAAGGAGTAAGCTCAGACCTTCGGGGGAGACCAAAAGAATCCTGCTGCCCAGTTCAAGAGTAGCACAAAGGAAAATCAACGATCGGAGGAAACCAAAAGAATCTCCAGCTCAGTTCAAGAGTAGCCTGTGGAAAAACTCAAGATGAAGCCTCACTGCAATCACCAAGGAGAAGATGGAATTTACACTCCATAACCAGATTTGCATCTCTAAACTCTTCTCTTTGTTAGATACATTCTGCCATGTTTAGTATGTTTAATTTCTGTTTTTATGTTTGCTTGTGTTTAGTGTGGTTTTAAGCTTAAAACATTGAGGACAATGTGTGATTTAAGTGTGGGGGGGTAACTAAGTATATTTGATGCAAATTCGTGGGATTTTATCACCCATAACTTCAAATGTTGTTCCTTGCTGTTTTAAGGTATTTTTAAGTTGTTTTAGAGTGTTTTAGTATGTTTTGTTTTGATAACTCTGAAAATCACATAAAAATTTGAAAAACATGTTTTGAAAAGCCTAAAAAGAGTGTTTTGAGTCATTTTTGTGTGTTTGTGTCGTAGGTCACCTTCCAACACAATGATAAGGATTTGGTTTTTAATTGCATGACTGTTAAAAAGAGTTATAAACATGGAGAAAAGTTTGATTTACTCTTGGTATATGTTTGGTTATGGTTATAATGTATGACTTCACATGCAATCATAAAAGAAAAAATTAGTTATGTAACATGCTTGAAGGAAGGAACTCAAACAAACACTACAACCCTGAGAGACTTGAGCCTATAATGTTCTTTGGAGAGTATAATCTGTGATTTCTTGTTTTCTAAAGTCGTTGCATGATCTCATTATTCTTTGCTTGGTTACTACTTAGAAGGCGTTTCATCATATAGTTCCAAATGCTAGAACTCATGCCCATTTCATTCAAAGCATGTTATTGATTTGCATAACACATATTCAAGAAGAAGTTGTGTAGTGACCACCACCATAGCCAAATAGCCTTACTTCCCATATTTAGTATATGTTGTAAGTTTTAACCCCGTTGAGCCTTGTTTAGCCTTTATTCTGTGTTTACCCACATTTTCCTCACCTAGCCTAGTTTAGGACAATCCCCACCCTTGTTCTTAAAAGATAGTGAGCATGACTTAATTGAATTCCTTTTGAGTTACATTATGAAAGAAAATAAGTGTGGGGGAGAGAATGTTTAAGTGTTTATGTATGTTTTGAGATTCAAAAAAAAAAAAAAAAAAGAAAAAAAAAAAAAAGAAAAGAAAGAAAGAAAGAAAAAAAAAAAAAAGAAAAGAAAGAAAGAAAGAAAAAAAAAAAAGAAAAGAGTTTGAAAAAAATGAAAGAATGAGTGATTGAAGAAAGGGTCCAAAACACCAATTCTGGCCGTAAATTGTCTAAATTCTCCCTTTCTGTTCAAAAGTTGAGTTTTCATTCAAAAGTGAATTCTTAGTTGATTCAAGTGCTTTGCTCACTATTTCTTTAAGAACCTTTGTTTTCCATATCCCTTCTTTGTTATCCACATGCCCCGAACCCCATTACAACCCGTGACTTCAATCTTGAGTGTTATGTGTTTCAATTTGTGGAGTTTGAACTTGGTATGAGCATATGGTGTCACTGGTTCTCGCGTCTAAGTAGTAGCATTCCATTCATGAGATCATATCTAAAACATGCTTATTAACTCCAAAAATTGCTCTCTTTGTGATATATATATGTGAGTGTTCGTTTTCATTAATCTTCTCACATATGACTAGATTAGGGTGTGTAGTTAGAAAATCTGAGTGAAAATCGAGTGCATATCTTGTAAGGAATTGAGCAAATTCTCTAAGGCATGTTATTACATTCAAAACATGGTTTTAAATGCTTAATTGTGAAATAGTATGTGGTGACTATGATTAAGAATGTACTTAAGTGTGAAGATGATTAAAATCTGTGAGAATGATGATTTTTAACATGTCATGTGCATTGGAAATCCCTAAGACGGTTGTTGGAAGGTTTAGGTTGTGTTTTACGTGTTTAGTGTCGTTTTGTTTATTTGTTTTTATTCTGTTTTGCTCGAGGACTAGCAAAAGTTAAGTGTGGGGGAGTTTGATAGGAGCATATTTAGGCGACTTACTTAGCTTGTTCTTGTACATTTACGTTATGTTTCTTTAGTTATTTTAGTTCTTTATGCTTCTTTTGTGTGTTTTCAGGATTATAAGACGTGTTTGACGAAAGGATGCATTGTGGAGTGTTTTGGGGCCTTTTGGAGCATTATTGGGCTAACGATGGATAGCTTATGCTTGGAGCCCAAGTGTTGGATGAAATTGAAGGCCCTGTATGCACTTGAGGACACAAAACAATGGCCCTAACCCAATTACATTCACATTGCCATGGGCTTTAAACAAACACCATTCCTTGCCATGCAAGGGGGAGCAATTTGAATCCATTTCATGCACTTAAACCCTAGCCCAATTACACACCATTGCAGCCAAATCCATTCTTTGTCATGCACATTCACCACCAATTTAACCACATGCACTTATTCCTCCATCATTGGACACCAATGCAGCCACATGCACAAAACACCTTCCTTGCCATGCAAACACATGCATTTCCCTTGCCATTTTCAGCCATCACACTTCATCATTGCAGCCACCATTCATCCTAGTTGTCAATCACATACTTTCCCATTGAATAATCCACCCACATGCACCATTTAAACAAACCCAAACATACAGCCACATATTCCACCCTTTTTGCCGTGCAAAACATCTCCATTTCAGCACACTCCACATGCAATTCCAGCTTTCCAACCTAGCCACATTCACATGCATTCACTCATAATCATTCACCAAACTTGCAGCCACATTTCCACCTATTCTTAGCTGTCATGTTCCCTCTCATTTACCTATAAATAAGCATTCATTCACTCCCCATTGATTCATTCCATTCACCACAGAAATTCATACACAACACACCAACACAAAACTGCCCATTCTATGCCGTGCATCCCCTTCCATTTTCTGCATTTCTTCTCCTTCATTTCAGCCACTCCAACCATTCCCCACTCCATTCCACATACACCTAAAAGCCCTAAACATCTCCTTAGACCTTGTGCCACAACGAAGAGGAAGAGAAGAGTGCCTAAACGTTCATACAATTTAAGTTTGAGTTGTTGGAATGTTTAGGTGTTGCTTTGATTTCAAAGTTATGAGGAACTAAACCCCCTTTAGCTAGGGGGTGATTCGAACTTATGTTTATGTTTGTAATATGATTTGATTACTTTTAATTACGTTTCATAAGTTGTGAATTCAATTTGTTTAACTGTTTGATTGATAACCTATTTATGTATGTTTATTAAGAATGAACGCTTAATTTTCATGTATGAATTTGACGCTAGAATATAAGTGAGTTTCACGTAATAGTTATGAACTTATATTCACAAGTAGTGGAGGTTGCTTATAAACAATCGCGTTAAACAAATTCTTGGCATAAGTTTCATGCAATCATAGTAACGAATGCCTCGTCAACACTTATAGTTTTCATATTGCTTAATGATTCTTGCTTGTATCTCTATTATGCAATTCATGTAGGGAACTTGTGAGGAATGCTTTGGATTGTCGTATGTAATCATCCAATTCATTAACTTAAGGAAAACTTGACGGTTAATTTAAGCGGACCTAATTAACCCGGAGCGTTGAGAATTCATGGTTTATTGAAAAGTAATTAGAAATCGTTTTGTATGCAAGTATAACATGTGTGGCGATGAACCCCTTAGCTAGCTTCCCATCCATTCATTTCCGTCAAATCCATATTTACAATTTGTTTTGTTTCCAAGTATCCATTTTAGTTTAAATTCGTCCAAATCCAATTCCCCCCTATTTCGTTGAAGTCTTAGTCTTAATCTTTCTTATTTTTAGTTTTGCATTCTTCGAGCATTAAATAGTGTTTTATATTGTGTTTTTACGTTTTTAAGTCAAAATCAAGTGATTAACAATCCTCCTAATCCCCGGTCCAGAACGATCCCTACTTATACACTTCACTACAATTGACAAAAAGAGGGTTTAATTTGTGCGCATATAAAACTCGCATCATTTATGCACCTGAAGCTTTATGGAGAATATTCAAATTTGTAACTAATCGACTTTATCCATCGGTGGAACGATTACAAATTCATCTTCCTGAAGGACAAACTATTCATTTTTACCCTCACCAAAGAGTAGTAGATATTTTGGCAGTGTAGACATCGAAATTTCAGTAAAAAAAAAAAAAAAAATGTTCACCAATGCATTAAAGTTTTGACGTGTCAAGGCATACATGGCATACGCCACGTGTTGTACAAATTGTACACATGGCGTGTGACTCAACAAAATAGGAAGAAATACCCTTGAAGGATTAAACAAGTTTTTCTTCTCATTTTGGGCAATGACAAGGCAAGTACATTTCAATCCATTGAGGATCAAAACAAGTTTTTCTTCTCATGTTGGGCAATGACAAGGCAAGCACACTTCAATCCATTACAGATCAAAGCAAGTTTTTCTCATTTGGGCAATGACAAAGCATACACATTTCAAGTTTAAAATGGTGTCAAGTGGGAAATTAGGCCATAAGTTACACCACTTCAAGTTTAAAATGGTATTAAGTGGGAAATTAGGCCATAAGTTACACCACTTCAAGTTTAAAATGGTATTAAGTGGGAAATTAGGCCATAAGTTACACCACTTCAATTTCAATATTGCATTAAGTGGGAAAATTAGGCAATGGTGCTTGGAAAGGAAAAAAATATTTTGTGGTGGTGATTCATTCTCAAAGCCTATAAATAGGCTTCTCCATCAAGGTATCAAGCATCAACCAATTCACAAATACATTTCTCCACACACCAAAACCTTGAAGCCTTAGAGTTCTAAAGCTCTCAAGAAAATCCCGAAGGATCAAGAAAGCACTCTTCGTTCTTCGTCAAATCCTCCCTCAAGATCAAGCCCCAACGGCCCTTGAAGAACTTCCACCAACTCAAGATCAAGCCCCGACGGCCCTTGAAGAAAGTGTTCATCCGTTCATCTCAAGATCAAGCCCCAACGGCCCTTGAAGAACTTCCACCAACTCAAGATCAAGCCCCGACGGCCCTTGAAGAAAGTGTTCGTCCGTTCATCCCAAGATCAAGCCCCAACGGCCCTTGAAGAACTTCCACCAACTCAAGATCAAGCCCCGACGGCCCTTGAAGAAAGTGGTCATCCGTTCATCCTAAGATCAAGCCCCAACGGCCCTTTGGATCAACGACCTCAACAAACCCATACACCCATTCTTCAAGATCAAGCCCCAACGCCCCTTGAAAATCCACACATCCAATCGTTCTTCAAGATTAAGCCCAAAAGCCCTTGAAGATCCACTCATCCATCAACCTTCAAGATCAAGCCCAAAAGCCCTTGAAGAAATCCACACAACCATTATTCAAGATCAAGCCCCGACGACCCTTGAAGAAAGTTTTCATCCGTTCATCAATTGTTCATCCTTAGATCAAGCCCCGACGGCCCTTTGGATCAACAACTCATCCACAAACCTACACCCTACGAAGATAGAATCAGAGGATCAAATTTGAGAGAGATCGTAACCCCAAAATCATCAAACAAAATATTATTTTGTACACGTTATTCTTGTTTCTTGTTTCAAGGAACTTTCGTGTTCACAAATTTGGCACGCCCAGTGGGACCTCTCTACCTCTCATCTCTATCCTCAAATCATCGAAAAAACGCAAAGGGCATCAAGAAAGGATCAAGCTGTTCCTGCAATCAAAGCAAAGAACAAGAACATCATCGCCGCAAGTGGTGGTATTTCGGGCATCACAACCCGAAGTAAAGCAAGAGCTCTTTTTGCCGCGGCTTCCACCCCTGCATTAACTCTGTCAAATGAACAAGAGCACCTGAGGTACGAGCCTGTGATCACCCTAGCCTCGCTAAGGGCATCAAGGGGAGAAAGCCCGAGGAAATACTCAGAGTCTCTACTCTCCGACGCTGATTCGAGCGGTAGTACAACCATGCAAGTCATGACCACTGGAGCAACTTCAATCGAGGAGCAGCTAGCTCAGATGAATGAAGCAATCGCAAAGCTCACACGGACTGTGGAAGAGAAGGACTTGCAGATTGCCGCACTTGTCAGCCAACTAGATGCGCTGCCCGACGTGAAAGTCGACCCAAATGTTGGCCTATTAAAGAAAGAAGTCGACGAAGAAGAGGAGCCACCAGCGGAGAAAGTTGAAGAGAAGCCGAAGCTAGACCAAGCAACGACAGTCATGGGATCTCTCTCTATCCAGCAGCTACAGGAGTTGATCGCAAGCACTATCAAGACACAGTACGAAGGAAGCTCGCATGACTCCGTACTGTACTCAAAGCCTTACTCCAAGAAGATTGATGCTTTGAAAATGCCAAGGGGTTATCAGCCCCCAAAGTTCATGCAGTTCGATGGAAAAGGCAACCCGAAACAACATGTCGCCCATTTCATTGAAACTTGCAACAATGCTGGGACAGAGGGAGACTACCTCGTCAAACAGTTCGTGCGTTCGCTGAAAAGTAACGCTTTTGACTGGTACACTGACCTCGAACCTGAGTCTATCAACAGTTGGGACCAGCTAGAAAGGGAATTCCTCAACCGTTTCTACAGCACTCGTCGTACTGTAAGCATGCTAGAGCTGACCAGTACGAAACAGTGGAGAGATGAACCTGTCGTCGACTACATAAATAGATGGCGCTCCTTAAGTCTGGATTGCAAAGATCGGCTTTCTGAAACCTCTGCCATTGAGATGTGCGTTCAAGGCATGCACTGGGGGTTACATTACATCCTCCAAGGCATAAAACCAAGAACATTTGAAGAGCTAGCAACTCGTTCCCACGACATGGAGCTAAGTATCGCTAATCACGGGAAAAAGGAGCCGATTACTAACTTCAATAAGGATAAAGTATTCGCCCCAAATATAGACAAGACTGGGAAGAAGCCCGCTAAGGAAGCTTTCACCGTCAACACTACCCCCATCAAGACCTCCTCAGCACTCATCAAGACCTCCTCAGCGCCCATCAAGATCTCCTCCAAGAAGAAAGCGAAGGAGATAAAGACAAGTGAGCCTTCTCGCACCCAAGATAGATACAAGAGCACTTTGAGAGAGTTGGAACAGAAAACGTACCCTTTTCCTGACTCTGACATGGCTGCCATGTTAGATGACTTGCTGGAAAAAAAGGTGATTGAGCTACCCGAATGCAAGCGTCCTGAAGAAATGAATCGCACAACCGATCCTAGGTACTGCAAGTACCATCGTATCGTGAGCCATCCTGTTGGCAAGTGCTTCGTTCTTAAAGAACTCATCATGAAGCTAGCACAACAAGGGCAAATTGAGCTCGACCTTGAAGACACGGCCGCAACGCATACCACTACAATTGCGTTTGGATCGTTTAATCCTGTGCCTCTCCAAACGACACCTGACTGTTCCCGTGAATGCTCAAGTTGCACGGTACCTTCTACACAACCATCACTGGAAAGAAGCGGCCAAGATGCACATGCTGATGATGAAGAAGGATGGATATTGGTAACCTACAAAAAGACAAGGAAACCAAGACCACGAGTCATACAGCCAAAGGTGGAACAAAGAAGAAATCACCACGGCCGCAACAATGCGAAGCCTAAAAGAAACATAAAGCATGATAAGACAACATATGCTGGGGAACCTATGGAGCAGGAGCCACGCATTCCCGTTTCCTTGCGTGAATACTTCCCGAATGACTTTTTCCAACAGTGCACTACTGTAGCCTGTCACATGGTTGAAGTAGAAATAGAAAAGCCCTCAAAAGGCAAAGCTATCGCCATTGAGGTAGAAAAGACCCTCACACCCGAAGAAGGTCTACCAACACACTTTAGCATCGAGGAAGCGCTACCATTGCCAAAAAAGATACGAAGAGCACTAGCAGCAGTCCTGGCAGGTCCCGGCGACCACGAAGTGCGCGAAAGTAACGACGAAGGCTCGAAGCTTCAGCCACATGAATGCGCCACATGTTGTGCCACCCATGACACAATTAACTTCATTGACGAAGACCTACTGCTGGGATCAAAGCCTCACAACCGTCCTCTCTTCGTCTCAGGGTACGTAAGGGAATACAAAGTCAACCGCATGCTTGTGGATGGTGGGTCGGCCATAAACATCTTGCCAAAATCAACAATGACCATAATCGGCATCAAGGTGAATGAACTATCCCTGAGCCGTCTGCTGATCCAGGGTTTTAACCAAGGAGGACAAAAGGCGATGGGCACGATCCGAGTAGAGATGACCATTGGTGAGCTCAAATCAAGCACGATATTCCACGTGATTGATGCAAGAACTTCCTACAGCTTGCTCTTAGGAAGACCTTGGATCCACGCAAATGGGGTAGTGCCGTCCACCCTTCACCAATGCCTAAAATTTTACCGAGAAGGGGTGAAGGTGATCCAAGGTGACACTAAGCCATTCACCGAAGCCGAATCACACTTTGCAGACGCCAAGTTCTACATGGACGAAGACATGGTACCCGAAGCTCTTCCGGAAGAGATCAAATCCACGGGCAAAGCAGCACCTAAAAAGCAGGAGTGGCAAGCCATGCCTAAAAAGCAAAAAGAGCAGGCCGTGCCATCTTCAAGCAAAGACGGTGACGAGTTTGCTAAACCTGCAACAACCAAAGGGAGTAGGATGCCGTCAGAAGGACCGAACGCACCCATATTCCGGTATATCCCGATGTCAAGAAGAAAGAATGGTCAATCTCCATTCGAAACTGGAACAAGAAAAGCCGACACACAGTGGCACACGGATAATGTGAAGTTGCTCAAGACGAATGCAGTTTTGCCTCTGACACAGCTAGGGGGTGCTAAGGCCGCAAGACTACCACAAGGCTTCATAAAAGCTCTACTAAAGAAGGTGGAATCAAGCTTTCTTCCAACCAAGAGGACCGAGGAAGGTTTCGACCCAAACGCCTACAAACTCATGTCAAAGGCCGGGTACGACTTCGCTTCTTCTGAGGCGGCTGGAAAGAAGGTTTCAAACACTGTCAATGACAAAGAACGTAACCTCACCAAAACTCAAAAGAAGTTGAAGGAGCATGGTTACGGAGTTGACAACAATAAAGCCGGACTTGGCTTCACACCAAATGCACCCGTGAAGATTTCAAGCAAAGTGAAGAAAGCTAGCACTCAACACATCAGCGTGAGCATTGAACAAGACCAAAAAGAGCCTAAACCTGCCCCTCGGACGTCGGTCTTCAATAGGATGAGCCATTCAAGATCCAGAATTTCAGCGCTTAATCGCATTGGTAGTCAAAGCCGAACCTCTGTCTTCAAGAGGCTTAGCGCGCCAACATCCCAAAGCTCTATTTTTAAAAGGTTGTTAAAGCCTAAGAAACAAAGCAACACAGCTATCTATCCTCTGCGACGATCAGCTTCGGAAAGATTTGAAAATAATGAGAAGCCTTTTGGAAAGAGGAAGACAACACCAAAGGAAGAAAGGTTCGATGGGTTAGCAGAAAAAGGCGACGTTCGAAGCTTGATTCCTTCAAGGATGAAGCGCCAAGCAATCCTAGAGGTCGACACAAAAGGACCACTGAAGGTAAGGAGGCGCATCATCATCCACACTGGCAAATCTTCATGCCAACAAACCCAAGAGAACGGCACTGAAGATGAAATCCCTAAGAAAGATGTCACTTCTGGCTCTTTCGACTCAAAGTCTTCACCTCGACTGTTGGGGGCATGCTCCAAGTCAAGTGAAATTGAAGGATGGACTCATGTCACTCCGAAGAAACTGCACGAGAAACATATGTCTTCTCCACAAGTGCACCAATCGGAAAAGGGGCAAAACAGCTACCGTCAACCTTCAAAGCTACATGAAAATGTTGAGGATGATGAAATTACAACACAAAGATCGCTCATGCGGGATCTTTTCTTCCTCGAAGACGTCTTCAATTACTCGATCAAGGCTCCTTGCTATGAAGATTGTGAGGAATGCAGTTCGAAGATCGCTTCGACGAAATTGGACAAGCAGCAACCATCTTGTCCACAAGTTTACCAGTCGAAAATAGGGCAAAACAGCTCTTGTCAACCTCCAGAACAATGTGAAAGTGCTGGAGATAATGAAATTTCGACACAAAAATCGTCCATCCCCATCACAATGTGCGACCTCTTCCCAGAAGACTTCTTCAATTACTCGGTCAAGGCTCCTTCCTATGAAGATTGCGAGGAACGCCTCTCCCAGAACACCAGACAATCCTTATGCTGACAAGCCCGAGAAGACAGCACTGAAGAGGAGATCCAAGATGTTTTCCACATCACGGTTCAAGAAGGTGAAGAAGACGAGATCCCCGAGGAAGATGTCACTGCTGCACCACCACAGCTCGAAGATGGGGGGCAAGCCACGGTCGATGATCTCAAGGAACTCAACTTAGGTACAGGCAAGGAACCAAAACCTATCTTCGTAAGTGCATTATTAAGTACAGATGAGATAGAGGAGTATTATCAGCTGTTGTTAGAGTACAAAGACGTCTTTGCCTGGACCTACAAAGAAATGCCCGGCCTGGACCCTATCATCGCTGTTCATCATCTTGCGGTCAGGCCTGGAACACGACCGATAAAGCAAACTCAAAGGCGCTATCGATCTGAGCTTATCCCACAAATCAAGGTCGAGATCGACAAGCTAATCGAAGCAGGCTTTATTCGAGAAGTGCAATACCCCAAATGGATCTCCAACATCGTCATTGTCCTTAAGAAATCAGGACAAATACGTGTTTGCGTAGACTTCCGGGACCTCAACGATGCTTGCCCAAAGGACGACTTCCCCTTGCCAATCATTGAAATCATGGTGGATGCAACCACTGGCCATGAGGCATTATCATTCATGGATGGCTCTTCTGGGTACAATCAAATTCGCATGGCCCTCGAAGACGAGGAACTAACAGCCTTTCGTACTCCAAAAGGTATCTACTGCTACAAGGTGATGCCCTTTGGTCTAAAGAACGCTGGAGCTACGTATCAACGCGCAATGCAGAAAATCTTCAATGACATGCTACACAAAAACGTAGAATGTTACGTAGATCATGTGGTGGTTAAGACGAAGAAAAGATCAGACCACTTGAAGGATCTGCGAATAGTGTTCGAAAGGTTGCGAAAATACAACCTCAAGATGAACCCGTTAAAATGTGCGTTTGGCGTCACCTCTGGAAAATTCCTCGGCTTCATCGTCAACCACCGTGGTATTGAAGTAGACCAATCAAAGATCAAGGCCATTCAAAGCATGCCCGAGCCAAGAAACCTGCACGAGCTGAAAAGTCTACAAGGACGGCTAGCCTTCATCAGACGCTTCATCTCCAACCTCGCAGGGCGTTGTCAACCGTTTAGTCACCTTATGAAGAAAGATGTTCCATTCGTATGGGACAAAGCATGCCATAATGCTTTTGAAAGCATAAAGAAATATTTGTCAAGTCCACCTGTCCTGGGGGCACCTATGCCCGGGAAACCACTCATATTGTATATTGCTGCTCAGGAAAGTTCAATCGGAGCACTCTTGGCGCAAAAGAATGAATCCCAAAAAGAAGGAGCACTTTACTACCTCAGCCGAACTCTCACCGGCGCTGAGTTGAACTATTCCCCAATAGAAAAGATGTGCCTCGCTTTGGTGTTTGCCATTCAGAAACTCAGACATTACATGCATGCTTACACCATCCACTTGGTTGCTAAAGCCGACCCTATCAAATACGTTATGACTAAGCCAGTCTTGACAGGGCGACTCGCTAAATGGGCTTTGCTTCTTAATCAATATGAGATCATCTACGTCCCAGCTAAAGCCGTCAAGGGACAAGCGCTAGCAGACTTCCTTGCCGATCATCCAATCCCGGCTGATTGGAAAATCTCAGACGACTTGCCTGACGAGGAGGTGTTCTACATCGACATCTTCCCAACATGGACGATGTTCTTCGACGGATCCGCACGAGCAGACGGAGCGGGGGCAGGAGTAGTATTCATGTCGCCACAAAAGCAAATACTACCTTACTCCTTCCAACTGAATGAGCTATGCTCCAACAATGTTGCTGAGTACCAAGCATTGATCATCGGGCTCCAAATGGCGATCAACATGGAAATCACAGCTCTTGAGGTATATGGCGATTCCAAGCTCATAATCAATCAACTCTTAACTGAATATGAGGTGAGGAAAGATGATCTCGTCCCATACTTCCGGCTAGCGACCCAACTGCTACAAAAGTTCGAAGCTGTGACACTGGAACATGTGCCAAGAAAGGAAAATCAAATGGCAGACGCTCTCGCCAATCTAGCCTCAAGTATGACACTAGGAAAAGATGAAGTTGCAGACGTGCCAGTTTGCCAAAGATGGGTGATTCCGCTCGTTAATGAAATGTCACTAGATGATACAAATGTCATCTCAGTACTTCCAGTTGATGCTGAAGAGTGGAGACAGCTGCTGATCGACTACTTAGAGCACGGAAAGCTTCCTGATGATCTCAGACACCGTTCCGAAATACGTCGACGAGCACCTCGCTTCCTTTACTACAAAGGAACACTCTATCGACGCTCTTTTGAAGGAGTGCTCCTGAGATGCCTAGGTGAAGAAGAAGTTAATCTAGCCATGGAAAAAGCACATTCAGGTGTGTGTGGGGCACATCAGTCTAGACCAAAGCTACATTTCCGGCTTAAAAGAATGGGTTACTACTTGTCGAGCATGGTGAAGGACTGCCTGGAACACGCCAAAAGGTGCCAAGCCTGCCAATTCCACGCCAACTTCATACATCAACCGCCTGAACCATTACACCCTATAGTTGCTTCATGGCCGTTCGACGCATGGGGATTGGACGTTGTAGGACCAATTACGCCAAAGTCATCTGCAGGGGAAGCTTACATCCTAGCTGCAACAGATTACTTCTCCAAGTGGGCTGAAGCCATCCCTTTAAGGGAAGTAAAAAAGGAAACTGTTGTTCGTTTCATCAAGGAGCATATCATCCACCGATATGGGGTGCCTCGCTACATTATCACTGACAATGGAAAGCAGTTCTCCAACCAACTCGTGGACGAGCTTTGCGACAAATACAAGTTCAAGCAGCACAAGTCTTCCATGTATCATGCTCCGGCCAACGGCCTCGCGGAAGCATTCAACAAGACGCTGTGCAACCTCCTGAAAAAGGTAATCGGCCGAACAAAGAGAGATTGGCATGAAAGAATAAGTGAAGCACTTTGGGCATATAGGACTACACATAGGACTCCTACCCAAGCTACACCTTATTCTCTCGTATATGGCGTAGAAGTTGTTCTACCGCTCGAAAGTCAAATTCCCTCACTAAGGATGGCTATACAAGAAGGCTTGACTGATGAAGAAAATGCAAAGTTGCGCCTTCAGGAGTTGGAAGCGCTGGATGAGAGAAGGCTCGAAGCTCAACAACACTTGGAATGCTACCAAGCACGGTTATCCAAGGCATTCAACAAGAAAGTCCGCCCAAGGTCTTTCCAAGCCGGAGATCTCGTGCTGGCATTGCGTAGGCCTATCATTACAACTCATAAGACGAAAAGCAAGTTCACATCAAAATGGGATGGACCCTACGTAATACAAGAGATCTACACCAATGGCGCCTACTTAATCATGGCAGAAGACGGGTTGAAGATCGGCCCCATCAACGGCAGATTTTTGAAGCGCTACTACCCCTAAAGCAAACGGCACCAAACGCTCCTGGCCCGCAAGAGCATAAACTGTGTACAGCAAAATCATCAAAAAAAAAAAAAAAACCATCACTCATTTGAACTACGTCATGACTTGATCCCTCCTCAACCAAGGGTACGTAGGCAACTTGAAACTTCAAAACTTCAAGTACAGTCACATCATCAAAATAAAATAAAAAAATAAAAAAAAAAGGGAAAAAACACATCTTGGTGATGTATATGTTTTATCTGTATTTAGCACAATACACTGAATAAAATAAAGCATGTACATTGATCTCCGAGAAATTACAAGTGTGTACAAAAAAAAAAAAAAAAAAAAAAAAAAAAAAGATGAAGCTTTCACAAAGGATGTGTACGTGAAGCCCCACTACGTGGCAACACTCTCGAAGCAGGAGGCATCGGAGCAGGAGGCATCGGAGCAGAAGGCATCGGAGCAAGAGGCATCGGAGATAGAGCATTCGAGGCCTCAATACTTGGCGGAACGCTGGATGACCCAGGAAAAATGTGCCTCTGGAAGAAAGACGCAAGCCTTTGACGGTCGTTTTGCATTCGACCTTGAGATTCTTGCATCTCATCAAGCTTCCTCTTCATGCCCGACGAATAGTTATTTGCAAGCACATGCAAACTTCTATTCTCGTACTTAAGCTGTTTAATCTCCTGCTTAAGATCTTCCACCTCTGCTATCAATGATTCCACTTGACGAGACCGAGCAAGCAGGCGTTGGCCCATGTTGGACACAGAGCTCGCACACTGAACACTGAGAGCGAGGGACTCTTGAACGGCCAACTCATCGGACCGTCCTGAAAGCAGCCTACTATCTTTTGGTGTGAGGAGGTTCCTAGCTACTATTGTAGCTGTTGTTGCATTCTGCATCACTGAGTCTTCACCTGTAAGAGGACCGTTAGAAGATAAGAAAGATGGGCACCATACATTACCTTGACGCGGCGCAACCGGATCACTGCTGAGACTCAATTCTAAGCTAAGGTTCGATGGGTTAGCCATTTTTTCAAAGGTGTTAAAAGAGATGGGTGGATGGAGTTAAAACTCAAAAGGTCGGTGATGATTTTCAGGAATGAGCAACCTTCAAAGTGTGCATGTTAGAGGTGATCAATACCTCTATAAAATCGAAGAGGCGCTTGCTCAGAAATCAAAGAGACGTTGGTTCAGAAATCGAAGGGCCGCTTATTCAAAAGTGAAGAGACATCGCTCTGCAAATCTCAAAAGCTGGATTTTCCGGCGTAAGTTGGCGACGCTTTCTCAGCTTTTCAGAGCACGGGTGCCACTTTGTCAAAAGATCACGTGGAGGTCATCATCGCAGCTACACATCTTTAGCCGACAAGCGCGAAGTTCGGTGGCGCTTTCTCTGCTTTTCAGAAAACGCGTGCAGCTTTGTCAAAAAAGGCGCTCGTTCAGAAATCGAAGAGGCGTCGTTCAGAAATCAAAGAGGCGTATTCAAAGATCGAAGAGTCGTCACTATTTCAAAAAGCCGGATTTGCGGGATCAAAACGTTTGTCGACAAGGGTAAAAGAACAGTACCACCACTTGCTATTGGGAAATCCCTATATATGTCGACCTTCATCTTTTATGGCAAGGCAGACCTGCAAACAAAAAAAAAAAAAAAAAAAAAATGCCCAACTCTTCCTCACCTCCGAGAGTACACTCCCAGCAAAGCATCTCAAAATGCTCAGTTTTCTTCCTCTCCGGGAATGCCCTTGCAAACAAATGACACCAAGGCAAAAGTATCTCATATCATTAAGGGCGAAAGCAAAGGTATCTCATATCATGCTTTTCCCCAATCTTTTCCTTTGCCCTTGTTCTCACCTGCCAAGACAAGGACAGAGAAAGCAATATGTCAGAACCTCCACTCAAACTTGCGCTGCCACCAAGAAGTGATGGTCCATTCAAATGCAAGGTTTGCATTCAACTCCTGCATCAGGAACAAATACTATAAGAGAAGATGCTAAACCTGCATAAGGAAATACCACTTCTGCAAAGGGGAGCAAGTAAGGCAAGTGAAAATGATACATTGAAGCATGTGGAGACAAGCTACAACTGCATATGTTGAGCTATCCTCTAACCCTCTTCAATACGAATTGGAGAGATTGAACAAAGAAACAGAAAAAAGGAGTAAGCTCAGACCTTCGGAGGAGACCAAAAGAATCCTGCTGCCCAGTTCAAGAGTAGCACAAAGGAAAATCAACGAGTGGAGGAGACCAAAAGAATCCTGCACCCAGTTCAAGAGTAGCACAAAGGAAAATCAACGAGTAGAGGAGACCAAAAGAATCCTGCACCCAGTTCAAGAGTAAGCCTGCGGAAAATCAACGATTGGAGGAAACCAGAAAATCTTCCAGTCGAACTCAAGATCAAGCCTCAATGGCCCTTGAAGAAATTTCCAGCCCAATTCAAGATCAAGCCTCGACGGCCCTTGGGTTGACATCTACATTAAGGGACTTCAAAACGCATCTTCTACACGTGTCAAGCACATGTCTACGACGCGCCTTGAAGTGGGGGCATTTGTAGACATCGAAATTTCAGTAAAAAAAAAAAAAAAAAAATGTTCACCAATGCATTAAAGTTTTGACGTGTCAAGGCATACATGGCATACGCCACGTGTTGTACAAATTGTACACATGGCGTGTGACTCAACAAAATAGGAAGAAATACCCTTGAAGGATTAAACAAGTTTTTCTTCTCATTTTGGGCAATGACAAGGCAAGTACATTTCAATCCATTGAGGATCAAAACAAGTTTTTCTTCTCATATTGGGCAATGACAAGGCAAGCACACTTCAATCCATTACGGATCAAAGCAAGTTTTTCTCATTTGGGCAATGACAAAGCATACACATTTCAAGTTTAAAATGGTGTCAAGTGGGAAATTAGGCCATAAGTTACACCACTTCAAGTTTAAAATGGTATTAAGTGGGAAATTAGGCCATAAGTTACACCACTTCAAGTTTAAAATGGTATTAAGTGGGAAATTAGGCCATAAGTTACACCACTTCAATTTCAATATTGCATTAAGTGGGAAAATTAGGCAATGGTGCTTGGAAAGGAAAAAAATATTTTGTGGTGGTGATTCATTCTCAAAGCCTATAAATAGGCTTCTCCATCAAGGTATCAAGCATCAACCAATTCACAAATACATTTCTCCACACACCAAAACCTTGAAGCCTTAGAGTTCTAAAGCTCTCAAGAAAATCCCGAAGGATCAAGAAAGCACTCTTCGTTCTTCGTCAAATCCTCCCTTAAGATCAAGCCCCAACGGCCCTTGAAGAACTTCCACCAACTCAAGATCAAGCCCCGACGGCCCTTGAAGAAAGTGTTCATCCGTTCATCTCAAGATCAAGCCCCAACGGCCCTTGAAGAACTTCCACCAACTCAAGATCAAGCCCCGACGGCCCTTGAAGAAAGTGTTCATCCGTTCATCCCAAGATCAAGCCCTAACGGCCCTTGAAGAACTTCCACCAACTCAAGATCAAGCCCCGACGGCCCTTGAAGAAAGTGTTCATCCGTTCATCCTAAGATCAAGCCCCAACGGCCCTTTGGATCAACAACCTCAACAAACCCATACACCCATTCTTCAAGATCAAGCCCCAACGCCCCTTGAAAATCCACACATCCAATCGTTCTTCAAGATTAAGCCCAAAAGCCCTTGAAGATCCACTCATCCATCAACCTTCAAGATCAAGCCCAAAAGCCCTTGAAGAAATCCACACAACCATTATTCAAGATCAAGCCCCGACGGCCCTTGAAGAAAGTTTTCATCCGTTCATCAACTGTTCATCCTTAGATCAAGCCCCGACGGCCCTTTGGATCAACAACTCATCCACAAACCTACACCCTACGAAGATAGAATCAGAGGACCAAATTTGAGAGAGATCGTAACCCCAAAATCATCAAACAAAATATTATTTTGTACACGTTATTCTTGTTTCTTGTTTCAAGGAACTTTCGTGTTCACAGGCAGATAACACTAACTCGATGACTATGCTGACAGAGTTTTTTACCAAGAATACCACTTGCCCGGAAGCACAACAATACTTATACCGAGAATTCCCTGAATGGTTCAAATGGAGTCAAAGAGATAAACTCTGGAGTGAGAGGATGAATAACCATAAAGTTATTGGCCGGATATATGCAGTCTCGCCGAATGAGGGTGAAAAATTCTACTTACGCATCCTTCTTAATCATGTTAGAGGACCAACATCATTTGAGAATTTAAGAACAGTCAATGACATTGTACAACCCACATTTAAGAAGGCAGTGGAACAACGAGGTTTGCTAGAAGATGATGATAGCATCAGACAGTGTCTCTGTGAAGCCACTAACATTCGCATGCCGTCAGCTTTGCGAAGGTTGTTTGTTACCATCTTAGTTTATTGTGAGCCACATGGAGTAAGAAGATTATGGGATGAATTTCATTCATTTATGGTGGAAGATTATTCTGCTTCAAGTACCACAAATAATACTTCTATCTTGAACAAGCTTTTGCAAGACTTGAACGGACTATTAGTGCAACATAGTAAGTCTGTATCTGATTACGATTTACCACAAATAACACAAGATTGTGTTAGAGACAACACAATTCCAAGGATAATACAAGATGAAGTTTCACTTGACATCTCTGAAGCAGACCTCAATGCGGTACAAAATCTAAATGAAGACCAAATGGCAGCGTATAACTCTATTGTGTCTGCTATTGAACAACGAGACAATGCCATATTTTTTGTGGATGGTCCCGGAGGGACAGGAAAGACATACTTATATCGTGCTTTGTTAGCAACCTTAAGGAGTAAGGGTCATATTATATTGGCAACAACAACATCTGGAATTGCAGCAACCATATTGCCAGGTGGAAGGACAGCACACTCTAGATTTAAAATTCCCCTCAGGCCAGATGCATCTTCCACATTTTCTATTAGTATCCAGTCAGATTTGGCAGAATTGATAAGAAAAACATCAGCTGTTGTTTGGGATGAAGCACCAATGGCACACAGGTTTGCATTTGAGGCTCTCGATCGAACGTTCAAAAATATAATGGGCGTTGACCTACCATATGGAGGAAAGGTCATAATCTTTAGAGGAGATTTTCGACAAGTTCTTCCAGTTGTTCCAAAGGGTACAAGATCTGAATTGATGCAAGCAAGTATGATTAATGCTTCATTTTGGGAACACGTGAAAATCATTCGTCTTAGGCATAACATGAGATCCATCAATGATCAAGACTTTTCAGAGTTCTTACTTCATGTTGGTAATGGGGAACAAGAAACTATGATAGACGACATGATGCAATTACCATCATCTATGGTTATTCCATGGAATGGTGAAGAATCCATTTTCCAATTGGTTAATGAAGTTTTCCCCGATTTGGAATGTCATGTATGTGATGCAAGATACTTGGTGGAAAGAGCAATTATAACACCAAAAAATGAGGATGCTGACAAAATCGATAAAATGATCATCGATAAATTTCCGGGGATTGAACATATCTTATACTCTTTCGATTCAGTTGAGGACGATGTGAGAAATTTGTATCAACAAGAATTCTTGAATTCAATCTCACCTGGTGGAATGCCCCATCATCAGTTAACTTTGAAAAAAGGTGCCCCGATAATGCTTTTGAGAAATATCGATCCGAAGATGGGGTTGTGCAATGGTACAAGACTGGCTTGTCATGGAGCTTACAATAATCTAATTGATGCCGAAATCTTATCTGGACAATTTGCTGGAACTAGAGTGTTTTTACCAAGAATCTCTTTAAAGACCACAGAAAGTGCAGGACACCCATTCGAAATGATGAGAAAACAATTTCCAGTGAAATTGAGTTTTGCACTAACTATAAATAAATCACAAGGGTAGACAATACCAAATGTGGGTATTTATCTACCAGATCACGTATTCAATCATGGACAATTGTACGTGGCTTTATCAAGAGGAGTTTCAGCGTCTACAACAAAAGTCTTGGTAAAGAAAGGAGAGTTACACGGTAACGAAGGAGTCTTCACAAGAAATGTTGTGTACAAAGATATTTTGCTTCCCTCGAATTCAACATAAGGTTACATTCTTTCTTTTAATGTTTAATTCCCTTTTTCAACTTTTAATGCACTTCAATTACAAATAATGCTAATATTTGATTTTAACCAAACGCATTAAATTTTCAACAGGAAGGAATGATATGAGTTCATTATATTTTTTGGTGTCATGTGCATCAAGGTCAATTAAATTTCTCGGATTGTTTTTATACTTTTTATTTAACTTTTAGTTGCAACTAAATTATAAGGATCTTCTCTGTTATTTATTACTTTTTTTTTTTTTTTTACATATTCTAGACAAAATACTTTAGATTCCGCCTGTATTATTAGATATGATAATCGCCTTTATTTTATGTTTCTATACTTTGAACCAATCCTCGCATATAAATACATCTAAAATGTGTAAGTTGCGTGTAGCGTGCCGTGATTTAAAAAGTGTCTTTCGCACGTGCTTGAGAACGCCGTAATAGGCATTGCTGCGTGTGAGAGAGTATCCATGTCAACAACTTCAATTTATTGCTTCCAATTAGGAGCAGTCATCTTCTAGATTTCATACCTCACCTCCAAACTTGGTATCATACTTTCTAAAGCATATACATTGACAACCACAATGGAACAAAACTAACATAATACACATTTAGGGGCGCGTAGCGCCCGTGATGCAAAAATGCCTCTCGCACGCACGTTAGTGCGTGCAGAGAGGCTAGTATGTTATAACAAGGAAAGCATTTTCTGGAAATATGACAATGACATAACCAAGATAGAAGTCTAAGGGATCTCATGAATGGAATGCTACTACTTAGACGTGAGAACCAGGGATACCATATGCTCAAACCAATTTTAAACTCCACATATTGAAACACATAACAATCAAGATAGAAGTCTAAGTGTCGTAACGGGGCTAAGGTATTGGCTAACAAGGAAAGGTAGAGGAAACAAACGTTCTTAAAGCAATAGTGAGAAAAGTAATGAATTAGGCACTTAGAATTCCCTTTAGAATGCAAAAATCAACTTTGAACACCCAAGGGGAAGTCACACAAAACTTAGGGCCATATTCAACTTTTTGGACCCTTTCTTCAACAACCAACACTTGTGAGTTCGTTATCACTCATTTTCAACTCCTTTTCTTTCTTTTCTTCTTCTTTCTCTTCTTTTTCACATTTTTTTTTCTTTTTTGTCCCATGCCTCCTTTAAGACTTTGGCACACACATACACACAAAAATCCGTTCCCCCACACTTGTTTTCTGCAATAATGTCACTCATAAAGAATTCCTTCTAAGTCATGCTCCACTATACTTCAAGAACAAGGGTATGGAAAGTCCTATTCTAGGGTAGGTAAGGGGGATGTGGTTAACAAAGAAAATAGGCTAAATAAGGCTCAAAGGGCTAATCCTACAATACAAATGACAAGGGTGGATTATTTGGCTATGGTGGTGACTACTAAACAACTTCATCTTGTTATTTGTTATGCTAATCAATTTCATTCTTTGAATGAAATGGGCATGAGTTCTAGTATTTGGAACTATAGTGATCAAACACATTCTAAGTAGCAACCAAGCAAAGAATAATGAGATCATGCAACGACTTTAGAAAACAAGAATGCCCAGATTAATAACTCTCCAAATAAACGTTTAGGCTCAAGTCTCTCAGGGATGTAGCGTTAGTTTGAGTTCCTTCCTTCAAGCATGTTATAAAAACTGATTTTATCCTTTGTGATTACATGTGAATTCGTAAACTATAACTATAACCAAGCATAAACCAATGAGTAAATCAAACTTCCATCCATGTTCGTAACTCTCTTTAACATTCACGCATTAAAAACCAAATCCTCATCATTGTGTTGGAAGGTACCCTAAGACACAAACAAACACACAAAAACAACTCTTTTTGGCTTTTTCAAAACACTTTTTTTCAATTTTTGTTTCAAATTTTCGGATTTTTACTTCAAAACACACCAAAACAGCTCAAAATGCACTAAAAACACTTAAAAACAGTGAGAAACAACATTAGAAGTGATAGGTGATAGAATCCTACGAATTTGCATAAAAACACTTGTTTACCCCCCCACACTTAAATCAAACATTGTCCTCAATGTTTCAAATGAAGACTCACACAAAAGCAAACAAATAACAAACAACTAAGCATGATAAAATAAAGTAGCAAAGAGAAAGGTTTAGAAACGCAAATCTGGGTTTGGGGTGGAAGTTCTATCTTCTCCTTGTTGAATGCATGGATTGCCTCCCAAGAAGCGCTTGCTTTAACGTCTTCTAGCCGGACGATACCTCCTTTTAGGCTTCATTGGAGCCCACGACATGGAGCGGTATATCCTCCACAACATGCTTTTGAAGGTGCTCATTGTATGGCTCTATGAATGGAAGGGGATAGTGATCCTCCCTGATTGTGGTGTTTTGGTTCCTAAAGTCCATGTAAATGCTCCCATCACCTTGAAATCGATTGGGTACCTGCACCAAAGAAGGTAACAACCTATTAGTTGAAATGGGAATTGGAATTGGGGTTGGAGACTTACAAACATATCGTGATGGAGGCTCAAAAGTGGTAGCCCTATCAACAATGTCACTATGGCTAGTCTCGGCCAGATTGGGTGGTTTTAGGGCAACCACCCCAATTTCCTCATCAATAGTGGTTCTTGATGCATCATTCTTGATACGTGTGGATTGTTCCTATCCCATATCCTTATGCACATCAATGGCAAAACAAGAACGAACATCATTAGGATTTTTAATTGAGTCATAAACATTGAATTTAATTATATCATCACCAAACTCCATTGTTAATGCTCCCTTGGCCACATCAATCTTTGTTTGGGCTGTCTTCATGAATGGTCTTTGATAGGAGCATATTTAGGCAACTTAGCTAGCTTATTCTTGTGCATTTGTGTTATTATTTCTTAGTTAATATAGTATTTCAACTCATTTTCGTGTGTTTGTAGGTCCAAAGAGTTAAAGTACCAAGAAAGTGCATTTTGGAGCAATTTTGGGCACTAAATGGATAGCACATGTATGGGCCAACATGGATGGATGAATTTGGAGTTCAAGAGCCTAGAAATATGATGAGAAGATGAAGGAACTAAGCTCAAGACAAAGTGGATAAGGAAGTAGCTCAAAAGAGGAAACATTATCCAAAGCCTTATTCAACATTATCCAAAACCTTATCTCATCTTATCCTATCCTAATCATTGGGAACTTATATTCATGAGTAGTTAAGGTTGTTAGTCACAATCATGTTAAGTAAATTCTTGGCATAAGTATCATGCGCTTTCATAGTTACAAATGCCTCGTCAACACTTATGATTTCCATGGAAATTAATGATCTTTGATTGCTCCTCTCTTATGCGCTTTCATGTAGAGAACTTTTGAGGAATAATTGATTGCAATGCGCTAATTCCATTCAATTCAATGACCTAAGGGAAATCTGAGAGTTAATTTAAGCGTACCTAATTAACTTGGGGTGTTGAGGTTCATGATTCATTGAATAAGCAACTGGAGATTGTTTTGTATGCAAGTATGCCATGTGTGGAGAAAGACTTCCTAGCTAAACCATCATCCACATAATTCCATCAAATTCGTGAAATCTGCCTAGTTTTAAATTCTTGTTTTGTTGATTTTATTTTCGTCCAAAACCAAATCCCATTTATTTTAGAGTGTCTAACTAGTTAGAATAGGTTCTAGATTGTGTTTTCAAGAGTTTTGAGTCAAGTTAGCACCAAATTTAGTCCAATTTTGTTTTTAGAATCAAATCTGCCCAGTTTGTGTTTTTTAGACAGTTTTGAGTGTTTTCAGCTTATTTTGAGTCTTGTGAACTTGTTTGAGTCTTTTAAGTTGAGTTAAGTGTTTAAAAGCTTTGTTTTATCTATTTGAGTCAGTTTAAAGTGTTTAGAAATCCCTCCTAATCCCCGGTTTAAGAACAATCCCTAGTTACTTATATACTGCTATTGTCAAAAGAGGGTTAATTTGTGTGTTAAGTTAATTTTCGAATTAGTCTTCCAAGTAGGAGTGGCAAGGGTGGAGAATGAACCGAGTCTTCCATTCCAAGCACATAAAAATCAGCCAGAAAGATTAAATGATCAACCTACACCAAAACATCTTCCAAGACACCCCTTGGATAAGCATTAGATCTATTGGCCAATTGAATAATCACACCATCATTTTTTAACTCACCTAGGTTTATAGATGCATAAATTGAGTAAGGCATGACATTAATAGATGCACCTAAGTCTAGTATGGCATGTTCAAAATGATTATTGCCAATAACACAAGAAATTGTAAAACTACCCGGATCTTTGCATTTAGGGGGCATTTTACGTTGTAAGATGGTTGAGACATTTTCACTTACCTTGACAACCTCCTTGTTTGAAATTCTCTTCCTAGTGGTGCAAATTTCTTTTAAAAACTTGGCATACATTGGAACTTGCTTAATTGCATCCAAAGGTGTTATATTGACTTGTACTTTTCTAAATGTCTCCAGAATGTCCTTTTCAGCCTCCTCCTTCTTTGATTGCATGAATCTACGAGGAAAGGGTGCATTTGGAGGAATAACATTAGAAATAATCGAATTTGGAACCTCCTTACCTTTGGAAGACGAATGGGAGTATTTGGATGGCTGCGGCATGGGTGGTGCTACCTTTGTCGTGGCTTACTCTTGTTCCTCCTCCTCAAATTGTAACTTTTCATCCTGAGTTGGGGCTGATTTAGATGGTTGGGAGGCCGTTCCAACTTATTTTCCACTTCGCAACATGATTGCTTTGGCAGATTCGAATCCTCCTTTCAGGTTGACAATAGTTGAACTAGGCAACTTGCCTTGTTCTCTGAATTGGCCCATGAATTCCGCAATTTTCCCTACTTGCTTCTCTAATTCATCAACCCTTTTGTCCTTATTTTTGCATTCCCTGTGCCATAGAAGTTAGTAATTGAAAAATTTGATCATTATCTATGGATCAACCTAATTTGGATTGGGCAAGTTGTGCTTTGGGTTGTGCGGGTGCATACGGCCTTTTGTAGAATCCTGGAGGTTGCTGCCTAAATGTGCTTTGGCGTTGGGGTTGTTGGGGCTCCCTCTATTTGAAATTTGGATGATCTTTCCATCCGGGATTGTATGTTTTAGAGAAAGGATCATTCCTTAGTTGGTTTTGGCTCCCATAACCCACAGCATTAGCAGATTCCCACCCTCCGTTCTCGATCAATTGAGGGCACTTATATGTGAGATGTCCATTCATGGAGCACACGCCACAAACAACCACACTTTGTACCTTTGGTATTTTAACCACCTACGAAAAAAGAGAAGTAAGATTAGCCATTTGATTTTGAAGTTCGGAAATAACACTTACCTCATTAACTTGTTGTTGCCGTGGTATGTCTCTTTGACCAACGCCTTCATATTGTTAAGCATTTAAAGCTTGGTTGGCAATGAGAGTCTTGGCGGCCATGGGTGTTTTGTCCACTAAAGCTCTTCCCGCTGAGGCGTCTAGCATTTGGCGTTCAATTGGTAGAAGCCCTTCGTAGAAATATTGAAGAAGAAGCTCATCCTTCATTTGGTGTTGTGGACATGAAGCAACAAGAGCCTTAAAACGTTCATAATAAGTTGGAAATGATTCACCTTGATTTTGCTAAATGCCACTAATCCTTTTGCGTAAAAGAATGACTCGAGAAGTTGGGAAAAACTTCTCCAAAAACGCCCGTTTCATACTCTCCCATGATGTGACAGTTCCGGGGGCTAGTTCATACAACCAATCTTTAGCCTTTTCCAAGAGAGAAAAGGGAAAAGCCTTCATCTTCAAAATGCTCCCATCAACATTCACTAGGGTCATACTTGAGCAAACAACCTCAAACTCCTTCAAGTGCTTATTAGGATCTTCCATGGACAACCCATGGAACTTAGGAATATGGTGCAAAAAGCCAGACTTGAGTTCGAACTCGTCGGTTTTGTCTGGGGCTGCCCTTGGATATTGAATGCATAGCGGCATGGCATTGTCCAATCCCGAAGCTGAAAGCTCGTTGATTGTTCGATTGTCGGCTGCCATTGCTTGTTCTTCCCCAAAAATCTGAGTCGTGGCCTCCTCTCCCACTTGTATTTCGTCTTCTTCAAGATCTGGTGCAGGTTGAGGTGGTTGAGGCTCTTGTTGATTCTTCTTCCATCTCAAAGTTTGCTTGAAATCGTAGTCAAAGTCTAAGATATTCTTATGAATCGGTTGAGAACTCCAAGTCTTAAACTAGTACCTAAAAACAAAAAAAAAAAACAAAACAAAGTTAGCAACTAAAACCAAAAGCACACGAAAATAAACAAGAAGAAATAACAAGGGATTAGCAAAGTTGCTAATCCCCAGCAACGGCGCCCAAATTTGATGCGAAAATTACCTTAACACACAAATTAAACCCTCTTTTGACAATTGTAGTATACAAGTAAGTAGGGATCGTTCTTAAATCGGGGATTAGGAGGGATTGCTAAACACTTTAAACTAACTCAAATTGATAAAACTAACCTTTAAAACGCTTGACTTAAAAAACTCAAAACAAGTTCACAAGACTCAAACTAAGCTAAAAACACTCAAAACTGCCTAAAAACACAAACTGGGCAGATTGGACTCTAAGTACAATTTTGGACGAATTTTGGTTCTAACTTGACTCAAAACACTTGAAAACACAATCTAAAACCGATTTTAACTAGTTAGACACTCTAAAATAAAGGGGAATTTGGTTTTGGACGAAAATAAAGTAAACAAAACAAGACTTTAAACTATGCAGATTTGCACGAATTTGGTGAAATCAGATGGATGATGGGCTAGCTAGGAGGTCTTTCTCCACACATGACATACTTGCATACAAAACAATCTCCAGTTGCTTTTTTAATGAATCATTAACCTCAACACCCCAAGTTAATTAGGTACGCTTAAATTAACTCTCAGATTTTCCTTAGGTCATTGAATTGAATGGAATTAGCGCATTGCAATCAAATTATTCTTCAAAAGTTAATGCATGACTGTTAAAGAGAGTTACAAACAATGATGGAAGTTTGATTTGCTCCTTGGTTTATGCTTGGTTGCAGTTATAGTTTACGAATTCACATGTAATCACAAAGGATAAAATCAGTTTTTGTAACATGCTTGAAGGAAGGAACTTAAACAAACGCTACATCCTTGAGAGACTTGAGCCTAAACGTTTATTTGGAGAGTTATTAATCTGTGCATTCTTGTTTCCTAAAGTCGTTGCATGATCTCATTATTCTTTGCTTGGTTGCTACTTAGAATGCGTTTCATCACTATAGTTCCAAATACTAGAACTCATACCTGTATTATTCAAAGCATGAAATTGATTAGCATAACAAATAACAAGATGAAGTTGTGTAGTAGTCACCACCATAGCCAAATAGCCGAATCCACCCTTCTCATTTGTATTGTAGGTTTAAACCCCTTTGAGCTTTATTTAGCCTATTTTCTTGTTAACCACATCACCTATACCTAGCCTAGAATAGGACTTTTCATACCCTTGTTCTTGAAGTATAGTGGAGCATAACTTAGAAGGAATTCCTTTTGAGTGACATTCTTGCAGAAAACAAGTGTGGGGGAAGGGATTTTTGTGTGTATGTGTGTGCCAAAGTCTTAAAAGAGGCACGGGAAAAAGAAAGAAAAAAAGAACGAAAGAAAAAAAAAAATCGTGAAAAAGAAGAAAAGAGGGTAAAGGAGTGAAAATAAGTGAGAATGAACTCACAAGTGTTGATTGTTGATCAAAGGGTCCAAAAAGTTTGAATATGGCCCTAAGTCTTGTGTGACTTCCCCTTGGGTGTTCAAAGGTTACTTCTGCGTTCGAAAGGGAATTCTAAGTGCCTAATTCAATACTTTGCTCACTATTGCTTTAAGCATGTTTGTTTATCCTTTACCTTCTGTTGTTAGCCAATACCCTAGCCCCGTTACAACCCTTTGACTTCCATCTTGACTGTTATGTGTTTCAATATGTGGAGTTTAAAATTGGTTTGAGCATATGGTATCCCTGGTTCTCGCGTCTAAGTAGTAGCATTCCATTCATGAGATCATATACATGTCATTGTCATAATTCCAGAAAATGCTTTCCTTGTTATAACATATGTGAGTGTTCGTCTACATGTTTACATCAATCTCCTCACATATACCTAGTGTAGGGAGTGTAGTTAGAAAATCTGAGTGAAAACAGAGAGTATATCGGTGAGGAATTGAGGGAATTCTCTAAGGCATGTTACTACATTCAAAATGTTGTTTTAATTGATTAAATGCGAGCTAGTGAATTGTGACTATGATTAAGTATGCTCGAGGGTAAGGATTGCTTAAATCTATGTGACTGGTGATCTTTGACAAGTCATGTTTCATTGGAAATCCCTGAGACCAACGTTGGAAGGTTTAGATTATATGTTTTGTTTCTTTTGTTTGTTTGTTTTGCTCGAGGACTAGCAAAAGATAAGTGTGGGGGAATTTGATAGGAGCATATTTAGGCGACTTAGCTAGCTTATTCTTGTGCATTTGTGCTATTATTTCCTAGTTAATGTCGTATTACAACTCAATTTCGTGTGTTTGTAGGTCCTAAGGGCTAAAGTACCAAGAAAGTGCATTTTGGTGCATTTTGGAGCAATTTTGGACACTATGTGGATAGCTTGCATATGGGCCAACATGGATGGACGAATTTGGAGTTCAAGAGGCTAGAAATATGATAAGAAGATGAAGAAATTAAACTCAAGACAAAGTGGATAAGGAATTAGCTCAAAAGAGGAAACATTATCCAAAACCTTATCTAACCTTATCCAACCTTATCCTATCTTATCCTAACCTAATCTTGTTCCATCTTAATCCTAGCTGCAAGTGGACCTAAAAATCCTAATTTCTAGAAGCCTTATCTAACCCTAAAAGGGTGCCACACCCTTCCCCCTTTTATTTCTTCTAGAAAACCCAAAATCAGCCACAAAACACCTAGTTTCTAGAAGGCCCAATTTTGGACGAATTTCCTAAACCTTTTTCCTTTTGGATTCTGATTTATTAGGCCTTATTCATTTTGGATTTGGGTTATATAAATCCTTTTATGAAACGAATTGGGCCAAACCCTCTCCTAATTGAAGATCAAATATATCAACGCTTAGCATTTGGGACCTTTCCATGAGCTGTGACAATAGAGAAGCATTATCAAGTGCCATGTTGTGCTTCTCTAGTACTTGAATTCAACAAACAAAACACAAATAAAAAAAACTAAAACTAAAATACATAACAGAAACGAACAATCCAAGGGATTAGCAAATTTGCTAATCCCCGGAAAGGCGCCAAAATTTGATGCGTAAATAGTTAAGCACACAAATTAACCCTCTTGTTGTCAAATTGTAGTAAGTATGTAAGTACGGATCGTTCTTAACCGGGGATTAGGAGGGATTGCAAATCACTTGGAAACTGACTCAAAAATGTAAAATAAAGTTTAAAACACTAAACTAGACTCAAAGAATGCGAAACTAAATGCTTAAAATACTAAAACAAACCAAAAGACTCAAACATCACCCAAAACACTCAAAACTGCCTTAAAAACACTTTCTGGGCAGTTTTGAGCACCTTGGTGAATTTGGACGAATTTGTGCAACAAATTGAATCAAAACACTTATAAACACAAACTAAGACACTTTCTAACTAATTTGAACAATAAAGTAAAGGGGGATTGGTTTTGGATAAATTTGAAATTAAAACAGAAACTTGGAAACAAAACAGATTGTAAAACGAATTTGATGGAATAGAATGGATGGGATGGCTAGCTAAGGGGTTCATCTCCACACATGTTACACTTGCATATAAAACGATTTCCGATTGCTTTTCAATAAACCATGATGCTCAACACCCCAAGTTAACCGTGATGCACTAATTAACTCTCAAATTTTCCTTATGTTATTGAATTGGATGATGCAAGCGACAATTCAAATCATTCTCCAATGGTTCTCAACATGAATGCATAGAAGAGATACAATGAGAGATCATTATGCTCTATGAAAATTATAAGTGTTGACGAGGCAATTGTAACTATGAATGCATGATACTCTTGCCAAGAATTCATTTAACGCGATTGTTTATAAGCAACCTCCACTACTTGTGAATATAAGTTCATAACTATTAGGTGAAACTCACTTATATTCTAGCGTCATATTCATGCATGAAAATTAAGCGTGCACTCTCAATAAACATACATAAATAAGTTATCAATCAAACAGTTAAACAAATTGAATTCACAACTTATGAAACGTAATTAGAAGTAATCAAATCATATTGCAAGCATAAACATATATTTCGAATCCCCCCTAGCCAAGGGGGGTTTAGTTCCTCATACGTACAAAACAAAGAGAATTGAAATTAAACATTGAAATCAAAGAAACACCTAAACATTCCAACAACTCAAACTTGAATTGTATGAACGTTTAGGCCCTCTTCTCTTCCTTTTTATTGTGGCACAAGGTCTAAGGATAGTTTGATGGTGTGAATGGTTTGGGGAGTGGTGGAAATGGAAGGATGGTTAAGGATTGGTGTGATGGTTGAATTTCTGCAATGGATGGAATGGTGGAATAAGGCACGGCCAAGGCTTGTGTGGATGTGTGTTTGAATGAATGAATTTCTGAATGAATGACTCCCCCTCCTTGTGGCTGCAATGGATGTTTATTTATAGGTGAAAAAGAGGGAATATGACAGCTAGGAACTTGTTGGAAAGCTGGAAATGCAAAAGGGGAATGCATGTGGCTGAAATAGCATGTGGAATGGCTGCTAGGTTATGATGATGAATGCATGTGGATTAGGTTGGAATTGCATGTGGAATGCAATGGATTAAAGGATGGAAGTGCATGTGGCTCTAATGTAGCCTTCTAGAAATCAGGTTTTTAGGTCCCCTTGCAACTCCCTAACTGAATTCAAGCCTTTCAAATTCGTCCATCCTCATGCCTCCATGCTTGCACTATCCAATCTTGGCCCAAAAATGCTCTAGAATGCTCCAAATTGCTTCTTTTTGCATACTTTGACACTAAAACCTGAAATTGCACGAAAATAACTTTAAACACTATAATTAACATAGTTTAGCTAATTAAATGCAAGAAAACAAGCTAACTAAGTCGTATAAATATGCTCCTATCAAATTCCCCCACACTTAGCTTTTGCTAGTCCTCGAGCAAAACAAAACAATAGAAACCAAAAACAAAACAAAACGAACAAAACACAACCTACACCTTCCAACATTTGCCTCAGGGATTTCCAATGCACATGACATGTTAAAAATCATCATTCCCACAGATTTTAGTCATCTTCACACTTAAATACATTCTTAATCATAGTCACCACATACTAGTTCACAATTAAGCATTTAAAACCATGTTTTGAATGTAGTAACATGCCTTAGAGAATTTGCTCAATTCCTTACAAGATATGCACTCAATTTTCACTCAGATTTTCTAACTACACACCCTAATCTAGTTACATGTGAGAAGATTGATGTAAACATGAAAACGAACACTCACATATATGTATCACAAAGAAAGCAATTTCTGGAGTTAATAAGCATGTTTAGGTATGATCTCATGAATGGAATGCTACTACTTAGATGCGAGAACCAGTGACACCATATGCTCATACCAAGTTCAAACTCCACAAATTGAAACACATAACACTCAAGATTGAAGTCACGGGTTGTAACGGGGCTTGGGGTGTGTGGATAACAAAGAAGGGATATGGAAAACAAAGGTTCTTAAAGAAATAGTGAGCAAAGCACTTGAATCAACTTAGAATTCCCTTTTGAATGAAAACTCAACTTTTGAACAAAAAGGGAGAACAAGCTCTTTTCCTTTCTTTCTTTCTTTTCTTTTCTGTTTTTCTTTTTCATATGTTTTTCACAAAATTTTTTTTTTTTTCTTTTCTTTTGAATCTCAAAACATACATAGAAACTTAAGAACAAACTTTCCCTCCCCCACACTCATTTTCTTGCATAATGTAACTCAAAAGGAATTCATTTAAGTCATGCTCACTATCTTTTAAGAACAAGCGTGTGAATTGTCCTAAACTAGGCTAGGTGAGGAAAATGTGGGTTAACAAAGAATAAAGGCTAAACAAAGCTCAACGGGGTTAAAACTTACAACATATACGAAATATGGGATGTAAGGCTATTTGGCTATGGTGGCAACTACACAACTTCATCTTGATATATGTTATGCAATTCAATGTCATGCTTTGAATGAAACGGACATAAGTTTTAGCATTTAGTTCTATCATGATACAATTGCATTCTAAGTAGCAACCAAGCAAGGAATAATGAGATCATGCAACAACTTTAGAAAACAAAGAATCACAGATTATAACTCTCCAAAGAAGGTAATGGCTCGAGTCTCACAGGGTTGTAGCGTTTGTTTGAGTTCCTTCCTTCAAGCATGTTACAAAAACGAATTTTTCTTTTATGATTGCATGTGAAGTCATACATTATAACCATAACCAAGCATATACCAAGAGTAAATTAAACTTTTCTCTATGTTTATAACTCTTTTTAACAGTCATGCAATTACAAACCAAATCCTTATCATTTTGTTGGAAGGTACCCTAAGACACAAACACACAAAAACGACTCAAAACACTCTTTTTAGGCTTTTCAAAACATGTTTTTCAAATTTTTATGTGATTTTCTGAGTTATAAAAACAAAACATACTAAAACACTCTAAAACAACTTAAAAACACCTTAAAACAGCAAGGAACAACATTTGAAGTTATGGGTGATAAAATCCCACGAATTTGCATCAAATATACTTAGTTACCCCCCCCCCCCCAACACTTAAATCAAACATTGTCCTCAATGTTGTAAGCATAGATTCACACAAAACATAAGTAAACACCCAAAAAAAACACTTAAACATACTAAACATGGCATAATGTAACTAACAAAGAGAAGAGTTTAGGGACGCAAATCTGGTTATGGAGTGTAAATTCCATCTTCTCCTTGGTAATTGCATTGAGGCTTGATCTTGAGTTTTTCCACAGGCTAATCTTGAACAGGGCTGGAGGATTCTGACACATGGCAGGCAAGCACGAGGTGAAGGTGATGACCGGTTTCTTTGTTCAATCTTTCCAATTCGTATTGAAGAGGGTTAGAGGATAACTCAGCATATGCAGTTGTTGTTGGAAATGTGCCCTAAAACCAATCATATGATGATACTTTACGGACATTTCAAACTAATGTAGTTTAAATGTAAAGGGCAAAGATTATTGTTTGAGCCGTCTCATATAAATGTTATATGCTTAAACGATAAGTCCAAGGAATATGTGATTGGAAGAATGCGATCTAAAGAAGTTAGATTCATGAGACCATTCTTTCGTTGACACATCCTAAACGTTCCTGATCATAGGATTGTCAATTGGGCATTGACAGTCTGTTAAGATCAGTACGTGCTATGTCTTCTCTCAGGGAGAGTGACTAGTCTCGAGTCATTGGTGTGTGTGACATCAAGACAAGTACCTAGGTGCTCAATAGAGAATGAGTTCACTGAACACGATCAATGAAGAGTTCTCATATTCATGTCACATGAGAACTCATGGTTGGGATAATGCAAATTAGTCTTTTGACTTGAGGCATCACAGTTGTCTTGTGGTTAGGTCCTTAATCTTTGATTATGTCAAAGTCACTCCATTAGGAGGGTGTCTACGGCATCGTTGGGGTTAAGCCACTTAGCCATGGAGGCAAGTGAATGCGCAACAAGGGATCTCTAACCTTCAAACTGTTTGAGGGAGAATACTCTATGATATGATTAAGAATCTTTGGCCAAAGTATGAATGAGATTTAGGAATGTGTTCCAAATCACATTCAAGGTAATCATATAAGCACAAGACTCACATTGGATAGTAGACATGAATAAACTATCAAACCAAACAATGTGGTCAAAGTATTGTATTAGAGAAAGACCGTATTGCATTTGTAATCCTAAAACTGAATAGGTTCTCCACCTCTTCTGATTAGCTTGGGTAACCATGACATGCTGCTAGGCATCAACCATGGTTTGTGGAAGCCCTAAAAGTGTATTATCACTAACGGGAGAATTGAAAGTAAGTTTCAATTCACAATCGATTTGAAAGAGTTTGAATCGCCCACTGCCTCGCTAAAAGGAACCTAATGGATCGTACACCGTGTAAGGTAGAGATTGAAGATTCAACGGAGATGAGTAAGAATAATTAAATGGTTTAATTATTTATGGCAAGGATTAATTAATATGTTAATTAATCAAACGAATAAGTTCGTTAAAGACCTCGGGATAGTTTTGGACCTTAAGGCCCAATGGGCTTCGAACGTCAAGTCCTTTGACTTAAGTTGTATGACAACTTAATGAATAATGATTCACAAAGGCCCAAATAGCCCAATAAATCCCCTTAGGCCGGCCATTTAGAGGAGGGTAGTGAACTTGGCTTAATTGCAAGTTTGCCACTCCATTGTGAGGTGGTATAAAGACATCTTTATAGCCATTTCATCCTTAGGGTTTTCTAAGGAGTAAGGATGAGAACACAAACTCTCATTTCTCTCTAGAAATGGCCAGCCACCCTTGAGGAAAACATCTAGCAATCTTACTTCCTCAAAGTCACTCATTTCTTCTACAATATGCCTTGGTGTGGAGACTTAGAGGTTCTCAATTTTGGGAACTTGTAGATACCTTTTCATCCATCCAAATCCATGGATCTAAGATGCAAGGAATGAAGGCCCTCTCTTTGGGTGATTAGCCTTTGCTTATGCAAAGAGGAATCTACAAAGGTATTGATTTCTCAACTCACTTTGTTTTGAGTTGAGTATTAGTTCACCTATCTACTAGGCTTTGAAGTTCATGGGTTAAGTTTTGTTTTTGAGTGCATATAAACATGATTCCGCCTTTTAATTGTTAATTGCATGTTGTTGATGTTGCTCAAATGAACTTGTTTTTCACAAATCTTCCTTCAGTTGTTGCGTTTGCTGACTATCCACAAGATTGATGTTTCCTCGTCACTCGTCTTAGCTGTTCTCCAAGCAGATATGGTCCCTTCTCTGGAAGTGTATCAACCTTTGAAGATGACTACTCGAGAGCAGCACTAGGTAAGCAACCAGGGAATAGATTCCAGGTAGTCGGTTCCAGATCAGAAGACTGACTCCAAGTGCCGGCTGATTGCTCACTTTACTTTGCCATGCGAGTAATAACAAGGACAAAGGAAAGGACAGGGAAAGATCATGATATGAGATACCTTTGCTTTCGCCCTTGATGATATGAGATACTTTTGCTTTTGCAGAAGCAGCGAATGAATCAGCACATATATTTGTTGCGCTTGTCTCCACATGCTTCGATCCACCGTTTCCTCTTGCCTCATCTGTACTCCAGGCATCTGGTATCTTCTTTGGGGGATACATCAATGGTTGAATATGTGTTCTCAAGAGAAGAAGAAAACTGAGCATGTTTGAGAGGTTTGGTTGCATCTACATTTTCGGCCGAGAAGAAGAGTCATGCGTTTTTGGGTGTATGCCTTGCCATGGATGTTGATGTATATAGGAATTGTAATGGCAAGTGGCAGTGCGGATGCGGCAATGTCCTCCACGCGTCTTCAGCTTTGTCAGACAGCTTTTGACAAAGTGGCGCGCGTTTTCTGAAAAAGCCGGGATTTCAGCTTTGTCACCCACGTTTGTCGGCAAAAGTGTGCAGCTGCATTCTTGCCCTCCACGCGTCTTCGACTTTGTCAGAAATCTTTTGACAAAGTTGCACGCTTTATCTGAAAAGCCGGGATTGCGTCTGAAAAGCTGGCAATCTTTACGCAGGAAAATCCGGCTTTGAAGAGTGGTGTCTCTTCATTTCTGAATCGGTGATTGTGTCGCCTCTCCTTTAATAGAGGTGATCGATCACCTCTAACATGCACACTTTGAAGATTGCCCAAAAATCGTCTCCGGCCCGTCGAGATTTTACTCCATCCAACCCTTCTCTTTTAACTTCTTGAAAAATGGCTAACTCATCTAACCCATCAAACATTTGCTTAGATTTGAGTCTCAGCAGTGATCCGGTCGCGCCGTGTCAGGGTAAGGTATGGTGCCCGTCTTTCTTATCTTCTAATGGCCCTCTTACAGGTGAAGACTCTGTGATGACGGATGCAACAACAGCTACAATAGTAGCTCGAAACCTCCTCACTCCTAAAGATAGTCAGCTGCTTTCAGGACGGTCCGATGAATTGGCCGTTCAAGAGTCCCTAGCTCTCAGTGTTCAGTGCGCGGGCTCTGTGTCCAACATGGGCCAACGCCTACTTGCTCGCTCCCGTCAGGTTGAATCATTGATGGCAGAGGTGGAAAATCTCAAGCAAGAGATCAAACAGCTTAAGCACGAGAATAGAAGTTTGCACGTGCTTGCAAATAATTACTCGACAGGCATGAAGAGGAAGCTTGATGAGATGCAAGAATCTCAAGGTCGAATTCAAAGTGACCGTCAAAGGCTTGCGTCTTTCTGGGTAGCGTTCCACCAAGGATTGGGGCCTTGAATGATCTATCTTCGGTGCCTCCCGCTCCTATGCCTCTCACTCCGATGCCTCCTGCTCTGATGCCTCTCGCTCCGATGCCTCCTGCTCCTAGAGTGTTGCCACGTAGTGGGGCTTCACGTACACAACCTTTGTGAAGGCTCCATCTTTCTGCCATGTTTTTTTTTTTTTTTTTTTTTTTTTTTTTTTTTTTTAATTCAGTGTATTGGGCTGCCTCCCAAGTAACGCTTTCTTTTACGTCTTGCAGCCGGACGAAGAACTTCTTTTCTTACTTAGGACCCACGACATGGAATTGATCTTTGAATGGGGGGTGATACTTGGGATGATCCGGTAATGGTTTAAATTCTAGAGTGGGTGCCTGGATCATTAACAACATATTAGTATAAAACGAAATTGAAATTCGGGGAGGTGGCTTACCAGTGTGCTCCGACATAAACTCAAGAATAAACACATCTTCTTTGAATATTTCAGGAACCTTGCCCTTGGACAGACTATGTGTGAGGATTGTTCTTTGTCCTTTGTCATAAAATTCAACTTCTTTGGGGTTGTTTATCTCAAGAACGTCCTCTTTGATGAATTCTTGATATTCCATGCTTTGCACCTTTGGAAGGCCTTCCAAGATGTCTTTTTCACTTTCTTCTTCCTTGGAAGTCATGAATCTGCAAGAAATAGGGACATTAGGTGGAATGGGGTTACCACTAATTAAATTTGGAACAACCTTACTTGAATTAGATGGCGTAGGAGCAATAGGTGCCTCCGGCAAAGGTGTTTCCACCCTAGCCGTGGCTTGGGTCTCTTCCTCGTGATTTGATTTTGATGGTTGAGGGTCCGTTCCAACCTCCTTGCCACTTCTTAACATGATAGCTTTGGTGGTTTCAAATCCTTCCTTCGGATTTACAATGGTTGAACTAGGGATTTTGCCTTGGTCACAAAATTGTCCTACAAACTCCGCTATCTGCCCAATTTGCTTTTCCAAGTGGTCCAACCTTTTGTCTTGATTTTGCATTGATTTTTCTTGAGTTTGGATTTCATTGCTTTGGGCAGGTTGTGGTGGCTGCATAGGCGTTGAATAGAACTCCTCATATGGCTGCCAATATTCTCCTTGTTGAGCCTCATTGGCTTGATTTTGTGAGCCCTGCACCAAAAAAATTAATTCATTAAGCTTTTGATTATAATCTATTGACGAACTTGAGTTTGGTTGGGCATATTGAATATGAGGTTGTGGTGGGTGCATAGGTTTTGAATAGAACTCCTCATATGGCTGCCAATATCCTTCTTCTTGAACATGTTGAGGTTCCCACCATATAGAGTTTGAATGATCACTCCAATCTGAATTGTAAGTATTGGAAAACACGTTATTCCTTGATTGAAGATCAAATATATCAACGCTTTGCATTTGGGACCTTTCCATGAGCTGTGATAATAGAGAAGCATTATCAAGTGCCATGTTGTGCTTCTCTAGTACTTGAATTCAACAAACAAAACACAAATAAAAAAAACTAAAACTAAAATACATAACAGAAACGAACAATCCAAGGGATTAGCAAATTTGCTAATCCCCGGCAACGGCGCCAAAATTTGATGTGTAAATAGTTAAGCACACAAATTAACCCTCTTGTTGTCAAATTGTAGTAAGTATGTAAGTAGAGATCGTTCTTAACCGAGGATTAGGAGGGATTGCAAATCACTTGGAAACTGACTCAAAAACGTAAAATAAAGTTTAAAACACTAAACTAGACTCAAAGAATGCGAAACTAAACGCTTAAAATACTAAAACAAACCAAAAGACTCAAACATCACCCAAAACACTCAAAACTGCCTTAAAAACACTTTCTGGGCAGTTTTGAGCACCTTAATGAATTTGCACGAATTTGTGCAACAAATTGAATCAAAACACTTATAAACACAAACTAAGACACTTTCTAACTAATTTGGACAATAAAGTAAAGGGGGATTGGTTTTGGATGAATTTGAAATTAAAACAGAAACTTGGAAGCAAAATAGATTGTAAAACGAATTTGATGGAATAGAATGGATGGGATGGCTAGCTAAGGGGTTCATCTCCACACATGTTACACTTGCATATAAAACGATTTCCGATTGCTTTTCAATAAACCATGATGCTCAACACCCCAAGTTAACCGTGATGCACTAATTAACTCTCAAATTTTCCTTATGTTATTGAATTGGATGATGCATGCGACAATTCAAATCATTCTCCAATGGTTCTCAACATGAATGCATAGAAGAGATACAATGAGATATCATTATGCTCTATGAAAATTATAAGTGTTGACGAGGCAATTGTAACTATGAATGCATGATACTCTTGCCAAGAATTCATTTAACGCGATTGTTTATAAGCAACCTCCACTACTTATGAATATAAGTTCATAACTATTAGGTGAAACTCACTTATATTCTAGCGTCATATTCATGCATGAAAATTAAGCGTGCACTCTCAATAAACATACATAAATAAGTTATCAATCAAACAGTTAAACAAATTGAATTCACAACTTATGAAACGTAATTAGAAGTAATCAAATCATATTGCAAGCGTAAACATATATTTCGAATCCCCCCCTAGCAAAGGGGGGTTTAGTTCCTCATACGTACAAAACAAAGAGAATTGAAATTAAACATTGAAATCAAAGAAACACCTAAACATTCCAACAACTCAAACTTGAATTGTATGAACGTTTAGGCCCTCTTCTCTTCCTCTTTATTGTGGCACAAGGTCTAAGGATAGTTTGATGGTGTGAATGGTTTGGGGAGTGGTGGAAATGGAAGGATGGTTAAGGATTGGTGTGATGGTTGAATTTCTGCAATGGATGGAATGGTGGAATAAGGCACGGCCAAGGCTTGTGTGGATGTGTGTTTGAATGAATGAATTTCTGAATGAATGACTCCCCCTCCTTGTGGCTGCAATGGATGTTTATTTATAGGTGAAAAAGAGGGAATATGACAGCTAGGAACTTGTTGGAAAGCTGGAAATGCAAAAGGGGAATGCATGTGGCTGAAATAGCATGTGGAATGGCTGCTAGGTTATGATGATGAATGCATAAAGGTGGAATGACAGCTAGGTTATGATGATGAATGCATGTGGATTAGGTTGGAATTGCATGTGGAATGCAATGGATTAAAGGATGGAAGTGCATGTGGCCGCAATGGATTAAAGGATGGAAGTGATGTGGCTCTAATGTAGCCTTCTAGAAATCAGGTTTTTAGGTCCCCTTGCAACTCCCTAACTGAATTCAAGCCTTTCAAATTCGTCCATCCTCATGCCTCCATGCTTGCACTATCCAATCTTGGCCCAAAAATGCTCTAGAATGCTCCAAATTGCTTCTTTTTGCATACTTTGACACTGAAACCTGAAATTGCACGAAAATAACTTTAAACACTATAATTAACATAGTTTAGCTAATTAAATGCAAGAAAACAAGCTAACTAAGTCGTATAAATATGCTCCTATCAGGTCCAGAAAGTTTGAATATGGCCCTAAGTCTTGTGTGACTTCCCCTTGGGTGTTCAAAGTTTACTTCTGCGTTCGAAAGGGAATTCTAAGTGCCTAATTCAATACTTTGCTCACTATTGCTTTAAGAATGTTTGTTTATCCTTTACCTTCCGTTGTTAGCCAATACCCTAGCCACGTTACAACCCTTTGACTTCCATCTTGACTGTTATGTGTTTCAATATGTGGAGTTTAGAATTGGTTTGAGCATATGGTATCCCTGGTTCTCACGTCTAAGTAGTAGCATTCCATTCATGAAATCATATACATGTCATTGTCATAATTCCAGAAAATGCTTTCCTTGTTATAACATATGTGAGTGTTCGTCTACATGTTTACATCAATCTCCTCACATATACCTAGTGTAGGGAGTGTAGTTAGAAAATCTTAGTGAAAACAGAGAGTATATCGGTGAGGAATTGAGGGAATTCTCTAAGGCATGTTACTACATTCAAAATGTTGTTTTAATTGATTAAATGTGAGCTAGTGAATTGTGACTATGATTAAGTATGCTCGAGGGTAAGGATTGCTTAAATCTATGTGACTGGTGATCTTTGACAAGTCATGTTTCATTGGAAATCCCTGAGACCAACGTTGGAAGGTTTAGATTATATGTTTTGTTTCTTTTGTTTGTTTGTTTTGCTCGAGGACTAGCAAAAGATAAGTGTGGGGGAATTTGATAGGAGCATATTTAGGTGACTTAGCTAGCTTATTCTTGTGCATTTGTGCTATTATTTCCTAGTTAATGTCGTATTACAACTCAATTTCGTGTGTTTGTGGGTCCTAAGGGCTAAAGTACCAAGAAAGTGCATTTTGGTGCATTTTGGAGCAATTTTGGACACTATGTGGATAGCTTGCATATGGGCCAACATGGATGGACGAATTTGGAGTTCAAGAGGCTAGAAATATGATAAGAAGATGAAGAAATTAAACTCAAGACAAAGTGGATAAGGAATTAGCTCAAAAGAGGAAACATTATCCAAAACCTTATCTAACCTTATCCAACCTTATCCTATCTTATCCTAACCTAATCTTGTTCCATCTTAATCCTAGCTGCAAGTGGACCTAAAAAACCTAATTTCTAGAAGCCTTATCTAACCCTAAAAGGGTGCCACACCCTTCCCCCTTTTATTTCTTCTAGAAAACCCAAAATCAGCCACAAAACACCTAGTTTCTAGAAGGCCCAATTTTGGACGAATTTCCTAAACCTTTTTCCTTTTGGATTCTGATTTATTAGGCCTTATTCATTTTGGATTTGGGTTATATAAATCCTTTTATGAAACGAATTGGGCCAAACCCTCTCCTAAGTGGATTTAACTTGCTTGTGCTGAACCCTAGGGCCCTAATCCATAAAATCTGCTAGGTGTAACCCTAATCTAATTAACCCTAAGACTATATAAACATATTTTGAGCCACAAATTCGACCACCCCTTATGCTATTCAGAAAACACCTTGCCGCAACACCCTAGCCTCCATTCTTCATCCTCCATCCACTCCATACACCTCCATACACATCTGCCGCCCCCCTACCACCATAATCAACCATCCTCCATCCCTCTAAACAAGAAAACACCATCCAAAACCCCCAATTCCATCACACACAATTTGTGCCGTAGCAAGGAGGAGGAAGAGGAGCCAATCTGTGCATCGAATCCATCTTGGAATTGCTGAACGTTTAGGTGTAATCTTTCTTATGATTTCAATGTTTAAATTCAATACTTTTTGTTGTGCAAGCATGAGGAACTAATCCCCTTTTGGCTAGGGGGGAATTTCGAAACCATGGTTATATTTGCATGATGATTTGATTACTTTCAGTTGTGATTTCATGAATGATGAATTCAGTTTACTTATCTGTTTTAATTAAAACTTGCTTATGTATATGAATTGAGAGTGCACGCTTAATTTGCATGCATAAACATGATGCTAGGGTATAAGGAAACTTCACCTAATCGTTGGGAACTTATATTCATGAGTAGTTAAGATTGTTGGTCACAATTATGATAAGTGAATTCTTGGCATAAGTATCATGCGCTTTCATAGTTACGAATGCCTCGTCAACACCTATGATTTCCATAAAATCTAATGATCTTTGATTGTCTTTCTATTATGCGCTTTCATATAGAAAATTTTAAAGGAATAATTTGATTGCAATGCGCTAATTCCATTCAATTCAATGACCTAAGGGAAATCTGAGAGTTAATTTAAGCGTACCTAATTAACTTGGGGTGTTGAGGTTCATAATTCATTGAATAAGCAACTAAAGATTGTGTTGTATGCAAGTATGCCATGTGTGGAGAAAAACCTCCTAGCCATCTCATCATCCACTTAACTCCATCAAATTCGTCCTAATCTGCCTAGTTTAATTTCTTGTTTTGTTTTGTTTATTTTCGTCCAAAACCAAATCCCCATTTATTCTAGAGTGTCTAATTGGTCCAAATATGTTTTAGATTGTGTTTTTGAGAGTTTTGAGTCAAGTTTGAACCAATTTTCGTCCAAGTTTGTGTTTAGGCTCAAAACTGCCCAGATTGTGTTTTTAAGGCAGTTTTGAGTGTTTTTAGCATATTTTGAGTCTTGTGAACGTGTTTGAGTCTTTCTACGTGAGTTTAAGTGTTTTAAAGGTTAATTTTATTTATTTGAGTCAGTTTAGAGTGTTTAGCAATCCCTCCTAATCCCCGGTGTAAGAACGATCCCTACTTATTTATATGCTACAATTGTCAAAAGAGGGTTAATTTGTGTGTTAAGTTAATTTTCACATCATAACACAAATTGATATCCAGTTGCTTTCTTGATAAACCGTGAACCTCAACACACCAGATTAACCGTAACATCACTAATTAACCCTGAGATTCTCCTTTAGTTATTGGATTGGATGACATCATTTGACAACTCAAAGTATTCTTCAAAAGTTCCCTACATGACATCATAATAGAGATACAATCAAAGATCATTACGTTCTATGAATATCATAAGTATTGACAAAGCATTCATAACTATGACATCATGATACTCATGCCAGGAATTTAACTTAACATGATTGTGATAACAGTGTTAACTACTTGTGAATATAAGTTTGTAACGATTATGTGAAACTCCCTTATATTCTAGCATCAAATTCAAGCATGCAACTAAGTAGGCCTTCTTAATCAACATACAAGAATAAGTTCTCAATCAAACGGTTAAGTAAATTGCATTCACAATTTATGAAATCACAACTGGAATTAATCAATTCATATCACAAATATAATCATGGTTTCAAAGCCTCCCCTAGCTAAAACGGGTTTAGCCTTTCATGTTCACAGCAAAACAAAGAAAACTTGAATTAAACATTGAAAACAAAAGATAGATTACACCTAAAAACGTTCGAACAATCCAACTTGAATGCAAAAATGTCCAGGGCTTCTTCTCCTCTCCTTCTTCCTTGCTAGGCTGCGGCACAAAGGTTTTAGGGTGTGAAAAGTGGTGTTTAGTGTATTAGGGTCAAGGATACATGCATGGCAGGAAGGTATGATGAAGGGAAGAGCATGGAATGGTGCAAGGAAGGGGATGAAGGCTACGGATTGATGTGTAAGGATGATGGATGGCTGGTTGTATATATGAATGAATAGGGTTGTATATGGGTGCGGCAAAGGGTTATATATTTGAGGGAAAGAATCTTAACTTTAATTAATTGATTTAGGAAAGAATTGGACCCCAAATCCTCAAGGAAAAGGGGAATTAACGTCAGAATCCCAAGGGAAAAGGGAAGGAAATTTGCGGCAATGAAGAATAGGAAAGGGAAAGTGGTTTCCTTTGCACGGCAAGGACTAGAATGGTGCAAGGAAGGTTTTGTTTGTGTCTTAGAATGCGTAAGAAACCTTCAATGTTGCTGGAACTTAGGGACATTTAGGATTAGGAAAGGTCAAACCAAAATAGGAAACCTTGGCTTAACTTTCCTACTTCAAGTAGGAAACCTTCTTTGATTAGGAATCCTTACATCTTTAGGTCTTCAATTTCGTCCATTCCTTGTGCTCCAAGGATATGCTATCCATTCCAAGGCCAATTTTGCTCCAAAAGGCTCCAAAATGTACCTTCATGCTACTTTAGCCATATGGACCTACAAACACACAAAAATAGCTTAAAATACTAAAATAACTATGAACTAACAACATAAATGTAAGAAAACAAGCTAACTAAGTCGCCTAAATGTGCTCCTATCAGCGGCCAACTATTAGGATCAGGAATTGGGCTTCTAGAAAGAATGTTTTAGTACAGATTTCTGAACCTAAAGGGACAAGGACACACCGGATAAGTGTAGGAAAGGATTACAACTCCTAAATGACCAAGGGAAGGGCATATATGCGGCACATAAGGGATAAGTCTTCTAGAATCTAAGTTATGTATTTAAATGTATAACTAATCCCTTCTACATAGCTAGAATTAAGGCACAAACTGATTTGGATAAGATAAGATAGGATAATGCTAGATTTAGGAAAGGACAGGGTTGGTTAGGATAGGATAAGATAAGGTTTGTTTAGATAATGTTTTGGATTAGATAGGATAAGGTTCCTTCTTTGTAGTTGATTCCTTATCTTCAAAACTTCCAATTTTGCTTCTCCAACTCTTAAGCACATTCCTAGACACCTTTGGTCTTCAAATTCGCCCATCCATCTTGCTCCACTCATAAGCTATCCAATTGATGCCCATAACTGCTCCAAAAGGCTCAAAATTGCCTTTTCTTGCCAACTTTGTCATTAGGACCTATAAATACACGAAAATAGCTTAAAACACTATAATAAGTAGTAATTAGCTAACTAAATGCAAGGAAACAACATAACTAAGTAGCATAAATATGCTCCTATCAAATTCCCGCACACTTAGCTTTTGCTAGTCCTCGAGCAAAACAAAACAAACAAAACAAACAAAACATGATGTGATATATAATAGCACACAATTTAGACCCTATAATTGTAGCTGTAGTATATGAAAATAGGGATCGTTCTAGGCCGGGGATCAACTAGGGATGCTAATCTACACAAAGGCGACTCAAAAACTCAAAACTAGACTTAGAAACACTCAACTAGACACTAAAAACTCAAAATACACTAAACAGACTCTAAACAACACAATACTAGCAAAAAGACTCAAAACACTAAATTGGATAGATTCAAACACGTTTCTAACTAATCTAACACACTTAATTAAAGGGGGGATTGATTTTGATGAAATTAATTAAACTAGGCAGATTGCGAAACTAAACAGGTTAGACACGAAATTGCTTGAATTGAATGGGTAAAGGGCTAGTTAGAGGGTCCTTCTTCACACATGACACATATGCATAGAAATCAATTTCCAGTATTGTTTCTTCAAACCATGAATGACAATGTCCCAAATTAATTGTGAATGCACTAATTAACTTTTAGATTTTCCTTAATTCATTGAATTGGATGGATAATGCATCGGCAACCAAATTATTCTTATCAAGTTCCCTATATGAACAGCATGATAGAGATACATATCAAAGATCATTAAGTTCTATGAAAATCATAAGCATTGACTAGGCATTCATAACTATGAATTGCATGATAATCCTCCCATGAATTTACTTAACACGATCATGACTAGTGACTTTTACTACTTATGAATACAAGTTATTAACTATTAGGTAAAATTCCCTTATATTCTAGCATCAAATTCATGCATGAATGATGTGAAAATTAACTTGACAAACAAATTAAACCCTATTTGTGACAATTGTAGTATATATGCAAGTAGGGATCGTTCTAGACCAGGGATTAGCTAGGGATGCTAATCAACACAAATAAGACTCAAAAACACTAAACTAGACTCTATAAACTCAAAACTAACTTAAAACACTTAAAGCAGCAACAAGCAATCAAAAAGACTCAATTCTAGACCGAACAAGTGATTTTGACGAAAATAAAACTTACCTTGACTCAAAAGACTAAAAGAAAACAGATTTTGACAAAAATAAAACTTCACTTGACTCAAAAGACTAAAAGAAAACAGATTTTGACTCAAATAACAAGACTAAATGAAAGGGGGATTGTTTTTGATGAATTTAAACCTTAAAACAGAAACTTTGCATAAAACACTTTGTAAAAACAAATTTGGGTGAATTAAATGGGTGAAAGGCTAGTTAGAGGGTCCTTCTCCACGCATGACATATGCATACAAACCAATTTTCAGTTATTATTCCTTTAGACTATGAATGACAATGCCCCAAATTAATCGTGATCACACAAATTAACTTTCAAATTTTCCTTCCTTCATTGAATTGGATGAGATATGATAGGAGCATATTCATGCGACTTAAATGGCTTGTTCTCGTGTATTTACGTTATGTTTCTTTAGTTATTTTAGTCCTTTATGCTTCTTTTGTGTGTTTTCAGGTTCTAAGGGCAAAGTATGCAAAAGGGTGCATTTTGGTGCATTTTGGAGTAGTTTGGGGCGTTAAATGGATTGCATATACTTGAAGCCAAGTGGTTGGACGAAATTGAAGACCAAAGGAGGCCCTTTGTACCAGAAATTCACACCAACACATCCCATTTCAGATTGCATTCCAATCATTCCAGCCAAGCCACATGCACTCCCTTTAATTTATTCAACCTAGTTGTCAAAGCACATGCACATTCACCCTAATCATTCACATACACAATCTGCCATCATTCACACATTCATTCCACATGCATTCATCAACATATCTAACTGTCACTCACATGCATTCCCTTCATATAAATCAGCCACATGCACCCATAATCATTCAACCAACTTTGCACATGCACTCATCATCATAACCTAGCTGTCATTCCACTTCATTGCACATGCACTCACTTAACCTAGCTGTCATGTTCCCTCTCCCATCCATTCATCTCCCTATAAAAACCATACACACTTCACACAATTCATACACTCTTCCATTTTCAGAAAATCATCCACAAACACCAACCATTTCCTTATTGCCGTGGCCTCCCACTTCCATTTTCACCACTCCCCAAACCATTCACACCATCAAACTAACCTTAGACCTTGTGCTACGACAAAAAGGAAGAGAAGCGGGCCTAAACGTTCATACAATTCAAGTTTGAGTTGTTGGAATGTTTAGGTGTTTCTTTTCCTTTGAATTCAATGTTTAATTTCAATTCTCTTGGTTTTGTACGTATGAGGAACTAAACCCCCCCTTGGCTAGGGGGGGATTCGAAATATATGTTTATACTTGCATTTTGATTTGATTACTTCTAATTGCGTTTCATAAGTTGTGGATTCAATTTGTTTAACTGTTTGATTGATAACTTATTTATGTATGTTTATTGAGAGTACACGCTTAATTTTCATGCATGAATATGACGCTAGAATATAAGTGAGTTTCACCTAATAGTTACGAACTTATATTCACAAGTAGTGGAGGTTGCTTATAAACAATCGCGTTAAACGAATTCTTGGCATAAGTTTCATGCAATCATAGTAACGAATGCCTCGTCAACACTTATAATTTTCATAGAGCATAATGATCTCTCATTGTATCTCTTCTATGCATTCATGTTGAGAACTATTGGAGAATGATTTGAATTGTTGCATGCATCATCCAATTCAATAACATAAGGAAAATTTGAGAGTTAATTAGTGCATCACGGTTAACTTGGGGTGTTGAGCATCATAGTTATTGAAAAGCAATTGGAAATCGTTTTATATGCAAGTGTAACATGTGTGGAGATGAACCCCTTAGCTAGCTTCCATTCCATTCATTAAATCCAAATTCGTTTTAAAATCTGTTCGTTTTACAAAGTTTTAAGTTTTGTTTTCAAATTCGTCAAAAACTCAATCCCCCTTTGCTTTAGTGTCCAACTTAGTTAGAAAGTGTCTTAGTTTGTGTTTCTAAGTGCTTTGATTCATTTTATTACCCAATTTCGTCCAAAGTAGTCAAAGTGCTCAAAACTACCCAGAAAGTGTTTTTAAGGCAGTTTTGAGTGTTTTGGGTGCTGTTTGAGTCTTTTGGTTTGTTTTAGTGTTTTAAGTGTTTAGTTTTGCATTCTTTGAGTCTAGTTTAGTGTTAAAGTGTCTTAGTTTGTGTTTATAAGTGTTTTGATTCAATTTATTACACACATTCGTCCAAATTCACCAAAGTGCTCAAAACTGCCCAGATTGTGTTTTTAAGGCAGTTTTGAGTGTTTTGGGGCTGTTTTGAGTCCTTTGGTTTGTTTTAGTGTTTTAAATGTTTAGTTTTGCATTCTTTGAGTCTAGTTTAGTGTTTTAAACTTTATTTTACGTTTTTGAATCAGTTTCCAAGTGATTTTGCAATCCCTCCTAATCCCCGGTTAAGAACGATCCCTACTTGTACTTATACTACAATTGATAAAAAGAGGGTTTAATTTGTGTGCGTATAATTCTCGCATCAAATTTTGGCGCCGTTGCCGGGGATTAGCAAATTTGCTAATCCCTTGGATTGCTCGTTTCTGTTATGTATTTTAGTTTTAGTTTTTTTTTATTTGTGTTTTGTTTGTTGAATTCAAGTACTAGAGAAGCACAACATGGCACTTGATAATGCTTCTCTATGGTCACAGCTCATGGAAAGGTCCCAAATGCAAAGCGTTGATATATTTGATCTTCAATCAAGGAATAACGTGTTTTCCAATACTTACAATTCAGATTGGAGTGATCATTCAAACTCTATTGATAGGAGCATATTTATGCACCTTAGTTTATCTTGTTCTTGTGCGTTTATAGTGTTTTTCCTTAGTAAAGTAGTCTTTTAAGCTAGTTTTATGTATTTTCAGGTTTTAAGGGCAAAGTATGCAAAAGAATGCATTTTGGAGCCTTTTGGAGCAAATTAGAGCTTGGAATGGATATCATATGCTTGGAGCCAAGAGGATGGACGAAAATGAAGATTTGAAGATGAAGATTCCTACTTGAACAAGGTTTCCTAGTTGAAGTAGGAAAGCCCCTAATGGAAACAGGTGTCCTAGTTGAATTAGGATTCCTAGAAGAATGAAGATTCCTACTCAAACAAGGTTTCCTACTTGAAGTAGGAAAGTCAAAATCCAAATGGTTTCAAGAGAAGCAACAAAGAAGTTTTCCAAGTCCAAGAAGGAAAAGGAGTCCAAGATGAAGAAGGAATGATGAAGACAAGGTTTCCTAATCCTAATAGGCAAAGTTTCCAAGTACAATGAGGAGTCCTTATCCATTTAGGGCACCTTATCCATTTAGGATACCCTATCCTATCCTTGCCGTGGGTTTTATCCAATTCCCCTTAGTTTTAGGGCTTTCTAGAAGCCCTAAACATTATCCCTAAGCTTTGCCGCAACCTTATCCCTTTTTCCCTACAAATTTGGCACTTAAAGCATGATTTTAGGAACCTTATCTTATCTCCTACAAAAGTGACGCCCAAACCCTTCTAGAAATCTGATTTCCCTTGCCTTGCAAGGCATTCTAGAAACCTTATCACCTTATCCCATACCTGCCGCACCTAGGAAGCATTATCCCTCTCTATTTCTGATTTCTAAGCCTATTTCCTAGTTGATTTGGGTTATTCAAGTCCATATCTGATTACCCTAGGGTTTTAAGTGCCTATATATACTCATGTTAACCCCTAGATCAGATCACCACCTCTCATACACATTCATTCATTCCATAAATTCGTCAAAACATCTCCACAGCCTTGCCGCAGCCACCAACCACCTTTCTCCTTAGTTTTAGACCCTTGCCGCACCACCCTACATACCTAAATCCATCTAAAAACCAGAAAATCATCCAAAAACCCACCATAGACCCTTTGCCGTGACTTAGCAAGGAAGAGGAGAAGGAAGATCAAGCCTTGGGCGTTTGTGCATTCAAGTTGGAGTGTTGGACGTTTCTAGGTGTAATCTATCTTTTATGTTCAATGTTTAAATCTATATTGCTTTGTTTTGTCATGAACATGAGAGGCTAAACTCGTTTTAGCCTAGGGATGCTTTGAAACCATGATTACATTTATAATATGAGTTGATTAAGTCCAGTTGTGATTTCATAAATTGTGAACGCAATTTACTTAACCGTTTGATGGATAACTTATTCTTGTATGTTTATTAGGGAGGCCTACTTAATTTGCATGCTTGAATTTGGTGCTAGAATATTAGGGTGTTTCACATAATCGTCACAAACTAATATTCACAAGTAGTTAAGGTTGTTTTCACAATCATGTTAAGTAAATTCCTAGCATGAGTATCATGATGTCATAGTTACAAGTGCTTTGTCAATACTTATGATTTCCATTGAACGTAATGATCTTTGACCGTATCTCTATTACGATGTCATGTAGGGGACGTTTTGGAGAATGCTTTGGGTTGTTGTATGATGTCATCCAATCCACTAACTTAAGGGAAATCTGAGGGTTAATTAGTGATGTCACGGTTAATCTGGGGTGTTGAGGTTCATGGTTTATCGAAAAGCAACTGGAAATCAATTTATGTTAGAAAGTATCATGTGTGGAGAAGTATCCCTTGGCTATCCCATCATCCATTAGTTTTTCTTATTTTCGTCCAAAATCTATTTTAAAGTTTTAAGTTACTTGTTTTCCTTTAAATTCGTCCAAAATCAAAACCCCTTTTCTTACTTGTTCCAAATCTGTCCAAAAGAGTCTTTTTGAGTCTTTAGAGTCAAAACTAAGTGTATTTTCGTCCAAACTAAGTCCTAGAGTCTAAATTGAGTCTATTTGGTTGTTTTAAGTTGTTTTGAGTCTTTAAAGTTTGTTTTCGAGTCATACAAGTTAGTAAGAGTCTTGTGAGTTATTTAAAGTGTTTTAAAGCCTATTTTCACTTATTTGAGTCAATTTTCATTAGATTAGCAATCCCTCCTAATCCCCGGCCTAGAACGATCCCTACTTATATCTATACTACAATTGTCAAAAAGAGGGTTTAATTTGTGTGCTTATATATTTCGCATCATCTATATGGTGGGAACCTCAACATATTCAACAAGAAGGATATTAGCAGCCCTATGAGGAGTTCTATTCAACGTCTATGCATCCACCACAACCTCATATACAATATGCCCAACCAAACTCAGGTTTGTCAATAGATTATAATCAAGCTCTTAATGAATTAATTTCTTTGGTCCAGGGCTCACAAAACCAACTCGAGGAGGCTCAACAAGGAGAATATTGGCAACCATATGAGGAGTTTTATACAACACCTATGCAGCCACCACAACCTGCCCAAACAAATTCAAGTGAGTCTTTGTATAATGATACGGTTAGTAAGTTACTCACCAATTTGTCTCAGGGGCAAGAAGATCAAAACAAAGCAAGGCAAAATCAAGACAAAAGGTTGGACCACTTGGAAAAGCAAATTGGGCAGATAGTGGAGTTCGTAGGACAATTTCAAGACCAAGGCCAACTCCCTATTTCAACCATGGCAAATCCGAAGGAAGGATTTGAAACTGCCAAGGAAATCATCTTGAGAAATGGCAAGGAGGTTGGAACGGACCCTCAACCATCAAAATCAAATCACAAGGAGGATGAAAGATTGCAATTTGAGGAAGAGGAACACACCCAACACACGGCAAGGGAGGAAACACCTTTGCCGCAGGCACCTATTGCACCTACGCCATCCAATTCAGGTAAGGTTGTTCCAAAGTTAATTATTTCTAACCCCGTTCCACTGAATGTCCCTATTCCTTGCAGGATCATGCAATCCAAGGAAGAAGAGGGTGAGAAAGACATCTTCGAATCCTTTCCAAAGAATCAAGAGCAAGATATGACTAGGGAATGTCTAGAATTCATCAAAGAGGATATACTTGAGACAACAATTCGCAAAGAAATTGGATTTCATGACACAGGACTAGTCATAACGCTCAAAACACCAAATCTAGCTGAAATTTCTAGTCTTACAACTTTTGAAGGGGTGTTTATTCTTGAGTTTATGTTGGAGCACACAGGTAAGCCACCTCCCCGAATTTCAATTTTGTTTTATACTAAGATGTTGTTAATGATCCAGGCACCCACTCTAGAATTTAAACCATTACCGGATCATCTCAAGTATCACCCCCCATTCAAAGATAAATTCCATGTCGTGGGTCCTAAGTGAGAAAAGAAGTTCTTCGTCCGGCTGCAAGACGTAAAAGAAAGCGCTACTTGGGAGGCAACCCAATACACTGAATAAAACAAAATATGAAAAAAAAAAAAAAAAAAAAAAAAACATGGCAGAAAGATGGAGCCTTCACAAAGGTTGTGTATGTGAAGCCCCACTATGTGGCAACACTCTCGGAGCAGGAGGCATCGGAGCAGGAGGCATTGGAGCAGAAGGCATCGGAGCAAGAGGCATCGGAGATAGAGCATTCGAGGCCTCAATACTTGGCGGAACGCTGGATGACCCAGGAAAAAGGTGCCTCTGGAAGAAAGACGCAAGCCTTTGACGGTCACTTTGCATTCGACCTTGAGATTCTTGCATCTCATCAAGCTTCCTCTTCATGCCTGTCGAATAATTATTGGCAAGCACGTGCAAACTTCTATTCTCATGCTTAAGCTGTTTGATCTCCTGCTTGAGATTTTCCAACTCTGCCATCAATGATTCAACCTGACGGGAGTGAGCAAGCAGGCGTTGGCCCATGTTGGACACAGAGCCTGCGCACTGAACACTGAGAGCTAGGGACTCTTGAACGGCCAACTCATCGGACCGTTCTGAAAGCAGCTGACTATCTTTGGGAGTGAGGAGGTTCCGAGCTACTATCGTAGCTGTTGTTGCATCCGTCATCATGGAGTCTTCACCTGAAAGAGGACCGTTAGAAGATAAGAAAGAAGGGCGCCATACATTACTTTGACGGGGCGCAACCGGATCGCTGCTGAGACTCAATTCTAAGCTAAGGTTCGATGGGTTTGCCATTTTTCAAAAGTGTTCAAAGAGAAGGGTTGGATGGAGTTAAATTTCAAAGGGCCGGAGACGATTTTCACAGATGGGCAGTCTTCAGAGTGTGTATGTTGGTGGTGATCGATAGCTCTATAAAAAGCCAAGGCGACACGTCCACTGATTCAAAAAGCCGGAATTTCCTGCGTAAAGTTCGGCGATGGTCTCTCGGTTTTTCAGAAAACGCGTTCAACTTTGTCAAAAGATCTCTGACAAAGTTGAAGACACGTGGAGGCCATCATCGCAACTACACATCTTTAGCCAACAAGCGCAAAGTTCGGCGACGCTTTCTCTGCTTTTCAGAAAACGCGTGTAACTTTGTCAAAAGTGGCGCTCGTTCAGAAATCGAAGAGGCGTCGTTCAGAAATCGAAGGGGCGCAGTCAAAGATCGAAGAGTCGTCACTATTTCAAAAAGCCGGATTTGCGGGATCAAAACGTTTGACGACAACGGTAAAAGAACAGTACCACCACTTGTTATTGGGAAATCCCTATATATGTCGACCTTCATCTTTTATGGCAAGGCAGACCTGAAGAAAATGCCCAACTTTTCCTCACCTTTGAGGGCACACTCCCAGCAAAGCCTTTCGAAACACTCAATTTTTTCTTCTTCCCCAAAGATGATACCAGATGCCTGGAATACAGATGACCCAAGAGGAAGCAGCACAACAAATACATGTGCTGATTCATTCACCGCTTCTTCAAAAGCAAAGGTATCTCATATCATCAAGGTCAAAAGCAAAAGTATCTCATATCATGCTCTTTCCCTGTCTTTTCCTTTGTCTTTGTTATTACTCGCATAGCAAAGTAAAAGAAGCAATCAGCCGGCACTTGGAGTCAGTCTTCCGATCTGGAGCCGACTGCCTGGAAGCTATTCCCTGGTTGCTTACCTAGCGTTGCACTCGAGTAGTCATCTTCAACGGTTGATACACTTCCAGAGAAGGGACCACTTCTGCAAAGGGGAGCAAGTAAGGCAAGTGAAAATGATACATTGAAGCATGTGGAGACAAGCAACAACTGCATATGCTGAGCTATCCTTTAACCCTCTTCAATACGAATTGGAAAGATTGAACAAAGAAACAGATAAAAGGAGGAAGCTCAGACCTTCGGGGAAGACCAAAAGAATCATGCTGCCCAGTTCAAGAGTAGCATAAAGGAAAATCAACGAGTGGAGGAGACCAAAAGAATCCTCCAGCCCAGTTCAAGTGTAAGCCTGTGGAATCACAAAGATCAAAGCCTCAATGCAATCACCAAGGAGAAGAGGGAATTTACACTCCATAACCAGATTTGCGTCCCTAAACTCTTCTCTTTGTTAGTTACATTCTGCCATGTTTAGTATGTTTAAGTGCTTTTTCTGTGTTTACTTATGTTTTGTGTGAATCTATGCTTAAAACATTGAGGACAATGTTTGATTTAAGTGTGGGGGTAACTAAGTATATTTAATGTAAATTCGTGGGATTTTATCACCCATAACTTCAAATGTTGTTCTTTGTTGTTTTAAGGTGTTTTTAAGATGTTTTAGAGTGTTTTAGTATGTTTTGTTTTTTTATAACTCTGAAAATCACATAAAAATTTGAAAAACATGTTGTTCTAAGTATATTTGATGCAAATTCGTGGGATTTTATCACCCATAACTTCAAATGTTGTTCTTTGTTGTTTTAAGGTGTTTTTAAGATGTTTTAGAGTGTTTTAGTATATTTTGTTTTTTATAACTCTGAAAATCACATAAAAATTTGAAAAACATGTTTTGAAAAGCCTAAAAAAAAGTGTTTTGAGTCGTTTTTGTGTGTTTGTGTCTTAGGGTACCTTCCAACACAATGATAAGGATTTGGTTTGTAATTGCATGACTGTTAAAAAGAGTTATGAACATAGAGAAAAGTTTGATTTACTCTTGGTATATGCTTGGTTATGGTTATAATGTATGACTTCATATGCAATCATAAAAGAAAAATTCGTTTTTGTAACATGCTTGAAGGAAGGAACTCAAACAAACGCTACAACCCTGTGAGACTCGAACCATTACCTTCTTTGGAGAGTTATAATCTGTGATTCTTTATTTTCTAAAAGTTGTTGCATGATCTCATTATTCCTTGCTTGGTTGCTACTTAGTATGCAATTGTATCATGATAGAACTAAATGCTAGAACTTATATCCGTTTCATTCAAAGCATAACATTGATTTGCATAACATATATCAAGATGAAGTTGTGTAGTTGCCACCATAGCCAAATAGCCTTACTTCCCATATTTCGTATTTGTTGTAAGTTTTAACCCCGTTGAGCTTTGTTTAGCCTTTAGTCTTTGTTTACCCACATTATCCTCACCTAGCCTAGTTTAGGACAATCCACACTCTTGTTCTTAAAAGATAGTGAGCATGACTTAAATGAATTCCTTTTGAGTTACATTATGCAAGAAAATGAGTGTGGGGGAGGGAAAGTTTGTTCTTAAGTTTATATGTATGTTTTGAGATTCAAAAGAAAAGAAAAAAAAAAATTGTGAAAAACATATGAAAAAGAAAAATAGAAACAAGAGAAGAAAGAAAGAAAGAAAAAGAGCTTGTTCTCCCTTTTTGTTCAAAAGTTGAGTTTTCATTCAAAAGTGAATTCTAAGTTGATTCAATTGCTTTGCTCACTATTTCTTTAAGAACCTTTGTTTTCCATATCACTTCTTTGTTAGCCAAACACCCCAAGCCCCATTACAACCCTTTATGCTTCTATCTTGAGTGTTATGTGTTTCAATTTGTGGAGTTTGAACTTGGTATGAGCTTATGGAATCACTGGTTCTCGTTCTAAGTAGTAGCATTCCATTCATGAGATCATATTCATATTATTGTCGTAAATCCAGAAAATGCTTTCTTTGATATAACATATGTGAGTGTTAGTCTTCATATTTACATCAATCTTCTCACATATACCTAGTGTAGGGTGTGAAGTTAGAAAATCTGTGTGAAAATAGAGTGCATTCTAGTGAGGAATTGAGCAAATTCTCTAAGGCATGTTACTACATTCAAAACATGGTTTTAAATGCTTAATTGTGAACTAGTATGTGGTGACTATGAGTAAGAATGTACTTAAGTGTAAAGATGGCTAAAATCTGTGGGAATAATGAGTTTTAACTTGTCATGTGCATTGGAAATCCCTGAGACGATTGTTGGAAGGTGTAGGTTGTGTTTTGTTCGTTTTGTTTTGTTTTTGGTTTCTTTTGCTTTGTTTTGCTCGAGGACTAGCAAAAGCTAAGTGTGGGGGAATTTGATAGGAGTATATTCATGCGACTTAAATGGCTTGTTCTCGTGTATTTACGTTATGTTTCTTTAGTTATTTTAGTCCTTTATGCTTCTTTTGTGTGTTTTCAGGTTCTAAGGGCAAAGTATGCAAAAGGGTGCATTTTGGTGCATTTTGGAGTAGTTTGGGGCGTTAAATGGATTGCATATACTTGAAGCCAAGTAGATGGACGAAATTGAAGACCAAAGGAGGCCCTTTGTACCAGAAATTCACACCAAGCCACATGCACTCCCTTTAATTTATTCAACCTAGCTGTCAAAGCACATGCACATTCACCCTAATCATTCACATACACAATCTGCCATCATTCACACATTCATTCCACATGCATTCATCAACATATCTAGCTGTCACTCACATGCATTCCCTTCATATAAATCAGCCACATGCACCCATAATCATTCAACCAACTTTGCACATGCACTCATCATCATAACCTAGCTGTCATTCCACTTCATTGCACATGCACTCACTTAACCTAGCTGTCATGTTCCCTCTCCCATCCATTCATCTCCCTATAAAAACCATACACACTTCACACAATTCATACACTCTTCCATTTTCAGAAAATCATCCACAAACACCAACCATTTCCTTATTGCCGTGGCCTCCCACTTCCATTTTCACCACTCCCTAAACCATTCACACCATCAAACTAACCTTAGACCTTGTGCTACGACAAAGAGGAAGAGAAGCGGGCCTAAACGTTCATACAATTCAAGTTTGAGTTGTTGGAATGTTTAGGTGTTTCTTTTCCTTTGAATTCAATGTTTAATTTCAATTCTCTTTGTTTTGTACATATGAGGAACTAAACCCCCCCTTGGCTAGGGGGGGATTCGAAATATATGTTTATGCTTGCATTTTGACTTGATTACTTCTAATTGCGTTTCATAAGTTGTGGATTCAATTTGTTTAACTGTTTGATTGATAACTTATTTATGTATGTTTATTGAGAGTACACGCTTAATTTTCATGCATGAATATGACGCTAGAATATAAGTGAGTTTCACCTAATAGTTACGAACTTATATTCACAAGTAGTGGAGGTTGCTTATAAACAATCGCGTTAAACGAATTCTTGGCATAAGTTTCATGCAATCATAGTAACGAATGCCTCGTCAACACTTATAATTTTCATAGAGCATAATGATCTCTCATTGTATCTCTTCTATGCATTCATGTTGAGAACTATTGGAGAATGATTTGAATTGTCGCATGCATCATCCAATTCAATAACATAAGGAAAATTTGAGAGTTAATTAGTGCATCACGGTTAACTTGGGGTGTTGAGCATCATAGTTATTGAAAAGCAATTGGAAATCGTTTTATATGCAAGTGTAACATGTGTGGAGATGAACCCCTTAGCTAGCTTCCATTCCATTCATTAAATCCAAATTCGTTTTAAAATCTGTTCGTTTTACAAAGTTTTAAGTTTTGTTTTCAAATTCGTCAAAAACTCAATCCCCCTTTGCTTTAGTGTCCAACTTAGTTAGAAAGTGTCTTAGTTTGTGTTTCTAAGTGTTTTGATTCATTTTATTACCCAATTTCGTCCAAAGTAGTCAAAGTGCTCAAAACTGCCCAGAAAGTGTTTTTAAGGCAGTTTTGAGTGTTTTGGGTGCTGTTTGAGTCTTTTTGTTTGTTTTAGTGTTTTAAGTGTTTAGTTTTGCATTCTTTGAGTCTAGTTTAGTGTTAAAGTGTCTTAGTTTGTGTTTATAAGTGTTTTGATTCAATTTATTACACACATTTGTCCAAATTCACCAAAGTGCTCAAAACTGCCCAGATTGTGTTTTTAAGGCAGTTTTGAGTGTTTTGGGGCTGTTTTGAGTCCTTTGGTTTGTTTTAGTGTTTTAAATGTTTAGTTTTGCATTCTTTGAGTCTAGTTTAGTGTTTTAAACTTTATTTTACGTTTTGGAATCAGTTTCCAAGTGATTTTGCAATCCCTCCTAATCCCTGGTTAAGAACGATCCCTACTTATACTTATACTACAATTGATAAAAAGAGGGTTTAATTTGTGTGCGTATAATTCTCGCATCAAGATACGCATCACAACCAAAGTATCCTTCTCAAGTTCCCTAACTATGAAAAGCATGATAGAAAATCATATCAAAGGTCATTAAGTTCTTTGAAAACCATAAGCATTGACAAGGCATTCGTAACTATGAAAAGCATGATACTCATACCAAGGACTTACTTAACACAATCATGACTATTGACTTCCACTACTTGTGAATATAAGTTCATAACGATTAGGAGAAACTCCCTTATAATCTAGCATCAAATTCATGCATGCAAATTAAGTGTCGACCCCCAACCAACATACATAAACAAGTTTTGATAACTTTAGATATGCAATTCACATTCAAGACTTAAGAAACAATAACTGGACGTAATCAATTCATGTAAAACATATAATCATGGCTTTGAATTCACCTCTAATTAAAAAGAAATTAGTTCCACATGTTCATCATAATTGAAAACCAAATTAAAGTAAACATCAAACTAAAACTAAGGATGGAAAGAACCCAGAAACGCTCCACACTCCAATGGCATGCACGGCACTCCCTTGGATGGCAAATTGCACAAGTCCTCTTCTCCTTCCTTCCTTGCTTGCGGCACTAGGGTGATATGCTGTGAACGATGACTGAATGTATTGATGTCAAAATTAATTTGACACACAAGTAAAACCCTATTTGTGCCAATTGTAGTATATATGCAAGTAGGGATCGTTCTAACCGAGGATTAACTAGGGTTGCTAATCTACTCTAAACTGACTTAAAAACACAAAATTAAACTTTAAAACACTTACCAAGACCTATATGACTCAAAACAACTTAAAAAGACTCAAAACAGCCCAAAACACTCAAATGGACTCAAACTAGACTCTAAAGGGTGATTTGGACGAAATTTAACTAACTTAGACTCAAAACACTAATTTGGACAGAATCAAACACTTTTCCAACTAATCTAACACACTTAATAAAATGGGGAATTGATTTGGACGAAATTAATTAAAATGGACAGATTGTAAACTAAACAGATTAGGCACTAAATTAGGTGAATTGAATGGGAAAAAGACTAGTTAGAGGGTCCTTCTCCACACATGCACATATGCAACACAAATTGATTTCCAGATTTTATCTTTTTAAACCATGAATGACAATGCCCCAAATTAATTGTGAAAAGCACAAATTAACTTTCAGATTTTCCTAGTTTCATTGAATTGGATGGAATACGCATCGACAATCAAATTATTCTTATCAAATTCCCTACATGAACTACATAATAGAGATAAAATCAAAGATCATTAAGCTTTTTGAAAACCCTAAGCATTGACTAGGCATTCGTAACTATGAATTGCATGATACTCTTGCCTAGAATTTACTTAATACAATCATGACTAGTGATTTCCACTACTTATGAATATAAGTTCATAACGATTAGGTGAAATTCCCTTATATCCTAGCATCAAATTCATGTATGAAAACTAAGTATGCATCCTTAATCAACACACAAGAACAAGTTCTCAATAAATCAATTAAGTAAATCACATCCACAATTCAAGAAACTAAATCTAGAGGAAATCAATTCATATAAAACATATGCCCATGGCTTTGAATTCACCTCTAACTAAGAAAAACTTAGTTACACATGTTCATAACAATTGAAAAGCAAATTAAAATAAACATGGAAACGAAACAAGGGAAGAAAGAACTCTGAAAGTCTCTAATGGATGCAGATTTATTGCGGCACAAGATGGTCTTTCTCCTATGGAAGCCACGGCACTCCTTCTTCTCCCTAAGAATTGTGGCACAAAGGTCTATTTTTGAATGGATGATGTGTGGGTTGAATGAATGAATGATATTGAAAGATGAATGGCTGCCTAGGGTGTCTAAGGGGGTGTGGCACAATAATAGGCATATAAATATAGCACGGCCAAAAACCCTAGGAGTCAGAATTAGGGTTAAACCTAGCTGATATAAGTGTTTAGGGCCCCTAGGTTGCGGCAAGGGTTTGGGAATTAAGTCCTAGCCCAATTAGTCTCAGATATGGACTTATACAATCCAAATCCAAGAGAAAAAGGGCCAAATAAAATCAGAATCCAATCAGAAAAAGGTTTAAGAATATTCGTCCAAAATTGGGCCTTCTAGAAACTAAGTGTTTTATAGCTGATTTTGGGTGTTCTATGATGTGATATATAATAGCACTCAAATTAAACCCTCTTTTTGACAATTGTAGTATAGATATAAGTAGGGATCGTTCTAGGCCGGGGATTAGGAGGGATTGCTAATCTAATGAAAACTGACTCAAAGATACAAAAATATGCTTAAAAACACTTAAACAAACTCAAAGACTCTTAACTAAACCTATATGACTCAAAATAAACTCAAAAGACTTAAAACAACACAAAACAATCAAAAAGACTCAAACTAGACTCTAGGACTTACTTTGGACGAAAATTGAATTAGTTTTGACTCAAAACACTTAAAAACACACAATAGCTCAGATTCTAACCTAATGGACACTTAAAACAAAGGGGGGTTTTGGTTTTGACGAATTTTAATTAAAACAAAACAGAAACTAAACTAGACAAAGTTATGAACGAATTTGGGTATATGGATGAGTGATTAGCTAGCTAGAGGGTCCTTCTCCACACTTGCATACAAATTGATTTCCAGTTGCTTTTCGATAAACCATGAACCTCAACACCCCAGATTAACCGTGACATCACTAATTAACCCTCAGATTTTCCTTAAGTTATTGGATTGGATGACATCATACAACAACCCAAAGCATTCTTCAAAAGTTCCCTACATGACATCATAATAGAGATACAATCAAAGATCATTACGTTCAATGAAAATCATAAGCATTGACAAAGGACTTGTAACTATGACATCATGATACTCATGCTAGGAATTTACTTAACATGATTGTGAAAACAACCTTAACTACTTGTGATTATAAGTTTGTAACGATTATGTGAAACTCCCTTATATTCTAGCACCAAATTCAAGCATGCAAATTAAGTGTGCACCCTTAATCAACAAACAAGAATAAGTTATCCATCAAACGGTTAAGTAAATTGCATTCACAATTTATGAAATCACAACAGGAATTAATCAATTCATATTGCAAATATAATCATAGTTTCAAAGTCTCCCCTAGCTAAAACAAGTTTAGCTCCTCATGTTTACAACAAAACAAAAAGAATATAAATTAAACATTGAAAACAAAGATTGAATACACCTAGAAACGCTCCAACAATCCAAGCTTGAATGGCCAAAACGTCCAAGGCTTCTCCTCTCTTCTTTCTCCTTCTTTGTTGCGGCACAAGGGTGTTTGGGTATGAATTATGGTGATGGATGGATAGGTTGGATGGTGGTAGAAAGTGGATGATGGCTGAATGAATGGGGAGAATGAGGAATAATTCGTATGGATCTATATGGATGTCTCCAATCTCCCATAAGTGCGGCAGATTATGTATATATAGATGAAGAAAGGTTAAGGCCTTAATTAATTAATTTGGAAACGTTTTTAGCTCCAAATCCTCAAGGAAAAAGGGTAACAAATCAGAATCCCAATGGAAAAGGGAAGGAAAGTGAAGGAAAATTTATGTCCTTACTAAGAACATGTAAAGAACATTTGAATACATAGGCAAACTATTAACAAATTAAAGTAGGCATGCATCCAAAAACAATTCATAAAACCCATGACTTTCAAAGCCTAGTATATGGTGAACCATAACTCTTTAACAACATTAAAGAGAAGAAAGGATTTAGAGAATCATTACCCTTGTAGCTCATCCTTGATTACACAAGGGATTCACCCAAGTGGAGGGCCTTCAAGTCACCTCCTTTGCTTCCTTGAGGATTTGAGGATATGTTCTCCAAAACACCAAAAGCTTGATGTCTCCAAGTCTCTACACCAAAGATTAATTGTGAAGATAAAAGTGGATGACTTAGGGGAGAGGAAATTGCTAGATATCCCTCCCTAAGTGGCCGGCCTCCCTTGTTGAAAATAGAGAGAATAATTTTTTTTTTTTTTGTTTTCTAATTTCATCAAGAAAAACCTTTTCAAAATAAAGTTATAATTTTGAATTTATACTTCATTTCTTGTGAGTGGCAAACTTGTAATTAACACAAGTTTGGTATCCCTCACTATTAATGGCCGGCCTCTCTAAGTGTTTGGGCTAATTGCCCATTTTGTTTTAGTTGTCATACAACTTAAACATAATGGGCCTTGTGGACCAAAACACTTTTGGGCCCCTAAACCCAAAACCAACTTAGAAGTCCAATACGAACGTTTCGTATAATTAATTAACTTTGACCATACTTCAATTAACCATTTAATTGATTATCCATTTCATTTAATTACCTCACTTTCATCCTTACTCGGTGTACGATCCATTAGGTTCCAATTAGCGAGGCAGTGGGCGATGTTACTCTTAACTACCGATTGTGAATTTAAACCATATTTCAATTCTCCCTTAAGATTAGTGTTTGCTAATCTTTAGGGCTTCCACAAACCATGAGTGACACCTAGCAGCATGTCATGGTTACCCAAGCTAAGTAGAGGTGGTTGGAGAACCTATCCAGTTACAACTACAATGCAATACGGTTCTTCTCTAATACAATACTCTTAATCACATTGTTGAAGTGATAGTTTGTTTCATGTCTACTATCCAATGTGATACTTCCCTATATGATTCGCTTGAATAAGATTTGGAACAAACTTCCTAAGTCATATTCATATGCTATGGCCAAAGACTCTCGAATCATATCTTAGAGTATTCTCCTTCCACCATGGAAGGTTAGAGATCCCTTGTTGTGCATTCACATGCCTACATGACTAGATAGCTTGACCCCAACCATGCCGTGGACACTCCAAAGGAATGCCATTTGACACGATCAAAGATCAAGGACCTAACCATTAGACATCTATGATGCCTCAGGTCAAAGGACTACTTTGCATATTGTAACCATCGAGTTCTTAAATGACATGTATGTTTGAACTCTCTTTTGATCATAGTTCAGTGTACTCGATTACTCTTTCGAGCACCTATGTGTTTGTCTTAGTGTCCAACACTAAATGACTTGAGACTTGTCATATCCATACTTGAGTCGACATAACACATACTAACCTTAGCGGATTGTCAATGCCCAATTGGCAACCCTATGGCTAGGAACGTTTTAGGAATGAACATAAGAGAAAGGTCTCGAAAATCTAACTTACTTAGATCACTTATCTCTTAGATCAAATACATTCCTTGGATTCCCTTATTGCTTAAACACAAGATACAATAAATAGTGATTAACAATAAGCTTTGCCCTCCATTAAACATATAAAAGTTTAATACATTAAGTATTCCAAAAAGCTATTACATCAAATGAGTGGCTTTGTGGGCATACTTCCAACAATCTCCCACTTGCACTCAAAGCCATCCTCCCATGTATCTAATACCCATCTTTTCCATATGGCGGTCAAGTTGGATTTGAGACATTGGCTTCGTTAGTGGATCTGCTACGTTATCGGCTGAAGCAACTTTGAGGATGTTGACTTTCCCCTCGGCAGCATATCTTCTAATGATATTAAAGCGCCTATCAAAATGCTTGTTCTTTTGATGTGCTCTGGGTTCCTTGGCTTGAGCTATCGCCCCACTATTATCATAGTACAAAGTTACTGGTGATGTAATGGTTGGAACCACTCCAAGTTCAGTGATGAACTTCTTCATCCAGAATGCTTCTTTGCCGGCTTCAGCTGCAGCGACATATTCAGCCTCTGTCGTGGAATCAGCAATTACACTTTGTTTCTTGCTTTTCCAGCTGACAGCCCCACCATTCAGAGTGAATACATATTCGGAGTTGGAACTTCTATCATCGACGTCAGATTGGAAATCTGCGTCTGTATAGCCTTCCACTCGCAACTCTGTCGCTCCTCCATAAACGAGGAACATGTCCTTAGTTCTTCTTAAGTACTTAAGGACCGTCTTGACAGCTGCCTAGTGTTCTGATCCTGGGTTAGATTGATATCGACTAGTAATGCTCACAGCATATGCGATATTAGGCCTTGTGCATATCATGGCATACATGAGACTTCCTATGGCGGAAGCATAAGGAATAGTATTCATTTGCCGTATCTCTTCAGGAGTCTTAGGTCCCATGGACTTAGAAAGGTGAATTCCATGTCTCACAGGAAGAAAACCTTTCTTAGATTGTTCCATCTGGAACCTACTTAACACCTTATCAATGTACATAGATTGGGATAATGCAATTAGTCTTCTGGTTCTATCACGATAGAGCTTTATCCCAAGTACATAAGATGCATCTCCTAGATCTTTCATGTGGAAGGTTTTGGACAACCACACTTTTACAGAAGAAAGTACTGCAGTGTCATTCCCGAATAGTAATATGTCATCTACATATAACACTAGAAATACCACTGCATCCCCTACGACCTTTTGATAAACACAATTGTCGTCTTCGTTTTGAGTAAAATCAAATGATTTGATTTCAGTATCAAAACGAATGTTCCAGCTCCTTGAGGCTTGCTTAAGTCCATAAATGGACCTCAGAAGCTTGCATACCTTAGTCTTTGCAGACTTGGACACGAAACCTTCGGGTTGAGCCATATAAAGCTCTTCCTCTAGGTAGCCATTCAGAAAGGCCATCTTCACGTCCATTTGCCAGATTTCATAATCATGGTACGCAGCTATAACAAGCAAAATCCGAATGGACTTAATCATGGCTACAGGAGAGAAAGTTTCTTCATAGTCAATCCCTTCTCGTTGCCTGTAACCCTTGGCTACAAGTCTAGCCTTATAAGTCTCCACGTTCCCATCAACGCCTATCTTCCTCTTGAAGACCCATTTGTTTCCAACAGGTACTATACCTTCTGGAGGGTCTACAAGAGTCCAGACCTGATTTTGATACATGGAATCCATCTCGGATTTCATGGCCTCTTGCCATCTCTTTGAATCAATGTCGGACATTGCTTCTTTGTAGTCCCTAGGGTCCTCCTTTGTGTCATTGTCACCCAGAAGGTACAATTCCGCAAAGTCATTGTCTAAGCTATACCTCTTAGGTGGCTTACTAACCCTTTCAGATCTACGTGGAGCTTGGGGTCCAGGAACAGGGTTGTCAATATGTCTTGTGCTTGTTTGTGTTTCATCTTTAATCTCATTAATTTCCATCGTTTTACTTATAATTCCTTTGAGAACAAATTCGTCCTCTAGAAACTTAGCAGTTCTGGCGACAAAGACTTTCTGGTCGTCAGGATGGTAGAACTCATATCCCATAGTTTCTCTAGGATACCCCACAAAATACCACCTTACTGATCTCGCTTCAAGCTTAGTAGCTTCAAGCTTCTTGACATATGCTTCACAACCCCAAATCTTAATGTGATTAAGACTTGGCTTTCTTCCATGCCATATCTCATAGGGCGTTTGTGAAACTGATTTGGAAGGTACTCTATTAAGCAAGTAAGCTGTTGTATATAGAGCGTATCCCCAAAATGTTACTGGCAGATCAGCGAAACTTATCATAGAACGAACCATGTTCATCAAGGTTCGATTTCTCTTTTAAGAAACTCCATTAAGTTGTGGAGTTCCCGGTGGAGTCCACTGTGATATTATTCCACACTCTTTGAGATAATCTAGGAATTCATTACTCAGATATTCACCCCCTCGATCTGATCTTAGGATTTTTATCTGTTTCCCAGTTTGCTTCTCAACTTCATTCTTGAATTCTTTGAACCTTTCAAAGGATTCTGACTTGTACTTTATAAGATACACATAGCCAAACCAAGAGTGATCGTCGGTGAATGTGATATAGTAAGAGAAACCTCCTCTCGACGTAGTAGACATAGGTCCATATACGTCAGTGTGGATTAACCCTAGAATTTCAGTGGCACGCTCTCCTTTCCCAGTGAATGGAGATTTGGTCATCTTCCCTTTCAAACAGCATTCACAAGTACCCATCTGGTCATTACCTAATGGGCGGACATATCCGTCTTTCGACATCTTGCGAATCTTTTCAAGGTTCACATGTCCAAGTTTAAGATGCCACATCCTTTCTTGGTTAACTTCTTCTCTAGCCCTTTTGGGTTTTGAGGTATTCCCGCTTTCAATACAGTGCATCCCACTATTCGTCTCTAGGTGAAAAAGTCCCTCTATCATATTACCATGAGAGATAATACGACCGTTCAAGTATAAAGTGCAACTCATTTTGTCAAACAATACTGAGTGCCCATCTCGTAAAAGCTTAGAGATAGAAATCAAATTCTTTATACATGAAGGAAAATATAAACAATTTTTAAGTTCCAAGACTTCCCCAGAGGGTAGGTTAAGCATGTAGGTGCCTATTGCTTTTGCAGAGATTTTAGCGCCGTTCCCAACTCGCACAACCATCTCCCCATTGCGCAGTGTCTTGCTCCCTGCTAGTCCCTGTATCATATTACAGATATGTTGACTAGCACCTGAATCAAATATCCAGGAATTAAAGCTCACTGTAAAAGCACTCTCTATGACAGAAATAGTCTCTTCAAAAGTTCGTGTCATAAGGCTCGCAATGCGCACCCTGTATTTCTTCTTCCAACGTCCATCCTTTCCACAATGAAAGCATGTTCCTTTGGATTTTCTTGCCTTCTTCTTATTTAACCTTTTCCTTGTGTTTTCATTCTCACTCCCACTGTCCCTTTTGAAACCTTTTTCAAATTTACAGCACATGTCAATCATCTCATTAAAAGTGTGATCGAATCTATTCACTTTATAGTTTACAATAAACTTAGTGAAATCATCCGAGAGAGATGCAAGGAAAAAATCTTGGGCCATTTTCCCATCGATGGAAGTTCCTAAACTTTCAAGATCTTGAAAGATCCTTTCCATCTTTTGTCCATGTTTATGGACCGATGCCCCTTTTGCCATTTTGGCATTTAATAGATTACAAACATTTGAGAATCGTACTTTACTAGTCTCAATGTCATGCATCTTATGCAAACTTTCAACCATGGCACATGAAGTGTCCATGTGCTTATGTAGCTTCATAAGCTCCTCACTAAGTGAAGTAAGGATTAAGCATTTGGCTTGTAAGTCATCCTCATAGCGTCTTGCATAATCATGACACTCTTCCTTCGAAGCTAGTTTCTTAGGAGGTACATGAGGAGGGGATTGCTTAAGCACATACAATATGTCTTTCACCTTTGAGACATTCTCAATGTGGCGATACCAAGCAAGGAAACGTTGGCCCCTAAGGCCCCTTTTGTCAAGTATAATGGTGGGTATAATTTTAGGCATGTCGTTCACTACATAACATAACAGAAATCATATTAGATTGTTGATAAACTACTTGATTGGGTCTTGAATCAAATAGTACCACCCACTATTTTTGGCAAATTCCATATCCCTCAATAGAATCCGAGAGTTATATTGAACTCTTAGCAGGGTATGGGAGACTCACCATTACCAAGCCCACCTCACGATGATACGATGTTGGTTAGCAAAAATAATGATGAGAGAATAACGCTTTACTCATTTACAACATTTGTAATTACCCATCTTGTTTGGCCTCTAGAGAATGTTGCCTCACGATGATACGATGTTGGCACCATTGCACTTAGTTAAGTTATTCCCACCATGCTTAGTTCGTGTAGGGGTTCAAGAATAACCTCACGATGATACGATGTTGGCTATCCTCATTGCCTACCTCACCACATCATGTATGTTGATAAGTCACATTTTGCATGCATTTATATCTTCCTTATTTGGCGTCTTTGTGATTGTTTTGGATTAAACTAGTTGCATTTTACATTATTTGGTGTTAGTGTGCAGCCAAGGGTGAATTTGGATCAATGGGAAGGCAAATGAAGTAAAAATATTCCTTTTGGTAGCTGAGCATTATTCCAAACGTGGAAAGGGTTCTTGGGAATTAATTTGAAGTCCAAATATGAGGAATCTAGGACTAATGTGGCTGTTGAAATTCAAGAGAAGATGTGATTAGGAAAGTGGTGCATTGGAGTCACATTGGGTGGTTCTAAACAAGGCAAAAACATGCGGACACCTTGTTATTCCACATAACTTGTGCCGTGTATTCCCTTGCCTTGTCCAGCTCCATTTTGCACCAAAAACACCCACTCCCATTAACTAAAACATTCAGCCATATTTCCACCAACAAACACAATCATGTCATGCAAATCCCATGTGGTTCCAAGTCAGATTATGCACTTCTAAACATCAAAACATGCATTCACATGCATGTCCACAACCTGACCGTGCATTCCTTTACCTTTCTCCACTTCATCTTTGCAGAAATCCACATGCATCTTGATTAAATAAACCACATACCTGCAGATCATGTCCATTCCTTGCATCCATCATTCCAGAAATCCATTCATCCCATCATTCCATGCGATTCCAGCGCCCCCTTTGTCCATGCCGTGTGCTTTCTTCCCCTTTCCAGCCTGTACAACCACTTCCAGATTTACCACTCACTTGTTGCAGCAAGTGCACATGTAGCTCAATTAAACAAACAACATTCATGCATCTTTCCCTAGTGCCGTGCGTCCACCACCTCAGAAACCCATCACTTCCAGCTCATTTTACGTTCTTCCAGCTCACTTGTGCAGAGGAGATCCAATCTGAATGTTGGCAGCCACATTCCTTCCTATAAAACTAGGCACACTTCACACATCAAGGGGTTCTGCATTCATTCCATTTATTTACACATAGCCGCTCCATTTCATCCTATTCTCTGTCCATTCTCTGCCCATTTGCTCTCCCATTTGCAGAAAACATACCAAGCTGAGTTAGTTCATTTGCATCACACTTGGAGAACCAACCCCGAAGGCCACTCTTCAAGGAATTCAACATCAGTTTTGCTTCAAGGGTTTCTTCTTCTTAATTCTATGTTCACTCATGTTATTTATTTTTATGTCAAACCTTTGTAAACATGAAGTGTAACTAATCTTCCCCTAGGGATTCGATGTAGCCTTGCAAAGTTTGCCATGTAATCAAGTTAGAATGCTCAGTTTATCCATCTAATTCTTGTTTCATTCTCTGATATAATTGTGAATTTGTGAGTTGATTTGTATGCTTGATCACCATTTGAATTAACCACAGGTTATTTAGCCAAGATTAAAGCATACATCATGTCTAATCTTGGTGGATTTGTGAATGAATGAAGGGAATGTTTGGCAAACATCCTGCCGAGTGTCCCCTTTGGTTTTATGAGAGTTTCTTGTGCACTACATACTCTTGATTAGGAACCAAAGTTGCACATCACAATTAGGTTCATGTTTAGAGACATTTGATCAAATCCACACATCATATGGTTGATCATATCCAAGTAAAACAAACTCAAGAAATAGGTAGATGAATGAGTATAAACTAACTTAACAAACATGGACTTAGTTGAGCAATGGTGAAACCGAATCCCTAGCTTCATTTCCATTGGAACTATCTCATTGTACTAGTTGTTGATTCATTTATTTGTGTTTACTTCATTTTCTTATACTTTCAAGTTACAACAACAAATCTGCCTAAGTTGATTAGTTTAATTCATTTCGTAGAGTTCTTGCAAAACAAGTAATTGCATAGGTCCAATTAGTCCCTGTGGATTCGACACCCTTGCTTGTGCCATTGTACTAAACATATTCTAGCATTAAGAAGGAAATATAACTCAACAAAAATGGCGCCGTTGCCGGGGACTGATTTCAGTCCCTTGTAATTGCTTGTTTGCTATTTAAACTTTGTTATTTTCATTGTAGGTAGATTCTTAATTTTCATTCAAATTTGTGTTATTTTGTTTCAGGTAGTATATGTCAAATAGACTTGTTGAGCTAGGCCAAAGAATTGAACGGTTAAAGGGCCACACTTTGGACAACTTTGTGCCATCAAGTTCATCCATTATCCGTGAGGAAGAGGAAAGGAATTCACCTAGTTCAACAAGTAAAGGATCTGAGCAATTTAATTGGGAAAGAGAAGAAGAGATGGCGGGCAACCAAGATGAACTTCGAGCTTTGGAGGACTTTGCTCAACCAATCATACCAAATTCACCTTCATGCATCTTGCTGCCCACAGAAGCTAGAAACTATGATCTTAAATCTTCACATTTCCATATGTTTCCCTCATTTTATGGCTTACCTAATGAAGACCCTTTAGCTCATATTAAAGAGTTTTACAATGTTGTGAGTGGTTTACCTTTGCAGGGAGTAAGTGAAGCAAATTTGAGGATGAGAGTGTTTCCTTACACCTTGAAAGATAGGGCCAAGAGTTGGTTGATGACTCTAACACCAGGTTCCCTCACCACATGGGATGCCGTGGCTAAGAAGTTCTTGGAGAAGTTCTTTTCCACTCAAAAGACAGCCACATTAAGGGGACAAATCTTCAACTTCAAACAAGATGATGGAGAACCTTTCAATGAGTGTTGGGAGCGTTTTAAAGGCCTCTTGTTGCAATGTCCACACCATGGGTTACCTTTTCACTTACAAATGCAAATTTTCTATGATGGACTAACCCAAACTTGTCAATCAACTGTTGATAATGCAGCAGGTGGAGCATTGAAGAAAAAGAATGCTCAAGAGTCATATAACATTTATGAGATGTTGGGGTCTAATGCTCAACACAAAGATTTAAGGGGTAAGAAAGTTGGAGTCTATGAAACAAGTTCTAATCATGAGCTTTTGTTGCAGGTAGCTAACCTAGAAAGGAAGATTGAATCCGTGCTCAACATGGTGCCAAAAGCAAATGAAGTGTGTGCCATTTGCAACATACCAAGCCATCCTACTCACCAATGTCCATCTAGAGAGGCTTACCCCGAGTATGTTCAAGAACAAGTGAACCTCATGAATTCTTACAATCAAAGGCCAAGGAATGATGTGTATTCCAATACATATAACTCAAGTTGGAGAGATCATCCCAACCTTTCATGGAAGAACAACAATCAATTCCAAAATTTCCCACCAAAACCTGCCACTACCCTTGAAGATACGGTTAAGTTGTTAGCCCAAAACACCTTGCAATTCCAACATTCCACAAATAGCACTCTCCAACAACATTCAGCAGCTCTAACCAAAATGGAGACACAATTGGGGCAGATTGCAGATGCTTTGAACCAAAGAGAAGTTGGAAAATTCCCAAGCCAACCCGTGATACTCCAAAGGAACCAAGAGCAAGCCAAAGCAATCACTACACTTAGAAGTGGTAAGGTTATTGATAATAGAGTTGGCAATGAAGTTACTAATGAATATGATCATGTGAATGCAGGTGTTACTCAAGGAGACAATGAGAAACCAAATGAGGAACCAAGCCATGCTACTTCCTCATTTGAAGCACCAAATCTTCACAAGGCCGAGAAACCATACACTCCACCAATACCATTCCCTGGAAGACTTGCCAAGAGCAAGCAGGATAAGTCATTCAAAGAAATTTTTGATATACTAAGCAAAGTGAATGTTAACTTACCTTTGCTTGATGTCATTAGGAACATGCCAGCATATGGGAAGTTCTTCAAGGAGTTAAACAGCTACAAAAGGAAGTATGGACCACATGAGAAGGTAGTGGTGTCTGAGAATGTGAGTGCAGTTTTGCAAAGAAAACTTCCACCAAAGCTCAAGGATCCAGGAAGTTTCTCTATCAACATCACCATAGGGGACAAGAAAGTAGAGAAGGCTATGCTTGATTTGGGTGCTAGCATCAACTTAATGCCTTATTCTGTGTACCTTCAACTAGGTTTGGGAGATTTGAAAGCCACCACCATTTCATTACAACTTGCAGACAGATCCGTGAAATATCCAAGAGGTATAGTAGAAGATATTCTAGTTCAAGTTGATAAACTAATCTTGCCTGCAGATTTTGTAGCGTTGGACATGGAAGAAGCTCCTATACATGATCGTGAGTTGCCTATATTGCTTGGGAGACCTTTCATGGCCATGGCCAAGACCATCATTGATGTACAAAATGGACTCCTCACTATGACAGTGTTAGGAGAGAGAGTTCAATTCAAAGTGTTTGAATCTCTTTCTCATCCTTCTTCATCCCTTGATTGTTATGCCATTGATGTGCTTGATTCACTTGTATTCTCTAAGTTCTTGCAGGCACAATCGAATGAACCATTACAAACTGTTTTGAGTCAATCTCAAGATGAGTTTGATGAAGAAGATGCACTCATGGAAGAAGTAGCTGCCTTGGAAGCATTAGCATTGTATCCTTTGAATGTTTCACCTCTTTTAGAACCTTTAGAATCATCAATGTCACATCTAACTCCTTCCACTGTTAAGGCACCAAAACTTGAACTTAAACCACTTCCACCACATCTAAAATATGCATATCTAGCTGAATTTGAAACTCTTCCAATTATCATAGCTTCTGATCTCACCCCAAATGAAGAAGATAAACTAATAAGGGTGTTAAAAGAGTTCAAATCAGTTTTTGGCTGGTCTATTGCAGATATCAAGGGAATAAGCCCTACAATGTGCATGCATAGGATTCTCTTGGAGGAAGGGGTAAAGTCAACCCGTGAACCACAAAGAAGGCTCAACCCACACATGAAGGAAGTTGTTAGGAATGAGGTGTTGAAATTGTTAGATGTGGGGATCATATATCCCATTTCTGATAGCAAATGGGTGAGTGCCATTCAAGTGGTACCTAAGAAGGTGGGAATCACAGTGATGAAGAATGAAAACAATGAGCTTGTGCCCACAAAGCCCACAGCTAGTTGGCGTGTTTGCACCGATTACAGGAAGTTGAATTCTAGCACTAGAAAAGATTACTTTCCTATGCCTTTCATAGATCAAATGCTTGAGAGATTGGCAGGTTACTCACACTATTGTTTTCTTGATGGTTACTCAGGTTACAATCAAATTGCAATCGCTCCGGAGGATCAAGAGAAAACAACCTTTACTTGCCCCTTTGGCACATTTGCATATAGGAGAATGCCTTTTGGACTTTGCAATGCTCCAGCAACATTCCAAAGATGCATGTTGGCCATCTTTTCTGACATGGTAGAAAGGTTCATTGAGGTATTTATGGATGACTTCTCAGTGTTTGGTTCCTCTTTTGATGAATGTCTTAACCATCTATCTTTAGTACTTCAAAGATGTCAGGAAACAAATTTGGTTCTCAATTAGGAAAACTGCCAATTTATGGTGAAACAAGGAATTGTGTTGGGGCATGTAATCTCTAGCAAAGGAATGGAGGTGGACAAAGCCAAAATTGACGTCATCACCAATATGGTAGCCCCCACCACTATGAAGGGAGTAAGGAGTTTTTTGGGACATGCGGGCTTTTATCGTCGTTTCATTAAGAACTTTTCAATGATCACTCGTCCATTATGCAATCTGTTAGCTAAGGATGTTGTATTTCATTTTGATAAGGCTTGTATGGATGCATTCAATACTTTGAAAAATGAACTAACCTCGGCCCCTATTATTATGGCACCAGATTGGTCTTTACCTTTTGAATTAATGTGTGATGCCTCTGACTATGCTGTTGGTGCAGTTTTAGGGCAAAGGGTGAACAAACTTCCACATGTGATCTACTATGCAAGCCGGACTCTGCATGATGCTCAACTTAACTATTCCACAACTGAAAAGGAGTTGCTTGCTGTTGTTTTTGCCTTAGAAAAGTTTAGGTCATATCTTGTGGGATCTAAAGTTATTGTGTTTTCTGATCATGCAGCCCTTAGGTACTTGATGACAAAGAAGGATGCTAAACCACGCTTGATTAGATGGATACTCTTACTACAAGAGTTTGACTTGGAAATTCGAGATAAGAAGGGCAGTGATAATGTTGTGGCTGACCATTTGTCCAGGCTTAATGAAAACCATGGAGTTGGGCAACCTTTGCCCCTAAATGAATCATTTCCAGATGAACAACTCCTTGTTGTTCAAGAAAAAGAACCATGGTATGCAGATTTTGTTAATTATCTTGCTTGTGGTATAATGAGAAATGACCTTTCTTTTCAGGAAAGAAAAAAGTTCCTTGCCATGGTAAAGCACTACGTATGGGACGAACCATATTTGTTCAAATATTGCCCTGATCAAATCATTAGGAGATGTGTCCCAGAGAGTGAGCAACAAAGCATTCTAACATTTAGCCATACATTGGCATGTGGAGGACATTTTGGTGCCAAAAAGACATCTCTAAAGGTTTTACAATCTGGTTTCTTTTGGCCTACTTTATTCAAAGATGCTTTTGATTTTTGTTCTAAGTGTGATAGGTGCCAGAAAATGGGGAACATTAGCCGAAGAAATGAAATGCCATTGAACAACATTTTGGTGGTGGAGCTCTTTGATGTTTGGGGAATCGATTTTATGGGACCATTTCCATCCTCTTTTGGCTACTTATACATATTAGTGGCAGTGGATTACGTATCCAAATGGGTTGAAGCCATTGCTACAAGAACTAATGATCATAAGGTTGTGTTGAATTTTCTTAAAGATGTGATTTTTTGTAGGTTTGGAACTCCAAGAGCTATTATTAGTGATGGTGGCAGCCATTTCTGCAACAAACCCTTTGAATCCTTGATGAAGAAGTACAACATCAACCACAAAGGGGCAACCCCGTACCATCCTCAAACCTCAGGACAAGTGGAGATTAGCAATAGGGAGATCAAGAAGATTTTGATGAAGACTGTGAGCCCTACAAGGAAGGATTGGTCATTGAGGTTGAATGATGCACTATGGGCATATAGAACAGCATACAAGACCCCCATTGGCATGAGTCCTTATCGCCTTGTGTTTGGGAAAGCTTGTCATTTGCCAATGGAGCTTGAACACCGTGCATATTGGGCAATCAAGAAGTTCAACTTTGATTACAAGGATACTGGAATAGCAAGGAAGCTCCAACTTAATGAGTTGGAAGAACTTAGAAATGAGGCATATGAGAATGCCAAAATCTACAAAGAACGAACTAAGCTCTATCATGACAAAGCCATCACAAGGAAGGAGTTTCACCAAGGTATGAAAGTACTTTTGTATGACTCACGTTTGAGACTTTTTCCAGGAAAACTGAAGTCTAGGTGGGTGGGACCATTCAAAGTACTGCAAACATTTCCCCATGGAGCTGTGGAGATAGAGAACATGAAGAATGGCACCTCTTTTAAAGTCAATGGGCAGCGATTGAAACCATATTTGGAGAAAGTGGAGGAAGAGCCAGTGTATCAAGTTGTAGATTTTCTTGAGTTTACAACACCATGAACAAGCTACCATGTCTTGCCTAGACATTAAATAAAGCGCTTGCTAGGAGGCAACCTAGTGTGGTTTGTGTTCTTTCTTTATGTTGTGTTTATATTATTACCATTCCATATTCTTTGCCTACTTGCATTGCATACAAATTTTAAACATCGAGGACAATGTTTAGATTAGGTTTGGGGGTATGGGATGGGAAGTTCATTTTGTTCTTGTTTGGGTTTGTTTTAGTTAAGTGTGTTTTGCTTACTAATATGAATGTATATGAGGGCTATGTTTGAAAACAAACGATTGGGTTGCTATGAAAAAGTGTTGTATCTTATCGTCATGTATAAAGTTTTAACCCTTGAAATTATGATCATGGAGGTACCATACTCAAATTCTGGAAGAAGAATAGTGGAGACTACCCTAGTGAGTTATTTTGAGCCTAATTACTTCTTTGAGAGGGTTTAAAGTGTTTCTACTCCTATCTTTTTCTTTCAATTTCACTTTAAATGATCTCATTACTTCTATTTTGTTTGGATACTAAGAATCATTCTCCTTTACAGATACCATGTGTTTAGTATCATTCATGAATGAACTCAATGAGATGATGTTAGGCTATGCATGTTTAACTACTAAAAGGCTTAAATCCTACCCATTTGTGTGCTCCATTCACCCTTGTTGCAGCCAAACACTTTAGCCTAATTCTTTCATCACCCACACCATAATCTACCCATTCTAGCCCATTACAAGCCATACCTTATAGTTTGGGGAATACCAATGTGGTGAAGACTAAGGGCATATTGAGTTATAGAGCAAGATTGTGGCGTGTACCGAGGGCACCTATGTTGAAAATGTTTCTAAAAAAAAAAATAAAAAAAAAAAAAAAAAAAAAAAAAAAAAAGAGGATCAAAGTGGATACAAATTCCAAATCGCCTCATTATAAAGCATAGGGCCTGGACGCCAAAAACAAAAGAAGACAAATGCCAGTGAAGAGCCTCAAAGACACCTTGGTATGCCCCAAGCTCTAGTATTTCATATCACTTCTTTTGTAACCTATACCCTAAGCCTTGCATTACAATCTTGAGAAAGACCTAGCTGATCATTGAGGATGTATTCATGGGTGATGGTAAGTGTGTGTGTTATCTGTATTCTTAGCATTTGATTCATTTCATGAGATCTACTCAGAAACTGTGCTCCCATTTCAGATTTCATATGTGAGAATTTTGATTCCCTTTACATAATTTCACTCATATATGTTGTTGAGAGACTAAACCTTAAGATCTGAGTGAGAACTTGAGTGGAAGCTGTGAGGAGTAGAGTTGAGGCGAATTCTATCTTAAGCATTTGGGTATGGTGACCTTGAAGTTGTAAGACATGGAGAAATATATTTATACGTTACAATTGATACGATTCTTTGGAGTGGAAAACTTTTGAGTTTGAATGTATGACAAAATCTTCATTGGTTCTTATTAGTTTGTTTAAAGCTTGTAGTAACCAGGTTGTTTGCAGATTTTGTAGATGTTTGTGGGTGTCATCACTGTAAACCCTCAGGAGACACAACTCCTCCAACTAGGGACACCTAGGGGTTCAAAGGCTTGTTGCACATGCTCAGTGCAATCGTTTAGCCAGCGAAAGTGGTTTAGTTAGATGTTTGTGTTTTGTGTGTTTTAGTTTTAAGTTTGCTCGAGGACTAGCAAAAACCAGGTTTGGGGGTATTTGATAAGTCACATTTTGCATGCATTTATATCTTCCTTATTTGGCGTCTTTGTGATTGTTTTGGATTAAACTAGTTGCATTTTACATTATTTGGTGTTAGTGTGCAGCCAAGGGTGAATTTGGATCAATGGGAAGGCAAATGAAGTAAAAACATTCCTTTTGGTAGCTGAGCATTATTCCAAACGTGGAAAGGGTTCTTGGGAATTAATTTGAAGTCCAAATATGAGGAATCTAGGACTAATGTGGCTGCTGAAATTCAAGAGAAGATGTGATTAGGAAAGTGGTGCATTGGAGTCACATTGGGTGGTTCTAAACAAGGCAAAAACATGCGGACACCTTGTTATTCCACATAACTTGTGCCGTGTATTCCCTTGCCTTGTCCAGCTCCATTTTGCACCAAAAACACCCACTCCCATTAACTAAAACATTCAGCCATATTTCCACCAACAAACACAATCATGTCATGCAAATCCCATGTGGTTCCAAGTCAGATTATGCACTTCTAAACATCAAAACATGCATTCACATGCATGTCCACAACCTGACCGTGCATTCCTTTACCTTTCTCCACTTCATCTTTGCAGAAATCCACATGCATCTTGATTAAATAAACCACATACCTGCAGAACATGTCCATTCCTTGCATCCATCATTCCAGAAATCCATTCATCCCATCATTCCATGCGATTCCAGCGCCCCCTTTGTCCATGCCGTGTGCTTTCTTCCCCTTTCCAGCCTATACAACCACTTCCAGATTTACCACTCACTTGTTGCAGCAAGTGCACATGTAGCTCAATTAAACAAACAACATTCATGCATCTTTCCCTAGTGCCGTGCGTCCACCACCTCAGAAACCCATCACTTCCAGCTCATTTTACGCTCTTCCAGCTCACTTGTGCAGAGGAGATCCAATTTGAATGTTGGCAGCCACATTCCTTCCTATAAAACTAGGCACACTTCACACATCAAGGGGTTCTGCATTCATTCCATTTATTTACACATAGCCGCTCCATTTCATCCTATTCTCTGTCCATTCTCTGCCCATTTGCTCTCCCATTTGCAGAAAACATACCAAGCCGAGTTAGTTCATTTGCATCACACTTGGAGAACCAACCCCGAAGGCCACTCTTCAAGGAATTCAACATCAGTTTTGCTTCAAGGGTTTCTTCTTCTTAATTCTATGTTCACTCATGTTATTTATTTTTATGTCAAACCTTTGTAAACATGAAGTGTAACTAATCTTCCCCTAGGGATTCGATGTAGCCTTGCAAAGTTTGCCATGTAATCAAGTTAAAATTCTCAGTTTATCGATCTAATTCTTGTTTCATTCTCTGATATAATTGTGAATTTGTGAGTTGATTTGTATGCTTGATCACCATTTGAATTAACCACAGGTTATTTAGCCAAGATTAAAGCATACATCATGTCTAATCTTGGTGGATTTGTGAATGAATGAAGGGAATGTTTGGCAAACATCCTGCCGAGTGTCCCCTTTGGTTTTATGAGAGTTTCTTGTGCACTACATACTCTTGATTAGGAACCAAAGTTGCACATCACAATTAGGTTCATGTTTAGAGACATTTGATCAAATCCACACATCATATGGTTGATCATATCCAAGTAAAACAAACTCAAGAAATAGGTAGATGAATGAGTATAAACTAACTTAACAAACATGGACTTAGTTGAGCAATGGTGAAACCGAATCCCTAGCTTCATTTCCATTGGAACTATCTCATTGTACTAGTTGTTGATTCATTTATTTGTGTTTACTTCATTTTCTTATACTTTCAAGTTACAACAACAAATCTGCCTAAGTTGATTAGTTTGATTCATTTCGTAGAGTTCTTGCAAAACAAGTAATTGCATAGGTCCAATTAGTCCCTGTGGATTCGACACCCTTGCTTGTGCCATTGTACTAAACATATTCTAGCATTAAGAAGGAAATATAACTCAACATATGTACATATGGACTCCTCCTGAATGTAAGCACATACTTTGAACTTCCCCATGATAGGGTGAAGCCGATGTAGGAGTCACAAACGATTGGAGTCCACCACGGTGGAAGGCCTACGAAGAGATGTTCAAAGCATCTCTCGCTTATCAACTTAATATCCATTTTATTTGAGGGAGTAGTGTTGGGCTACATCAAAAACATTTTAATCATATTAAAAGAACATGGGCCTATCACAACTATTGGTCCAAGTTAATATGAATTAGTAGCATATAATACTCCCACTGTTTCGTTCAACCAAGCGAGACTATATGGAACTACTAACGAACGCATTGCATCTTCATATGGACTATATAGTCGTTTTAGGTTTTAGGATGATTATGAACCGATTGATTTGATCCAACACGAGCCTTGTGTTGGACCTTGGGTTTTAGGTAGATAGTTTGTTGATTTTAGTTACGCGTTTAATCTAATTAAACCGTTATTTCCTATTGGGCGTTGGACCCAACTATTCCAATTTGCATACAATTAAACAAATAGGAATACATGAAATAAAGAGAAGGGCTTATGCCCTTTTACAACACATTGGAGGACTTATGCCCTTTACAACAAACTTAAATTAATCAAATTGCATTCAAATCTATACAATTAAACCCAAACATTCATAACGTTAAGCGGCCAATCACATAGCTCAATTATGGAGGCATTTGGTTCATAATCACCCTTTTCTTAATCAATCAAATTAACTAAGAAAGCAACTTTAAACAATTGGTTTTTGGATCCATAGAATTGATTTAAATGGAACTAAATATAATGAAAATCCAATTCTCATTAAAGAGACAAAACAACTTTTGTTCTCATTTTATTTGGGCCATTTTCCAAAAAACACAAACTTTTGGGCCAAAATACAAATACACAAAAGTATCAAACTTTATATAATTGCACAAAAGTACCCCACTAGAGGGGTGGCCGGCCAAGGATAGAATCATTGAGATTTTTGATAAAAAAAAAAAAATTTGTAAGTGGATTTTGGTGGGTGAGATTAAAGATGGTGGGGATGGTTTGAAAAGAAAATATATCTTTGACATAATTAAAGCCATTTAATCATTTCTCACCAATAATCATCACCCATCAACTAATAATCAAAACTTTATGAAAAGGAACTTCAAGAACATTGAAGAACACTCATGAAAACTCATAATAGCTCCATGAATGTTTTTCCCTTACCAAAACTCAATTTTTCACAACTCAAAAGAGGGTTAATATCATAGGGTACTTAGGGGTTCCAAAAAGCACTTTAAAACCATTTTAACAAGCCTAACATGAACCCAAAAAATCACCCTTTGGATTTGGCCGAAAATCCCAAAATACTTGGCACCAAATTTTAGTTCCAATATTCATGCTTATATGAACTACATCTACAACATTTGAGATGCTAAATTTTCAAACAAAATTTATATTCAAATCAAGAACAAAGCTTGTAACATTTACAACATTTAAATCACATATTATGAAAAATTACAAAACCCAAAAGGATCCACCATAAACTAGGCCTAGGCTCTGATACCACTTGAAGGAAAATTTATGTCCTTACTAAGAACATGTAAAGAACATTTGAATACATAGCCAAACTATTAACAAATTAAAGTAGGCATGCATCCAAAAACAATTCATAAAACCCATGACTTTCAAAGCCTAGTATATGGTGAACCATAACTCTTTAACAACATTAAAGAGAAGAAAGGATTTAGAGAATCATTACCCTTGTAGCTCATCCTTGATTACACAAGGGATTCACCCAAGTGGAGGGCCTTCAAGTCACCTCCTTTGCTTCCTTGAGGATTTGAGGATATGTTCTCCAAAACACCAAAAGCTTGATGTCTCCAAGTCTCTACACCAAAGATTAATTGTGAAGATAAAAGTGGATGACTTAGGGGAGAGGAAATTGCTAGATATCCCTCCCTAAGTGGCCGGCCTCCCTTGTTGAAAATAGAGAGAATAATTTTTTTTTTTTTTGTTTTCTAATTTCATCAAGAAAAACCTTTTCAAAATAAAGTTATAATTTTGAATTTATACTTCATTTCTTGTGAGTGGCAAACTTGTAATTAACACAAGTTTGGTATCCCTCACTATTAATGGCCGGCCTCTCTAAGTGTTTGGGCTAATTGCCCATTTTGTTTTAGTTGTCATACAACTTAAACATAATGGGCCTTGTGGACCAAAACACTTTTGGGCCCCTAAACCCAAAACCAACTTAGAAGTCCAATACGAACGTTTCGTATAATTAATTAACTTTGACCATACTTCAATTAACCATTTAATTGATTATCCATTTCATTTAATTACCTCACTTTCATCCTTACTCGGTGTACGATCCATTAGGTTCCAATTAGCGAGGCAGTGGGCGATGTTACTCTTAACTACCGATTGTGAATTTAAACCATATTTCAATTCTCCCTTAAGATTAGTGTTTGCTAATCTTTAGGGCTTCCACAAACCATGAGTGACACCTAGCAGCATGTCATGGTTACCCAAGCTAAGTAGAGGTGGTTGGAGAACCTATCCAGTTACAACTACAATGCAATACGGTTCTTCTCTAATACAATACTCTTAATCACATTGTTGAAGTGATAGTTTGTTTCATGTCTACTATCCAATGTGATACTTCCCTATATGATTCGCTTGAATAAGATTTGGAACAAACTTCCTAAGTCATATTCATATGCTATGGCCAAAGACTCTCGAATCATATCTTAGAGTATTCTCCTTCCACCATGGAAGGTTAGAGATCCCTTGTTGTGCATTCACATGCCTACATGACTAGATAGCTTGACCCCAACCATGCCGTGGACACTCCAAAGGAATGCCATTTGACACGATCAAAGATCAAGGACCTAACCATTAGACATCTATGATGCCTCAGGTCAAAGGACTACTTTGCATATTGTAACCATCGAGTTCTTAAATGACATGTATGTTTGAACTCTCTTTTGATCATAGTTCAGTGTACTCGATTACTCTTTCGAGCACCTATGTGTTTGTCTTAGTGTCCAACACTAAATGACTTGAGACTTGTCATATCCATACTTGAGTCGACATAACACATACTAACCTTAGCGGATTGTCAATGCCCAATTGGCAACCCTATGGCTAGGAACGTTTTAGGAATGAACATAAGAGAAAGGTCTCGAAAATCTAACTTACTTAGATCACTTATCTCTTAGATCAAATACATTCCTTGGATTCCCTTATTGCTTAAACACAAGATACAATAAATAGTGATTAACAATAAGCTTTGCCCTCCATTAAACATATAAAAGTTTAATACATTAAGTATTCCAAAAAGCTATTACATCAAATGAGTGGCTTTGTGGGCATACTTCCAACAATCTCCCACTTGCACTCAAAGCCATCCTCCCATGTATCTAATACCCATCTTTTCCATATGGCGGTCAAGTTGGATTTGAGACATTGGCTTCGTTAGTGGATCTGCTACGTTATCGGCTGAAGCAACTTTGAGGATGTTGACTTTCCCCTCGGCAGCATATCTTCTAATGATATTAAAGCGCCTATCAAAATGCTTGTTCTTTTGATGTGCTCTGGGTTCCTTGGCTTGAGCTATCGCCCCACTATTATCATAGTACAAAGTTACTGGTGATGTAATGGTTGGAACCACTCCAAGTTCAGTGATGAACTTCTTCATCCAGAATGCTTCTTTGCCGGCTTCAGCTGCAGCGACATATTCAGCCTCTGTCGTGGAATCAGCAATTACACTTTGTTTCTTGCTTTTCCAGCTGACAGCCCCACCATTCAGAGTGAATACATATTCGGAGTTGGAACTTCTATCATCGACGTCAGATTGGAAATCTGCGTCTGTATAGCCTTCCACTCGCAACTCTGTCGCTCCTCCATAAACGAGGAACATGTCCTTAGTTCTTCTTAAGTACTTAAGGACCGTCTTGACAGCTGCCTAGTGTTCTGATCCTGGGTTAGATTGATATCGACTAGTAATGCTCACAGCATATGCGATATTAGGCCTTGTGCATATCATGGCATACATGAGACTTCCTATGGCGGAAGCATAAGGAATAGTATTCATTTGCCGTATCTCTTCAGGAGTCTTAGGTCCCATGGACTTAGAAAGGTGAATTCCATGTCTCACAGGAAGAAAACCTTTCTTAGATTGTTCCATCTGGAACCTACTTAACACCTTATCAATGTACATAGATTGGGATAATGCAATTAGTCTTCTGGTTCTATCACGATAGAGCTTTATCCCAAGTACATAAGATGCATCTCCTAGATCTTTCATGTGGAAGGTTTTGGACAACCACACTTTTACAGAAGAAAGTACTGCAGTGTCATTCCCGAATAGTAATATGTCATCTACATATAACACTAGAAATACCACTGCATCCCCTACGACCTTTTGATAAACACAATTGTCGTCTTCGTTTTGAGTAAAATCAAATGATTTGATTTCAGTATCAAAACGAATGTTCCAGCTCCTTGAGGCTTGCTTAAGTCCATAAATGGACCTCAGAAGCTTGCATACCTTAGTCTTTGCAGACTTGGACACGAAACCTTCGGGTTGAGCCATATAAAGCTCTTCCTCTAGGTAGCCATTCAGAAAGGCCATCTTCACGTCCATTTGCCAGATTTCATAATCATGGTACGCAGCTATAACAAGCAAAATCCGAATGGACTTAATCATGGCTACAGGAGAGAAAGTTTCTTCATAGTCAATCCCTTCTCGTTGCCTGTAACCCTTGGCTACAAGTCTAGCCTTATAAGTCTCCACGTTCCCATCAACGCCTATCTTCCTCTTGAAGACCCATTTGTTTCCAACAGGTACTATACCTTCTGGAGGGTCTACAAGAGTCCAGACCTGATTTTGATACATGGAATCCATCTCGGATTTCATGGCCTCTTGCCATCTCTTTGAATCAATGTCGGACATTGCTTCTTTGTAGTCCCTAGGGTCCTCCTTTGTGTCATTGTCACCCAGAAGGTACAATTCCGCAAAGTCATTGTCTAAGCTATACCTCTTAGGTGGCTTACTAACCCTTTCAGATCTACGTGGAGCTTGGGGTCCAGGAACAGGGTTGTCAATATGTCTTGTGCTTGTTTGTGTTTCATCTTTAATCTCATTAATTTCCATCGTTTTACTTATAATTCCTTTGAGAACAAATTCGTCCTCTAGAAACTTAGCAGTTCTGGCGACAAAGACTTTCTGGTCGTCAGGATGGTAGAACTCATATCCCATAGTTTCTCTAGGATACCCCACAAAATACCACCTTACTGATCTCGCTTCAAGCTTAGTAGCTTCAAGCTTCTTGACATATGCTTCACAACCCCAAATCTTAATGTGATTAAGACTTGGCTTTCTTCCATGCCATATCTCATAGGGCGTTTGTGAAACTGATTTGGAAGGTACTCTATTAAGCAAGTAAGCTGTTGTATATAGAGCGTATCCCCAAAATGTTACTGGCAGATCAGCGAAACTTATCATAGAACGAACCATGTTCATCAAGGTTCGATTTCTCTTTTAAGAAACTCCATTAAGTTGTGGAGTTCCCGGTGGAGTCCACTGTGATATTATTCCACACTCTTTGAGATAATCTAGGAATTCATTACTCAGATATTCACCCCCTCGATCTGATCTTAGGATTTTTATCTGTTTCCCAGTTTGCTTCTCAACTTCATTCTTGAATTCTTTGAACCTTTCAAAGGATTCTGACTTGTACTTTATAAGATACACATAGCCAAACCAAGAGTGATCGTCGGTGAATGTGATATAGTAAGAGAAACCTCCTCTCGACGTAGTAGACATAGGTCCATATACGTCAGTGTGGATTAACCCTAGAATTTCAGTGGCACGCTCTCCTTTCCCAGTGAATGGAGATTTGGTCATCTTCCCTTTCAAACAGCATTCACAAGTACCCATCTGGTCATTACCTAATGGGCGGACATATCCGTCTTTCGACATCTTGCGAATCTTTTCAAGGTTCACATGTCCAAGTTTAAGATGCCACATCCTTTCTTGGTTAACTTCTTCTCTAGCCCTTTTGGGTTTTGAGGTATTCCCGCTTTCAATACAGTGCATCCCACTATTCGTCTCTAGGTGAAAAAGTCCCTCTATCATATTACCATGAGAGATAATACGACCGTTCAAGTATAAAGTGCAACTCATTTTGTCAAACAATACTGAGTGCCCATCTCGTAAAAGCTTAGAGATAGAAATCAAATTCTTTATACATGAAGGAAAATATAAACAATTTTTAAGTTCCAAGACTTCCCCAGAGGGTAGGTTAAGCATGTAGGTGCCTATTGCTTTTGCAGAGATTTTAGCGCCGTTCCCAACTCGCACAACCATCTCCCCATTGCGCAGTGTCTTGCTCCCTGCTAGTCCCTGTATCATATTACAGATATGTTGACTAGCACCTGAATCAAATATCCAGGAATTAAAGCTCACTGTAAAAGCACTCTCTATGACAGAAATAGTCTCTTCAAAAGTTCGTGTCATAAGGCTCGCAATGCGCACCCTGTATTTCTTCTTCCAACGTCCATCCTTTCCACAATGAAAGCATGTTCCTTTGGATTTTCTTGCCTTCTTCTTATTTAACCTTTTCCTTGTGTTTTCATTCTCACTCCCACTGTCCCTTTTGAAACCTTTTTCAAATTTACAGCACATGTCAATCATCTCGTTAAAAGTGTGATCGAATCTATTCACTTTATAGTTTACAATAAACTTAGTGAAATCATCCGAGAGAGATGCAAGGAAAAAATCTTGGGCCATTTTCCCATCGATGGAAGTTCCTAAACTTTCAAGATCTTGAAAGATCCTTTCCATCTTTTGTCCATGTTTATGGACCGATGCCCCTTTTGCCATTTTGGCATTTAATAGATTACAAACATTTGAGAATCGTACTTTACTAGTCTCAATGTCATGCATCTTATGCAAACTTTCAACCATGGCACATGAAGTGTCCATGTGCTTATGTAGCTTCATAAGCTCCTCACTAAGTGAAGTAAGGATTAAGCATTTGGCTTGTAAGTCATCCTCATAGCGTCTTGCATAATCATGACACTCTTCCTTCGAAGCTAGTTTCTTAGGAGGTACATGAGGAGGGGATTGCTTAAGCACATACAATATGTCTTTCACCTTTGAGACATTCTCAATGTGGCGATACCAAGCAAGGAAACGTTGGCCCCTAAGGCCCCTTTTGTCAAGTATAATGGTGGGTATAATTTTAGGCATGTCGTTCACTACATAACATAACAGAAATCATATTAGATTGTTGATAAACTACTTGATTGGGTCTTGAATCAAATAGTACCACCCACTATTTTTGGCAAATTCCATATCCCTCAATAGAATCCGAGAGTTATATTGAACTCTTAGCAGGGTATGGGAGACTCACCATTACCAAGCCCACCTCACGATGATACGATGTTGGTTAGCAAAAATAATGATGAGAGAATAACGCTTTACTCATTTACAACATTTGTAATTACCCATCTTGTTTGGCCTCTAGAGAATGTTGCCTCACGATGATACGATGTTGGCACCATTGCACTTAGTTAAGTTATTCCCACCATGCTTAGTTCGTGTAGGGGTTCAAGAATAACCTCACGATGATACGATGTTGGCTATCCTCATTGCCTACCTCACCACATCATGTATGTTGATAAGTCACATTTTGCATGCATTTATATCTTCCTTATTTGGCGTCTTTGTGATTGTTTTGGATTAAACTAGTTGCATTTTACATTATTTGGTGTTAGTGTGCAGCCAAGGGTGAATTTGGATCAATGGGAAGGCAAATGAAGTAAAAATATTCCTTTTGGTAGCTGAGCATTATTCCAAACGTGGAAAGGGTTCTTGGGAATTAATTTGAAGTCCAAATATGAGGAATCTAGGACTAATGTGGCTGTTGAAATTCAAGAGAAGATGTGATTAGGAAAGTGGTGCATTGGAGTCACATTGGGTGGTTCTAAACAAGGCAAAAACATGCGGACACCTTGTTATTCCACATAACTTGTGCCGTGTATTCCCTTGCCTTGTCCAGCTCCATTTTGCACCAAAAACACCCACTCCCATTAACTAAAACATTCAGCCATATTTCCACCAACAAACACAATCATGTCATGCAAATCCCATGTGGTTCCAAGTCAGATTATGCACTTCTAAACATCAAAACATGCATTCACATGCATGTCCACAACCTGACCGTGCATTCCTTTACCTTTCTCCACTTCATCTTTGCAGAAATCCACATGCATCTTGATTAAATAAACCACATACCTGCAGATCATGTCCATTCCTTGCATCCATCATTCCAGAAATCCATTCATCCCATCATTCCATGCGATTCCAGCGCCCCCTTTGTCCATGCCGTGTGCTTTCTTCCCCTTTCCAGCCTGTACAACCACTTCCAGATTTACCACTCACTTGTTGCAGCAAGTGCACATGTAGCTCAATTAAACAAACAACATTCATGCATCTTTCCCTAGTGCCGTGCGTCCACCACCTCAGAAACCCATCACTTCCAGCTCATTTTACGTTCTTCCAGCTCACTTGTGCAGAGGAGATCCAATCTGAATGTTGGCAGCCACATTCCTTCCTATAAAACTAGGCACACTTCACACATCAAGGGGTTCTGCATTCATTCCATTTATTTACACATAGCCGCTCCATTTCATCCTATTCTCTGTCCATTCTCTGCCCATTTGCTCTCCCATTTGCAGAAAACATACCAAGCTGAGTTAGTTCATTTGCATCACACTTGGAGAACCAACCCCGAAGGCCACTCTTCAAGGAATTCAACATCAGTTTTGCTTCAAGGGTTTCTTCTTCTTAATTCTATGTTCACTCATGTTATTTATTTTTATGTCAAACCTTTGTAAACATGAAGTGTAACTAATCTTCCCCTAGGGATTCGATGTAGCCTTGCAAAGTTTGCCATGTAATCAAGTTAGAATGCTCAGTTTATCCATCTAATTCTTGTTTCATTCTCTGATATAATTGTGAATTTGTGAGTTGATTTGTATGCTTGATCACCATTTGAATTAACCACAGGTTATTTAGCCAAGATTAAAGCATACATCATGTCTAATCTTGGTGGATTTGTGAATGAATGAAGGGAATGTTTGGCAAACATCCTGCCGAGTGTCCCCTTTGGTTTTATGAGAGTTTCTTGTGCACTACATACTCTTGATTAGGAACCAAAGTTGCACATCACAATTAGGTTCATGTTTAGAGACATTTGATCAAATCCACACATCATATGGTTGATCATATCCAAGTAAAACAAACTCAAGAAATAGGTAGATGAATGAGTATAAACTAACTTAACAAACATGGACTTAGTTGAGCAATGGTGAAACCGAATCCCTAGCTTCATTTCCATTGGAACTATCTCATTGTACTAGTTGTTGATTCATTTATTTGTGTTTACTTCATTTTCTTATACTTTCAAGTTACAACAACAAATCTGCCTAAGTTGATTAGTTTAATTCATTTCGTAGAGTTCTTGCAAAACAAGTAATTGCATAGGTCCAATTAGTCCCTGTGGATTCGACACCCTTGCTTGTGCCATTGTACTAAACATATTCTAGCATTAAGAAGGAAATATAACTCAACAAAAATGGCGCCGTTGCCGGGGACTGATTTCAGTCCCTTGTAATTGCTTGTTTGCTATTTAAACTTTGTTATTTTCATTGTAGGTAGATTCTTAATTTTCATTCAAATTTGTGTTATTTTGTTTCAGGTAGTATATGTCAAATAGACTTGTTGAGCTAGGCCAAAGAATTGAACGGTTAAAGGGCCACACTTTGGACAACTTTGTGCCATCAAGTTCATCCATTATCCGTGAGGAAGAGGAAAGGAATTCACCTAGTTCAACAAGTAAAGGATCTGAGCAATTTAATTGGGAAAGAGAAGAAGAGATGGCGGGCAACCAAGATGAACTTCGAGCTTTGGAGGACTTTGCTCAACCAATCATACCAAATTCACCTTCATGCATCTTGCTGCCCACAGAAGCTAGAAACTATGATCTTAAATCTTCACATTTCCATATGTTTCCCTCATTTTATGGCTTACCTAATGAAGACCCTTTAGCTCATATTAAAGAGTTTTACAATGTTGTGAGTGGTTTACCTTTGCAGGGAGTAAGTGAAGCAAATTTGAGGATGAGAGTGTTTCCTTACACCTTGAAAGATAGGGCCAAGAGTTGGTTGATGACTCTAACACCAGGTTCCCTCACCACATGGGATGCCGTGGCTAAGAAGTTCTTGGAGAAGTTCTTTTCCACTCAAAAGACAGCCACATTAAGGGGACAAATCTTCAACTTCAAACAAGATGATGGAGAACCTTTCAATGAGTGTTGGGAGCGTTTTAAAGGCCTCTTGTTGCAATGTCCACACCATGGGTTACCTTTTCACTTACAAATGCAAATTTTCTATGATGGACTAACCCAAACTTGTCAATCAACTGTTGATAATGCAGCAGGTGGAGCATTGAAGAAAAAGAATGCTCAAGAGTCATATAACATTTATGAGATGTTGGGGTCTAATGCTCAACACAAAGATTTAAGGGGTAAGAAAGTTGGAGTCTATGAAACAAGTTCTAATCATGAGCTTTTGTTGCAGGTAGCTAACCTAGAAAGGAAGATTGAATCCGTGCTCAACATGGTGCCAAAAGCAAATGAAGTGTGTGCCATTTGCAACATACCAAGCCATCCTACTCACCAATGTCCATCTAGAGAGGCTTACCCCGAGTATGTTCAAGAACAAGTGAACCTCATGAATTCTTACAATCAAAGGCCAAGGAATGATGTGTATTCCAATACATATAACTCAAGTTGGAGAGATCATCCCAACCTTTCATGGAAGAACAACAATCAATTCCAAAATTTCCCACCAAAACCTGCCACTACCCTTGAAGATACGGTTAAGTTGTTAGCCCAAAACACCTTGCAATTCCAACATTCCACAAATAGCACTCTCCAACAACATTCAGCAGCTCTAACCAAAATGGAGACACAATTGGGGCAGATTGCAGATGCTTTGAACCAAAGAGAAGTTGGAAAATTCCCAAGCCAACCCGTGATACTCCAAAGGAACCAAGAGCAAGCCAAAGCAATCACTACACTTAGAAGTGGTAAGGTTATTGATAATAGAGTTGGCAATGAAGTTACTAATGAATATGATCATGTGAATGCAGGTGTTACTCAAGGAGACAATGAGAAACCAAATGAGGAACCAAGCCATGCTACTTCCTCATTTGAAGCACCAAATCTTCACAAGGCCGAGAAACCATACACTCCACCAATACCATTCCCTGGAAGACTTGCCAAGAGCAAGCAGGATAAGTCATTCAAAGAAATTTTTGATATACTAAGCAAAGTGAATGTTAACTTACCTTTGCTTGATGTCATTAGGAACATGCCAGCATATGGGAAGTTCTTCAAGGAGTTAAACAGCTACAAAAGGAAGTATGGACCACATGAGAAGGTAGTGGTGTCTGAGAATGTGAGTGCAGTTTTGCAAAGAAAACTTCCACCAAAGCTCAAGGATCCAGGAAGTTTCTCTATCAACATCACCATAGGGGACAAGAAAGTAGAGAAGGCTATGCTTGATTTGGGTGCTAGCATCAACTTAATGCCTTATTCTGTGTACCTTCAACTAGGTTTGGGAGATTTGAAAGCCACCACCATTTCATTACAACTTGCAGACAGATCCGTGAAATATCCAAGAGGTATAGTAGAAGATATTCTAGTTCAAGTTGATAAACTAATCTTGCCTGCAGATTTTGTAGCGTTGGACATGGAAGAAGCTCCTATACATGATCGTGAGTTGCCTATATTGCTTGGGAGACCTTTCATGGCCATGGCCAAGACCATCATTGATGTACAAAATGGACTCCTCACTATGACAGTGTTAGGAGAGAGAGTTCAATTCAAAGTGTTTGAATCTCTTTCTCATCCTTCTTCATCCCTTGATTGTTATGCCATTGATGTGCTTGATTCACTTGTATTCTCTAAGTTCTTGCAGGCACAATCGAATGAACCATTACAAACTGTTTTGAGTCAATCTCAAGATGAGTTTGATGAAGAAGATGCACTCATGGAAGAAGTAGCTGCCTTGGAAGCATTAGCATTGTATCCTTTGAATGTTTCACCTCTTTTAGAACCTTTAGAATCATCAATGTCACATCTAACTCCTTCCACTGTTAAGGCACCAAAACTTGAACTTAAACCACTTCCACCACATCTAAAATATGCATATCTAGCTGAATTTGAAACTCTTCCAATTATCATAGCTTCTGATCTCACCCCAAATGAAGAAGATAAACTAATAAGGGTGTTAAAAGAGTTCAAATCAGTTTTTGGCTGGTCTATTGCAGATATCAAGGGAATAAGCCCTACAATGTGCATGCATAGGATTCTCTTGGAGGAAGGGGTAAAGTCAACCCGTGAACCACAAAGAAGGCTCAACCCACACATGAAGGAAGTTGTTAGGAATGAGGTGTTGAAATTGTTAGATGTGGGGATCATATATCCCATTTCTGATAGCAAATGGGTGAGTGCCATTCAAGTGGTACCTAAGAAGGTGGGAATCACAGTGATGAAGAATGAAAACAATGAGCTTGTGCCCACAAAGCCCACAGCTAGTTGGCGTGTTTGCACCGATTACAGGAAGTTGAATTCTAGCACTAGAAAAGATTACTTTCCTATGCCTTTCATAGATCAAATGCTTGAGAGATTGGCAGGTTACTCACACTATTGTTTTCTTGATGGTTACTCAGGTTACAATCAAATTGCAATCGCTCCGGAGGATCAAGAGAAAACAACCTTTACTTGCCCCTTTGGCACATTTGCATATAGGAGAATGCCTTTTGGACTTTGCAATGCTCCAGCAACATTCCAAAGATGCATGTTGGCCATCTTTTCTGACATGGTAGAAAGGTTCATTGAGGTATTTATGGATGACTTCTCAGTGTTTGGTTCCTCTTTTGATGAATGTCTTAACCATCTATCTTTAGTACTTCAAAGATGTCAGGAAACAAATTTGGTTCTCAATTAGGAAAACTGCCAATTTATGGTGAAACAAGGAATTGTGTTGGGGCATGTAATCTCTAGCAAAGGAATGGAGGTGGACAAAGCCAAAATTGACGTCATCACCAATATGGTAGCCCCCACCACTATGAAGGGAGTAAGGAGTTTTTTGGGACATGCGGGCTTTTATCGTCGTTTCATTAAGAACTTTTCAATGATCACTCGTCCATTATGCAATCTGTTAGCTAAGGATGTTGTATTTCATTTTGATAAGGCTTGTATGGATGCATTCAATACTTTGAAAAATGAACTAACCTCGGCCCCTATTATTATGGCACCAGATTGGTCTTTACCTTTTGAATTAATGTGTGATGCCTCTGACTATGCTGTTGGTGCAGTTTTAGGGCAAAGGGTGAACAAACTTCCACATGTGATCTACTATGCAAGCCGGACTCTGCATGATGCTCAACTTAACTATTCCACAACTGAAAAGGAGTTGCTTGCTGTTGTTTTTGCCTTAGAAAAGTTTAGGTCATATCTTGTGGGATCTAAAGTTATTGTGTTTTCTGATCATGCAGCCCTTAGGTACTTGATGACAAAGAAGGATGCTAAACCACGCTTGATTAGATGGATACTCTTACTACAAGAGTTTGACTTGGAAATTCGAGATAAGAAGGGCAGTGATAATGTTGTGGCTGACCATTTGTCCAGGCTTAATGAAAACCATGGAGTTGGGCAACCTTTGCCCCTAAATGAATCATTTCCAGATGAACAACTCCTTGTTGTTCAAGAAAAAGAACCATGGTATGCAGATTTTGTTAATTATCTTGCTTGTGGTATAATGAGAAATGACCTTTCTTTTCAGGAAAGAAAAAAGTTCCTTGCCATGGTAAAGCACTACGTATGGGACGAACCATATTTGTTCAAATATTGCCCTGATCAAATCATTAGGAGATGTGTCCCAGAGAGTGAGCAACAAAGCATTCTAACATTTAGCCATACATTGGCATGTGGAGGACATTTTGGTGCCAAAAAGACATCTCTAAAGGTTTTACAATCTGGTTTCTTTTGGCCTACTTTATTCAAAGATGCTTTTGATTTTTGTTCTAAGTGTGATAGGTGCCAGAAAATGGGGAACATTAGCCGAAGAAATGAAATGCCATTGAACAACATTTTGGTGGTGGAGCTCTTTGATGTTTGGGGAATCGATTTTATGGGACCATTTCCATCCTCTTTTGGCTACTTATACATATTAGTGGCAGTGGATTACGTATCCAAATGGGTTGAAGCCATTGCTACAAGAACTAATGATCATAAGGTTGTGTTGAATTTTCTTAAAGATGTGATTTTTTGTAGGTTTGGAACTCCAAGAGCTATTATTAGTGATGGTGGCAGCCATTTCTGCAACAAACCCTTTGAATCCTTGATGAAGAAGTACAACATCAACCACAAAGGGGCAACCCCGTACCATCCTCAAACCTCAGGACAAGTGGAGATTAGCAATAGGGAGATCAAGAAGATTTTGATGAAGACTGTGAGCCCTACAAGGAAGGATTGGTCATTGAGGTTGAATGATGCACTATGGGCATATAGAACAGCATACAAGACCCCCATTGGCATGAGTCCTTATCGCCTTGTGTTTGGGAAAGCTTGTCATTTGCCAATGGAGCTTGAACACCGTGCATATTGGGCAATCAAGAAGTTCAACTTTGATTACAAGGATACTGGAATAGCAAGGAAGCTCCAACTTAATGAGTTGGAAGAACTTAGAAATGAGGCATATGAGAATGCCAAAATCTACAAAGAACGAACTAAGCTCTATCATGACAAAGCCATCACAAGGAAGGAGTTTCACCAAGGTATGAAAGTACTTTTGTATGACTCACGTTTGAGACTTTTTCCAGGAAAACTGAAGTCTAGGTGGGTGGGACCATTCAAAGTACTGCAAACATTTCCCCATGGAGCTGTGGAGATAGAGAACATGAAGAATGGCACCTCTTTTAAAGTCAATGGGCAGCGATTGAAACCATATTTGGAGAAAGTGGAGGAAGAGCCAGTGTATCAAGTTGTAGATTTTCTTGAGTTTACAACACCATGAACAAGCTACCATGTCTTGCCTAGACATTAAATAAAGCGCTTGCTAGGAGGCAACCTAGTGTGGTTTGTGTTCTTTCTTTATGTTGTGTTTATATTATTACCATTCCATATTCTTTGCCTACTTGCATTGCATACAAATTTTAAACATCGAGGACAATGTTTAGATTAGGTTTGGGGGTATGGGATGGGAAGTTCATTTTGTTCTTGTTTGGGTTTGTTTTAGTTAAGTGTGTTTTGCTTACTAATATGAATGTATATGAGGGCTATGTTTGAAAACAAACGATTGGGTTGCTATGAAAAAGTGTTGTATCTTATCGTCATGTATAAAGTTTTAACCCTTGAAATTATGATCATGGAGGTACCATACTCAAATTCTGGAAGAAGAATAGTGGAGACTACCCTAGTGAGTTATTTTGAGCCTAATTACTTCTTTGAGAGGGTTTAAAGTGTTTCTACTCCTATCTTTTTCTTTCAATTTCACTTTAAATGATCTCATTACTTCTATTTTGTTTGGATACTAAGAATCATTCTCCTTTACAGATACCATGTGTTTAGTATCATTCATGAATGAACTCAATGAGATGATGTTAGGCTATGCATGTTTAACTACTAAAAGGCTTAAATCCTACCCATTTGTGTGCTCCATTCACCCTTGTTGCAGCCAAACACTTTAGCCTAATTCTTTCATCACCCACACCATAATCTACCCATTCTAGCCCATTACAAGCCATACCTTATAGTTTGGGGAATACCAATGTGGTGAAGACTAAGGGCATATTGAGTTATAGAGCAAGATTGTGGCGTGTACCGAGGGCACCTATGTTGAAAATGTTTCTAAAAAAAAAAATAAAAAAAAAAAAAAAAAAAAAAAAAAAAAGAGGATCAAAGTGGATACAAATTCCAAATCGCCTCATTATAAAGCATAGGGCCTGGACGCCAAAAACAAAAGAAGACAAATGCCAGTGAAGAGCCTCAAAGACACCTTGGTATGCCCCAAGCTCTAGTATTTCATATCACTTCTTTTGTAACCTATACCCTAAGCCTTGCATTACAATCTTGAGAAAGACCTAGCTGATCATTGAGGATGTATTCATGGGTGATGGTAAGTGTGTGTGTTATCTGTATTCTTAGCATTTGATTCATTTCATGAGATCTACTCAGAAACTGTGCTCCCATTTCAGATTTCATATGTGAGAATTTTGATTCCCTTTACATAATTTCACTCATATATGTTGTTGAGAGACTAAACCTTAAGATCTGAGTGAGAACTTGAGTGGAAGCTGTGAGGAGTAGAGTTGAGGCGAATTCTATCTTAAGCATTTGGGTATGGTGACCTTGAAGTTGTAAGACATGGAGAAATATATTTATACGTTACAATTGATACGATTCTTTGGAGTGGAAAACTTTTGAGTTTGAATGTATGACAAAATCTTCATTGGTTCTTATTAGTTTGTTTAAAGCTTGTAGTAACCAGGTTGTTTGCAGATTTTGTAGATGTTTGTGGGTGTCATCACTGTAAACCCTCAGGAGACACAACTCCTCCAACTAGGGACACCTAGGGGTTCAAAGGCTTGTTGCACATGCTCAGTGCAATCGTTTAGCCAGCGAAAGTGGTTTAGTTAGATGTTTGTGTTTTGTGTGTTTTAGTTTTAAGTTTGCTCGAGGACTAGCAAAAACCAGGTTTGGGGGTATTTGATAAGTCACATTTTGCATGCATTTATATCTTCCTTATTTGGCGTCTTTGTGATTGTTTTGGATTAAACTAGTTGCATTTTACATTATTTGGTGTTAGTGTGCAGCCAAGGGTGAATTTGGATCAATGGGAAGGCAAATGAAGTAAAAACATTCCTTTTGGTAGCTGAGCATTATTCCAAACGTGGAAAGGGTTCTTGGGAATTAATTTGAAGTCCAAATATGAGGAATCTAGGACTAATGTGGCTGCTGAAATTCAAGAGAAGATGTGATTAGGAAAGTGGTGCATTGGAGTCACATTGGGTGGTTCTAAACAAGGCAAAAACATGCGGACACCTTGTTATTCCACATAACTTGTGCCGTGTATTCCCTTGCCTTGTCCAGCTCCATTTTGCACCAAAAACACCCACTCCCATTAACTAAAACATTCAGCCATATTTCCACCAACAAACACAATCATGTCATGCAAATCCCATGTGGTTCCAAGTCAGATTATGCACTTCTAAACATCAAAACATGCATTCACATGCATGTCCACAACCTGACCGTGCATTCCTTTACCTTTCTCCACTTCATCTTTGCAGAAATCCACATGCATCTTGATTAAATAAACCACATACCTGCAGAACATGTCCATTCCTTGCATCCATCATTCCAGAAATCCATTCATCCCATCATTCCATGCGATTCCAGCGCCCCCTTTGTCCATGCCGTGTGCTTTCTTCCCCTTTCCAGCCTATACAACCACTTCCAGATTTACCACTCACTTGTTGCAGCAAGTGCACATGTAGCTCAATTAAACAAACAACATTCATGCATCTTTCCCTAGTGCCGTGCGTCCACCACCTCAGAAACCCATCACTTCCAGCTCATTTTACGCTCTTCCAGCTCACTTGTGCAGAGGAGATCCAATTTGAATGTTGGCAGCCACATTCCTTCCTATAAAACTAGGCACACTTCACACATCAAGGGGTTCTGCATTCATTCCATTTATTTACACATAGCCGCTCCATTTCATCCTATTCTCTGTCCATTCTCTGCCCATTTGCTCTCCCATTTGCAGAAAACATACCAAGCCGAGTTAGTTCATTTGCATCACACTTGGAGAACCAACCCCGAAGGCCACTCTTCAAGGAATTCAACATCAGTTTTGCTTCAAGGGTTTCTTCTTCTTAATTCTATGTTCACTCATGTTATTTATTTTTATGTCAAACCTTTGTAAACATGAAGTGTAACTAATCTTCCCCTAGGGATTCGATGTAGCCTTGCAAAGTTTGCCATGTAATCAAGTTAAAATTCTCAGTTTATCGATCTAATTCTTGTTTCATTCTCTGATATAATTGTGAATTTGTGAGTTGATTTGTATGCTTGATCACCATTTGAATTAACCACAGGTTATTTAGCCAAGATTAAAGCATACATCATGTCTAATCTTGGTGGATTTGTGAATGAATGAAGGGAATGTTTGGCAAACATCCTGCCGAGTGTCCCCTTTGGTTTTATGAGAGTTTCTTGTGCACTACATACTCTTGATTAGGAACCAAAGTTGCACATCACAATTAGGTTCATGTTTAGAGACATTTGATCAAATCCACACATCATATGGTTGATCATATCCAAGTAAAACAAACTCAAGAAATAGGTAGATGAATGAGTATAAACTAACTTAACAAACATGGACTTAGTTGAGCAATGGTGAAACCGAATCCCTAGCTTCATTTCCATTGGAACTATCTCATTGTACTAGTTGTTGATTCATTTATTTGTGTTTACTTCATTTTCTTATACTTTCAAGTTACAACAACAAATCTGCCTAAGTTGATTAGTTTGATTCATTTCGTAGAGTTCTTGCAAAACAAGTAATTGCATAGGTCCAATTAGTCCCTGTGGATTCGACACCCTTGCTTGTGCCATTGTACTAAACATATTCTAGCATTAAGAAGGAAATATAACTCAACATATGTACATATGGACTCCTCCTGAATGTAAGCACATACTTTGAACTTCCCCATGATAGGGTGAAGCCGATGTAGGAGTCACAAACGATTGGAGTCCACCACGGTGGAAGGCCTACGAAGAGATGTTCAAAGCATCTCTCGCTTATCAACTTAATATCCATTTTATTTGAGGGAGTAGTGTTGGGCTACATCAAAAACATTTTAATCATATTAAAAGAACATGGGCCTATCACAACTATTGGTCCAAGTTAATATGAATTAGTAGCATATAATACTCCCACTGTTTCGTTCAACCAAGCGAGACTATATGGAACTACTAACGAACGCATTGCATCTTCATATGGACTATATAGTCGTTTTAGGTTTTAGGATGATTATGAACCGATTGATTTGATCCAACACGAGCCTTGTGTTGGACCTTGGGTTTTAGGTAGATAGTTTGTTGATTTTAGTTACGCGTTTAATCTAATTAAACCGTTATTTCCTATTGGGCGTTGGACCCAACTATTCCAATTTGCATACAATTAAACAAATAGGAATACATGAAATAAAGAGAAGGGCTTATGCCCTTTTACAACACATTGGAGGACTTATGCCCTTTACAACAAACTTAAATTAATCAAATTGCATTCAAATCTATACAATTAAACCCAAACATTCATAACGTTAAGCGGCCAATCACATAGCTCAATTATGGAGGCATTTGGTTCATAATCACCCTTTTCTTAATCAATCAAATTAACTAAGAAAGCAACTTTAAACAATTGGTTTTTGGATCCATAGAATTGATTTAAATGGAACTAAATATAATGAAAATCCAATTCTCATTAAAGAGACAAAACAACTTTTGTTCTCATTTTATTTGGGCCATTTTCCAAAAAACACAAACTTTTGGGCCAAAATACAAATACACAAAAGTATCAAACTTTATATAATTGCACAAAAGTACCCCACTAGAGGGGTGGCCGGCCAAGGATAGAATCATTGAGATTTTTGATAAAAAAAAAAAAATTTGTAAGTGGATTTTGGTGGGTGAGATTAAAGATGGTGGGGATGGTTTGAAAAGAAAATATATCTTTGACATAATTAAAGCCATTTAATCATTTCTCACCAATAATCATCACCCATCAACTAATAATCAAAACTTTATGAAAAGGAACTTCAAGAACATTGAAGAACACTCATGAAAACTCATAATAGCTCCATGAATGTTTTTCCCTTACCAAAACTCAATTTTTCACAACTCAAAAGAGGGTTAATATCATAGGGTACTTAGGGGTTCCAAAAAGCACTTTAAAACCATTTTAACAAGCCTAACATGAACCCAAAAAATCACCCTTTGGATTTGGCCGAAAATCCCAAAATACTTGGCACCAAATTTTAGTTCCAATATTCATGCTTATATGAACTACATCTACAACATTTGAGATGCTAAATTTTCAAACAAAATTTATATTCAAATCAAGAACAAAGCTTGTAACATTTACAACATTTAAATCACATATTATGAAAAATTACAAAACCCAAAAGGATCCACCATAAACTAGGCCTAGGCTCTGATACCACTTGAAGGAAAATTTATGTCCTTACTAAGAACATGTAAAGAACATTTGAATACATAGCCAAACTATTAACAAATTAAAGTAGGCATGCATCCAAAAACAATTCATAAAACCCATGACTTTCAAAGCCTAGTATATGGTGAACCATAACTCTTTAACAACATTAAAGAGAAGAAAGGATTTAGAGAATCATTACCCTTGTAGCTCATCCTTGATTACACAAGGGATTCACCCAAGTGGAGGGCCTTCATGTTGGAAATGTGCCCTAAAACCAATCATATGATGATATTTTACGGACATTTCAAACTAATGTAGTTTAAATGTAAAGGGCAAAGATTATTGTTTGAGCCGTCTCATATAAATGTTATATGCTTAAACGATAAGTCCAAGGAATATGTGATTGGAAGAATGCGATCTAAAGAAGTTAGATTCATGAGACCATTCTTTCGTTGACACATCCTAAACGTTCCTGATCATAGGATTGTCAATTGGGCATTGACAGTCCGTTAAGATCAGTACGTGCTATGTCTTCTCTCAGGGAGAGTGACTAGTCTCGAGTCATTGGTGTGTGTGACATCAAGACAAGTACGTAGGTGCTCAATAGAGAATGAGTTCACTGAACACGATCAACGAAGAGTTCTCATATTCATGTCACATGAGAACTCATGGTTGGGATAATGCAAATTAGTCTTTTGACCTGAGGCATCACAGTTGTCTTGTGGTTAGGTCCTTAATCTTTGATTATGTCAAAGTCACTCCATCAGGAGGGTGTCCATGGCATCGTTGGGGTTAAGCCACTTAGCCATGGAGGCAAGTGAATGCGCAACAAGGGATCTCTAACCGTCAAACTGTTTGAGGGAGAATACTCTATGATATGATTAAGAATCTTTGGCCAAAGTATGAATGAGATTTAGGAATGTGTTCCAAATCACATTCAAGGTAATCATATAAGCACAAGACTCACATTGGATAGTAGACATGAATAAACTATCAAACCAAACAATGTGGTCAAGAGTATTGTATTAGAGAAAGACCGTATTGCATTTGTAATCCTAAAACTGAATAGGTTCTCCACCTCTTCTGATTAGCTTGGGTAACCATGACATGCTGCTAGGCGTCAACCATGGTTTGTGGAAGCCCTAAAAGTGTATTATCATTAACGGGAGAATTGAAAGTAAGTTTCAATTCACAATCGATTTGAAAGAGTTTGAATCGCCCACTGCCTCGCTAAAAGGAACCTAATGGATCGTACACCGTGAAAGGTAGAGATTGAAGATTCAACGGAGATAAGTAAGAATAATTAAATGGTTTAATTATTTATGGCAAGGATTAATTAATATGATTATTAATCAAACGAATAATTTCGTTAAAAGACCTCTGGATAGTTTTGGACCTTAAGGCCCAATGGGCTTCGAACGTCAAGTCCATTGACTTAAGTTGTGTGACAACTTAATGAATAATGATTCACAAAGGCCCAAATAGCCCAATGAATACCCTAAGGCCGGCCATTTAGAGAAAGAGTGGGTTTTGGACTTATTTACAAGTTTGCCACTCAAATGAATTAAGGTATAAGTGTGACTTAATAGCCAAAATTCATTAGGGGTTGTTTATGGGGAAATTGGAGAAACAAAAACTCTCCTTTCTCTCTAGAAATGGCCGGCCACACTTGAGGAAAACATCTAGCAATCTTACTTCCTCAAGGTCACTCATTTCTTCTACAATATGCCTTGGTGTGGAGACTTAGAGGTTCTCAATTTTGGGAACTTGGAGAAACCTTTTCATCCATCCAAATCCATGGATCTAAGATGCAAGGAATGAAGGCCCTCTCTTTGGGTGATTAGCCTTTGCTTATGCAAAGAGGAATCTACAAAGGTATTGATTTCTCAACTCACTTTGTTTTGAGTTGAGTCTTGGTTCACCTATCTACTAGGCTTTGAAGTTCATGGGTTAAGTTTTGTTTTTGAGTGCATATAAACATGATTCCGCCTTTTAATTGTTAATTGCATGTTGTTGATGTTGCTCAAATGAACTTGTTTTTTACAAATCTTCCTTCAAGTGGTATCAAGAGCCTAGGTCTAGTAGTTGGTGAATCCTTTTGGGTTTTGTAGTTCATAGTTTGTGATTTGAATGTTGTAATTGTTACAAGCTTTATTCTTGCTTCTTTGAATGTAAATTTTGTTAGAAAATTTACCATCTCAAATGTTGTAGATGTAGTTCATATGAGCATGAATTTTGGAGCTAAAATTTGGTGCCATGCTTTTGGGGAAATTCGGCCAAATCCAAAGGGTGGATTTTTGGGTTCTTGTTTGACTTGTTAAAAGTGTTTTAAAGTGACTTTTGGAACCCCTATGTACCCTAGTATGGTTGTATGTTATTTCCCTTAAGTTTGAGTGGTTTTGGTATGTTTTTTTGGGTGAAGAATGTTCATGGAGCTCTTATGGGTGTTCATGGATGTTCTTCATTGTTCTTGATATGTTCTTGCCAAGAACAAAAGGTTTGGTGTTTTGATTCAAAGTTTTGATTTATTTCATAAAGTTTTTGTTTTGAAATATTTCTTATGTTTAAATATCTTAGATATTTGTTTTGAAAAATTAAAGAAATTTTAGTGGGTAGGTGTGTAATGATTTATTCCATTTCACACACCCCACTTACAAAACTTTGAAATTTTTTTATATACTTTGCTTCAATGGCCGGCCACCCTACTCAATTAGGGTCCTTGTGGGGCTTTTATGCAATTACATAAAGTTTTGATACTTTTGTGTATTTGTACTTTGACCCAAAAGTTTACGTTTTTACGTAAATGTCCAAAATCACTAAAAGGACAAATTGTTTTGCTCCTTTAATGAAGTTTTAGCTTTTGTGGAAATTTTTGGGTTCTAGTTGTAATTACATGAAGTAGTGGACTTTTGTGTTTTTACAAAGTGACCTCAAAAAGTTTTTGCAAAATAGCCCAAAAGTTGAGGTTAATTGCACTATGGCCCAAACAAGTTGAGGTCATAGCATTTTGGCCCAAATTAGGTAGAGAACAAAATTGTTTTGTCTCTTTAAATGAGAATTGGATTTTCATTTCATTTAGCTCCATCTAAATCAATTCTATGGATACAAAAACCAAATGAAAATGTTGCATTCAAGTTTAATTAGTTAAAGCGTTAATTAATTAAAGAAAGGGTGATTATGAACCTTAGCCTACGATAATTGAGCTATGTGAATGGCCGTTTCAAATTTGTTTGAACCATGGGAATGTGTAGATTAAATTTTGGTTGTAATTTGATATGATCAATTGTTGTAAAAGAGCATAAGCTCTTCTTTACTTTAAAGTAATTTGATTTGATCAATTGTTGTAAAAGAGCATAAGCTCTTATTTACTTTGAAGTACTCCTTTCTTGTTTTATTCGATATGCATGAAATTGGAGTAGTTGGGTCCAACGCCCAATAAGACAACACGCCTTAATGTGATTAAACGCGTAACTAAAATCAATCACCATCCCTAGATCGAGATTCAACACTAGGCTCGTGTTGAATCGAATCAAAGGTTCATAGTCATCCTAAGGCCCTAAGGCAACTATATAGTCCATCAATGAATGCAAATCTTATGTTAGTTGTACCATATAGTCTTGCTTTAAAAAACCGTTTTAAAAGCATAGTGGGAGTATTATATACTACTAAATCAATCATATGGACCAATAGTTGTAATAGGACCAAAATGTTTTAATTGGATTAAAATGTATGTTTATATGTGATGAGACCTAAAACCCTCAACCAAACCATTATTAAGTTGATAAGCAAGAGATGCTTTGAATATCTCTTCGTGGCCTTCCACCGTGGTAGGCTCCAATCGTTTGTGACTTGTACACCGGCTTCACCCTATCATGGGGGAGTACAAAGTGCAGCTTACACTCAGGAGGAGTCTATACGCATATGATGAGGTGAGTGTAGGCAACGAGGATGGCCAATATCATATCATTGTGAGGCTATTCTTGAACCCCTTCATGAACTAAGCATGGTGGGAATAACTTAACTAAGTGCAATGGCGCCGATATCATATCATTGTGAGGCAACATTCTCTAGAGGCCAAATAAGATGGGTAGTTACAAGAGTTGTAAATGAGTAAAGTGTTATTCTCTCATCATTATTTTTGCTAACCGATATCGTATCATCGTGAGGTGGGCTTGGTAATGGTGAGTCTCCCATACCCCGCTAAGAGTTCAACAAAACTCTCGAATTCCGATGAGGGATATGGAATTTGCCAAAAATAGTGGGTGGTGCTATTTGATTTAAAGACCCGAATCAAATGGCTTAAAATCAATCAATTTATATTCGTTATGTATTTGTTTACCAATATATTTGCAAACGCAATCCAAAACTTGACAAAGAAAAGCCGAATGCTTTAATTTCCAGACTTAGTTCTACAATCCCATAGATTGTCTTTAATGGCTTGTAGATGTAACTAAGTAGTCTCATCCTCACAATCTTCCTATTGATAATGTATCATTGGAAGAATATGTTAGATAAGTATAAATATGAGAAGGACAACACTTTTAATGTCATAATTCTTCAAATACAAATTGTTGTATGAAGAAATAAGAGTTGCTTTGAACAACCCTTAATCAACACAAACTTTAGTGCTTGTTTCTTTGTTACATAAACAAGGAACTTTTGAAGTAAGCACAAGGGCATGGACGCTTTATGTGCCATGATTCTTCACTTACAAATTGTTGTATGAAGAAATGAGAGTTGCCTTGAACAACTCTTGAAAGTTTGTTATTATGTTTAGAACATAATGGTTGGTTGACAAAAATAGTCCATTTATATGGACTTATGATGATTTTGAATCATTGAGTGTTGAAGTGTTAAACCACTTAACGAGACGGAAACTAGGCAAGGACTTCACCTTTGTGTCCCTATCCTAATGGTTCACTAAGTTTATTGTAAACTATATAGTGAACAATAACCGCACGCTCTCCAAATCGTTTGATGTGTATAACACATTTGAAATAAGTTTCAAGAGAGATAGTGGGAGTTTAGGGACCATGACTATTGTAATCAAAAGGGAAGTCAAATGAAGAAGGCAAAATAACTCCAAGGGAACAAACTTTCTTTATGAAAGGATGGACATTGGAAGGGGTATTTGCAAGAAATGTCTTGCAAGTGTCAAGAACACACCTTTCGAAGGTGTTGTAATATGTTCTTGAAATAGTTCAAAACAGTTGGTTCTTCTACTTGAATGCATGATTCTGTATTAGTAACTATGTTTTACAATTGTTGTAAAAGTGTGCTAATAAGAAGTAGAAGATTAATGAGAGAAGAGAAAGTACTTCACATTCCAAACGTGAATCGAATATAGATCTCTGCGAAAGCGGATTGTACTTACTTCCTCATATGAACTACCAAAGAAATTGGAAAAACCAAAGATTGTCTTTACGCCCCAATTTTAAAGGAACATAAATCCGTCACTATAGTAGAGATGGATGAATGTTTTGTTTGACAAAACATTGTTCTTTATTAATCAATAATTAGATTATTGTAATCTAATTAATTGTCTCTATCGTAGAGATGATGTGGTAGTGTTAACTGTTTAAGAATATAACGATGCTTAAAACCCAAAAGGTTGCAAGGTAGTGACTAATCCCAACTGAGTTATGATACCTCTAAAGCATAAGTTACGAGTTGGTCATAGATGGATGCTTTGGATCGTTAGATCCGAATCCAATACCTTCTTGTTAAAATTGTATAGAGGCGAAATGTTCGAATCTTTATTCTTTTGGAAAGAAGAAAGGATCACAAAGTTGTTGAGGTTAATTCACTTAGATGTTAGAGGCACTTGTCCACAACATAATACTACTCATGATTGTATGACATTCACCGAAGATCACTCTCGGTTGGACTATAGTTTATTTTGAATAAACACAAGTCCGAATACTTTGCAAAAGGTTTCAAAGAATTCAAGAAATGTAAGTAGATGAGTAAGACATCTAAAGTATTTACCTCCTTAGATTTGATCCAAGGAAAAAGTAACACTTTAGAGTAGTTTCCTTGAAAAATATCAAGGAAAGTAGCATCGTAAGATAATGAATTTCTCCATTAGGAGAAGAATGAACATAAATAAGATTTAGTTCGTTGGACATTATCAATTACCCATATATATATGATATATACTTCTCAGACATGTTAGTTGTAGAGATCCATCCATCATGGATCTTAGCAAGCTAGTGGGAGCTATAAGCGTCTTATGAGAAAAGATCAATTGTTTGATTTCTCATAAAGATGTAAATGAATCTTTTGTTTACTAGGTTTACAAAAGATTAGCGGGAGTTGATCATATTCCTAAATTTGAATATATATACATGATATATATTAATTTTGAAAATGAAAGGAATTCTTTATCGTTAAAGTTATGACTTTAAACATTCTATAATGATAGAATGTATATGGGAGACATAGTTTATATACATGGGATGGAAATCTATAATGATAGATTTCAAGATATAATTGGATTATATCAATCCCTAAAATAGACAATGAGATGCTAGGAAGTTTCTCATATGATGATAAACTTCAATTAGAATGACAATTCTAGTGAGACTAGGAAGTTGTTCTTCTCAAAGGGAATGTACCCTTTGACTCCCAAAGCAATAATGCGTAAATAGAATCCTTTATGCATACACAGAAAGGTGATTTATGTATTTCATATTGTATGAAAACATTGATATAAGTTGTACCTAGAACGGTACAAGATGATATCAGTGCAAGCCCAGGATCAGAACCATGGCAACTGTCAAGTGAATCCTTAGGTATTTAAGAAATACTAAGGATGGATTCCTCAAGAATCAGGAAGAATTAGAGTAACGTAATGGAAGCGTAAATGTATTAGATTATGAATCTAATCCATCATAGAATATCTCTTCATTATGAATGAAGTGATAATGAGATATCTCTTTATTATGACTAAAGAGATATTTGGGTGGAAACTGATAGGACCATATCTATACGACTTAGTTAGCTTGTTTTCTTGCATTTAATTAGCTAAACTATGTTAATTATAGTGTTTAAAGTTATTTTCGTGCAAATTTAGGTTTTAGTGTCAAAGTATGCAAAAAGAAGCAATTTGGAGCATTCTAGAGCATTTTTGGGCCAAGATTGGATAGTGCAAGCATGGAGGCATGAGGATGGACGAATTTGAAAGGCTTGAATTCAGTTATGGAGTAGTTTGGGGCATTAAATGGATTGCATATGCTTAAAGCCATTCCACAACTTTTCCTAGCTGTTTTGCACATGCATTCCCTTCAAATAAATCAGCCACATGCACCCATAATCATTCAACCAACTTTGCACATGCATTCATCATCATAACCTAGCTGTCATTCCACTTTAATCCACATGCATTCCCTTCAAATAAATCAGCCACATGCACCCATAATCATTCAACCAACTTTGCACATGCATTCATCATCATAACCTAGCTGTCATTCCACTTTAATCACATGCATAAATCAGCCACATGCATCTCCCATCACCATTCCAGATTTCCACCAAGTTCCTAGCTGTCATATTCCCTCCTTTTCACCTATAAATAAGCATCCATTGCAGCCACAATTGATTCATTCTCATTCACTTTTCCATTTTCAGAAAATCATCCACAAACACCAACCATTTCCTTATTGCCGTGCATTCCCTACTAATCCAAACACCATTCCATCAATTCCCATATTCACACACCAAAGAACTTCCCATTGCCGTGGCCTCCCACTTCCATTTTCACCACTCCCCAAACCATTCACACCATCAAACTATCCTTAGACCTTGTGCTACAACAAAGAGGAAGAGAAGCGGGCCTAAACGTTCATACAATTCAAGTTTGAGTTGTTGGAATGTTTAGGTGTTTCTTTTCCTTTGAATTCAATGTTTAATTTCAATTCTCTTTGTTTTGTACGTATGAGGAACTAAACCCCCCTTGGCTAGGGGGGGATTCGTTATATATGTTTATGCTTGCATTTTGATTTGATTACTTCTAATTGCGTTTCATAAGTTGTGGATTCAATTTGTTTAACTGTTTGATTGATAACTTATTTATGTATGTTTATTGAGAGAGCACGCTTAATTTTCATGCATGAATATGACGCTAGAATATAAGTGAGTTTCACCTAATAGTTACGAACTTATATTCACAAGTAGTGGAGGTTGCTTATAAACAATCGCGTTAAACGAATTCTTGGCATAAGTTTCATGCAATCATAGTAACGAATGCCTCGTCAACACTTATAATTTTCATAGAGCGTAATGATTCTTGCTTGTATCTCTATTATGCAATCATGTAGGGGACTTGTGGGGAATGTTTTGGGTTGTCGTATGCAATCATCCAATTCAATAACGTTAGGAAGATTTGAAGGTTAATTAGTGCATCACGGTTAACTTGGGGTGTTGAGAATTCATGGTTTATTGAAATGCAATTGGAAATCTTTTTATTATGCAAGTGTAACATGTGTGGAGATGAACCCCTTGGCTAGCATCCATTCATTCCAATTCATCCATTTCATATTTACATTCTGTTTTAATTGCAATTTGTTCATTTAGTTTAATTTCGTCAAACCCTAAATCCCCCTTTACTTTATTGTCAAATTAGTTAGAAATCAATTTAGTTTGTGTTTTTAAGAGTCTTGAGTCAAGTTACAACTTAAATTCGTCCAAAATTGGGTTTAAGGTCAGAAACTGCCTAGTTAGTGGTTTTAGGCAGTTTTGAGTCTTTTGAACTTGTTTTGAGTCCTTTGAGTCTTTGTATTGTCCAAATTAGTTAGAAAGTGTCTTAGTTGTGTTTATAAGTGTTTTGATTCAATTTGTTGCACAAATTCGTCCAAATTCACCAAGGTGCTCAAAACTGCCCAGAAAGTGTTTTTAAGGCAGTTTTGAGTGTTTTGGGTGATGTTTGAGTCTTTTGATTTGTTTTAGTGTTTTAAAGTTTAGTTTTGCATTCTTTGAGTCTAGTATAGTGTTTTATATTGTGTTTTTACGTTTTTGAGTGAAATCCAAGTGATTAACAATCCCTCCTAATCCCCGGTCCTGAACGATCCCTACTTATATACTTACTACAATTGTCAAAAAGAGGGTTTAATTTGTGTGCGTATAAATCTCGCATCAAATTTTGGCGCCGTTGCCGAGGATTAGCAAATTTGCTAATCTCTTGGATTGTTCGTTTCTGTTATGTATTTTAGTTTTAGTTTTTTATTTGTGTTTTGTTTGTTGATTTCAAGTACTAGAGAAGCACAACATGGCACTTGATAATGCTTCTCTTTTGTCACAGCTCATGGAAAGGTCCCAAATGCAAAGCGTTGATATATTTGATCTTCAATCAAGGAATAACGTGTTTTCCAATACTTACAATTCGGATTGGAGTGATCATTCAACTTCTATGTGGTGGGAACCTCAAAATGTTCAACAAGAAGGATATTGGCAACCACCTCATATTCAATATGCCCAACCAAACTCAAGTTCGTCAATAGATTATAATCAAAAGCTTAATGAATTAATTTGTTTGGTGCAGGGCTCACAAAACCAACTTGAGGAGGCTCAACAAGGAGAATATTGGCAACCATATGAGGAGTTCTATACAACGCCTATACAGCCACCACAACCTGCCCAAAGTAATGAAGGTAATTCAAATGATAATGATACGAGTTTTCAATTACTTACTACTTTGACGCAGGGAATCCAAACTCAAAACAAGGAGAGGGAAAATCAAGACAAAAGGTTAGACTACTTGGAAAAGCAAATTGGGCAGATCGCGGAGTTCGTAGGACAATTTCAAGACCAAGGCAAACTCCTTATTTCAACCATTGCAAATCCAAAGGAAGGATTTGAAACTGCCAAGGAAATCATCTTGAGAAGTAGCAAGGAGGTTGGAACGGACCCTCAACCATCAAAATCAAATCACAAGGAAGAGGAATACACCCAACCCACGGCAAGAGTGGAAACACCTTTGCCGGAGACACCTATTGCTCCTACGCCATCTAATTCAAGTAAGGTTGTTCCAAATTTAATTAGTTCTAACCCCATTCCACCTAATATCCCTATTCCTTGCAGGTTCATGAATTCCAAGGAAGAAGAAAGTGAAAAAGACACCTTGGAAGCCCTTCCAAAGGTGAAAAGTAGGGAATATCATGAATTCATCAAAGAGGACGTTCTTGAGATAAACAACCCCAAAGAAGTTGAATTTTATGACACAAGACAAGGACCAATCCTCACATCAAATCTGACCAAGTGCAAAGTCCCTGAAACGTTCAAAGAAGGGGTGTTTATTCTTGAGTTCTTATTGGATCACATAAGTAAGCCACCTCCTCCAATTTCAATTTTCTTTTATACTAACATGTTGTTAATGATTCATGCATCCAATCTTGAATTTAAACCATTACCGGATCATTTCAAGTATCACCTTCCATTCAAAGATCAATTCCATGCCGTTTGATTCAAAAAAAAAAAAAAAAAAAAAAAAAAAAAAAAAAAAAAGAAAAGAAAAGAAAAATAAAAGAATGTAGCCTTCACAAAGGTTGTTTACGTGAAGACCCACTACGTGGCGAAACTCTCGGAGCGGAAGGCATCGGAGCGGAAGGCATCGGAGCAGAAGGCATCGGAGCGGGAAGCATCGGAGCTAGAGCATTCCAGGCCTCAATACTGGGTGGAACGCTAGATGACCCAGGAAAAAGGTACCTCTGGAAGAAAGACGCAAGCCTTTGACGGTCACTTTGCATTCGACCTTGAGATTCTTGCAGCTCATCAAGCTTCCTCTTCATGCCCGACGAATAGTTATTTGCAAGCACGTGCAAACTTCTATTCTCGTACTTAAGCTGTTTGATCTCCTGCTTAAGATTTTCCACCTCTGCCATCAACGGTTCAACCTGACGGGAGCGAGCAAGGAGGCGTTGGCCTATGTTGGACACAGAGCCAGCGCACTGAACACTGAGAGCCAGAGACTCTTGAACGGCCAACTCATTGGACCGTCCTGAAAGCAGCTGACTATCTTTGGGAGTGAGGAGGTTCCGAGCTACTATCGTAGCTGTTGTTGCATCCATCATCATGGAGTCTTCACCTGTAAGAGGACCGTTAGAAGATAAAAAAGAAGGGCGCCATACATTACCTTGACGGGGCGCAACCGGATCGCTGCTAAGACTCAAATCTAAGCAAAGGTTCGATGAGTTAGCCATTTTTCAAAGGTGTTCAAAGAGAAGGGTTGGATGGAGAAAAATTTCAAAGGGCCGGAGACGATTTTTACAAATGGGCAGTCTTCAAAGTGTGCATGTTGGGGGTGATCGATAGCTCTATAAAAAGCCAAGGCGACGCGTCCACCGATTCAAAAAGCCGGAATTTCCTGCGTAAAGTTCGGCGACGCTCTCTCGGCTTTTCAGAAAACGCGTTCAACTTTGTCAAAAGATCTCTAACAAAGTTGAAAACACGTGGAGGCCATCATTGCAACTACACATCTTTAGCCGACAAGCGCAAAGTTCGGCGACGCTTTCTCTGCTTTTCAGAAAACGCGTGCAAATTTGTCAAAAGAGGCGTCGTTCAGAATTCGAAGGGGCGCATGCTCAGAAATCGAAGAGGCGCATTCAAAGATCGAAGAGTCGTCACTATTTCAAAAAGCCGGATTTGCGGGATCAAAACGTTTGTCGACAACGGTAAAAGAACAGTACCACCACTTGCTATTGGGAAATCCCTATATATGTCGACCTTCATCTTTTATGGCAAGGCAGACCTGAAGAAAATGCCCAACTCTTCCTCACCTCTGAGGGCGCACTCCCAGCAAAGCCTTTCGAAATACTCAATTTTTTCTTCTTCCCCAAAGATGATACCAGATGCCTGGAGTACAACTGACCCAGGAGGAAACGGTAGATAGAAGCATGTGCTGATTCATTCACCGCTTCTTCAAAAGCAAAGGTATCTCATATCATCAAGGTCAAAAGCAAAGGTATCTCATATCATGCTCTTTCCCTGTCTTTTCCTTTGTCTTTGTTATTACTCGCATAGCAAAGTGAAAGGAGCAATCAGCCGGCACTTGGAGTCAGTTTTCCGACTGCCTGGAATCCCTTCCCTGATTGCTTACCTAGCGTTGCTCTCGAGTAGTCATCTTCAACGGTTGATACACTTCCAGAGAAGGGACCACTTCTGCAAAGGGGAGCAAGTAAGGCAAGTGAAAATGATACATTGAAGCATGTGGAGACAAGCTACAACTGCATATGCTGAGCTATCCTCTAACCCTCTTCAATACGAATTGGAGAGATTGAACAAAGAAACAGAAAAAAGGAGTAAGCTCAGACCTTCGGGGGAGACCAAAAGAATCCTGCTGCCCAGTTCAAGAGTAGCACAAAGGAAAATCAACGAGTGGAGGAGACCAAAAGAATCCTCCAGCCCAGTTCAAGAGTAAGCCTGTGGAATCACCAAGATCAACCCATGCATTCAACAAAGGAAGACCGAGAAAGCACTCCAATTCCAGATTTGCGTCCCTAAACTCTTCTCTTTGTTAGTTACATTCTGCCATGTTTAGTATGTATAAATGCTGTTTGTGTGTTTACTTATGTTTTATGTAAATCTATGCTTAAAACATTGAGGACAATGTGTGATTTAAGTGTTGGGGGGGGGGGGGTAACTAAGTATATTTGATGCAAATTCGTGGGATTTTATCACCCATAACTTCAAATGTTGTTCCTTGCTGTTTTAAGGTATTTTTAAGTTGTTTTAGAGTGTTTTAGTATGTTTTGTTTTGATAACTCTGAAAATCACATAAAAATTTGAAAAACATGTTTTGAAAAGCCTAAAAAGAGTGTTTTGAGTCGTTTTTGTGTGTTTGTCTTAGGGTACCTTCCAACACAATGATAAGGATTTGGTTTGTAATTGCATGACTGTTAAAAAGAGTTATAAACATAGAGAAAAGTTTGATTTACTCTTGGTATATGCTTGGTTATGGTTATAATGTATGACTTCACATGCAATCATAAAAGAAAAATTCGTTTTTGTAACATGCTTGAAGGAAGGAACTCAAACAAATGCTACAACCCTGTGAGACTCGAGCCATTACCTTCTTTGGAGAGTTATAATCTGTGATTCTTTGTTTTCTAAAGTTGTTGCATGATCTCATTATTCCTTGCTTTGTTGCTACTTAGAATGAAATTGTATCATGATAGAACTAAATGCTAGAACTTATATCCGTTTCATTCAAAGCATGACATTGAATTGCATAACATATATCAAGATGAAGTTGTGTAATTGCCACCATAGCCAAATAGCCTTACTTCCCATATTTCGTATTTGTTGTAAGTTTTAACCCCATTAAGCCTTGTTTAGCCTTTATTCTTTGTTTACCCACATTATCCTCACCTAGCCTAGTGTAGGACATTCCATACCCTTGTTCTTAAAAAGATAGTGAGCATGACTTAAATGAATTCCTTTTGAGTTACATTATGCAAGAAAATGAGTGTGGGGGAGAGAATGTTTTGTTCTTAAGTGTTTATGTATGTTTTGAGAGTCAAAAGAAAAGAAAAAAAAATTGTGAAAAACATATGAAAAAAGAAAAACAGAAAAGAAAAGAAAGAAAGAAAAAAGAGCTTGTTCTCCCTTTTTGTTCAAAAGTTGAGTTTTCATTCAAAAGTGAATTCTAAGTTGATTCAGGTGCTTTGCTCACTATTTCTTTAAGAACCTTTGTTTTCCATATCCCTTCTTTGTTATCCACACATCCCAAGCCCCATTACAACCCGTGACTTCTATCTTGAGTGTTATGTGTTTCAATTTGTGGAGTTTGAACTTGGTATGAGCTTATGGAATCACTGGTTCTCGTTCTAAGTAGTAGCATTCCATTCATGAGATCATATTCATGTCATTGTCGTAAATCCAGAAATGCTTTCTTTGATATAACATATGTGAGTGTTAGAATTCATATTTACATCAATCTTCTCACATATACCTAGTGTAGGGTGTGAAGTTAGAAAATCTGTGTGAAAATAGAGTGCATTCTAGTGAGGAATTGAGGAATTTCTCTAAGGCATGTTACTACATTCAAAACATGGTTTTAAATGCTTAATTGTGAACTAGTATGTGGTGACTATGATTAAGAATGTATTTAAGTGTGAAGATGACTAAAATCTGTGGGAATGATGATTTTTAACATGTCATGTGCATTGGAAATCCCTGAGGCAAATGTTGGAAGGTGTAGGTTGTGTTTTGTTCGTTTTGTTTTGTTTTTGGTTTCTTTTGTTTTGTTTTGCTCGAGGACTAGCAAAAGCTAAGTGTGGGGGAATTTGATAGGAGCATATTTATACGACTTAGTTAGCTTGTTTTCTTGCATTTAATTAGCTAAACTATGTTAATTATAGTGTTTAAAGTTATTTTCGTGCAAATTCAGGTTTTAGTGTCAAAGTATGCAAAAAGAAGCAATTTGGAGCATTCTAGAGCATTTTTGGGCCAAGATTGGATAGTGCAAGCATGGAGGCATGAGGATGGACGAATTTGAAAGGCTTGAATTCAGTTATGGAGTAGTTTGGGGCATTAAATGGATTGCATATGCTTAAAGCCATTCCACAACTTTTCCTAGCTGTTTTGCACATGCATTCCCTTCAAATAAATCAGCCACATGCACCCATAATCATTCAACCAACTTTGCACATGCATTCATCATCATAACCTAGCTGTCATTCCACTTTAATCCACATGCATTCCCTTCAAATAAATCAGCCACATGCACCCATAATCATTCAACCAACTTTGCACATGCATTCATCATCATAACCTAGCTGTCATTCCACTTTAATCACATGCATAAATCAGCCACATGCATCTCCCATCACCATTCCAGATTTCCACCAAGTTCCTAGCTGTCATATTCCCTCCTTTTCACCTATAAATAAGCATCCATTGCAGCCACAATTGATTCATTCTCATTCACTTTTCCATTTTCAGAAAATCATCCACAAACACCAACCATTTCCTTATTGCCGTGCATTCCCTACTAATCCAAACACCATTCCATCAATTCCCATATTCACACACCAAAGAACTTCCCATTGCCGTGGCCTCCCACTTCCATTTTCACCACTCCCCAAACCATTCACACCATCAAACTATCCTTAGACCTTGTGCTACAACAAAGAGGAAGAGAAGCGGGCCTAAACGTTCATACAATTCAAGTTTGAGTTGTTGGAATGTTTAGGTGTTTCTTTTCCTTTGAATTCAATGTTTAATTTCAATTCTCTTTGTTTTGTACGTATGAGGAACTAAACCCCCCTTGGCTAGGGGGGGATTCGTTATATATGTTTATGCTTGCATTTTGATTTGATTACTTCTAATTGCGTTTCATAAGTTGTGGATTCAATTTGTTTAACTGTTTGATTGATAACTTATTTATGTATGTTTATTGAGAGAGCACGCTTAATTTTCATGCATGAATATGACGCTAGAATATAAGTGAGTTTCACCTAATAGTTACGAACTTATATTCACAAGTAGTGGAGGTTGCTTATAAACAATCGCGTTAAACGAATTCTTGGCATAAGTTTCATGCAATCATAGTAACGAATGCCTCGTCAACACTTATAATTTTCATAGAGCGTAATGATTCTTGCTTGTATCTCTATTATGCAATCATGTAGGGGACTTGTGGGGAATGTTTTGGGTTGTCGTATGCAATCATCCAATTCAATAACGTTAGGAAGATTTGAAGGTTAATTAGTGCATCACGGTTAACTTGGGGTGTTGAGAATTCATGGTTTATTGAAATGCAATTGGAAATCTTTTTATTATGCAAGTGTAACATGTGTGGAGATGAACCCCTTGGCTAGCATCCATTCATTCCAATTCATCCATTTCATATTTACATTCTGTTTTAATTGCAATTTGTTCATTTAGTTTAATTTCGTCAAACCCTAAATCCCCCTTTACTTTATTGTCAAATTAGTTAGAAATCAATTTAGTTTGTGTTTTTAAGAGTCTTGAGTCAAGTTACAACTTAAATTCGTCCAAAATTGGGTTTAAGGTCAGAAACTGCCTAGTTAGTGGTTTTAGGCAGTTTTGAGTCTTTTGAACTTGTTTTGAGTCCTTTGAGTCTTTGTATTGTCCAAATTAGTTAGAAAGTGTCTTAGTTGTGTTTATAAGTGTTTTGATTCAATTTGTTGCACAAATTCGTCCAAATTCACCAAGGTGCTCAAAACTGCCCAGAAAGTGTTTTTAAGGCAGTTTTGAGTGTTTTGGGTGATGTTTGAGTCTTTTGATTTGTTTTAGTGTTTTAAAGTTTAGTTTTGCATTCTTTGAGTCTAGTATAGTGTTTTATATTGTGTTTTTACGTTTTTGAGTGAAATCCAAGTGATTAACAATCCCTCCTAATCCCCGGTCCTGAACGATCCCTACTTATATACTTACTACAATTGTCAAAAAGAGGGTTTAATTTGTGTGCGTATAAATCTCGCATCAGAAACGTTAAAAGTAAATGACTTTAATGTGTTCCATCATGTATGCAAAATATATTGCCATATAGAAGCTTACAACATTGTTGTTTGGATGGGAAAGTTCATTCATGAACTCTCCATTCGGTTCTAACCAGAAAGTGTATGACACTAATAGGGCGATAGCTCAAGCCAGGGAATCAAGGTCTCATCAAGGTCCGAACTCAAATGAGAGACTGAACCACATGATTGAGAATCATGTATAATGGTGACGTCGTTATTCTCAAGGTTGCTTCTATGGATAACATATAGATATCCATTGTTTAGGCCTACTACTCAGCCATTTATGAAATGAATTACAGAAGAGGTATCATCAATGATGACTAAGCTGATTGGCTCTAGTGCAAGTGGGGGATTGTTAGAAATGTGCCCTAAAACCAATCATATGATGATACTTTACGGACATTTCAAACTAATGTAGTTTAAATGTAAAGGGCAAAGATTATTGTTTGAGCCGTCTCATATAAATGTTATATGCTTAAACGATAAGTCCAAGGAATATGTGATTGGAAGAATGCGATCTAAAGAAGTTAGATTCATGAGACCATTCTTTCGTTGACACATCCTAAACGTTCCTGACCATAGGATTGTCAATTGGGCATTGACTGTCCGTTAAGATCAGTACGTGCTATGTCTTCTATCAGGGAGAGTGACTAGTCTCGAGTCATTGGTGTGTGTGACATCAAGACAAGTACGTAGGTGCTCAATAGAGAATGAATTCACTGAACACGATCAACGAAGAGTTCTCATATTCATGTCACATGAGAACTCATGGTTTGGATAATGCAAATTAGTCTTTTGACCTGAGGCATCACAGTTGTCTTGTGGTTAGGTCCTTAATTTTTTATTATGTCAAAGTCACTCTATCAGGAGGGTGTCCATGGCATCGTTGGGGTTAAGCCACTTAGCCATGGAGGCAAGTGAATGCGCAACAAGGGATCTCTAACCGTCAAACTGTTTGAGGGAGAATACTCTATGATATGATTAAGAATCTTTGGCCAAAGTATGAATGAGATTTAGGAATGTGTTCCAAATCACATTCAAGGTAATCATATAAGCACAAGACTCACATTGGATAGTAGACATGAATAAACTATCAAACCAAACAATGTGGTCAAGAGTATTGTATTAGAGAAAGACCGTATTGCATTTGTAATCCTAAAACTGAATAGGTTCTCCACCTCTTCTGATTAGCTTGGGTAACCATGACATGCTGCTAGGCGTCAACCATGGTTTGTGGAAGCCCTAAAAGTGTATTATCACTAACGGGTGAATTGAAAGTAAGTTTCAATTCACAATCGATTTGAAAGAGTTTGAATCGCCCACTGCCTCGCTAAAAGGAACCTAATGGATCGTACACCGTGTAAGGTAGAGATTGAAGATTCAATGGAGATGAGTAAGAATAATTAAATGGTTTAATTATTTATGGCAAGGATTAATTAATATGATTATTAATCAAACGAATAAGTTCGTTAAAAGACCTCGGGATAGTTTTGGACCTTAAGGCCCAATGGGCTTCGAACGTCAAGTCCATTGACTTAAGTTGTGTGACAACTTAATGAATAATGATTCACAAAGGCCCAAATAGCCCAATGAATACCCTAAGGCCGGCCATTTAGAGAAAGAGTGGGTTTTGGACTTATTTACAAGTTTGCCACTCAAATGAATTAAGGCATAAGCGTGACTTAATTGCCAAAATTCATTAGGGGTTGTTTATGGGGAAATTGGAGAAACAAAAACTCTCCTTTCTCTCTAGAAATGGCCGGCCACACTTGAGGAAAACATCTAGCAATCTTACTTCCTCAAGGTCACTCATTTCTTCTACAATATGCCTTGGTGTGGAGACTTAGAGGTTCTCAATTTTGGGAACTTGGAGAAACCTTTTCATCCATCCAAATCCATGGATCTAAGATGCAAGGAATGAAGGCCCTTTCTTTGGGTGATTAGCCTTTGCTTATGCAAAGAGGAATCTACAAAGGTATTGATTTCTCAACTCACTTTGTTTTGAGTTGAGTCTTGGTTCACCTATCTACTAGGCTTTGAAGTTCATGGGTTAAGTTTTGTTTTTGAGTGCATATAAACATGATTCCGCCTTTTAATTGTTAATTGCATGTTGTTGATGTTGCTCAAATGAACTTGTTTTTCACAAATCTTCCTTCACTTCAAGTCACCTCCTTTGCTTCCTTGAGGATTTGAGGATATGTTCTCCAAAACACCGAAAGCTTGATGTCTCCAAGTCTCTACACCAAAGATTAATTGTGAAGATAAAAGTGGATGACTTAGGGGAGAGGAAATTGCTAGATATCCCTCCCTAAGTGGCAGGCCTCCCTTCTTGAAAATAGAGAGAATAATTTTTTTTTTTTTTTTTTCTAATTTCATCAAGAAAAACCCTTTCAAAATAAAGTTATAATTTTGAATTTATACTTCATTTCTTGTGAGTGGCAAACTTGTAATTAACACAAGTTTGGTATCCCTCACTATTAATGGCCGGCCTCTCTAAGTGTTTGGGCTAATTGCCCATTTTGTTTTAGTTGTCATACAACTTAAACATAATGGGCCTTGTGGACCAAAACACTTTTGGGCCCCTAAACCCAAAACCAACTTAGAAGTCCAATACGAACGTTTCGTATAATTAATTAACTTTGACCATACTTCAATTAACCATTTAATTGCTTATCCATTTCATTTAATTACCTCACTTTCATCCTTACTCGGTGTATGATCCATTAGGTTCCAATTAGCGAGGCAATGGGCGATGTTACTCTTAACTATCGATTGTGAATTTAAACCATATTTCAATTCTCCCTTAAGATTAGTGTTTGCTAATCTTTAGGGCTTCCACAAACCATGAGTGACACCTAGCAGCATGTCATGGTTACCCAAGCTAAGTAGAAGTGGTTGGAGAACCTATCCAGTTGCAACTACAATGCAATACGGTCCTTCTCTAATACAATACTCTTAATCACATTGTTGAAGTGATAGTTTGTTTCATGTCTACTATCCAATGTGATACTTCCCTATATGATTCGCTTGAATAAGATTTGGAACAAACTTCCTAAGTCATATTCATATGCTTTGGCCAAAGACTCTCGAATCATATCTTAGAGTATTCTCCTTCCACCATGGAAGGTTAGAGATCCCTTGTTGTGCATTCATATGCCTACATGACTAGATAGCTTGACCCCAACCATGCCGTGGACACTCCAAAGGAATGCCATTTGACACGATCAAAGATCAATGACCTAACCATTAGACATCTATGATGCCTCAGGTCAAAGGACTACTTTGCATATTGTAACCATCGGGTTCTTACATGACATGTATGTTTGAACTCTCTTTTGATCATAGTTCAGTGTACTCGATTACTCTTTCGAGCACCTATGTGTTTGTCTTAGTGTCCAACACTAAATGACTTGAGACTTGTCATATCCATACTTGAGTCGACATAACACATACTAACCTTAGCAGATTGTCAATGCCCAATTGGCAACCCTATGGCTAGGAACGTTTTAGGAATGAACATAAGAGAAAGGTCTCGAAAATCTAACTTACTTAGATCATTTATCTCTTAGATCAAATACATTCCTTGGATTCCCTTATTGCTTAAACACAAGATACAATAAATAGTGATTAACAATAAGCTTTGCCCTCCATTAAACATATAAAAGTTTAATACATTAAGTATTCCAAAAAGCTATTACATCAAATGAGTGGCTTTGTGGGCATACTTCCAACAGAAAGTTGTGGCATTGACTAGAATAAAAGGGGAAAGAAGATATATGGTAGATTTTGGAAGAAAAGGGTAAGAAAGGTGCGGCATAGACTAGGATAGTGCAAGGAATCTTTGGTTTGTGTCCTAAAATGCATAAGATACCTTCAAAGTTGCTAGAACTTAGGGATATTTAGGATTAGGAAAGGTCAAACAAAAATAGGAAACCTTGGCTTAACTTTCCTACTTCAAGTAGGAAACCTTCTTTGACTAGGAATCCTTCTTTGATTAGGAATCCTTCTTTGATTAGGAATCCTTCTTAGATTAGGAATCCTTCTTAGATTAGGAATCCTAACACCTTTAGGTCTTTAATTTCGTCCATTCCTTTTGCTCGAAGCATAAGCTATCCATTCCAAGCCCAATTTTGCTCCAAAATGCTCCAAGATGCACCTTTTTGCTTCCTTAGCCATATGAACCTAAAAACACACGAAAATGGCTTAATCTACTAAAATAACTATGAACTGACAACATAAATGTACGAAAACAAGCTACCTAAGTCGCCTAAATATGCTCCTACTAGAAGGCATAAAAGGGGGAGAGGTGCGGCACCCTTTTAGGGTCAGATAGGGCTTCTCGAAATTAGGTTTTTAGGTTCACTTGCAGCTAGGATTAAGGTGGAACAAGATTAGGTTAGGATAAGATAGGATAAGGTTCGGATAAATTAAGGTTGGATAAGGTTTTGGATAATGTTTCCTCTTTTCTTGCACTTTCCTTATCTTCTTTGTCATGAACTTTCCTTTTCTGATTTGTAGCATGTTTGTAGCCTCTTTTGACTCCAAATTCGTCCATCCACCTTGCTCCATATACAAACTATCCATAATAAGCCCAAAACTGCTCTAAAAGGCTCAAAATTGCCTTTTCTTGCCAACTTTGTCATTAGACATGGCATGGAATTGCACATGCATGCCGTGGGTTTTATCGTCTCCTGCCCCTTCGTTTTTAAGTCCTATTCCTTTAGTAATGGTCGTTTCAAGGGGATCCCTCTCCAAGGAGTCAAGATAATCCTGCGCCAATGAATCAAATATATCAATAGAAAAACAAGAATGATCATCTTTAGGATATTTTATAGTTTCAGAAAGATTGAAATCAATAACTTCCCCATCAAATTCCATTGTTAATGTCCCCTTGAACACGTCTATCTTGGTGCGGGCCGTTTTCATGAAAGGCCTCCTAAGGAGGATCAGCAATAGGGTAAAGTGGGCCGAATCTTCCATGTCAAGCACATAAAAGTTCGCTGGGAAGATCAACTTGTTAACCTGCACCAAAACATTTTCCAAAACTCCTTTTGGATATGCATTAGAACAATCGGCCAATTGAATAATCACACCATCATTTTTAAGCTCTCCTAAGTTCATAGATGCATAAATTGAGTAAGGCATGACATTAATTGATGCTCCTAAGTCTAACATAGCATGTTCAAACTTAGTATTTCCAATAACACAAGGAATTGTAAAATTACCTAGATCTTTGCATTTAGGTGGTAGTTTCCTTTGTAGCACTGCAGACACATTTTCACTTACCTGGACCACCTCTATGTTTGAAATCCTCTTCCTCGTTGTGCAAAACTCTTTTAAGAATTTGGCATACTTAGGAACTTGCTTGATTGCATCAAGGAGCGGAATGTTGACTTGAACTTTCCTAAAGGTTTTCAAATGTCCTTTTCACTCTCCTCTTTCTTTGATTGCCTAAACATGCTAGGAAAGGGCACATTTAGTGGCATAAAACTTGACAAAGTCGAATTTGGACTTACCTTGGTGGTGTGGGACGGTTTTGGGACAATAAGGGGCTGCGGCAAGGTTTGTTCCACCTTTGCCGTGGCTTTGTCCAATGCCTCCTCTTTGAGCAGCAGCTTTTCGTCCTCTTTGTGGCTTGATTTGGTCGGTTTGGGGTTAGTTCCAACTTCCTTTGCACTTCTCAAGGTGATAGCCTTAGCGGTTTCAAAACCTCCTTTTGGATTGACGATGGTTGAGCTAGGTAGTTTGCCTTAGTCTCAGAATTGTCCTACAAACCTCGCTATCTGCCCAATTTGTTTCTCCAACTGGTCCACCTTTTTGTCTTGATTTTGCATCGCTTTGTTTTGATTCTCTTGCCCCTGAGACAAATTGGTAAGTAACTTAATAAGTGTATCATTGTCTAAAGACGTACCTTGGTTGTTTTGGGCAGGTTGGGATTGGTTTGGATTGGAGCCGTATGGCTTGGTGTAGAACCCCGGGGGTTGTTGCCTAAAGCCTCCTTGTTGTTGAGGTTGTTGAGGCTTCCTCCACTTGAAGTTTGGATGGTCTCTCCAACCCGGATTGTATGTGTTGGAATATGGATCATTCGTTGGCCGATTTTGGCTTGGAAATCCAATGGCATTTGCACTCTCCCATCCCCCATTCTCAATCAATTGAGGGTATCTTTCTGAAGGGTGTCCTTGGATAGAACAGACACCACATACAATTGGTCCTTGTATCTTCATTCCTTTGGCCATCTGAGACACAATAGAAGTAAGATTAGCTAATTGAGATTGAATGTCGGATTGAGAACTTACCTCATGCAATTGTTGCCGCGGGGGGTCCCTTTGCCCAAGTCCTTCATATTGTTGTGCATTTAGAGCACGGTTTGCAATTAGGGTCCTGGCTGCCATAGGAGTTTTGTCCACCAATGCACCTCCCGTCGAAGCATCGAGCATTTGCTTTTCCATGGGAAGAAGGCCCTCATAGAAGTATTGAAGTAGAAGCTCCCCCTTCATTTGATGTTGAGGACATGATGCAACAAGGGCTTCAAAACGCTCATAGTTTGCCAGAAAAGATTCTCCTTGACTTTGTTGGATTCCGCTAATTTTCTTCCTCAAGAGAATAACTCTTGAAGTAGGGAAGAACTTCTCCAAGAGCGCTCTCTTCATGCTTTCCCAAGAAGTAACGGTCCCGGGTGCCAATTCATAAAGCCAATCCTTAGCCTTTTCTATAAGAGAGAATGGAAAAGCTTTCATCTTCAAAATATTCCCATCAATGTTAATGGGTGCCATGCTTGAGCATACAACTTCAAACTCCTTCAAATGCTTGTTTGGATCTTCCATGGGCAGCCTATGGTACTTGGGAATATGATGCAGCAAGCTTGACTTCAATTCGAACTCATTGATCTTGCCTTGGGCCGCCCTAGGGTATTGAATGCATAATGGCATGGCATTATCTAATCCCGAGGCAGAAAGCTCCTTGATTGTTCGATTATCCACCGCCATGACTTGTTTTTCTTCCTCCACTTCTTCTTCTTCAGATTTGGCCTCAGAACTAGAACTAGGTGGATTAGGTTCTGGTTGCTTCCTCTTTCTTCTCAAAGTTCGTTCAAAATCGTCGTCAAACTCCAAGATATTCTCACGAACGGGATGAGAACTACGAGTCATACACTTGTACCTAGAACAATGAAACAAAAGAATTCAGCAACTCTCTTAGAAGCATGGTAAACACACACAAAACAAAGAATAGGGCATGACACACAAACAAAAGCAATCAGATTAAGCACGGCAAACACAAAAATAAAAAGAAAGAACAAATAAACACACAACACTCTTGACCTTAAGACACACTTTGACACGACACAAACACAAGGGATTAGCAAGTTTGCTAATCCCCGGCAATGGTGCCAAAATTTGATGTGAAAATTAACTTGACACCCAAATTAAACCCTATTTGTGACAATTGTAGTATATATGCAAGTAGGGATCGTTCTAACCGGGGATTAACTAGGGATGCTAATCTACTCTAAACTGACTTAAAAAAACAAAATTAAACTTTAAAACACTTAACTAGACCTATATGACTCAAAACAACTTTAAAAGACTCAAAACAGCCCAAAACATTCAATAGACTCAAACTAGACTCTAAAGGGTGATTTGGACGAAATTTAACTAACTTAGACTCAAAACACTAATTTGGACAGATTCAAACACTTTTCTAACTAATCTAACACACTTAATAAAATGGGGAATTGATTTGGACGAAATTAATTAAAATGGACAGATTGTAAACTAAACAGATTAGGCACTAAATTAGGTGAATTGAATGGGAAAAAGACTAGTTAGAGGGTCCTTCTCCACACATGCACATATGCAACACAAATTGATTTCCAGATTTTATCCCTTTAAACCATGAATGACAATGCCCCCAATTAATTGTGAAAAGCACAAATTAACTTTTAGATTTTCCTAGTTTCATTGAATTGGATGGAATACGCATCGACAATCAAATTATTCTTATCAAATTCCCTACATGAACTGCATAATAGAGATAAAATCAAAGATCATTAAGCTTTTTGAAAACCCTAAGCATTGACTAGGCATTCGTAACTATGAATTGCATGATACTCTTGCCTAGAATTTACTTAATACAATCATGACTAGTGATTTCCACTACTTATGAATATAAGTTCATAACGATTAGGTGAAATTCCCTTATATCCTAGCATCAAATTCATGTATGAAAACTAAGTATGCATCCTTAATCAACACACAAGAAAAAGTTCTCAATAAATCAATTATGTAAATCACATCCACAATTCAAGCAACAAAATCTGGAGGAAATCAATTCATATAAAACATATGCCCATGGCTTTGAATTCACCTCTAACTAAGAAAAACTTAGTTACACATGTTCATAACAATTGAAAAGCAAATTAAAATAAACATGGAAACAAAACAAGGGAAGAAAGAACTCTGAAAGTCTCCAATGGATGCAGATTTCTTGCGGCACAAGATGGTCTTTCTCCTATGGAAGCCACAGCACTCCTTCTCCCTAAGAATTGCGGCACAAAGGTCTATTTTTGAATGGATGATGTGTGGGTTGAATGAATGGATGATATTGAAAGATGAATGGCTGCCTAGGGTGTCTAAGGGGGTGCGGCACAATAATAGGCATATATATATAGCACGGCCAAAAACCCTAGGAGTCAGAATGAGGGTTAAACCTAGCTGATATAAGTGTTTAGGGCCCCTAGGTTGCGGCAAGGGTTTGGGAATTAAGTCCTAGCCCAATTAGTCTCAGATATGGACTTATACAATCTAAATCCAAGAGAAAAAGGGCCAAATAAAATCAGAATCCAATCAGAAAAATGTTTAAGAATTTTCGTCCAAAATTGGGCCTTCTAGAAACTAAGTGTTTTGTGGCTGATTTTGGGTGTTCTAGAAGGCATAAAAGGGGGAGAGGTGTGGCACCCTTTTAGGGTCAAATAGGGCTTCTAGAAATTAAGTTTTTAGGTTCACTTGTAGCTAGGATGAAGGAGGAACAAGATTAGGTTAGGATAAGATAGGATAAGGCTTGGATAAGATAAGGTTGGATAAGGTTTTAGATAATGTTTCTTGTTTTCTTGCACTTTCCTTATCTTCTTTGTCATGAACTTTCCTTTTCTGATTTGTAGCATGTTCGTAGCCTCTTTTGACTCCAAATTCGTATATCCACCTTGTTCCATATACAAGCTATCCATAATGAGCCCAAAACTGCTCTAAAAGGCTCAAAATTGTCTTTTCTTGCCAACTTTGTCATTAGGACCTACAAACAAACGAAAATAGCTTAAAACACTATAATAAGTAGTAATTAGCTCACTAAATGTAAGGAAATAACATAACTAAGTATCATAAATATGCTCCTATCATGTATGAATGAATGAATGAGTGAATGGATGGATTGAATGGTGCGGCAAACACTTGCATTTATAGGGCTAGGGAATACACAATTTCTGATGGGAAAAGGATTGCACAATCCTAGGAGGAAAGGGTTATGGTTTAGCAGAAACCAAGGGGGAAAGGGATAGGGAATACACGGTAGGGATTGGGGTGTTTAGAGGGAATAGGTGCGGCACCTTTTTAGGAGGAAGATAGGGCTTCTTGAAAGAATGTTTTAGAACAAATTTCTGGACCTAAAGGGACAAGGACACACGGCATAGGTGTAGGATGCGGATTACAACTCCTAAACCTCCAAGGAATGGCATATATGTGGCACATAAGGGATTAGGCTTCTAGAATCTGAGTTACGTGTTTAAATGTATAACTAATCCCTTCTAAATAGCTAGAATTAAGGCACAAACTGATTTGGATAAGATAAGATAGGATAATGCTAGATTTAGGAAAGGATAAGGTTGGTTAGGATAGGATAAGATAAGGTTGGATAATGTTCCTTATTTCTTGCTCTTTCCTTATCTTCTTTGTATTTGAACTTCTTTCCCTAGATTTGTAGCATTTCCTAGCCTCTCTTGACTTCAATTTCGTCCATCCACCTTGCTCCACTCATAAGCTATCCAATTGATGCCCAAAACTGCTCCAAATGGCTCTAAAATGCACTTTTTTCCTCCTTTTGCCATTAGGACCTACAAAGTTACGAAAATAGCTTAAAAGACTATAATAAGTAGTAATTAACTAACTAAATGCAAGGAAACAACAGAGCTAAGTAGCATAAATATGCTCCTATCAAATTCCATAACTTTAGATAATCAAATCACATTCAAGGCTTAAGAAACAATAACTGGATGTAATCAATTCATATAAAACATATAATCATGGCTTCGAATTCACCTCTAACTAAAATGAAATTAGTTCCACATGTCACATCCCTGCCCAGGCCCCCACCACAACCCGGGCCCGATCCACCACCGTAGCATGATATTGTCCGCTTTGGGCCCCGACCACGCCCTCACGGTTTTGTTTCTGGGAACTCACACGAGAACTTCCCGATGGGTCACCCATCCTGGGAGTGCTCTCGCGCGCTACTCGCTTAACTTCGGAGTTCCTATGGAACCCGAAGCCAGTGAGCTCCCAAAAGGCCTCGTGCTAGGTAGGGATGGGAATATACATTTAAGGATCACCCCTGGGCGATGTGGGATGTCACACCACATGTTCATCATAATTGAAAACCAAATTGAAGTAAACATCAAACTAAAACTAAGGATAGAAAGAACCCAGAAACGCTCCACACTCCAATGGTATGCACGACACTCCCTTGGATGGTCGATTACACAAGTCCTCTTCTCCTTCCTTCCTTGCTTGCGACACTAAGGTGACATAGTGTGAATTATGGTGTTTGATGGCTGAATGTATGAATGAATGAATGAGTGAATGGATGGATTGAATGGTGCGGCAAACACTTGTATTTATAGGACTAGGGAATACACAATTTCTGATGGGAAAAGGATTGCGCAATCCGAGGAGGAAAGGGTTATCGTTTGGCAGAAACCAAGGGGGAAAGGGATAGGGAATACACGGCAGGGATTGGGGTGTCTTGAGGGCATCTAGAAAGATAGGGCTTCTAGAAAGAATGTTTTAGAATAGATTTCTGGACCTAAAGGGACAAGGACACACAACATAGGTGCAGGATGGGGATTACAACTCCTAAACCCTCAAGGAATGGCATATATGCAGCACATACGAGATTAGGCTTCTAGAATCTGAGTTATGTGTTTAAGTGTATGACTAATCCCTTCAAAATAGCTAGAATTATGGCACAAACTGATTTGGATAAGATAGGATAGGATAATGCTAGATTTAGGAAAGGATAAGGTTGGTTAGGATAGGATAAGATAAGGTTGGATAATGTTCCTTATTTCTTGCTCTTTCCTTATCTTCTTAGTATTTGAACTTGTTTCTCTAGATTTATAGCATGTTCCTAGGCTCTTTTGACTTCAATTTCGTCCATCCACCTTGTTCCACTCATAATATATCCAATTGATGCCTAAAACTGCTCCAAATGGCTCCAAAATGCACCCTTTTGCTCCTTTTGCCATTAGGACCTACAAACATACGAAAATAGCTTAAAAGACTATAATAAGTAGTAATTAACTAACTAAATGCAAGGAAACAACATAACTAAGTAGCATAAATATGCCTCTATCAAAATGAGGGATGATGTGATATATAATAGCACACAAATTACACCCTATAATTGTAGTATGTGTAAGTAAGGATCGTTCTAGGCCAAGGATTAAAAGGGATGCTAATCTACACAATTTAAACTCTAAAACACTAAACTAGACTTAAAAACAGAAAACTAGACTCCAATAACTCAAAACAAGCTAAATACTAAATTGACTCAAAACAGGTACTAGAAAGTGATTTGGGCGAAAATTGAACTAAAAAGACTCAAAATACTAAATTGGAGAGATTTTAACACGTTTCTAACTAATCTAACACACTTAATTAAAGGGGGGATTGATTTGGATGAAATTAAAGTAAAAACAAACAGATTTTAAAGACTCTAAACAACTTGATAGGAGCATATTTATGCGACCTAGTTAGCTTGTTTTCTTACATTTATGTTGTTAGTTCCTAGTTATTTTAGTATTTTAAGCTATTTTCGTGTGTTTGTTGGTCCAATTGGCTAAAGTAGCAAGAAAGTGCAATTTGGAGCATTTTGGAGCAGTTTTGAGCTTGGAATGGCTAGCACATGCTTGGAGCAAGGTGGATGGACGAAATTGAATATCAAAGGAGGCTAGGAATCTGCTAAAGAGATGGAAGAAATTAATTCAAGATTTGGAAGAAAAGGAATCAGCTATAAAGAAGGAAACATGAGTCAAACTTCCTTATTTTGACTTAGTCAATCCTAATCTTTTCCTACTTATGTTCCAGCTATGAAAGGGGTTCCTAATCAATTTAGGACACTTAAATATATGTTCTAGAAGCCTAAATCCCATTCCCAAATTCAATGCCGCATCTCCCTTCTCTTTCCCTTTCCTTGCCGTGCAAGGGAGCACCTTTCCCTTTCCTATTTCCTATTTTCTGTCCTTGCCGCACCCTTCTTCCCTTTCCCTTGGGATTCTGACTTTAATTACCCTTTTTTCTTGAGAATTTGAGGTCTAAATCTTTCCCAAAACATTTAATTAAAGTTATGATCTTTTCCCTAAAATATATACATCCTTGCCGTACCCATTCACATCCATATACACAATTCTGAAGCAATCATCCATTCTCTCCACACACACAGCCGTACCAATCATTCAACCATCCTTCATACACAATTCCATGATAGGAGCATATTTATGCTACTTAGTTATGTTGTTTCCTTTCATTTAGTTAGCTAATTATTACTTATTATAGTGTTTTAAGGTATTTTGAGCCTTTTAGAGCATGTTCGGGCTTATTATGGATAGCTTGTATATGGAGCAAGGTGGATGGACGAATTTGGAGTCAAAAGAGGCTAAGAACATGCTACAAATCAGAAAAGACAAGTTTAAGACAAAGAAGATAAGGAAAGAGCAAGAAATATGGAAACTTATCCTAACCTTATCTTATCCAAACCTTATCCTATCATATCCTAACCTAATCTTGTTCCACCTTAATTCTAGCTGCAAGTGGACCTAAAAACATGATTTCTAGAAGCCTTATTTGACCCTAAAAGGGTGCCGCACCCTTCCCCCTTTTATTTCTTCTAGAAGACCCAAAATCAGCCACAAAACACCTTGTTTCTAGAAGGCCCAATTTTGGACGAATTTCCCTAACCTTTTTCCTCTTGGATTCTGATTTGAATTGGTCTTATTCCTTATGGATTTGGATTGTGCAAAGCCTTCTCCGAAATTAATTAGGTTTTGACCCTTTTCTTGAGGCCCATGCCTTGTGCCACACCCTAGTTCTTCTCCCACCTGATTTCTACCAAACCCTATACCTAATTCTGATTTCCCTAGGGTTTTGCCATGCATCATATTTATATATAAAAACTTATGCCACACCAAAGTGGGAGAGAACTTAGAGAGAAAATCAGAAAATTGAGTGTGTGCCGCAACCTTGGGAGAAAAGAAAGGGAGAAGCCTTTGTGCCATGCCTATGCCCAAGCCTTTGGGAGTGTTGGAGCGTCTCTGGGGTGTCTTCTATCCTTGGTTTAGTTTTATAATTATGTTGATTTCATTGTTAATTTCTGCAATCATGTGTAACTAAGTTTTTCTTAGTTAGAGGTGAATTCAAAGCCATGAACATATGTTTTATATGAATTGATTTCCTCCAGTTTTTATTTCTTGAATTGTGAATGCAATTTACTTAACTGATTTATTGAGAACTTGTTCTTGTGTGTTAATTAAGGATGCATACTTAGTTTTCATACATGAATTTGATGCTATAGTATAAGGGAATTTCACCTAATCGTTATGAACTTATATTCACAAGTAGTAAAAATCACTAGTCATGATTGTGTTAGGTAAATTCTAGGCAAGAGTAATGCCTAGTCAATGCTTATGGTTTTCAAAAAGCTTAATGATCTTTGATTGTATCTCTATTATGTGGTTCATGTAGGGAACTTGATAAGAATAATTTGGTTGTTGATGCGTATTCCATCCAATTCAATGAAACTAGGAAAATTTGAAAGTTAATTTGTGCGTCTCACGATTAATTTGGGGCAATGTCATTCATGGTTTAAAGGGATAATAACTGGAAATTAATTTGTGTTTCATATGTGCATGTGTGGAGAAGGACCCTCTAACTAGCCTTTTACCCATTCAATTCACCTAATTTAGTGTCTAATCTGTTTAGTTTGCAGTTTGATTAATTTAATTAATTTCGTCCAAATAAATTCCCCCTTTTATTAAGTGTGTTAGATTAGTTAGAAAAGTGTTTGAATCTGTCCAATTTAGTGTTTTGAGTCTATGTTTGTTAAAATTCGTCCAAATAACTTGTTTGGTCTAGAATTGAGTCTTTTTGATTGTTTGTTGTTGTTTTAAGTGTTTTAAGTTAGTTTTGAGTCTATAGAGTCTAGTTTAGTGTTTTTGAGTCTTATTTGAGTTGATTAGCATCCCTAGTTAATCCCCGGTTTAGAACGATCCCTACTTGCATATATACTACAATTGTCACAAATAGGGTTTAATTTGTGTGTCAAGTTAATTTTCACATCATTCTGCACCCTACCAATCATCATACTACTCTACCATTCATCCATCCTTGATCCTAATACACCATAACCCAAATTCAGCCATTCCACACCCTTGTGTCACAGCCTAGCAAGGAAGAAAGAAAGGAGGAGCAGCCGTGGACGTTTTTTCCATTCAAGTTGGATTGTTGGAACGTTGTTAGGTGTAATCTATATTTTGTTTTCAATGTTTAATTTAAATTTTCTTTGTTTTGCTGTAAACATGATAGGCTAAACTTGCTTTAGCTAGAGGGGACTTTGAAACCATCATTATATTTGCAATATGAATTGATTAATTCTAGTTGTAATTTCATAAACTGTGAATGCAATTTACTTAACTGTTTGATTAAGAACTTATTCTTATATGTTGATTAAGGGTGCACACTTAGTTTGCATGCATGAATTTGATGCTAGAATATAAGGGAGTTTCACATAATCGTTATGAACTTATATTCACAAGTAGTGAAGGTCACTAGTCACGATCGTGTTAAGTTGAATTCCTAGCATGAGTATCATGATGTCATAGTTACGAATGCCTTGTCAATGCTTATGATTTTCCCAAAGCTTAATGATCTTTGATTGTATCTCTATTATGCTGTTCATGTAGGGAACTATTGAAGAATAATTTGGTTGCCGATGCGTATTCCATCCAATTCAATGACTTAAGGAAAATATGAGGGTTAATTAGTGATATCACGGTTAATTTGGGGTGTTGAGGTTCATGGTTTATTGGAAAAGCAACTGGAAATCAATTTGTATGCAAGTGTGTCATGTGTGGAGAAGGACCCTCTAGCTAGTTTATCACCCATAGTTTTCCTTGATTTCATCTAAAGTTGTTTAAGTCTTTAAATCTGTTTGTTTCACTTTAAATTTGTCAAAACCAATCCCCCCTTTAATATTTCATGTTTTACTTAGTTAGAATCTGTTTTAGTTTGTTTCCTTTAGTGTTTTGAGTCAAAGTTAAGTTAGAATTCGTCCAAAATTACTCTTAGTTTCTGTTTTGAGTATATTTGCTTGTTTTGTGCTGTTTTGAGTCTTTTTAGTTTGTTTTGAGTCATATAAGTCTAGTTAAGTAATTTTAAGTTTAGTTTTGTGTTTTTAAGTCAGTTTAGAATAGATTAGCAATCCCTCCTAATCCCTGGCCTAGAATGATCCCTACTTGCATCTTTACTACAATTGTCAACAAGAGGGTTTAATTTGAGTGCTAGTTTATAACACATCAATATTCATGGCTTTGAATTCACCTCTAGCTAAAAATAAATTAGTTCCTCATGTTGATCATAATTGAAAATCAAATTAAAATAAACATTAATCTAAAATTAAGGATAGAAAGAACCCAGAAATGCTCCACACTCCAATGGCAAGCACGACTCCTTTTGGATGGCAGATTGCACGACACAAGTCCTTCCCTCCTTCCTTCCTTGTTGCAGCACTAGAGAGAATTATATGTATGTGGTGTGAATTTGATGTGATATATAATAGCACTCAAATTAAACCCTCTTTTTGACAATTGTAGAATAGATATAAGTAGGGATCGTTGTAGGCCGAGGATTAGGAGGGATTGCTAATCTAATGAAAACTGACTCAAAGATACAAAAATATGCTTAAAAACACTTAAACAAACTCAAAGACTCTTAACTAAACTTATATGACTCAAAACAAACTTAAAAGACTCAAAACAACACAAAACAATCAAAAAGACTCAAACTAGACTCTAGGACTCAATTTGGACGAAAATAGAATTGGTTTTGACTCAAAAGACTCAAAAACACACTTTAGGACAGATTTGACACAACTAAATAAAGGGGATTGGGTTTTTGACGAATTTAAGATAAAAACAAGTAATCTAAAAGACTTAAACAAGGTTTGGACGAATTTAGGGATATGGATGGGTGATTAGCTAGCTAGAGGGTCCTTCTCCACACATGACACACTTGCATACAAATTGATTTCTAGTTGCTTTTCCATAAACCATGAACCTCAGCACCCCAGATTAACCGTGACATCACTAATTAACCCTCAGATTTTCCTTAAGTTATTGGATTGGATGACATCATACGACAACCCAAAGCATTCTTCAAAAGTTCCCTACATGACATCATAATAGAGATACAATCAAAGATCATTACGTTCTATGAAAATCATAAGCATTGACAAAGCACTTGTAACTATGACATCATGATACTCATGCTAGGGATTTACTTAACATGATTGTGAAAACAACCTTAACTACTTGTGAATATAAGTTTGTAACGATTATGTGAAACTCCCTTATATTCTAGCACCAAATTCAAGCATGCAAATTAAGTGTGCACCCTTAATCAACAAACAAGAATAAGTTATCCATCAAACGGTTAAGTAAATTGCATTCACAATTTATGAAATCACAACTAAAATTAATCAATTCATATTGCAAATATAATCATGGTTTCAAAGTCGCCTCTAGCCAAAACAAAATTAGTTCCTCATGTTTACAACAAAACAAAGAGAATATAAATTAAACATTGAAAACAAAGATTGAATACACCTAGAAACGCTCCAACAACAATCCAAGTTTGAATGGCCAAAACGTCCACTTCTCCTCTCTTCTTTCTCCTTCTTTGTTGCGGCACAAGGGTGTTTGGATATGAATTATGGTGATGGATGGATAGGTTGGATGGTGGTAGAGGGTGGATGATGGCTGAATGAATGGGGAGAATGAGGAATAATTCATATGGATCTGTACGGATGTCTACCACCTCCAATATGTGCAGCAGATTATGTATATATAGAGGGAGAAAGGTTAAGGCAATAAGTAATTAATTTGGGAATGTATTAAGACTCCAAATCCTCCAAGAAAAGGGTAACAAATCAGATTTCTTAGAGGTATCGTTTGGTATGCAGACAGGACGGGACGGGACGGGACGGGACGAAACGGAACGGAGCGGGGGCAAAGATGCCCTCGGATGGAAACAAGGAGGAAGAAGAAGGAGACGGATAGATTATAATTTTGTGTTCCACGGATGTGGAACGAGTCGTTCCAGGGGGTGAGGTGGAACGAAAATTCACTCAAAACTTGTCCCGTGGAACAGCTCGTTCCACCCGTTTTAGGCGCACCAAACGTGGGACGGAACGCCTTGTCCCACTCTGTTCCATCCCATCCCACGTACCAAACGGTACCAGAGGGAAAAGGGAAGTAAAATAAGCAGCAAGGAATTGGGAAAAGGGAAAGGGAAAGCTGCGGCAATGATGTTTTAGAGAATGGGAATGTGATTTGCTGCAATAAAAAGGGAAATCTAGAAAAGATAGGTGTGGCATGGATTAGGAAGTAGGACTAAGTTTTCTAGACATATATTTAAGTGTCCTAAATTAATTAGGAACCCTTTTTGGCAGCTGAAACTTAGGTAGGAAAAGATTAGGAAAGTTAAGTCAAAATAAGGAAGTTTGACTCATGTTTCCTTCTTTGTAGTTGATTCCTTTTCTTCCAAGTCTTGAATTAATTTCTTCCATCTTCTTAGCAGATTTCTAGACTCCTTTGGACTTCAATTTCGTCCATCCATATTGCTCCAAGCATGTGCAATCCATTTAATGCCCAAAACTGCTCCAAAATGCACCAAAATGTACTTTCTTGCCACTTTATCCATTTGGACCTACAACCATACGAAAATAGCTTAAAATACTAAAATAACTATGAACTAACAACATAAATGTGAGGAATTAAGCTATCAAAGTCGCATAAATATGCTCCTATCAGAATTCTGGTGTGAGATGGCTGAATGAATGAATGCTTGAGTGAGTGAATGGATGGATAAGGGTGGTGGTTGATTTATGCGGCAGAATGTAGTAATTATAGGGCTAAAACACACAGCATATAGTCATTGTTTTGGAGAAGAATTACACACTCCAAATCCACAATGAAAAGGCCACCTAGAAATCAGAAACCACAGAGAATACGAATAGGAGATACACGGCTTCTTGAAGAAAAACTAAAGGGACCATGCGGCATAGATTTAGGCTTCTAGAAAGGGGCTAGGTGCGGCACCAATGTAGGAGAAGGATAGGGCTTCTAGAAACCTGAGATTTAGGTGTTCTAATGTCATTTGGATGTCCCCCTTGCGGCAGGAATTAAGGTAGCAAAAGATTAGGATTGGATAAGATAAGATAAGATTTGATAACATTTGGATAAGGTAAGGTTGTTTGGACAATGTTCCTTCTTTGTAGCTGATTCCTTAACTTCAATGCTTCCAAATTTGTTTCTCCATGTATTAAGCACATTCCTAGCCTCTCTTCATCTTCAAATTCGTCCATCCACCTTACACCATGCGTGTGCAATCCATTCCAAGCCCAAAACTGCTCTAAAATGCTCCAAATTGCACTTTCTTGCCAACTTTGTCAATTGAACCTGAAAACACACAAAAATAGCTTAAATCACTATAAGAAATAGAAACTAACTATGTAAATGCAAGAAACCAAGCTATCTAAGTCGCATAAAAATGCCCATATTAAATTCCCCCACACTTAGCTTTTGCTAGTCCTCAAGCAAATCACAGAAAACAAAACACAACCTAAACCTTCCAACAATTGCCTCAGGGATTTCCAATGAAACTTGACATGTTAAAAATTACCACTTCCACAGATTTTAGCTATCCCTATTGTCGGGCATATACTTAACCGTAATCAAATAAAACAATGTTTTGAATGTAGTTGATGTGATAAATAATAGCACTCAAATTAAACCCTCAAATAAAGTTTGGCTGAATTTGGGGAAAAACTATGGATCATTAACTAGCTAGAGAATTCTTTTCCACACATGATACATTTGGACACAACTTGATTTCCAGTTGCTTTCTCAATAAACCATGAACCTCAACACCCAAGATTAACCGTGACATCACTAATTAACCCTTAGATTTTCCTTTAGTTATTGGATTGGATGACATCATTCAACAACCCAAAGCATTCTTCAAAAGTTCCCTACTGACATCATAATAGAGATACAATCAAAGATCATTACGTTCTATGAAAATCATAAGTATTGACAAAGCATTCATAACTATGACATCATGATACTCATGCTAGGAATTTAACTTAACATGATTGTGAAAACAATCTTAACTACTTGTGAATATAAGTTTGTCACGATTATGTGAAACTCCCTTATATTCTAGCACCAAATTCAAGCATGCAAATTAAGTGTGCACCTTCAATCAACAAACAAGAATAAGTTCTCAATCAAACGGTTAAGTAAATTGCATTCACAATTTATGAAATCGCAATTGGAATTAATCAATTCATATCACAAATATAATCATGGTTTCAAAGCCTCCCCTAGCCAAAACAACTTTAGCCTCTCATGTTCACAGCAAAATAAAGAAAATATAAATTAAACATTAAAACTAAGATAGATTACGCTGATAGGAGCATATTTAGGCGACTTAACTAGCTTATTCTTGTGCATTTATGCTATTATTTCTTAGTTAATGTCGCATTACAACTCAATTTCGTGTGTTTGTAGGTCCTATGGGGTAAAGTATCAAGAAAGGGCATTTTGGTGCATTTTGGAGCAATTTTGGACACCATGTGGATAGCTTACATATGGGCCAACATGGATGGACGAATTTGGACTTCAAGAGGCTAGAAATGTGATAAGAAGAGGAAGGAACTAAGCTTGGGACAAAGTGGATAAGGTAGGAGCTCAAAAGAGAAAACATTATCCAAACCTTATCTCATCTTATCTTATCCAAACCTTATCATGTCTTAATCCTAATTGCATGGGGACCTAAATGGATAATTCTAGAACCTATTTCTAGAAGCATCCTATTCTAGAAGGCCCAAATCTGCCACAAAACCTATTCTTTCTAGAAGCCCTAGAGAAGTGGTGCCCCAAACCTTTCTAGAAGGCTTTGCCTTGCCTTGCAAGCCAAGCAACCCTCTCCCCTAAATCTGCCGCACCTCCCTAGGCCCAATTCCTTTGGGATTCTGATTTCCAAGGCCTCATTTCTTGTGGATTTGGGTTAGACAAATCCTTTTATGAAACTAATTGGGCCAAACCCTCTCCTAAGTGGATTTAACTTACTTGTGCCGAACCCTAGGGCCCTAGTCCACTAAATCTGTTAAGCCTAACCCTAATCTACTTAACCTTAGGACTATATAAGCATAATTTCAGCCAAAAATTCGTACACCCCCTATGCTATACAGAAAACCCTTGTGCCGCACCTCCATTCTCCATTCTTGACATCCATACACCTCCCTACACATTCATACACATTTGCCGCACCTTCCCCACCATAATCAACCATCCTCCATCCCTCTAAACAAGGAAACACCATCCAAAACCCCCAATTCCATCACACACAATTTGTGCCGCAGCAAGGAGGAGGAAGAGGAGCCAATATATGCATCGAATCCATCTTGGAATTGCTGAACGTTTAGGTGTAATCTTTCTTATGATTTCAATGTTCAAATTCAATACTTTTTGTTGTGCAAGCATGAGGAACTAACCCCCTTTTGGCTAGGGGGGGATTTCGAAACCATGGTTATATTTGCATGATGATTTGATTACTTTCAGTTGTGATTTCATGAATGATGAATTCAATTTACTTATCTGTTTTAATTAAAACTTGCTTATGTATATGAATTGAGAGTGCACGCTTAATTTGCATGCATAAACATGATGCTAGGGTATAAGGAAACTTCACCTAATCGTTGGGAACTTATATTCATGAGTAGTTAAGATTGTTGGTCACAATTATGATAAGTGAATTCTTGGCATAAGTATCATGCGCTTTCATAGTTACGAATGCCTCGTCAACACCTATGATTTCCATAGAATCTAATGATCTTTGATTGTCTTTCTATTATGCGCTTTCATATAGAAAACTTTAAAGGAATAATTTGATTGCAATGCGCTAATTCCATTCAATTCAATGACCTAAGGGAAATCTGAGAGTTAATTTAAGCGTACCTAATTAACTTGGGGTGTTGAGGTTCATAATTCATTGAATAAGCAACTGAAGATTGTGTTGTATGCAAGTATGCCATGTGTGGAGAAAAACCTCCTAGCCATCTCATCATCCACTTAACTCCATCAAATTCGTCCAATTCTGCCTAGTTTAATTTCTTGTTTTGTTTTGTTTATTTTCGTCCAAAACCAAATCCTCATCTATTCTAGAGTGTCTAATTGGCCCAAATATGTTTTAGATTGTGTTTTTGAGAGTGTTGAGTCAAGTTAGAACCAATTTTCGTCCAAGTTTGTGTTTAGGCTCAAAACTGCCCAGATTGTGTTTTTAAGGCAGTTTTGAGTGTTTTTAGCATATTTTGAGTCTTGTGAACGTGTTTGAGTCTTTCTACGTGAGTTTAAGTGTTTTAAAGGTTAATTTTATTTATTTGAGTCAGTTTAGAGTGTTTAGCAATCCTAATTCCCGGTGTAAGAACGATCCCTACTTATTTATATGCTACAATTGTCAAAAGAGGGTCAATTTGTGTGTTAAGTTAATTTACACATCATACACCTAGAAACGCTCCAACAATCCAAACTTGAATGGCCAAAACGTCCAAGGCTTCTCCTCTTTTCGTTCTTCTTCTTTGCTGCGGCACAAGGGTGTTTGGGTATGAATTATGGTGATGGATGAATAGGTTGGATGGTGGTAGGGGGTGGATGATGGCTGAATGAATGGAGAGTGATGATTTATGAGTATGGATGTCTAGAATCTCTCATATGTGCGGCATATTGTGTATATAAAGAGGGAGAAAGGTTAAGGCATTAATTAATTAATTTGGGAAGGTTTTAAGACTCCAAATGTTCCAAGAAAAGGGCAACAAATCAGAATCCTAAGAGAGAAAAGGAAGGGAAGTTGCGGCATGGACAGAAAATAGGAAATAGGAAAGGGAAATGTGATTCGTTGCTTGGCAAGGAAGGGAAAAAGGAAAGGGAAGTGCGGCAACCTTCTTTGGCTGGGATTAATGCTTCTAAAACTTATATTTAAGTGTCCCAAATCAATTAGCAAACCTCCTTGCAGCTGGGAATTAAGTAGGAAAAGATTAGGATGTTGGAAATGTGCCCTAAAACCAATCATATGATGATACTTTATGGACATTTCACATGTTAAACTAATCTAGTTTAATATTAAGGGCAAACATTATTGTTTGAGCCGTCTCATATAAATGTTATATGCTTAAACGATAAGTCCAAGGAATATGTGATTGGAAGAATGCGATCTAAAGAAGTTAGATTCATGAGACCATTCTTTCGTTGACACATCCTAAACGTTCCTGATCATAGGATTGTCAATTGGGCATTAACAGTCCGTTAAGATCAGTACGTGTTATGTCTTCTCTCAGGGAGAGTGACTAGTCTCGAGTCATTGGTGTGTGTGACATCAAGACAAGTACGTAGGTGCTCAATAGAGAATGAGTTCACTGAACACGATCAACAAAGAGTTTTCATATTCATGTCACATGAGAACTCATGGTTGGGATAATGCAAATTAGTCTTTTGACCTGAGGCATCACAGTTGTCTTGTGGTTAGGTCCTTAATCTTTGATTATGTCAAAGTCACTCCATCATGAGGGTGTCCATGGCATCGTTGGGGTTAAGCCACTTAGCCATGGAGGCAAGTGAATGCGCAACAAGGAATCTCTAACCTTCAAACTGTTTGAGGGAGAATACTCTATGATATGATTTAGAATCTCTGGCCAGAGTATGAATGAGATGTTGGAATGCGTTCCAGATCACATTCAAGGTAATCATATAAGTACAAGATTCACATTGGATAGTAGACATGAATAAACTATCAAACCAAACAATGTGGTCAAGAGTATTGTATTAGAGAAAGACCGTATTGCATTTGTAATCCTAAACTGAATAGGTTCTCCACCTCTTCTGATTAGCTTGGGTAACCATGACATGCTGCTAGGTGTCAACCATGGTTTGTGGAAGCCCTAAAAGTGTATTATCACTAACGGGAGAATTGAAAGTAAGTTTCAATTCACAATCGATTAGAAAGAGTTTTAATCGCCCACTGCCTCGCTAAAAGGAACCTAATGGATCGTTCACCGAGTAAGGTAGAGTTTGAAGAAACAACGGAGATGAGTAAGAATAATTAAATGGTTTAATTATTTATCTAAGGCTAGGATTAATTAATATGTTAATTAATCAAACGAATAAGTTCGTTAAAGACCTCGGGTTAGTTTTGGGCCACAAGGCCCAATGGGATTTGAATGTCAAGCCCATTAACTCAAGTTGTATGACAACTTGAATAAAACAAAGGGCTTGAAAGCCCAATAAACCTATAGGCCGGCCATGTGTAAAAGAATAGGGCTTTTGGTCCATTAGGTCACTTATTTGAAGGGACTATATAAAGGACTTTATAGCCTAAAATTTACTAAGGGTTATTTTTGGGGGAAAGGATGAGAACACAAGCTCTCCTTTCTCTCTAAAAATTTCGGCCAACCTTGGAGGGATCATCTAGCAATCAAACTCCTCCAAGGTCACTCATTTCTTCTTCATTATGCCTTGGTGATGAATAATTAGAGGTTCTCAATTTTGGGAACTTGGAGAAACCTTTTCATCCATCCAAATCCATGGATCTAAGATGCAAGGAATGAAGGCCCTCTCTTTGGGTGATTAGCCTTTGCTTATGCAAAGAGGAATCTACAAAGGTATTGATTTCTCAACTCACTTTGTTTTGAGTTGAGTCTTGGTTCACCTATCTACTAGGCTTTGAATTTCATAGGTAAATGTTTTGTTTTTAAGTGCATACAAGCATGATTCCGCCTTTAATTGTTAATTGCATGCTATTGATGTTGCTTAAATGAACATGTTTTTCACAAATTTTCCTTCATAGGATTGACTAAGTCAAAACAAGGAAGTTTGACTCATGTTTCCTTTTTTGTGATTGATTCCTTTTCTTCCAAGTCTTGAATTAATTTCTTTCATCTCCTTAGCAGATTCCTAGCCTCCTTTGGACTTCAATTTCGTCCATTCATATTGCTCCAAGCATATGCTATCCAATCCAAGCCCAAAACTGCTCCAAAATGCACTTTCTTGCCACTGTAGTCCATTGGACCTACAAACACACGAAAATAGCTTAAAATACTAAAATAAATAGAAACTAACTCACTAAATGCAAGAAATTAAACTAACAAAGTCACATAAATATGCTCCTATCAAATTCCCCCACACACAAATTAAAACCCTCTTTTGACAATTGTAGTATATGTATAAGTAGGGATCGTTCTAAACCGGGGATTATGAGGGATTACTAAATCACTTGGAAACTGACTCAAAAACGTAAAACAAAGGTTAAAACACTAAACTAGACTCAAAGAATGCAAAACTAAACACTTAAAACACTAAAACAACCCAAAAGACTCAAAACAGCACCGAAACACTCAAAACTGCCTGAAAAACACAATCTGGGCAGTTTTGAGCACTTACACTAATTTGGACGAATTTGGGTGATAAATTGAATCAAATCACCTAGAAACACAAACTAAGACACTTTCTAACTAAATTGAACACTAAAGTAAAGGGGGATTGAGTTTTTGACGAAATTAAACAAAATGCACAGATTGTAATAAAACAGAATGTAAATACGAATTTGATGAAAATATGGATAGAATGCTAGCTAGAAGGTTCTTCTCCACACATGTCACACTTGCATATAAGATGATTTTCAGTTGGTCTTTCGATGAATCATGAAACTCAACACCCCGGGTTAATTAGGTTCGCTTAAATTAACCTTCAAGTTCTCCTTAAGTTAATGAATTGGATGGGATAGCGCATACACAATTCAAAACATTCTCCAAAAGTCCTTTACGTGAAAAGCACAATAAAGATACAATCAAAGATCATTAAGCAACATGAAAACTATAAGTGTTGACGAGGCATTCGTTACTATGATGAGCATGAAACTAGTGCCAAGAATTCATTTAGCGCAATTGTTTATAAGCAAACTCCACTACTTGTGAATATAAGTTTGTAACTATTAGGTGAAACTCACTTTTATTCTAGCATCATATTCATGCATGAAAACTAAGCGTGCACTCTCAATAAACATACACAAATAAGTTATCAATCAAGCAGTTAAACGAATTGAATCCATAACTCATGAAATTCCAACCAAAGGTAATCAATTTATATTGCAAGCATAAACATGGTTTCGAATCACCCCCTAGCTAACTAGGGATTTAGCCTCTCATGTTCACAGAAAGAGAAACAAAATTGAAATTAAACATAAAGAACAAAAGATTGATTACACCTAAAACGCCCAATGAATCCACTTTGAATTTCTGCACGTTTCAAGCTCCTCTTTCTCCTTTCTTCTTGCTGCGGCAGAGAAGGTTTTATGGATTTTTGGATGTTTTTCTGGTTTAGGGATGGGGTTATGGGGATATGGTGGTGCGGCAGAGAGGTGGGATGACGTATGGAGGTGTGGATCGATGGCTTGAAGTGGCTGCAATGGTGGGAAGGTGGCTGGAATGGATGGAGAAAGCTGCGGCAAAGGGGTTTTTGGGTGATGGTGGCTGCGGCAAAGGGTGTGAGTGGTGGAGGAAGGTTTGGAATGGTGGGGGGAATGTATGGGAGGCTGCGGCAAGGAGGTTGAAAGGGCTGCAATGGAGGGATGTTACGGATTGAAGGGAGAAAGGGATGGTGGCTGCGGCAAAGGGATGGAATGTGGCTGAATGAAAAATTAAACCTAGGGTGCGGCATTAGATGTAGAATATATAGGGTTTCAGAAAATAAAACCCTAAGTTATTTTGGTTAATTAAAATTAAGTTAAAAGCTTCTAGAATTAGGAAATTAAATCAGAAATTAAAGGGGAGTGGCTGCAAGGTGCGGCTAGGGTTTAGTTTAGGAAGGGAAATAGGGTTTAAGTGCATAACTTTGGACAAAAATGCCCCCCCTTGCACGGCAAGGGAAGGAAATAAGGGAAAGGGCACGGCAGGGGTGTGTAAGTGGCCTAGGGCCTTAGTTTTGTGTCCTAAAATGCCAACAAGGTCTTCAAAGTGGCTAGAAAATACAGACGTTTAAGATTAGGAAAGGTTACCAAAACGGGAAACCTAGGGTTAACTTTCCTACTTCAAGTAGGAATCCTTGTTGGAGTAGGAATCCTCGTTGGAGTAGGAATTCATCGTTTCTTCAAGTCTTCAACTCATTCATTCCTCTTTCGCTCCAAAAGACTCCAATTTGCATCTTCTTGCACACTTTGGCCTTATCATCTGAAAATACACAAAAGTGGCTTTAAACACTAAAATAACTAAGGAAACACAACATATATGCACGAGAACAAGCTAATTAAGTCACATGAATATGCTCCTATCAACTTAGCTTTTGCTAGTCCTCGAGCAAAACAAAACAAAACACACTCTAGGCCTTCCAACATTTACCTCAGGGATTTCCAATGAACATGACACATTAAAGAACACTACTCCCACAAATTTTAGCTCTCTTTACACTTAAGCAAACACTTAACCACAGTCACCATTCACTAGTTCGCATTTAATCAATTAAAACAATATTTTGAAAGCAGTAACATGCCTTAGAGAATTCCCTCAATTTCTCACTAGATATACTCTCTATCTTCACACAGATTTTCTGACAACACACCCTACACTAGGTATATGTGAGCAGATTGATGTAAAAATGTAGACTAACGCTCACATATGTTATAACAAAGAAAGCATTTTCTGGAATTATTAATATGACATGTATATGATCTCATGAATGGAATGCTACTACTTAGAACAAGAACCAGTGATTCCATATGCTCATATCAACTTCAAACTCCACATATTGAACACATAACATCAAGATAGAAGTCTAAGGGTTGCAATGAGGCTAAGGTATTGGCCAACAAAGAAATGTAAAGGATAAACAAAGGTTCTTAATGCAATAGCAAGCAAAATAATGGAATCAAAACTTAGAATTCACTTTTGATGGTAGAAATCAACTTTTAAACGCAAAGGGAAAGTTCATGAAACACTTAGGGTCAAATTCAAACTTTTGGACCCTTTCTTCAACAACCAATACTTGTGAGTTCATTCTCACTTATTTCTCAACTCTTTTTTTTTCTTTTCAAAACTTTTCTCTTTTCTTTTTCCTTTTCCACGAATTTTTTTTTATTATTTTTTTTAACAAACACACAAACTTTGAAAATCCTTCCCCCACACTTGTTTTTCTGCATAATTCCCTCTAAGTTATGCTTCACTATTCTTTAAGAACAAGGGTATGGATAGTCCTATTCTAGGCTAGGTAAGGATAATGTGGCTAACAAAGAAAATAGGCTAAAGAGGCTCACAAGGGTTAAACCTACAATACATATGCAAAGGAATAAGGCCTTTTGGCTTTGGTTTAACTAAACAACTTCATCTTATTGTATGTTATGCAATCAATATCATGCTTTGAATGAAATAGGCATGAGTTCTAGTATTTGGAACTATAATGATGAAAACGCATTCTAAGTAGCAACCAAGCAAAGAATAATGAGATCATGCAACAACTTTAGAAAACAATAATCCAAAGATTAATAACTCTCCAAACAAAGTTTAGGCTCAAGTCTCTCAGGGTTGTAGCGTTAGTTTGAGTTCCTTCCTTCAAGCATGTTACAAAAACTGATTTTTTTTTCTTGTGATTCATGTGAATTCGTAAACAACTATAACTAAGCATAAACCAAAGAATAAATCAAACTTCTATCCATATTTGTAACTTTCTTTAATAGTCATGCAATTAAAAACCAATTCCTCATCATTGTGTTGGAAGGTACCCCAAGACACAACCAAACACACAAAAACGACTCCAAAACAACTCTTTTTGGGTTTTTCAAAACTGTTTTCAATATTTTTTTAGAAATTTTCGTATTTTTTTATCAAAATACATTAAAACACTTCAAAACACACTTAAAACACTTAAAAACAGTGAGAAACAACATTAGAAGTGATAGGTGAATAAATCCCACAAAAATCATGAAAAAATAGCTTGTTTACAGATAGGAGCATATTTATGCTACTTAGTTATGTTGTTTCCTTACATTTTGTGAGTTAATTACTATTTATTTTAGTCTTTTAAGCTATTTTCGTATGTTTTTAGGTCCTAATGGCAAAAGGAGCAAGAAAGTGCATTTGGAAGCTATTTGGAGTATTTTTGGGCATGGATTGGATAACTTAACTATGGAGCAAAATGGATGGACGAAATTGAAGTCAAGAGGGGCTAGGAAATGCTACAAATCTGGAGGAAGAAGTTCTAATGCAAAGAAGATAAGGAAATAGCAAGAAATAAGGAACCTTATCCAACCTTATCTTATCCTACCATATCCAACCTTATCCTTTCCTAACTCTAACATTATCCTATCTTATCCTATCCAAATCAGGTTGTGCCTTAAATCTAGCTAATTAGAAGGGATTAGTTATACATTAAGCACCTAATTCAGATTCTAGAAGCCTAATCCATTTGTATGCCACATGTAAGCCATTCCTTGTAGGTTTAGGAGTTGTAATCCTTCCTCTATACCTATGCTGTGTGTTCTTGCCCCCTTAGGTTTAGGAATCTGCCCTAAATACTCTTTCTAGAACACCCTATCTTCCTCCTACAAGTGTGCCGCACCTATCCTTCTAGGAGTCCCTAAAACCTTGCCATGTATCCCCTATTCCATTCCCTTTTGGTTTCTGCCAAGACTTAACCCTTTTTCCATTGGATTGTGCAATCCTTTTCCTTCAGAAATTGTGCATAAATTAGCCTATAAATACAACCCTTTGCCGCACATCTTCCATTCACTCATTCATTCATTCATACTTTCAGCCATCAAACACCACAACTCACCTACACCACCCTCTACCCCAAATTCACACCACACCATCCACCACACCTCAAGAGCCTAAATTCACACAAATCCCCATTGTGGGCAGCAAGGAAGAAAGAAGGAGCCACCTGGAGTGTTTCTAGGTATATTCTATCTTTGTTTTTAATGTTTAAGTTTAATTATCTTTGTTTTGCTAACATGGGGAGTTAAACTTGTTTTAGCTAGAGGAGACTTTGAAACCATGATTATATTTGCAATATGAATTGATTACTTTCAGTTGTGATTGATAAATCGTGAATACAATTTACTTAACTGTTTGTTAAGAACTCTAGTGTGTTGATTAAGAGGGCCCGCTTAGTTTGCATGCATGAATTTGATGCTAAAATATAAGGGAGTTTCACCTAATCGTTATGAACTTATATTTATAAGTAATGGAGGTTGCTAGTCACGGAGTTTCACCTAATCGTTGTGAACTTATTCATAAGTAGTAAAGGTTGTTAGTCACAATCATGTTAAGTAAATTCTTAGCATAAGTATCATGTGCTTTCATAGTTACGAACGCCTCGTCAACACTTATGATTTTCATAGAAATTAATTATCTTTGATTGTTTCTCTATTATGTGCTTTCATGTAGGGAACTTTTGAGGAATAATTTGATTGTGATGCGCTAATTCCATTCAATTCAATGACTTAAGGAAAATCTAAGGGTTAATTTAAGCGTACCTAATTAACTTGGGGTGTGAGGTTCATGGTTCATTGAAAAAGCAACTGGAGAAGATTAATGATCTTTGATTTATCTCTATTATGTTGTTCATGTAGGGAACTATTGAAGAAATTTGGTTGCCGATGCGTATTCCATCCAATTCAATGACTTAAGGAAAATCTGAGTGTTAATTAGTGATGTTCACGGTTAATCTGGGGTGTTGAGGTTCATGGTTTATTGGAAAAGCAACTGGAAATCAATTTGTATGCAAGTGTGTCATGTGTGGAGTGTTGGAAGTATGCCCACAAAGCCACTCATTTGATGTAATAGCTTTTTGGAATACTTAATGTATTAAACTTTTATGAAGGGCAAAGCTTATTGTTAATCACTATTTATTGTATCTTGTGTTTAAGCAATAAGGGAATCCAAGGAATGTATTTGATCTAAGAGATAAGTGATCTAAGTAAGTTAGATTTTCGAGACCTTTCTCTTATGTTCATTACTAAAACGTTCCTAGCCATAGGGTTGCCAATTGGGCATTGACAATCCGCTAAGGTTAGTATGTGTTATGTCGACTCAAGTATGGATATGACAAGTCTCAAGTCATTTAGTGTTGGACACTAAGACAAACACATAGGTGCTCGAAAGAGTAATCGAGTACACTGAACAACGATCAAACGAGAGTTCGAACATACATGTCATGTGAGAACTCGATAGTGTTGGAAATGTGCCCTAAAACCAATCATATGATGATACTTTACGAACATTTCAAACTAATGTAGTTTAAATGTAAAGGGCAAAGATTATTGTTTGAGCCGTCTCATATAAATGTTATATGCTTAAACGATAAGTCCAAGGAATATGTGATTGGAAGAATGCGATCTAAAGAAGTTAGATTCATGAGACCATTCTTTCGTTGACACATCCTAAACGTTCCTGATCATAGGATTGTCAATTGGGCATTGACAGTTCGTTAAGATCAGTACGTGCTATGTCTTCTCTCAGGGAGAGTAACTAGTCTCGAGTCATTGGTGTGTGTGACATCAAGACAAGTACGTAGGTGCTCAATAGAGAATGAGTTCACTGAACACGATCAACGAAGAGTTCTCATATTCATGTCACATGAGAACTCATGGTTGGGATAATGCAAATTAGTCTTTTGACCTGAGGCATCACAGTTGTCTTGTGGTTAGGTCCTTAATCTTTGATTATGTCAAAGTCACTCCATCAGGAGGGTGTCCATGGCATCGTTGGGGTTAAGCCACTTCGCCATGGAGGCAAGTGAATGCGCAACAAGGGATCTCTAACCTTCAAACTGTTTGAGGGAGAATACTCTATGATATGATTAAGAATCTTTGGCCAAAGTATGAATGAGATTTAGGAATGTGTTCCAAATCACATTCAAGGTAATCATATAAGCACAAGACTCACATTGGATAGTAGACATGAATAAACTATCAAACCAAACAATGTGGTCAAGAGTATTGTATTAGAGAAAGACCGTATTGCATTTGTAATCCTAAAACTGAATAGGTTCTCCACCTCTTCTGATTAGCTTGGGTAACCATGACATGCTGCTAGGCGTCAACCATGGTTTGTGGAAGCCCTAAAAGTGTATTATCACTAACGGGAGAATTGAAAGTAAGTTTCAATTCACAATCGATTTGAAAGAGTTTGAATCGCCCACTGCCTCGCTAAAAGGAACCTAATGGATCGTACACCGTGTAAGGTAAAGATTGAAGATTCAACGGAGATGAGTAAGAATAATTAAATGGTTTAATTATTTATGGCAAGGATTAATTAATATGATTATTAATCAAACGAATAAGTTCGTTGAAGACCTCGGGATAGTTTTGGACCTTAAGGCCCAATGGGCTTCGAACGTCAAGTCCATTGACTTAAGTTGTATGACAACTTAATGAATAATGATTCACAAAGGCCCAAATAGCCCAATGAATACCCTAAGGCCGGCCATTTAGAGAAAGAGTGGGTTTTGACTTATTTACAAGTTTGCCACTCAAATGAATTAAGGTATAAGTGTGACTTAATAGCCAAAATTCATTAAGGGTTGTTTATGGGGAAATTGGAGAAACACAAACTCTCCTTTCTCTCTAGAAATGGCCGGCCACCTTGAGGAAAACATCTAGCAATCTTACTTCCTCAAGGTCACTCATTTCTTCTACAATATGCCTTGGTGTGGAGACTTAGAGGTTCTCAATTTTGGGAACTTGGAGAAACCTTTTCATCCATCCAAATCCATGGATCTAAGATGCAAGGAATGAAGGCCCTCTCTTTGGGTGATTAGCCTTTGCTTATGCAAAGAGGAATCTACAAAGGTATTGATTTCTCAACTCACTTTGTTTTGAGTTGAGTCTTGGTTCACCTATCTACTAGGCTTTGAAGTTCATGGGTTAAGTTTTGTTTTTTGATTGCATATAAACATGATTCCGCCTTTTAATTGTTAATTGCATGTTGTTGATGTTGCTCAAATGAACTTGTTTTTCACAAATCTTCCTTCAAGTGGTATCAAGAGCCTAAGTCTAGTAGTTGGTGAATCCTTTTGGGTTTTGTAGTTCATAGTTTGTGATTTGAATGTTGTAATTGTTACAAGCTTTATTCTTGCTTCTTTGAATGTAAATTTTGTTACAAAATTTGCCATCTCAAATGTTGTAAATGTCACATCCCGGCCCGGGTGGGACGACTTCCCGGGCCCGCTCCACCACCGTAGCACGATATTGTCCGCTTTGGGCTTACCATTCCCTCACGGTTTTGTTTCTGGGAACTCACACGAGAACTTCCCGATGGGTCACCCATCCTGGGAGTGCTCTAGCCCCTTTCTCGCTTAACTTCGGAGTTCCTACGGAACCCGAAGCCAGTGAGCTCCCAAAAGGCCTCGTGCTAGGTAGGATAGGAATATACATTTAAGGATCAGTCCCCTGGGCGATGTGGGATGTTACAATCCACCCCCCTTAGGGGCCCGACGTCCTCGTCGGCACACACGCGGCCAGGGTTAGGCTCTGATACCAAATTCACATCCCGGCCCGGGTGGGACGACTTCCCGGGCCCGCTCCACCACCGTAGCACGATATTGTCCGCTTTGGGCTTACCATTCCCTCACGGTTTTGTTTCTGGGAACTCACACGAGAACTTCCCGATGGGTCACCCATCCTGGGAGTGCTCTAGCCCCTTTCTCGCTTAACTTCGGAGTTCCTACGGAACCCGAAACCAGTGAGCTCCCAAAAGGCCTCGTGTTAGGTAGGATAGGAATATACATTTAAGGATCAGTCCCCTGGGCGATGTGGGATGTTACAATCCGCCCCCCTTAGGGGCCCGACGTCCTCGTCGGCACATTTCCGGCCAGGGATAGGCTCTGATACCAAATTGTCACATCCCGACCCGGGGCGGAACCACTTCCTGGGCCCGCTCCACCACCGTAGCACGATATTGTCCGCTTTGGGCTTACCATTCCCTCACGGTTTTGTTTTTGGGAACTCACGAGCAACTTCCCAGAGGGTCACCCATCATGGGAGTGCTCTAGCCCCTTTCTCGCTTAACTTCGGAGTTCCTACGGAACCCGAAGCCAGTGAGCTCCCAAAAGGCCTCGTGCTAGGTAGGATAGGAATATACATTTAAGGATCAGTCCCCTGGGCGATGTGGGATGTTACAGTAGATGTAGTTCATATGAGCATGAATTTTGGAGCTAAAATTTGGTGCCATGTTTTTGGGGAAATTCGGCCAAATCCAAAGGGTGGATTTTTGGGTTCTTGTTTGACTTGTTAAAAGTGTTTTAAGGTGACTTTTGGAACCCCTATGTACCCTAGTATGGTTGTATGTTATTTCCCTTAAGTTTGAGTGGTTTTGGTATGTTTTTGGGTGAAGAATGTTCATGGAGCTCTTATGGGTTTTCATGGATGTTCTTCATTGTTCTTGATATGTTCTTGCCAAGAACAAAAGGTTTGGTGTTTTGATTCAAAGTTTTGATTTGTTTCATAAAGTTTTTGTTTTGAAATATTTCTTATGTTTAAATATATTAGATATTTATTTTGAAAAATTAAAGAAATTTTAGTGGGTAGGTGTGTAATGATTTATTCCATTACACACACCCCACTTACAAAAACTTTGAAATTTTTTTTATTACTTTGCTTCAAAACCGGCCACCCTACTCAATTAGGGTCCTTGTGGGGCTTTTATGCAATTACATAAAGTTTTGATACTTTTGTGTATTTGTACTTTGACCCAAAAGTTTACGTTTTTACGTAAAGGTCCAAAATCAGTAAAAGGACAAATTGTTTTGCTCCTTTAATGAAGTTTTAGCTTTTGTGGAAATTTTTGGGTTCTAGTTGTAATTACATGAAGTAGTGGACTTTTGTGTTTTTACAAAGTGACCCCAAAAGTTTAAGTTTTTGCAAAATAGCCCAAAAGTTGAGGTTAATTGCACTATGGCCCAAACAAGTTGAGGTCATAGCATTTTGGCCCAAATTAGGAGAGAACAAAATTGTTTTGTCTCTTTAAATGAGAATTGGATTTTCATTTCATTTAGCTCCATTTAAATCAATTCTATGGATACAAAAACCAAATGAAAATGTTGCATTCAAGTTTAATTAGTTAAAGCGTTAATTAATTAAGAAAGGGTGATTATGAACCTAAGCCTACTATAATTGAGCTATGTGAAAGGCCGTTTCAAATTTGTTTGAACCATGGGAATGTGTAGATTAAATTTTGGTTGTAATTTGATATGATCAATTGTAGTAAAAGAGCATAAGCTCTTCTTTACTTTAAAGTAATTTGTTTTGATCAATTGTTGTAAAAGAGCATAAGCTCTTATTTACTTTGAAGTACTCCTTTCTTGTTTTATTCGATATGCATTAAATTGGAGTAGTTGGGTCCAACGCCCAATAAGACAACACGCCTTAATGTGATTAAACGCGTAACTAAAATCAATCTCCATCCCTAGACCGAGATTCAACACTAGGCTCGTGTTGAATCGAATCAAAGGTTCATAGTCATCCTAAGGCCCTAAGGCAACTATATAGTCCATCAATGAATGCAAACCTTATGTTAGTAGTATCATATACTCTTGCTTTAAAAACCGTTTTAAAAGCTTAGTGGGAGTATTATATACACCTAAATCAATCAAATGGACCAATAGTTGTAATAGGACCAAAATGTTTTAATTGGATTAAAATGTATGTTTATATGTGATGAGACCTAAAACCCTCAACAAACCATTATTAAGTTGATAAGCGAGAGATGCTTTGAATATCTCTTCATTAAGGGTTATTTTTGGGGAAAGGATGAGAACACAAGCTCTCCTTTCTCTCTAAAATTTCGGCCACCTTTGAGGAAAACATCTAGCAATCTTACTTCCTCAAGGTCACTCATTTCTTCTTCATTATGCCTTGGTGTGGAGACTTAGAGGTTCTCAATTTTGGGAACTTGGAGAAACCTTTTCATCCATCCAAATCCATGGATCTAAGATGCAAGGAATGAAGGCCCTCTCTTTGGGTGATTAGCCTTTGCTTATGCAAAGAGGAATCTGGTATTGGTTTCTCAACTCACTTTGTTTTGAGTTGAGTCTTGGTTCACCTATCTACTAGGCTTTGAAGTTCATGGGTTAAGTTTTGTTTTTGAGTGCATATAAACATGATTCCGCCTTTTAATTGTTAATTGCATGTTGTTGATGTTGCTCAAATGAACTTGTTTTTCACAAATCTTCCTTCAGATAGTTGCAATACGCAAAGTAGTCCTTTGACCTGAGGCATCATTGATGTCTAATGGTTAGGTCCTTGATCTTTGATTATGTCAACGGCATTCCATTGGAGTGTCCATGGCATTGTTGGGGTCAAGCTATCTAGTCATGTAGGCATATGAATGCACAACAAGGGATCTCTAACCTTCCATGGTGGAAGGAGAATACTTTAAGATATGATTCGAGAGTCTTTGGCCAACGCATATGAATATGACTAAGGAAGCTTGTTCCAAATCTTATTCAATTGAATCATATAGAGAAGTATCACATTGGATAGTAGACATGAAACAAACTATCACTTAAACAATGTGATTAAGAGTATTGTATTAGAGAAGGACCGTATTGCATTGTAGTTGTAATTGGATAGGTTCTCCAACCACTTCTACTTAGCTTGGGTAACCATGACATGCTGCTAGGCGTCACCCATGGTTTGTGGAAGCCCTAAAGATTAGCAAACACTAATTTTAAGGGAGAATTGAAATGTGGTTTCAATTCACAATCGATCGTTAAGAGTAACATCGCCCACTACCTCGCTAATTGGAACCTAATGGATCGTACACCGAGTAAGGATATAAGTGAAGAAATTATATGAAATGGATAAGCAATTAAATGGTTTAATTGAAGAATGGTCAAGATTAATTAAATAGTTAATTAATTATACGAAACGTTCGTATTGGGCGTTTAAGTTAGTTTTGGGTTTCGGGGCGCAAAAAACGTTTTGGTCCACAAGGCCCATTATGTTTAAGTTGTATGACAACTAAAACAAAATGGGCAATTAAGCCCAATAACAACATATGGCCGGCCATAAGGGTGAGGGGTAGCAAACTTGTATTAATTACAAGTTTGCCACTCACATGAAATGAAGTATAAAATCAACATTATAGCTTTGTTTCAAATTAGGGTTTTCTAATTGAATTTGGGTGAAACATATTCTCTCATTTTCTACATAGAGGCCGGCCACTTAGGGGAGAAACATCTAGCAATCTTTTCTTCCCTAAGTCATCCATTTCATCTTCACACTACATCTTTGGTGTGGAGACTTAGAGACACCAAACCTTTGGTGTTTTGGAGAACAAATCCTCAAATCCTCAAAGAAGAAAAGGAGCACTAAAAGGGAGGAAATCACAAGGAAGATCCAAGGAGCAAGTTGGTGACTTGAAGACCCTCCACTTGGGTGAATCCCTTGTGCAATCAAGGATGAGCTTCAAGGGTAAAGAATCTCTAAATTCTTATTCTCTTTAATATTGTTAAAGAGTCTTATGGTTCACCATATACTAGGCTTTGAAAGTCATGGGTTTTATGAATTGTTTTTGAATGCATGCCTACTTTAAAGTGTTATAAGTTTGCATATGTATTCAAATGTTCTTACATGTTCTTAGCTAGGACATAAATTTTCCTTCAAGTGGTATCAGAGCCTAGGCCTAGTTTATGGTGGATCCTTTTGGGTTTTGTGATTTTTCATAATATGTGATTTAAATGTTGTAAATGTTACAAGCTTTGTTCTTGCTTTGAATATAAATTTTGTTTGAAAATTTAGCATCTCAAATGTTGTAGATGTAGTTCATACAAGCATGAATATTGGAACTAAAATTTGGTGCCAAGTATTTTGGGATTTTCGGCCAAATCCAAATGGTGATTTTTTGGGTTCATGTTAGGCTTGTTAAAATGGTTTTAAAGTGCTTTTTGGAACCCCTAAGTACCCTAGGATATTAACCCTCTTTTGAGTTGTGAAAATTTGAGTTTTTGGTGAAAGAAAACATCCATGGAGCTATTATGAGTTTTCATGTATGTTCTTCATATTTCTTGAAGTTCTTACCAAGAACAAAAAAGTTTTGAAGTTTTGATTCAAAAGTTTTATGTTTTACATAAAGTTTTGATTATTAGTTGATGGGTGATGATTATTGGTGAGAAATGATTAAATGGCTTTAATTATGTCAAAGATATATTTTTGAATATTAGTTGATGGGTGATGATTGTTGGTAAGAAATGATTAAATGACTTTAATTATATCAAAGATATATTTTCTTTTCAAACCATCCCCACCATCTTTAATCTCACCCACCAAAATCCACTTACAAAATTTTTTTTATCAAAAATCTCAATGTTTCTATCCTTGGCCGGCCACCCCTCTAGTGGGGTACTTTTGTGCAATTATATAAAGTTTTGATACTTTAGTGTATTTGTATTTTGGTCCAAAAGTTTGTGTTTTTGCAAAATGGCCCAAATAAAATGAGAACAAAAATTGTTTTGTCTCTTTAATGAGAATTGGATTTTCATTATATTTAGTTCCATTTAAATCAATTCTATGGATCCAAAAACCAATTGTTTAAAGTTGCTTTCTTAGTTAATTTGATTGATTAAGAAAAGGGTGATTATGAACCAAATGCCTCGATAATTGAGCTATGTGATTGGCTGATTTACATTATGAATGCTTGGGTTTTTTAAGTAATGTAGATTTGAATGTAATTTGATTAATTCAAGTTGCTGTATTGGGCATAAGTCCTTCAATTTGTTGTAAAGGGCATAAGCCCATTATTTGTGTTGTAAAAGGGCATAAGCCCTTCTTATTATTTCATGTATTCCTCTTTGTTTATATGTATGCAAATTGGAATAGTTGGGTCCAACGCCCAATAGGAAATAACGGTTTAATTGGATTAAACGCGTAACTAAAATCAACAACTATCTACCTTAAACCCAAGGTCCAACACAAGGCTCGTGTTGGATCAAATCAAACGGTTCATAATCATCCTAAAACCTAATATGACTATATAGTCCATATGAGGATGCAATGCGTTCGTTAGTAGTTCCATATAGTCTCGCTTGTTTCAAATGAAACAGTGGGAGTATTATATGCTACTAAATCATATTAACTTGGACCAATAGTTATGATAGGGCCATGTTCTTTTAATATGATTAAAATGTTTTTGATGTAGCCCAAAACTACTCCCTCAACAAACGAATATTAAGTTGATAAACGAGAGATGTTTTGAACATTTCTTCGTAGGCCTTCCACCGTGGTGGGCTCCAATCGTTTGTGACTTGTACACCGGCTTCACCCTATCATGGGGGAGTACAAAGTGCATGCTTGCACTCAGGAGGAGTCCATAAACATATGATGAGGTAAGTGTAGGCAACGAGGATAGCCAACATCGTATCATCGTGAGGTTATTCTTGAACCCCTACACGAACTAAGCATGGTGGGAATAACTTAACTAAGTGCAATAGTGCCAACATCGTATCATCGTGAGGCAACATTCTCTAGAGGCCAAACAAGATGGGTAATTACAAACGTTGTAAATGAGTAAAGCGTTATTCTCTCATCATTATTTTTGCTAAACCAACATCGTATTATCGTGAGGTGGGCTTGGTAATGGTGAGTCTCCCATGCCCCGCTAAGAGTTCAATATAACTCTCGAATTCCATTGAGGGATGTGGAGTTTGCCAAAAATAGTGGGTGGTACTATTTGATTCAAGACCCAATCAAGTAGTTAATCAACAATCTAATACGATTTCTGTTATGTTATGTAGTTAACGACATGCCTAAAATACTACCGACCATTATACTTGACAAAACGGCCCAAGACTTTTTCCTTGCATATCTCTCAGATGATTTCACTAAGTTTATTGTAAACTATAAAGTGAATAGATTCGATCATACTTTTAACGAGATGATTGACATGTGTTGTAAATTTGAAAAAGGTTTCAAAAAGGACAGTGGGAGTGAGAATGCAAAAACAAGGAAAAGGTTACATAAGAAGAAGGCAAAGAAATCCAAAGGAACATGCTTTCATTGTGGAAAGGATGAACGTTGGAAGAAGAAATACAGGGTGCGCATTGCGAGCCTTATGACACGAACTTTTGAAGAGACTATTTCGGTCATAGAAAGTGCTTTTACAGTGAGCTCCAATTCTTGGATATTTGATTCAGGCGCTAGTCAACATATCTGTAATACGATGCAGGGACTAGCAGGGAGCAAGACACTACGCAATGGGGAGATGGTTGTGCGAGTTGGGAACGGCGCTAAAATCTCTGCAAAAGCAATAGGCACCTACATGCTTAACCTACCCTCTGGGGAAGTCCTGGAACTTAAAAATTGTTTATATTTTCCTTCATGTATAAAGAATTTGATTTCTATCTCTAAGCTTTTACGAGATGGGCACTCAGTATTGTTTGACAAAATGAGTTGCACTTTATACTTGAACGGTCGTATTATCTCTCATGGTAATATGATAGAGGGACTTTTTCACCTAGAGACGAATAGTGGGATGCACTGTATTGAAAGCGGGAATACCTCAAAACCCAAAAGGGCTAGAGAAGAAGTTAACCAAGAAAGGATGTGGCATCTTAAACTTGGACATGTGAACCTTGAAAAGATTCGCAAGATGTCGAAAGACGGATATGTCCGCCCATTAGGTAATGACCAGATGGGTACTTGTGAATGCTGTTTGAAAGGGAAGATGACCAAATCTCCATTCACTGGGAAAGGAGAGTGTGCCACTCAAATTCTAGGGTTAATCCACACTGACGTATGTGGACCTATGTCTACTACGTCGAGAGGAGGTTTCTCCTACTATATCACATTCACCGACGATCACTCTCGGTTTGGCTATGTGAATCTTATAAAGTACAAGTCAGAATCCTTTGAAAGGTTCAAAGAATTCAAGAATGAAGTTGAGAAGCAAACTGGGAAACAGATAAAAATCCTAAGATCAGATCGAGGGGGTGAATATCTGAGTAATGAATTCCTAGATTATCTCAAAGAGTGTGGAATAATATCACAGTGGACTCCACCGGGAACTCCATAACTTAATGGAGTTTCTGAAAGGAGAAATCGAACCTTGATGAACATGGTTCGTTCTATGATGAGTTCCGCTGATCTGCCAGTAACATTCTGAGGATACGCTCTATATACAGCAGCTTACTTGCTTAATAGAGTACCTTCCAAATCAGTTTCACAAACGCCCTATGAGATATGGCATGGAAGAAAGCCAAGTCTTAATCACATTAAGATTTGGGGTTGTGAAGCATATGTCAAGAAGCTTGAAGCTACTAAGCTTGAAGCGAGATCAGAAAGGTGCTATTTTGTGGGATATCCTAGAGAAACTATGGGATATGAGTTCTACCATCCTGACGACCAGAAAGTCTTTGTCGCCAGAACTGCTAAGTTTCTAGAGGACGAATTTGTTCTCAAAGAAACTATAAGTAAAACGATGGAAATTAATGAGATTAAAGATGAAACACAAACAAGCACAAGACATATTGACAACCCTGTTCCTGGACCCCAAGCTCCACGTAGATCTGAAAGGGTTAGTAAGCCACCTAAGAGGTATGGCTTAGACAATGACTTTGCGGAATTGTACTTTCTGGGTGACAATGACACAAAGGAGGACCCTAGGGACTACAAAGAAGCAATGTCCGACATTGATTCAAAGAGATGGCATGAGGCCATGAAATCCGAGATGGATTCCATGTATCAAAATCAGGTCTGGACTCTTGCAGACCCTCCAGAAGGTATAGTACCTGTTGGAAATAAATGGGTATTCAAGAGGAAGATAGGCGTTGATGGGAACGTGGAGACTTATAAGGCTAGACTAGTAGCCAAGGGTTACAGGCAACGAGAAGGGATTGACTATGAAGAAACTTTCTCTCCTGTAGCCATGATTAAGTCCATTCGGATTTTGCTTGCTATAGCTGCGTACCATGATTATGAAATCTGGCAAATGGACGTGAAGACAGCCTTTCTGAACGGCTACCTAGAGGAAGAGCTTTATATGGCTCAACCTGAAGGTTTCGTGTCCAAGTCTGAAAAGACTAAGGTATGCAAGCTTCAGAGGTCCATTTATGGACTTAAGCAAGCCTCCAGGAGCTGGAACATTCGTTTTGATACTGAAATCAAATCGTTTGGTTTTACTCAAAATGAAGACGACAATTGTGTTTATCAAAAAGTTGTTGGGGAAGCAGTTGTATTCCTAGTGTTATATGTAGATGACATATTACTATTCAGGAATGACACTGCAGTACTTTCTTCTGTAAAAGTGTGATTGTCCAAAACCTTCCACATGAAAGATTTAGGAGATGCATCTTATGTACTTGGGATAAAGCTCTATCGTGATAGATCCAGAAAATTAATTGGATTATCCCAATCTATGTACATTGATAAGGTGCTAAGTAGGTTCAAGATGGAACAATCTAAGAAAGGTTTTCTTCCTGTGAGACATGGAATTCACCTTTCTAAGTCCATGGGACCTAAGACTCCTGAAGAGATACGGCAAATGAATACTATTCCTTATGCTTCTGCCATAGGAAGTCTCATGTATGCCATGATATGCACAAGGCCTGATATCGCATATGCTGTGAGCATTACTAGTTGATATCAATCTAACCCAGGATCAGAACACTGGGCAGCTGTCAAGACGGTCCTTAAGTACTTAAGAAGAACTAAGGACATGTTCCTCGTTTATGGAGGAGCGACAGAGTTGCAAGTGGAAGGCTATACAGACGCAGATTTCCAATTTGACGTCGATGATAGAAGTTCCAACTCCGAATATGTATTCACTCTGAATGGTGGGGCTGTCAGCTGGAAAAGCAAGAAACAAAGTGTAATTGCTGATTCCATGACAGAGGCTGAATATGTCGCTGCAGCTGAAGCCGGCAAAGAAGCGTTCTAGATGAAGAAGTTCATCACTGAACTTCGAGTGGTTCCAACCATTACGTCACCAGTAACTTTGTACTGTGATAATAGTGGGGCGATAGCTCAAGCCAAGGAACCCAGGGCACATCAAAAGAACAAGCATTTTGATAGGCGCTTTAATATCATTAGAAGATATGCTGCCGAGGGGAAAGTCAACATCCTCAAAGTTGCTTCAGCCGATAACGTAGCAGATCCACTAACGAAGCCAATGTCTCAAATCCAACTTGACCGCCATATGGAAAAGATGGGTATTAGATACATGGGAGGATGGCTTTGAGTGCAAGTGGGAGATTGTTGGAAGTATGCCCACAAAGCCACTCATTCGATGTAATAGCTTTTTGGAATACTTAATGTATTAAACTTTTATGAAGGGCAAAGCTTATTGTTAATCACTATTTATTGTATCTTGTGTTTAAGCAATAAGGGAATCCAAGGAATGTATTTGATCTAAGAGATAAGTGATCTAAGTAAGTTAGATTTTCGAGACCTTTCTCTTATGTTCATTCCTAAAACGTTCCTAGCCATAGGGTTGCCAATTGGGCATTGACAATCCGCTAAGGTTAGTATGTGTTATGTCGACTCAAGTATGGATATGACAAGTCTCAAGTCATTTAGTGTTGGACACTAAGACAAACACATAGGTGCTCGAAAGAGTAATCGAGTACACTGAACAACGATCAAACGAGAGTTCGAACATACATGTCATGTGAGAAGTCGATAGTTGCAATATGCAAAGCAGTCCTTTGACCTGAGGCATCATTGATGTCTAATGGTTAGGTCCTTAATCTTTGATTATGTCAACGGCATTCCATTGGAGTGTCCATGGCATTGTTGGGGTCAAGCTATCTAGTCATGTAGGCATATGAATGCACAACAAGGGATCTCTAACCTTCCATGGTGGAAGGAGAATACTCTAAGATATGATTCGAGAGTCTTTGGCCAAAGCATATGAATATGACTAAGGAAGCTTGTTCCAAATCTTATTCAATTGAATCATATAGAGAACTATCACATTGGATAGTAGACATGAAACAAACTATCACTTAAACAATGTGATTAAGAGTATTGTATTAGAGAAGGACCGTATTGCATTGTAGTTGTAACTGGATAGGTTCTCCAACCACTTCTACTTAGCTTGGGTAACCATGACATGCTGCTAGGCATCACCCATGGTTTGTGGAAGCCCTAAAGATTAGCAAACACTAATTTTAAGGGAGAATTGAAATGTGGTTTCAATTCACAATCGATCGTTAAGAGTAACATCGCCCACTACCTCGCTAATTGGAACCTAATGGATCGTACACCGAGTAAGGATATAAGTGAAGAAATTATATGAAATGGATAAGCAATTAAATGGTTTAATTGAAGAATGGTCAAGATTAATTAAATAGTTAATTAATTATACGAAACGTTCGTATTGGGTGTTTAAGTTAGTTTTGGGTTTCGGGGCGCAAAAACGTTTTGGTCCACAAGGCCCATTATGTTTAAGTTGTATGACAACTAAAACAAAATGGGCAATTAAGCCCAATAACAACATATGGCCGGCCATAAGGGTGAGGGGTAGCAAACTTGTATTAATTATAAGTTTGCCACTCACATGAAATGAAGTATAAAATCAACATTATAGCTTTGTTTCAAATTAGGGTTTTCTAATGGAATTTGGGTGAAACATATTCTCTCATTTTCTACATAGAGGCCGGCCACTTAGGGGAGAAACATCTAGCAATCTTTTCTTCCCTAAGTCATCCATTTCATCTTCACACTACATCTTTGGTGTGGAGACTTAGAGACACCAAACCTTTGGTGTTTTGGAGAACAAATCCTCAAATCCTCAAAGAAGAAAAGGAGCACTAAAAGGGAGGAAATCACAAGGAAGATCCAAGGAGCAAGGAGGTGACTTGAAGGCCCTCCACTTGGGTGAATCCCTTGTGCAATCAAGGATGAGCTTTAAGGGTAAAGAATCTCTAAATTCTTATTCTCTTTAATATTGTTAAAGAGTCTTATGGTTCACCATATACTAGGCTTTGAAAGTCATGGGTTTTATGAATTGTTTTTGAATGCATGCCTACTTTAAAGTGTTATTAGTTTGCATATGTATTCAAATGTTCTTACATGTTCTTAGCTAGGACATAAATTTTCCTTCATGGAGAAGGACCCTCTAGCTAGCTTATCACCCATAGTTTTCCCTAATTTCGTCCAATGTTGTTTAAGTCTTTAAATCTGTTTATATTTACCTTAATTTCGTCCAAAATCCAATCCCCCTTTACTTGGTTGTGTCTTTTAGTTAGAATTTGTCCAAACTTGTGTTTTTAAGTGTTTCGCGTCAAGTTAAAAGTAATTTTCATCCAGATCCCCCTTTAGAGTTTGTTTTGAGTCTTTTTAGTTTGTTTTGAGTCATATAAGTCTAGTTAAGTGTTTTTAAGTTTTGTTTTGTGTTTTTAAGTCAGTTTAGAGTAGATTAGCATCCCTTCTAATCCCCAGCCTAAAACGATCCTTACTTTCATATACTACAATGAAAGGGTTTTAATTTGAGTGTTAGAATATTTCACATCATTTACCCCCCCCCCCCACACATAAATCAAACATTGTCCTCAATGTTTCAAAGAAAGACTCACACATAATCAAACAAACAACACAACTAACAAACACAACTATCATGGCAAAGTAAAAGCAATAAGGAGTAGGGTTTAGGAACACAAATCTGGTTGTGGATTGTTGGAGATTCCTAGGTCTTCTTTGTTCAAATGCATGGAATTATTAAAGAAGGCACCTTCTGGAATTATTAACATGTATATGTATATGATCTCATGAACGGAATGCATTACTTAGATGTGAGAACCAGGGATACCATATGCTTGTACAATTTTAAACTCCACATATTAACATACATAACAATCAAGATAGAAGTCTAAGGGTTGTAATGGGGCTAGGGTATTGGCTAACAAAGAAAGGTAAGGATGAACAAAAGTTCTTAAAGCAATACTAAGCAAAGTAAAGTAATAAACACTTAGAATTCACTTTTGAATGCAAAAATTAACTCTAAACACGAAGGGAAGATACACACATCATTTAGGGCCAAATTCAAACTTTTGGACCCTTTCTTCAACAACCAATACTTGTTAATAGGACCATATTTATGCGACTTTGTTAGCTTGTTTTCTTACATTTATGTTGTTAGTTCTTAGTTATTTTAGTATTTTAAGCTATTTTCGCGTGTTTGTAGGTCCAATTGGCTAAAGTGGCAAGAAAGTGCAATTTGGAGCATTTTGGAGCAGTTTTGGGCTTGGAATGGTTAGCACATGCTTGGAGCAAGGTGGATGGACGAAATTGAAGACCAAAGGAGGCTAGGAATCTACTAAAGGGATGGAAGAAATTAATTCAAGACTTGGAAGAAAAGGAATCTACCACAAAGAAGGAAACATGAGTCAAACTTCCTTATTTTGACTTAGTCAATCCTAATCTTTTCCTACTTATGTTCCAGCCATCAAAGGGGTTCGTAATCAATTTAGGACACTTGAATATAAGTTCTAGAAGCCCTAATACTAGTCAAAGAGGGATGCCGCACCTCCTTGCCTTTTCCCTTTCCCTTGCCGTGCAAGGGAAACACCTTTCCTATTTCCTAGTCCTTGCCGCAAGTTTCCTACCCTTCTTCCCTTAGGATTCTAACTTTAATTATCCTTTTCCTTGAGGATTTGGGGTTTAATTTTTTCCCAAAACATTTAATAAAAGCCATGATTCTTTCCCTAAAAGATACACATTCTGCCGCACCCAATTACACACATATTCAACCTTTTCAGCCATCATCCACCATTCAGCCGCAATACTGACCTATATACACCATTCAACCATCCTTCATACACATGTATTTATAGGAGCATATTTATGCTACTTAGTTATGTTGTTTCCTTGCATTTTGTGAGTTAATTACTATTTATTTTAGTCTTTTAAGCTATTTTCGTATGTTTTTAGGTCCTAATGGCAAAAGGAGCAAGAAAGTGCATTTGGAAACTATTTGGAACAGTTTTGGGCATGGATTGGATAGCTTAACTATGGAGAAAAATGGATGGACGAGATTGAAGTCAAGAGGGGCTAGGAAAGGCTACAAATCTGGAGGAAAAAGTTCTAATGCAAAGAAGATAAGGAAATAGCAAGAAATAAGGAACCTTATCCAACCTTATCTTATCCTATCCTAACCAACCTTATCCTTTCCTAACTCTAACATTATCCATCTTATCCTATCCAAATCAGGTTGTACCTTAAATCTAGCTAATTAGAAGGAATTAGTTATGCATTTAAACATCTAATTCAGATTCTAGAAGCCTAATCCCTTTGTATGCTGCATGTAGGCCATTCCTTGTAGGTTTAGGAGTTGTAATCCTTCCTCTATACCTATGTCGTTTGTTCTTGTCCCCTTAGGTTTAGGAATGTGCCCTAAATACTCTTTCTAGAACACCCTATCTTCCTCCTACAAGTGTGCCGCACCTATCCTTCTAGAAGTCCCTAAAACCTTGCCGTGTATCCCCTATTCCATTCCCTTTTGGTTTCTGCCAATACTTAACCCTTTTCCCACTGGATTGTGCAATCCTTTTCCTTCAGAAATTATGCATAAATTAGCCTCTAAATACAACCCTATGCCACACCATTCAAATCATACATTCACTCATTCATTCATTCATACTTTCAGCCATCAAACACCACAATTCACCCTACACCACCCTAGTGCCGCAAGCAAGGAAGGAAGGAGAAGAAGACTTGTGCAATCTGCCATCCAAGGGAGTGCCGTGCATGCCATTGGAGTGTGGAGCGTTTCTTGGTTCTTTCTATCCTTAGTTTTAGTTCAATGTTTATGTTAATTTGGTTTTCAATTATGATGAACATGTGGAACTAATTTCTTTTTAGTTAGAGGTGAATTCGAAGCCATGATTATACGTTTTATATGAATTGATTATGTCCAATTATTGTTTCTTGAGGCATGAATGTGATTTGCTTATTTAAGTTATTAAAACCTGTTTATGTATGTGGGTTGGGGGTTGACACTTAATTTGCATGCATGAATATGATGCTAGAGTATCAAGGAGTCTCACTGTTGGAAATGTGCCCTAAAACCAATCATATGATGATACTTTATGGACATTTCAAACTAATGTAGTTTAAATGTAAATGGCAAAGATTATTGTTTGAGCCGTCTCATATAAATGTTATATGCTTAAACGATAAGTCCAAGGAATATGTGATTGGAAGAATGCGATCTAAAGAAGTTAGATTCATGAGACCATTCTTTCGTTGACACATCCTAAACGTTCCTGATCATAGGATTGTCAATTGGGCATTGACAGTCCGTTAAGATCAGTACGTGCTATGTCTTCTCTTAGGGAGAGTGACTAGTCTCGAGTCATTGGTGTGTGTGACATCAAGACAAGTACGTAGGTGCTTAATAGAGAATGAGTTCACTGAACACGATCAACGAAGAGTTCTCATATTCATGTCACATGAGAACTCATGGTTGGGATAATGCAAATTAGTCTTTTGACCTGAGGCATCACAGTTGTCTTGTGGTTAGGTCCTTAATCTTTGATTATGTCAAAGTCACTCCATCAGGAGGGTGTCCACGGCATCGTGGGGGTTAAGCCACTTAGCCATGGAGGCAAGTGAATGCGCAACAAGGGATCTCTAACCTTCAAACTGTTTGAGGGAGAATACTCTATGATATGATTAAGAATCTTTGGCCAAAGTATGAATGAGATTTAGGAATGTGTTCCAAATCACATTCAAGGTAATCATATAAGCACAAGACTCACATTGGATAGTAGACATGAATAAACTATCAAACCAAACAATGTGGTCAAGAGTATTGTATTAGAGAAAGACCGTATTGCATTTGTAATCCTAAAACTGAATAGGTTCTCCACCTCTTCTAATTAGCTTGGGTAACCATGACATGCTGCTAGGCGTCAACCATGGTTTGTGGAAGCCCTAAAAGTGTATTATCGCTAACAGGAGAATTGAAAGTAAGTTTCAATTCACAATCGATTTGAAAGAGTTTGAATCGCCCACTGCCTCACTAAAAAGAACCTAATGGATCGTACACCGTGTAAGGTAGAGATTGAAGATTCAACGGAGATGAGTAAGAATAATTAAATGGTTTAATTGTTTATGGCAAGGATTAATTAATATGATTATTAATCAAACGAATAAGTTCGTTAAAAGACCTCGGGATAGTTTTGGACCTTAAGGCCCAATGGGCTTCGAACGTCAAGTCCATTGACTTAAGTTGTATGACAACTTAATGAATAATGATTCACAAAGGCCCAAATAGCCCAATAAATCCCATATGGCCGGCCATTTAGAGGAGGGTAGTGAACTTGGCTTAATTGCAAGTTTGCCACTCCATTATGAGGTGGTATAAAGACATCTTTATAGCCATTTCATCCTAAGGGTTTTCTTAGGAGTAAAGATGAAAACATCTAGCAATCTTACTTCCTCAAGGTCACTCATTTCTTCTACAATATGCCTTGGTGTGGAGACTTAGAGGTTCTCAATTTTGGGAACTTGGAGAAACCTTTTCATCCATCCAAATCCATGGATCTAAGATGCAAGGAATGAAGGCCCTCTCTGTGGGTGATTAGCCTTTGCTTATGCAAAGAGGAATCTACAAAGGTAATGATTTCTCAACTCACTTTGTTTTGAGTTGAGTCTTGGTTCACCTATCTACTAGGCTTTGAAGTTCATGGGTTAAGTTTTGTTTTTGGGTGCATATAAACATGATTCCGCCTTTTAATTGTTAATTGCATGTTGTTGATGTTGCTCAAATGAACTTGTTTTTCACAAATCTTCCTTCAAGTGGTATCAAGAGCCTAAGTCTAGTAGTTGGTGAATCCTTTTGGGTTTTGTAGTTCATAGTTTGTGATTTGAATGTTGTAATTGTTACAAGCTTTATTCTTGCTTCTTTGAATGTAAATTTTGTTAGAAAATTTGCCATCTCAAATGTTGTAGATGTAGTTCATATGAGCATGAATTTTGGAGCTAAAATTTGGTGCCATGTTTTTGGGGAAATTCGGCCAAATCCAAAGGGTGGATTTTTGGGTTCTGGTTTGACTTGTTAAAAGTGTTTTAAAGTGACTTTTGGAACCCCTATGTACCCTAGTATGGTTGTATGTTATTTCCCTTAAGTTTGAGTGGTTTTGGTATGTTTTTGGGTGAAGAATGTTCATGGAGCTCTTATGGGTTTTCATGGATGTTCTTCATTGTTCTTGATATGTTCTTGCCAAGAACAAAAGGTTTGGTGTTTTGATTCAAAGTTTTGATTTATTTCATAAAGTTTTTGTTTTGAAATATTTCTTATGTTTAAATATCTTAGATATTTGTTTTGAAAAATTAAAGAAATTTTAGTGGGTAGGTGCGTAATGATTTATTCCATTTCACACACCCCACTTACAAAACTTTGAAATTTTTTTTATATACTTTGCTTCAATGGCCGGCCACCCTACTCAATTAGGGTCCTTGTGGGGCTTTTATGCAATTACATAAAGTTTTGATACTTTTGTGTATTTGTACTTTGACCCAAAAGTTTACGTTTTTACGTAAAGGTCCAAAATCACTAAAAGGACAAATTGTTTTGCTCCTTTAATGAAGTTTTAGCTTTTGTGGAAATTTTTGGGTTCTAGTTGTAATTACATGAAGTAGTGGACTTTTGTGTTTTTACAAAGTGACCCCAAAAGTTTAAGTTTTTGCAAAATAGCCCAAAAGTTGAGGTTAATTGCACTATGGCCCAAACAAGTTGAGGTCATAGCATTTTGGCCCAAATTAGGTAGAGAACAAAATTGTTTTGTCTCTTTAAATGAGAATTGGACTTTCATTTCATTTAGCTCCATCTAAATGAATTCTATGGATACAAAAACCAAATGAAAATGTTGCATTCAAGTTTAATTAGTTAAAGCGTTAATTAATTAAAGAAAGGGTGATTCTGAACCTAAGCCTACTATAATTGAGCTATGTGAAAGGCCGTTTCAAATTTGTTTGAACCATGGGAATGTGTAGATTAAATTTTGGTTGTAATTTGATATGATCAATTGTTGTAAAAGAGCATAAGCTCTTCTTTACTTTAAAGTAATTTGATTTGATCAATTGTTGTAAAAGAGCATAAGCTCTTATTTACTTTGAAGTACTCCTTTCTTGTTTTATTCGATATGCATGAAATTGGAGTAGTTGGGTCCAACGCCCTAAGACAACATGCCTTAATGTGATTAAACGCGTAACTAAAATCAATCTCCATCCCTAGACCGAGATTCAACACTAGGCTCGTGTTGAATCGAATCAAAGGTTCATAGTCATCCTAAGGCCCTAAGGCAACTATATAGTCCATCAATGAATGCAAACCTTATGTTAGTAGTATCATATACTCTTGCTTTAAAAACCATTTTAAAAGATTAGTGGGAGTATTATATACAACTAAATCAATCAAATGGACCAATAGTTGTAATAGGACCAAAATTATTTTAATTAGATTAAAATGAATATTTATGTGATGAGACCTAAAACCCTCAACCAAACCATTATGAAGTTGATAAGCGAGAGATGCTTTGAATATCTCTTCGTGGCCTTCCACCGTGGTAGGCTCCAATCGTTTGTGACTTGTACACCGGCTTCACCCTGTCATGGGGGAGTACAAAGTGCATGCTTACACTCAGGAGGAGTCTATACGCATATGATGAGGTGAGTGTAGGCAACGAGGATGGCCAATATCATATCATTGTGAGGCTATTCTTGAACCCCTTCATGAACTAAGCATGGTGGGAATAACGTAACTAAGTGCAATGGCGCCGATATCATATCATTGTGAGGCAACATTCTCTAGAGGCCAAATAAGATGGGTACTTGCAAGAGATGCAAATGAGTAAGCGTACTCTCTCATTATTATTAATGCTAGCCGATATCGTATCATCGTGAGGTGGGCTTGGTAATAGTGAGCCTCCCATACCCTACTAAGAGTTTCCTCCAAAACTCTCGAATTCCGATGAGGGATATGGAATTTGCTAAAAATAGTGGGTGGTGCTATTTTGATTTAAAGACCTGGATCAAATAGCTTAAAATCAATCAATTTATATTCGTTATGTATTTGTTTACCAATATATTTGCAAACGCTATCTAAAACTTGACAAAGAAAAACCGAACGCTTTAGTTTCCGAACTTGGTACCACAATCCCATAGATTGTCTTGAATGGATTGTAAAAGTACCTAAGTAGTCTCATCCTCACAATCTTCCTATTGATAATGTATCAATGGAAGAACATGTTAGATAAGTCTACCATGAAGAGGACAATGCAAACTCTAGTGCTTGTCTCTTTGTTACACGAACAAGGAACTTGAGAAGTAAGCACAAGGGCATGGACACTTTATGTGCCATGATTCTTCACTTACAAATTGTTGTATGAAGAAATGAGAGTTGCCTTGAACAACTCTTGAAAATTTGTTATTATGTTTAGAACATAATGGTTGGTTGACAAAAATAGTCCATTTATATGGACTTATGATGATTTTGAATCATTGAGTGTTGAAGTGTTAAACCACTTAACGAGACGGAAACTAGGCAAGGACTTCACCTTTGTGTCCCTATCCTAATGGTTCACTAAGTTTATTGTAAACTATATAGTGAACAATAACCGCACTCTCTCCAAATCGTTTGATGTGTATAACACATTTGAAATAAGTTTCAAGAGAGATAATGGGAGTTTAGGGACCATGACTATTGTAGTCAAAAAGGAAGTCAAATGAAGAAGGCAAAATAACTCCAAGGGAACAAACTTTCTTTATGAAAGGATGGACATTAGAAGGGGTATTTGCAAGAAATGTCTTGCAAGTGTCAAAGAACACACCTTTCGAAGGTGTTGTAAAATGTTCTTGAATAATTCAAAACAGTTGGTTCTTCTACTTGAATACATGATTCTGTATTAGCAACTATGTTTTACAATTGTTGTAAAAGTGTGCTAATAAAAAGTAGAAGATTAATGACAGAAGAGAAAGTACTTCACATTCAGAAAGTGAATAAAATATAGATCTCTGCGAAAGCGGATTGTACTTACTTCCTCATATGAACTACCAAAGAAATTGGAAAATACTAAAGATTGTCTTTACATTCCAATTTTAAGGAACTTAAATCCGTCACTATAGTAGAGATGGATGAATGTTTTGTTTGACAAAACATTGTTCTTTATTAATCAATAATTAGATTATTGTAATCTAATTAATTGTCTCTGTAGTAGAGATGATATGGTAGTGTTAACTGTTTAAGAATATAACGATGCTTAAAACCCAAAAGGTTGCAAGGTAGTGACTAATCCCAACTGAGTTGTGATACCTCTAAAACATAAGTTACGAGTTGGTCATAGATGGATGCTTTGGATCGTTAGATCCGGATCCAATACCTTCTTGTTAAAATTGTATAGAGGCGAAATGTTCGAATCTTTATTCTTTTGGAAAGAAGAAAGAATCACAAAGTTGTTGAGGTTAATTCACTTAGATGTTAGTGGCACTTGTCCACAACATAATACTACTCATGTTGTATGACATTCACTGAAGATCACTCTCGGTTGGACTATAGTTTATTTTGAATAAACACAAGTCCGAATACTTTGCAAAAGGTTTCAAAGAATTCAAGAAATGTAAGTAGATGAGTAAGACGTCTAAAGTATTTACCTCCTTAGATTTGATCCAAGGAAAAAGTAACACTTTAGATTAATTTCCTTGAAAAATATCAAGGAAAGTAGCATCGTAAGATAATGAATTTCTCCATTAGGAGAAGAATGAACATAAATAAGATTTAGTTCGTTGGACATTATCAATTACCCATAAATATATGATATATACTTCCTTAAGTTTGAGTGGTTTTGGTATGTTTTTTTGGGTGAAGAATGTTCATGGAGCTCTTATGGGTGTTCATGGATGTTCTTCATTGTTCTTGATATGTTCTTGCCAAGAACAAAAGGTTTGGTGTTTTGATTCAAAGTTTTGATTTATTTCATAAAGTTTTTGTTTTGAAATATTTCTTATGTTTAAATATATTAGATATTTATTTTGAAAAATTAAAGAAATTTTAGTGGGTAGGTGTGTAATGATTTATTCCATTACACACACCCCACTTACAAAAACTTTGAAATTTTTTTTATTACTTTGCTTCAAAACCGGCCACCCTACTCAATTAGGGTCCTTGTGGGGCTTTTGTGCAATTATATAAAGTTTTGATACTTTTGTGTATTTGCATTTTGACCCAAAAGTTTACGTTTTTACGTAAAGGTCCAAAATCACTAAAAGGACAAATTGTTTTGCTCCTTTAATGAAGTTTTAGCTTTTGTGGAAATTTTTGGGTTCTAGTTGTAATTACATGAAGTAGTGGACTTTTGTGTTTTTACAAAGTGACCCCAAAAGTTTAAGTTTTTGCAAAATAGCCCAAAAGTTGAGGTTAATTGCACTGTGGCCCAAACAAGTTGAGGTCATAGCATTTTGCCCCAAATTAGGTAGAGAACAAAATTGTTTTGTCTCTTTAAATGAGAATTGGATTTTCATTTCATTTAGCTCCATCTAAATCAATTCTATGGATACAAAAACCAAATGAAAATGTTGCATTCAAGTTTAATTAGTTAAAGCATTAATTAATTAAAGAAAGGGTGATTATGAACCTAAGCCTACTATAATTGAGCTATGTGAAAGGCCGTTTCAAATTTGTTTGAACCATGGGAATGTGTAGATTAAATTTTGGTTGTAATTTGATATGATCAATTGTTGTAAAAGAGCATAAGCTCTTCTTTACTTTAAAGTAATTTGATTTGATCAATTGTTGTAAAAGAGCATAAGCTCTTATTTACTTTGAAGTACTCCTTTCTTGTTTTATTCGATATGCATGAAATTGGAGTAGTTGGGTCCAACGCCCAATAAGACAACACGCCTTAATGTGATTAAACGCGTAACTAAAATCAATCACCATCCCTAGACCGAGATTCAACACTAGGCTCGTGTTGAATCGAATCAAAGGTTCATAGTCATCCTAAGGCCCTAAGGCAACTATATAGTCCATCAATGAATGCAAATCTTATGTTAGAAGTATCATATACTCTTGCTTTAAAAACCGTTTTAAAAGCTTAGTGGGAGTATTATATACAACTAAATCAATCAAATGGACCGATAGTTGTAATAGGACCAAAATGTTTTAATTAGATTAAAATGTATGTTTATATGTGATGAGACCTAAAACCCTCAACAAACCATTATTAAGTTGATAAGCGAGAGATGCTTTGAATATCTCTTCGTAGGCCTTGCACCGTGGTGGGCTCCAATCGTTTGTGACTCATGCACCGGCTTCACCCTATAATGGGGAAGTACAAAGTATGTGCTTACATCCAGGAGGAGTCCATAAACATATGATGAGGTGAGTGTAGACAACGAGTATGACCAACATGATATAATTCTGAGGTTGTGCTTGAACCTCTACATAAACTAAGCATGGTGGGAATAACTTAACTAAGTGCAATGGTGCCAACATGATATAATTCTGAGGCATTCATTCTCTAGAGGCCAAACTAGATGGGTAATTACAAGAGTTGTAAATGACTAAAGTGTTATTCTCTCATCATTATTTTTGCTAACCAAAATGATATAATTCTGAGGTGGGCTTGGTAATGGTGAGTCTCCCATACCCTGCTAAGAGTTCAAAAAACTCTCGAATTCCGATGAGGGATATGGAATTTGCCAAAAATAGTGGGTGGTGCTATTTGATTTAAAGACCCGAATCAAATGGCTTAAAATCAATCAATTTATTTCGTTATGTATTTGTTTACCAATATATTTGCAAACGCTATCCAAAACTTGACAAAGAAAAGCCGAATGCTTTAATTTCCGGACTTAGTTCTACAATCCCATAGATTGTCTTTTATGGCTTGTAGATGTAACTAAGTAGTCTCATCCTCACAATCTTCCTATTGATAATGTATCATTGGAAGAATATGTTAGATAAGTCTAACATGAGAAGGACAACACTTTTAATGTCATAATTCTTCAAATACAAATTGTTGTATGAAGAAATGAGAGTTGCCTTGAACAACTCTTGAAAGTTTGTTATTATGTTTAGAACATAATGGTTGGTTGACAAAAATAGTCCATTTATATGGACTTATGATGATTTTGAATCATTGAGTGTTGAAGTGTTAAACCACTTAACGAGACGGAAACTAGGCAAGGACTTCACCTTTGTGTCCCTATCCTAATGGTTCACTAAGTTTATTGTAAACTATATAGTGAACAATAACCGCACGCTCTCCAAATCGTTTGATGTGTATAACACATTTGAAATAAGTTTCAAGAGAGATAGTGGGAGTTTAGGGACCATGACTATTGTAGTCAAAAGGGAAGTCAAATGAAGAAGGCAAAATAACTCCAAGGGAACAAGCTTTCTTTATGAAAGGATGAACATTGGAAGGGGTATTTGCAAGAAATGTCTTGCAAGTGTCAAGAACACACCTTTTGAAGGTGTTGTAAAATGTTCTTGAAAAGTTCATAACAGTTGGTTCTTCTACTTGAATGCATGATTCTGTATTAGTAACTATGTTTTACAATTGTTGTAAAAATGTGCTAATAAGAAGTAGAAGATTAATGAGAGAAGAGAAAGTACTTCACATTCGGAAAGTGAATAAAATATAGATCTCTGCGAAAGCGGATTGTACTTACTTCCTCATATGAACTACCAAAGAAATTGGAAAATACTAAAGATTGTCTTTACATTCCAATTTTAAGGAACTTAAATTCGTCACTATAGTAGAGATGGATAAATGTTTTGTTTGACAAAACATTGTTCTTTATTAATCAATAATTAGATTATTGTAATTTAATTGGTTGTCTCTATAGTAGAGATGATGTGGTAGTTTAACTGTTTAGAATACGATGATGCTTAAAACCCAAAAGGTTGCAAGGGAGTGACTAATCCCAACTGAGTTGTGACACCTCTAAAACATAAATTACGAGTTGGTAATAGATGGATGCTTTGGATCGTTAGATCCGGATGCAATGCCTTCTTGTTAAAATTGTATAGAGGCGAAATGTTCGAATCTTTATTCTTTTTGGAAAGAAGAAAGAATCACAAAGTTGTTGAGATTAATTCACTTAGATGTTAGTGGCTCTTATCCACAACATAATACTACTCATGTTGTATGACATTCACCGAAGATCACTCTCGGTTGGACTATAGTTTATTTTGAATAAACACAAGTCCGAATACTTTGCAAAAGGTTTCAAAGAATTCAAGAAATGTGAGTTGATGAGTAAGACGTCTAAAGTATTTACCTCCTTGGATTTGATCCAAGGAAAGATAACACTTTAGATGAGTTTCCTTGAAAGATATCAAGGAAAATGGCATCATAAGATAATGAATTTCTCCATTAGGAGAAGAACGAACTTGAATAAAATTTAGTTCGTTGGATGTTATCTATTACCCATATATAGGATATATATATACTTCTAAAAACAATATGATTGTCAATTAGAAGATCTTCCAAAATTTTCATAACTCCATAAGATGTAGTTGGAAAGAAAGACAAATCTTAAACATGTTAAGATTTGGGGTTGTGTGCTAATAAGCAATATTTGTTTGATATGATCAACAAAAATAACAACCTAGTTCCTACACCACAAGCTCCAAGGTAGTCGAGAAGGATTTATAAATCGTCTCAGTTGAATGGTTTGAACTTTATGACTATGTCATAGAGTTACACCTCTTAATTCGAAAGAAATAAGAATGAAAATCCTTATGACTACACTGAGTGTATATATATGATATATACTCAAGGAAATGGTAAAGTACCATTTGAATCGAAATAATGAAACCTTAATAGCTAATCGGTAGCTTAAGGTGACTACACTCAAAGAAAATGGTTGACTTTGAAGAAACCGTCTTTGACATAGTCTTAGTTTCAATTAAATCGAAGATTGCAAGAAACAACTAAATGATGATTCAATGTTTGGACATAATAATGGGTTTCCGAAACCATTATCAAGATAGTCTTGATAATATATGTCTAAAACTAAGAATCACAAGACATATAAGTTGTAGAGATCCATCCATCATGAATCTCAGCAAGTTAGTGGGAGCTATAAGCATCTTATGAGAAAAAGGATCAAATCGTTTAATTTCTCATAAAGATGTAAATGAATCTTTTGTTTACTAGGTTTACAAAAGATTAGTGGGAGTTAATTATATTCCTAAATTTGAATATATATACATGATATATATTAATTTCGAAAAGAATTCTTCATCGTTAAAGTTATGACTTTAAACATTCTATAATGATAGAATGTATATGGGAGACATAGTCTATATACATGGGATGGAAATCTATAATGATAGATTTCAAGATATAATTGGATTATATCAATCCCTAAAATAGACAAGAGATGCTAGGAAGTTTCTCATATGATGATAAACTTCAATTAGAATGACAATTCTAGTGAGACTAGGAAGTTGTTCTTCTCAAAGGGAATGTACCCTTTGACTCCCAAAGAAATAATGCGTAAATAGAATCCTTTATGCACACGCAGAAAGGTGATTTATGTATTTCATATTGTATGAAAACATTGATATAAGTTGTACCTAGAACGGTACAAGATGATATCAGTGCAAGCCCAGGATCAGAACCATGGCAACTGTCAAGTGAATCCTTAGGTATTTAAGAAATACTAAGGATGGATTCTTCAAGAATGAGGAAGAATTAGAGTAACGTAATGGAAGCGTAAATGTATTAGATTATGAATCTAATCCATCATAGAATATCTCTTCATTATGAATGAAGTGATAATGAGATATCTCTTTATTATGACTAAAGAGATATTTGGGTGGAAACGTTAAAAGTAATGACTTTAATGTGTTCCATCATGTATGCAAAATATATTGCCATATAGAAGCTTACAACATTGTTGTTTGGATGGGAAAGTTCATTTATGAACTCTCCATTCGGTTCCAACCAGAAAGTGTATGACACTAATGGGGCGATAGCTCAAGCCAGGGAATCAAGGTCTCATCAAGGTCCGAACTCAAATGAGAGACTGAACCACATGATTGAGAATCATGTATAATGGTGACGTCGTTATTCTCAAGGTTGCTTCTATGGATAACATATAGATATCCATTGTCTAGGCCTACTACTCAGCCATTTATGAAATGACTACAGAAGAGGTATCATCATTGATGACTAAGCTGATTGGCTCTAGTGCAAGTGGGAGATTGTTGGAAATGTGCCCTAAAACCAATCATATGATGATACTTTATGGACATTTCACATGTTAAACTAATCTAGTTTAATATTAAGGGCAAACATTATTGTTTGAGCCGTCTCATATAAATGTTATATGCTTAAACGATAAAGTCCAAGGAATATGTGATTGGGAGAATGCGATCTAAAGAAGTTAGATTCATGAGACCATTCTTTCGTAGACACATCCTAAACGTTCCTGATCATAGGATTGCCAATTGGGCATTGACAGTCCGTTAAGATCAGTACGTGCTGTGTCTTCTCTTAGGGAGAGTGACTAGTCTCGAGTCATTGGTGTGAGTGACACCAAGACAAGCATGTAGGTGCTCAATAGAGAATGAGTTCACTGAACACGATCAACAAGGAGTTCTCATATTCATGTCACATGAGAACTCATGGTTGGGATAATGCAAAGTAGTCCTTTGACCTGAGGCATCACAGCTGTCTTGTGGTTAGGTGCTTGATCTTTGATTATGTCAAAGTCACTCTATCAGGGTGTCCACGGCATCGTCGGGGTTAAGCCACTTAGCCATGGAGGCAAGTGAATGCGCAACAAGGGATCTCTAACCTTCAAACTGTTTGAGGGAGAATACTCTATGATATGATTTAGAATCTTTGGCCAGAGTATGGATGAGATGTTGGAATGCGTTCCAGATCACATTCAAGGTAATCATATAAGTACAAGATTCACATTGGATAGTAGACATGAATAAACTATCAAACCAAACAATGTGATCAAGAGTATTGTATTAGAGAAAGACCGTATTGCATTTGTAATCCTAAAACTGAATAGGTTCTCCCCCTCTTCTGATTAGCTTGGGTAACCATGACATGCTGCTAGGCGTCAACCATGGTTTGTGGAAGCCCTAAACGTGTATAAACACTAAAGGGAGAATTGAAAGTAAGTTTCAATTCACAATCGATTTGAAAGAGTTTGAATCGCCCACTGTCTCGCTAAAAGGAACCTAATGGATCGTACACCGTGTAAGGTAGAGATTGAAGATTCAACGGAGATGAGTAAGAATAATTAAATGGTTTAATTATTTATGGCAAGGATTAATTAATATGTTAATTAATCAAACGAATAAGTTCGTTAAAAGACCTCGGGATAGTTTTGGACCTTAAGGCCCAATGGGCTTCGAACGTCAAGTCCATTGACTTAAGTTGTATGACAACTTAATGAATAATGATTCACAAAGGCCCAAATAGCCCAATAAATCCCCTTAGGCCGGCCATGTTAGAGGAGGAGTGGTTTTGGACTTATTTACAAGTTTGCCACTCAAATGAATTAAGGAATAAGTATGACTTAATAGCCAAAATTCATTAAGGGTTATTTTTGGGGAAAGGATGAGAACACAAGCTCTCCTTTCTCTCTAAAATTTCGGCCACCTTTGAGGAAAACATCTAGCAATCTTACTTCCTCAAGGTCACTCATTTCTTCTTCATTATGCCTTGGTGTGGAGACTTAGAGGTTCTCAATTTTGGGAACTTGGAGAAACCTTTTCATCCATCCAAATCCATGGATCTAAGATGCAAGGAATGAAGGCCCTCTCTTTGGGTGATTAGCCTTTGCTTATGCAAAGAGGAATCTGGTATTGGTTTCTCAACTCACTTTGTTTTGAGTTGAGTCTTGGTTCACCTATCTACTAGGCTTTGAAGTTCATGGGTTAAGTTTTGTTTTTGAGTGCATATAAACATGATTCCGCCTTTTAATTGTTAATTGCATGTTGTTGATGTTGCTCAAATGAACTTGTTTTTCACAAATCTTCCTTCACTCACGTAATAGTTATTCACTTATATTCACAAGTAGTGGAGGTTGCTAGTCACAATCGCGTTAAGTAAATCCTTGGTATGAGTCCCATCCGTTTCATAGTGATAAATGCCTTGTCAAGCTTATGGTTTTCACAAAACTTAATGACTTTTGATATGTATCTTTATTATGCGTTTCATATAAAGGACTTGAGAAAGATAATTTGATTGTAATGCGTATTCATTCAATTCAATGAAATAAGGAAAATTTGATGGTTAGTTTTGCGATGCAACTAACTTGGGGCATTGTCATTCATAGTCTAAAGGAATAATAATTGGAAATTGGTTCATATGCATATATCATGTGTGGAGAAGGACCCTCTAACTAGCCTTTCACCCATTTAATTCACTTAAATTCGTTTTTCCAAAGTGTTTTCTACAAAGTTTTTGTTCTAAGTTTTAAATTCGTCAAAAACAATCCCCCTTTCAATTAGTCTTATTATTTGAGTCAAAATCTGTTTTCTTTGAGTCTTTTGAGTCAAGTTAATTTCTATTTTCGTCCAAATCACTTGTTGATAGGAGCATATTTAGGCGACTTAGTTAGCTTGTTTTCGTACATTTATGTTGTTAGTTCATAGTTATTTTAGTAGTTTAAACTATTTTCGTGTGTTTTTAGGTTCATATGGCTAAGTGATGTGATAAATAATAGCACTCAAATTAAACCCTCTTTTTGACAATTGTAGTATAGATATAAGTAGGGATCGTTCTAGGTCGGGGATTAGGAGGGATTGCTAATCTAATGAAACTTGACTCAAAGATACAAAAATATGCTTAAAAACACTTAACCAAACTCAAAGACTCTTAACTAAACTTATTGATAGGAGCATATTTAGGCGACTTACTTAGTTTGTTTTCGTGCATTTATGTTGTTAATTCATAGTTGTTTTAGTAGTTTAAGCCATTTTCGTGTGCCTTTAGGTTCATATGGCTAAGGAAGCAAAAATGTGCATTTTGGAGCATTTTGGAGCAAAATTGGGCTTGGAATGGATAGCTTATGCTTGGAGCAAAAGGAATGGACAAAATTGAAGACCTAAAGGAGTTAGGATTCCTAATCACAAGAGGATTCCTAATCAAATGAGGAATCCTAGTCAAAGAAGGTTTCCTACTTGAAGTAGGAAAGTTAAGCCAAGGTTTCCTATTTTGGTTTAACCTTTCCTAATCCTTAAAGACTCCATGTTTCAGCAACATTAAGGACTTCTATCTATTCTAGGACACAAAACAAAGTTTCCTTGCAACATAAATTCCTTGCCGTGCAAGGGAGGGCCCTCTTTCCTATTCTAAAGCATTAAAACCTATTCCTTTTTCATATCAAACTCAGCCATAGCTCACATACCCTTTTCTATTCCAAAATCCTTGCCTAATTTCAGAAATAAAGAGCATTCCCTTTCTTGCACTCATTTACCGCAAGTCTTCCCTTTCCTTTGATTTTCTGACTTTGTGTTTCCTTTTCTTTAAGGATTTGGAGTTAATTCCTGTCCTAACCTAAGTAATAAAGCCTTAGGATTCTTTCTTCCATATAAAACCCCTATGCCACACCCTTATTGAACCCTAATCACCCTTCCACACAGCCTGCCTTCATTCACTCAGAAACCTATCCTTTGCTGCAGCCTTCCATCAAGTTTTCCATCATTCTCCTACTTCCATACCATCATCCAAGCCTCCTGATAGGAGCATATTTATGCGACTTAATTGGCTTGTTCTAATGCATTTACATTGTGTTTCCTTAGTTATTTTTGTCCTTTATGCCATTTTCGTGTGTTTGTAGGTTCATATGACTAAGGAAGCAAAAAGGTGCATTTTGGAGCATTTTGGAGCAAAATTGGGCTTGGAATGGATAGCTTATGTTTGGAGCAAAAGGAATGGACGAAATTGAAGACCTAATGAAGTTAGGATTCCTAATCGCAAGAGGATTCCTAATCACAAGAGGATTCCTAATCACAAGAGGATTCCTAATCAAATGAGGAATCCTACTTGAAGTAGGAAAGTTAAGCCTAGGGTTTCCTATCTTGGTTTGACATTTCCTAAATTCTAATTGTCCTTATGTCCCAAACACTTTGAAGACTTCATATGCATTCTAGGACACAAAACAAAGGTCTCTTGCTTCTTTTCCTTCCTTTGCCGTGCACCATGTTAACTTTCCCTTTATCATCATCCCTTGTCGTGCAAGGGAACCTTGTTTCCGTTAGTTTTAGGACATTTAAACCTTTCCTATATCACATCTGCACCTCCCTTGACCTTTCCTCTTCCTTGCCGTGCAAGGGAGATGGTTCTTTCCTATTTACTTGCATTAAAACACATTCCTTTTGTGTTTTATGCCATTGCCGCAACTTTTAGCTTGTTTCCTTTAAATTTTTGATTTGATTTCCGATTTCTAGAAGCTTTTGACTTAATTTCTGTTTACCTAAATAACCTAGGGTTTTAATTCCTAAAATCATATAAATAAACATCCTTGTTGCAGCCACAAGAATTCTATTGATTCACCATTCATGCAAGAAAATCATCCCATCCCTCTAACACATCCATACTTCACCATTCTCCATAATTTCTGCCCAAAACCAACCCTTGCCGTCCCCTACATCCATCCCAAACCTAAATCCATCATTCTACATTATCCATAACCCCCTAAACTCACCAGAACCTCTTGTGCCGTAGCAAAGGAGAGGAAGAAGATTGCTTGAAGATTCTAGCTATTCAACATTGGATCGTTGGAGTATTTAGGTGTCCTCTTTCTTATATTACAATGTATAAATCTGTTTTCCTTTGTTTTACGAACATGAGGAACTAAGCCTTTTGGCTAGCGGGCTATTCAATACAATGATTATGCTTGCAAGATGAATTGATTACGTCCAATTGTTATTTCATAAGTTGTGAATTCAATTTGCTTAACTGTTTGATTGATAACTCATTCTTGTGTGTTGATTAAGGTGGCCACTTAGTTTTTCATGCAGGGATTTGAAGCTAATATATAAGAGAATTTCACCTAATAGTTATAACCTTATATTTGCTAGTAGTGGAGGTCGTTTATCGACGATCGCGTTAAGTGAATTCTTGGCAAAAGTTTCATGCTTTTCATAGTAACAATTGCCTCGTCAATACTTATAGTTTTCATGAAACTTAATGATCTTTGATTGTACCTTTATTGTGCTTTTCACGTAAGGGACTTTTAGAGAATGTTTTGAGTTGTTGTATGCACATTCCCATCCAATTCAATAACTTAAGGAAAACTTGAAAGTTAAAAAAGTTTTGTTCACGGTTAACTTGGGGTATTGAGTTTCATGATTTATTGAAAGAAGCAATTGGAAATCAATTTGAATGCAAGTGTGTCATGTGTGGAGAAGAACCCTCTAGTTAGCTCATCATTCATCAATTCACCTAATTTAGTCTAAAGAATCTGTTTTCTTTGTCCTTGTCTTAATTTACTTAATTTTCGTCAAAACCAATTCCCCCAATAATTTAAAGTGTTAGATTAGTTAGAAATCAATTTAGTTGATGTTTTTAAGTGTTTTTAATCAAGTGATAACTTAATTTCATCCAGATTTGAGTATAGTGTTCAAAATTGCCCAGAAAGTGTTTTTAAGGCAGTTTTGAGTGTTTGTTTGCTGTTTTGAGTCTTTTGGTTTGTTTTGATGTTTTATAGTTTAGTTTTGCATTCTTTGAGTCTAGTTTAGTGTTTAAACTTTGTTTTTACGATTTTGAGTCAGTTTAGAGTGTTTAGCAATCCCTCCTAATCCCCGGTTTAAGAACGATCCCTACTTAACTATCTACTACAATTGTCAACAAGAGGGTCTAATTTGTGTGTTAAGTGATAGGAGCATATTCATGCGACTTAATTAGCTTGTTCTCGTGCATTTATGTTGTGTTTACTTAGTTGTTTTAGTGTTTAAGGCCAATTTTGTGTATTTTCAGATTATAAGGCCAAAGTGTGCAAGAAGATGCAAATTGGAGTCTTTTGGAGCGAAAGAGGAATGAATGAGTTGAAGACTTGAAGAAACGACGAATTCCTACGCCAACGATGAATTCTTACCAAAACGAAGAATCCTACTCAAACAAGGCTTCCTATTTTAGGAAAGTTGACCCTAAGTTTCCCGTTTTGGTAACCTTTCCTAATCTTAAACGTCCGCATTTTCTAGCCACTTTGAAGTCCTTGTAGGCGCTTTAGGACACAAAACGAAGGCCCTAGGGCCCTTAACATCCTATGCCGTGGGCTTTAGCCCAAGTCCTTTCCCTTGCCGTGCAAGGGGGGGCATTTTAGGCCCAAATCCATTAAACTCTAACCCTAAACCCTAATATCCTAATTCATGCAGCCGTCCCTCTCCCTTGAATCCATAGCCTTTGATTCATCCAAAACCAATCTCAGCCGTACCTTGTTTTTAACCCTAGAGCCTATTCTATTCACTAGCCGTCACACCCTAATTGATTCAGCCATTTTACACACCCTAATCCCCTAACCCGTGCATCACACACCTCTCATTCCATACACTAATCCGCAGCCACCTTCACCCTTAAGCCGTGACCCCCATTCATTGACCCTAATTCTCCCATTCATACAATAACCAGCCACCATTTCCTCCATTTTCCCCCATTCTACAAACACTAATCAGCACCATAACCCTAATTCATTCACAAACCGCAGCCACCATCACAGAATTTCTCCCATTCACCCTTCAATCCGTGCATTCCATCAGCCATTTAACCTAAGTCCTTTGCAGCCGCAAGTATCCATCCATATTTCACCCTAAGCCTTCTAAATCCATCTCAGCCGTACCCTATAATTGAACCTAGAATCTGATCCATCTATTCTCTTGATCAGCCACCTTCACACACAAAAGAAAACCCCTCTCCCATTCTACACATTCACCCTAACACTAATCAGCCACCATCATATCATTTTTCCTCCCTAAGCCGCAAGAAATCTCCCATTCTCTCCCTTGTGCCGCAGCCATCATAACCCAAAAACCAACCATTCCAGCCATTTTCCAAGCCTTGCCGTGCCATCTCCACCACTCTCCACCACCTTACAAACCTTCCTACACAACCACATAACCTTGCCGCACCATTAAACCACCATAAAACCATCCCTAACCCAGAAACTCATCCCAAAATCATCCAAAACCCAATCTGCCGCAGAAAGGAGAAGAGGAAAGAGGAGCTTTGACGCGCACCAATTCACGTGGATTCGTTGGGCGTTCTAGGTGTAATCAATCCTTTGTGCTTAATGTTTAAATTCAATTGTATTTCTCTTTTTGTGAACATGAGAGGCTAAATCCCCCTAGTTAGCTAGGGGGTGATTCGAAACCATGTTTATGCTTGCAATATGAATTGATTACTTTTGGTTGGAATTTCATGAATGTTGGATTCAATTCGTTTAACTGTTTGATTGATAACTTGTTTGTGTATGTTTATTGAGAGTGCACGCTTAATGTTCATGCATGAATTTGACACTAGAATATAAGTGAGTTTCACCTAATAGTTACGAACTTATATTCACAAGTAGTGGAGGTTGCTTATAAACAATCGCATTAAATGAATTCTTGGCACTAGTTTCATGCTCATCATAGTGACGAATGCCTCGTCAACACTTATAGTTTTCATGATGCTTAATGATCTATGATTGTATCTTTATTGTGCTTTTCACGTAAAGGACTTTTGGAGAATGTTTTGAATTGCGTTGCGCTAACCCATCCAATTCATTAACTTAAGGAAAACTTGACGGTTAATTTAAGCGGACCTAATTAACCCGGAGTGTTGAGTTTCATAATTCATCGAAAGACCAACTGAAAATCAAAGTGTATGCAAGTGTGACATGTGTGGAGAAAAACCCCTTAGCTATTCCATCATCCATATCTTCATCAAATTTATATTTAGAATCTGCCCTAATTGACAATCTGTGCATTTTAATTATTTTCGTCAAAACCTCAATTCCCCTTTACTTTAGTGTCCAATTTAGTTAGAAAGTATCTTAGTTTGTGTTTTTAAGCATTTTGATTCATTCTATTACCCAATTTCGTCCAAAGTTACCAAAGTGCTCAAAACTGCCCAGAAAGTGATTTTAAGGCAGTTTTGAGTGTTTTGGGGCTGTTTTGAGTCTTTTGATTTGTTTTAGTGTTTTTATTGTTTAGTTTTGCATTCTTTGAGTCTAATTTAGTGTTTCAAACTTTATTTTACATTTTTGAGTCAGTTTCCAAGTGATTTTGCAATCCCTCCTAATCCTCGGTTAAGAACGATCCCTACTTATTTATATACTACAATTGTCACAAGAGGGTTTTAATTTGTGTGCTTACTTAGTTCGCATCAAATTTTTGGCGCCGTTGCCGGGGATTAGCAACTTTGCTAATCCCTTGGATTGTTTACTTTCTGTTTATTTAGTTATTTTGTTGAAGAATCTGACCTTGTTTTGTTTTTTTTGTTTTAGGTACTAGTGCATGACTCGGAGTTCTCAACCGATTCGGGAAGATATTTTGGACTTTGACAGCGATTTTGAGAGAACTTTGAGACGAAGGAAGAAGCACCACGAGTTGAATCCACCAAGCCCAGAACCTGAGCTTGAAGAACAAGGCCTAGAAGAGGAAGAAGAGGCCACGGCTGGGATCTTTGAGGAACCCACGGCAAGGGCATTTGAAGAGCCACAAGACATGGCCGTAGACAACCGGACACTTAAGGAGCTTTCAGCTTCGGGATTGGCTAATGCAGCACCTTTGTGCATCCCATATCCCCCACCGGCCGAAGGGAAGACCGAGGAGTTTGAGTTGAAGTCAAGCTTGCTCCACCACATTCCGAAGTACCATGGGATGTCCATGGAGGATCCGAACAAGCATCTAAAGGAATTCGAGGTGGTGTGCTTAAGTATGACTCCTGTCAACATAGACGGAAGTATTCTGAAGATGAAGGCTTTTCCATTCTCTTTAATGGACAAAGCCAAGGATTGGTTATACGACTTAGCTCCCGGAGCCGTTACATCGTGGGAGAGCATGAAGAGGGCCTTTCTGGAGAAGTTTTTCCCAACTTCTCGAATCATCCTTTTACGAAAAAGGATAAGTGGAATCCAGCAAGAAGATGGTGAGTCTTTTCCTACGTACTATGAACGTTTTAAATCTCTTGTTGCTTCTTGTCCACAGCACCAGATGAAGGAGGAGTTGCTTCTGCAATACTTCTACGAGGGGCTCCTGCCAATTGAACGACAAATGCTTGACGCATCGGCGAGTGGAGCATTGGTGGACAAGACGCCCAGGGATGCCAAGGTCTTGATCGCTAACCGAGCATTGAACGCTCAACAGTATGAGGGAGTAGGCCAAAGAGGACCTCCACGGCACCAAGTACATGAGGTAAGTTCAACGTTCGATCTTCATTCACAATTGGCTAATCTTACTTCTATTGTTTCACAGATGGCCGAGGGAATGAAGATGCAAGGACCTGTGGTATGTGGCGTATGTTCTATCCAAGGACATGCCTCCGAAAAGTGTCCTCAACTCATCGAGAATGGCAGATGGGAGAGTGCGAATGCCATTGGGTTTCAAAGCCAAAATCAGTCAAGACATGATCCATACTCCAACACGTATAATCCGGGGTGGCGAGACCACCCGAACTTCAAATGGAGGGAGCCCCAACAACCACCACAACAAGGAGGCTTTAGGCAACAACCCCCGGGCTTTTTCACCAAGCCATTCGCACCCACACAAGCATCTCCACAATCTGCCCAAACAAATTCAGGTAACACCTTAGATAATGATACACTTCTGAAGTTACTAACGAATTTGTCTCAGGGGCAAGAAAATCAAGCCAAAGCGATGCAGAATCAAGAAAAGAGGGTGGATCAATTGGAAAAACAAATTGGCGAAATTGCGGAGTTTGTAGGGCAATTCCGAGACCAAGGCAAGCTCCCTAGCTCAACCATTCCAAATCCGAAGGGAGGCTTTGAAACCGCCAACGCAATTACCTTGAGAAGTGGCAAGGAAGTTGGAACCACCCCACAACCACCAAAATCAAGCGAAGAAGAGGATGAAAAGCTGCAAAATGAAGAGGAGGATGCAAGCAAGCCCAAGGCAAGGGTACAAACACCCTTGCCACAACTACCAAGGGACATTAAGGCACCCAATTCATCCCACTCGGCCACCAAAGGTAAGTTGGGTTCAAAATTGATTAATTCTAACTTTGTTCCACCCAATGTTCCTTTTCCTAGCAGGTTTATGCAAACGAAGAAGGAGGAGGATGAAAAAGACATCTTGGAGACGTTTAGGAAGGTGCATGTCAATATCCCACTCCTTGATGCAATAAAACAAATTCCAAAGTACGCGAAGTTTTTGAAGAAGATTTGTACAACAAGGAAACGGATTCGGGAAAAAGAGGTGGTTCATGTAAGTGAGAATGTCTCTGCCATATTGCAAAGAAAGCTGCCACCCAAATGCAAAGATCCAGGTAGTTTCACTATCCCTTGTGTAATTGGAAATACAAAGTTCGAACATGCTATGCTAGATTTAGGTGCATCAATTAATGTCATGCCATATTCTGTTTATGCATCGATGAATCTAGGGGAGCTTAAAAATGATGGTGTTATTATCCAACTAGCCGATCGATCTAATGCATATCCGAAAGGAGTTTTGGAGGATGTTTTGGTGCAGGTAGACCATTTGATTTTTCCTGCAGATTTCTATGTGCTTGACATGGAAGATTCGGCACACTCTCCATCATCACCACTCTTACTTGGACGACCTTTCATGAAAACAGCTCAAACCAAGATTGATGTGGCCAAGGGAGCAGTCACTATGGCCTTTGGTGGTGATATGATTAACTTTAAGATTCCTGAATCGATTGAGAATACTAATGATGTTTGTTCTTGTTGTGCCATTAATGTAATTGAACACATAGGGACGGAGTATTCAACAAAGATCAAGAAGGATGTTTCTCGAACTACCACCGAGAAGGAACTTGGAGTAGAGAACAAGGAGTACACAGCTCCAACCTTGAAAGGACCACAATTGGCCATGAGCAACCCTTGTGCACCCGTCCATTGTGCTACCACTTCTTTGCCGAACAAAGGTAAGCCACCTATTCCAAATTCGATTCCCATTTCAACTAATAGGTTGTTACCTCGTGTGGTGCAGGTACCTAATCGAATAAAACGTCGTGGGAGAATTCGTGTTAATGTAGAAAAGAAAAACACGACAATAAGAAAGGATCATTATCCCACTCCATTCAAGGACCCAAAGCATGAAGTGTTTCGTCGGACAGATTGTAGTTGCACCCCTCTATGCCGTGGGGTTCCATAAACCTTCAAGGGAGCATCGTCCGGCTGGAAGACGTTAAAGCAAGCGCTACTTGGGAGGCAACCCATGCAATCAACAAAGGAAGAACTTGGGAATCGCTCCACACTCAGATTTGCGTCCCTAAACCCTTTCTTTTGTTGCTTACTTTATGTTTTGTGTAATGTTTTTAATTGTGTTTAAAACATTGAGGACAATGTTTAGTTTAAGTGTGGGGGGGGGGGGGTAACATTCTGTTTTGAGATATTTGTGCATGAAATTCGTAGGGTATTACCACCTAACATGTCTAAATTTGTTTCCCACTGTTTTTAAGTGTTTTTAAGCTATTTTAGAGTGTTTTAGTGTGTATTAACTTAAAAATCCGAAAATACCATAAAAATTTGAAAAATTGTTTTGAAAAACCCAAAAAGAGTTGTTTTTGTGTGTTTGTTTGTGTCGTAGATCACCTTCCAACACAATGATGAGGATTTGGTTTTTAATTGCATGATGGTTAAAGAAAGTTACAAACATGGTTGGACGTTTGATATACTCTTTGGTTTATGCTTGTTTGTAGTTATAGTTTACGAATTCACATGTAATCACAAAAGAAAAAAATTAGTTTTTGTAACATGCTTGAAGGAATGAACTCAAACTAACGCTATATCCTTGTGAAACTTGAGCCTAAACGTTATTTGGAGAGTTATAATCTGTTCATCATTGTTTTCTAAAGTCGTTGCAAGATCTCATTATTCTTTGCTTGGTTACTACTTAGAAGGCGTTTCATCACTTAGTTCCAAATGCTAGAACTCATGCCCATTTCATTCAAAGCATGTCATTTATTTGCATAACACATATTCAAGATGAAGTTGTGTAGTGACCACCATCAAAGCCAAACAGCCATGTGCCCTTCACTCATTTTGTGTTTAAGTTTAACCCCATTGAGCCGTGTTAGCCCATATTCTTTGTTAACCCGCATTATCCTCACCTAGCCTAGATTAAGACCATCCTTACCCTTGTTCTTGAAGCATAGTAAGCAATGAATTCCTTTTGATTAATGTGTTGCAGGAAATAAGTGTGGGGGAAGAATGATGGATGTGAGTTTATGTGCCATAGGCACGGTTAGAAAAAAAAAAAAAAAAGAAAAAAAGAAAAGAAAAGAAAAGAAAAAAAGTGAAAAAGAGTTGAAAAGAAGTGAAAAAAAAGAGTTCCAAAGTATTGGTTGTTGAAGTAAGGGCCCAAAACAATGAATTAGGCCCCAAGAGTTGTTTGAATCTCCCCTATTTGTTAAAAGTTGATTTCTGCATTCTAAAGGAATTCTAGGTCTTAATTTCATTACTTTACTTGCTATTGCTTAAAGAACTTTAGTGTATCCCTACCTTTCTTTGTGAGCCAATTCCCCAAGCCCCGTTACAACCCTTGACTTCTATCTTGAGTGTTGTGCATTTCAATTGTGGAGTTTGAATTTGGTATAAGCATATGGTGTCACTGGTTCTCGCATCTAAGTAGTAGCATTCCATTCATGAGATCATATCCAAACACGTTTAATTACTCTAGAAATTGCGTTCTTTGTTATAACGTATGTGAGTATTAGTCTTTCATGTTTACATCCATCTTCTCACATAAAACTAGTGTAAGGTGTGTAGTTAGAAAATCTGAGTGAAAATTGAGTGCATAACTAGTGAGGAATTGATGGAATTCTCTAAGGCATGTTACTACATTCAAAATATGCTTTAGTTGATTAAATGCGAACTAGTGAATGGTGACTATGATTAAGTATGTGCTTGAGGGGAAGGAAGACTAAAAGCTATGTGAGTAATGATCTTTGACATGCCATGTTTCATTGGAAATCCCTGAGGCAAACGTTGGAAGGTTTAGGTTATGTTTTGTTTGTTTTGTTGCGTTTTGTTTACTTTAGTTGTGCTGTTTTGCTCGAGGACTAGCAAAAGTTAAGTGTGGGGGAATTTGATAGGAGCATATTCATGCGACTTAATTAGCTTGTTCTCGTGCATTTATGTTGTGTTTACTTAGTTGTTTTAGTGTTTAAGGCCACTTTTGTGTATTTTCATATTATAAGGCCAAAGTGTGCAAGAAGATGCAAATTGGAGTCTTTTGGAGCGAAAGAGGAATGAATGAGTTGAAGACTTGAAGAAACGACGAATTCCTACGCCAACGATGAATTCTTACCAAAACGAAGAATCCTACTCAAACAAGGCTTCCTATTTTAGGAAAGTTGACCCTAAGTTTCCCGTTTTGGTAACCTTTCCTAATCTTAAACGTCCGCATTTTCTAGCCACTTTGAAGTCCTTGTAGGCGCTTTAGGACACAAAACGAAGGCCCTAGGGCCCTTAACATCTTATGCCGTGGGCTTTAGCCCAAGTCCTTTCCCTTGCCGTGCAAGGGGGGGCATTTTAGGCCCAAATCCATTAAACTCTAACCCTAAACCCTAATATCCTAATTCATGCAGCTGTCCCTCTCCCTTGAATCCATAGCCTTTGATTCATCCAAAACCAATCTCAGCCGTACCTTGTTTTTAACCCTAGAGCCTATTCTATTCACTAGCCGTCACACCCTAATTGATTCAGCCATTTTACACACCCTAATCCCTTAACCCGTGCATCACACACCTCTCATTCCATACACTAATCCGCAGCCACCTTCACACCCTATTCATCCTTAAGCCGTGACCCCCATTCATTGACCCTAATTCTCCCATTCATACAATAACCAGCCACCATTTCCTCCATTCTCCCCCATTCTACAAACACTAATCAGCACCATAACCCTAATTCATTCACAAACCGCAGCCACCATCACAGAATTTCTCCCATTCACCCTTCAATCCGTGCATTCCATCAGCCATTTAACCTAAGTCCTTTGCAGCCGCAAGTATCCATCCATATTTCACCCTAAGCCTTCTAAATCCATCTCAGCCGCACCCTATAATTGAACCTAGAATCTGATCCATCTATTCTCTTGATCAGCCACCTTCACACACAAAAGAAAACCCCTCTCCCATTCTACACATTCACCCTAACACTAATCAGCCACCATCATATCATTTTTCCTCCCTAAGCCGCAAGAAATCTCCCATTCTCTCCCTTGTGCCGCAGCCACCATAACCCAAAAACCAACCATTCCAGCCATTTTCCAAGCCTTGCCGTGCCATCTCCACCACTCTCCACCACCTTACAAACCTTCCTACACAACCACATAACCTTCCCGCACCATTAAACCACCATAAAACCATCCCTAACCCAGAAACTCATCCCAAAATCATCCAAAACCCAATCTGCCGCAGAAAGGAGAAGAGGAAAGAGGAGCTTCGACGCGCACCAATTCACGTGGATTCGTTGGGCGTTCTAGGTGTAATCAATCCTTTGTGCTTAATGTTTAAATTCAATTGTATTTCTCTTTTTGTGAACATGAGAGGCTAAATCCCCCTAGTTAGCTAGGGGGTGATTCGAAACCATGTTTATGCTTGCAATATGAATTGATTACTTTTGGTTGGAATTTCATGAATGTTGGATTCAATTCGTTTAACTGTTTGATTGATAACTTGTTTGTGTATGTTTATTGAGAGTGCCCGCTTAATGTTCATGCATGAATTTGACGCTAGAATATAAGTGAGTTTCACCTAATAGTTACGAACTTATATTCACAAGTAGTGGAGGTTGCTTATAAACAATCGCATTAAATGAATTCTTGGCACTAGTTTCATGCTCATCATAGTAACGAATGCCTCGTCAACACTTATAGTTTTCATGATGCTTAATGATCTGTGATTGTATCTTTATTGTGCTTTTCACGTAAAGGACTTTTGGAGAATGTTTTGAATTGCGTTGTGCTAACCCATCCAATTCATTAACTTAAGGAAAACTTGACGGTTAATTTAAGCGGACCTAATTAACCCGGAGTGTTGAGTTTCATAATTCATCGAAAGACCAACTGAAAATCAAAGTGTATGCAAGTGTGACATGTGTGGAGAAAAATCCCTTAGCTATTCCATCATCCACATCTTCATCAAATTTATATTTAGAATCTGCCCTAATTGACAATCTGTGCATTTTAATTATTTTCGTCAAAACCTCAATTCCCCTTTACTTTAGTGTCCAATTTAGTTAGAAAGTATCTTAGTTTGTGTTTTTAAGCATTTTGATTCATTCTATTACCCAATTTCGTCCAAAGTTACCAAAGTGCTCAAAACTGCCCAGAAAGTGATTTTAAGGCAGTTTTGAGTGTTTTGGGGCTGTTTTGAGTCTTTTGATTTGTTTTAGTGTTTTTATTGTTTAGTTTTGCATTCTTTGAGTCTAATTTAGTGTTTCAAACTTTATTTTACATTTTTTAGTCAGTTTCCAAGTGATTTTGCAATCCCTCCTAATCCCCGGTTAAGAACGATCCCTACTTATTTATATACTACAATTGTCACAAGAGGGTTTTAATTTGGGTGCTTACTTAGTTCGCATCAAATTTTTGAGTAATTTTCACATCACCTCCATACACCCTCCATAACCCTTGCCGCACCACACTACCCTTCTAAATCCATTCAAAACCCAGAAATTCATCCACAAAACCACCCTAGACTCTTGTGACGTGACTTAGCAAGGAAGAAGGGAAGAAGGACGAAGCCTTGGACGTTTGTGCATTCAAGTTGGAGTGTTGGACGTTTTTAGGTGTAATCTATCTTTTGTTTTCAATGTTTAATTCTATTTTCCTTTTTTTTTTTTATGAACATGAGAGGCTAAACTCGTTTTAGCCTAGGGATGCTTTGAAACCATGATTACGTTTATAATATGAATTGAAAAATTCCAGTTGTGATTTCTGATAGAAGCATATTTATGCGACTTAGTTTGCTTGTTTTCGTGCATTTATGTTATTAGTTCTTAGTTATTTTAGTTCTTTAAGCTTCTTTTGTGTGTTTTCAGGTTCATAAGATGTATTTGGCGAAATGATGCATTTTGGAGCCTTTTAGAGCAGTTTTGGGCTTATTATGGATAGCTTGTATATGGAGCAAGGTGGATGGACGAATTTGGAGTCAAAAGAGGTTAGAAACATGCTACAAATCAGAAAAGGAAAGTTCATGACAAAGAAGATAAGTAAAGTGCAAGAAAAGAGGAAACATTATCCAAAACCTTATCCAACCTTATCTTATCCAAACCTTATCCTATCTTATCCTAACCTAATCTTGTTCCACCTTAATCCTAGCTACAAGTGGACCTAAAAACCTAATTTCTAGAAGCCCTATCTGACCCTAAAAGGGTGCCACACCTTCCCCCCGTTTTATGCCTTATAGAATACCCAAAATCAGCCATAAGACACTTAGTTTCTAGAAAGCCCAATTTTGGACGAAAATTCTTAAACCTATTTCTGATTGGATTCTGATTTTATTTGGCCCTTTTTCTCTTGGATTTGGATTGTATAAGTCCATATCTGAGATTGATTGGGCTAGGACTTAATTCCCAAACCCATGCCGCAACTTAGGGGCCCAAAAACACTTGTATCAGCTAGGTTAACCCTAAATCTGATTGCTAGGGTTTCGGCCATGCTATATATATATATATATATATATCTATTAGTGTGCCGCACACCCAAAACACACACCCTAGGCAACCATTCATCATTCACCATAGAAATTCGTCCATTCAATCCCACACACATTGATTCATCCCAAAAACACCATTCTAGAGCCCAGAAATACAAGCAGCCACTCCACCTTCTTCCACCCTCTTTGCCAAGTTCTCCACCACCTTCCTGATGTGATATATAATAGCACACAAATTAAACCCCCTTTTTGACAATTGTAGTATAGGTATAAGTAGGGATCGTTCTGGGTCGGGGATTAGGAGGGATTGCTGATGTGATATATAATAGCGCACAAATTAAACCCTCTTTTTGACAATTGTAGTATAGATATAAGTAGGGATCGTTCTAGGCTGGGGATTAGGAGGGATTGCTAATCTAATGAAAATTGACTCAAAGATATAAAAATATGCTTCAAAACACTTAAACAAACTCAAAAGACTCTTAACTAAACTTATATGACTCAAAACAAACTCAAAAGACTCAAAACAACACAAAACAATCAAAAAGACTCAAACTAGACTCTAGGACTTAATTTGGACGAAAATAGAATTGGTTTTGAGTCAAAACACTCAAAAACACAAAATAACTCAGATTCTAACCTAATTGACACTTAAAACAAAGGTGGGTTTTGGTTTTGACGAATTTGAACTAAAACAAAGCAGAAACTAAACAAGACAAAGTTTTGAACGAATTTGGGGAATATGGATGGGTGATTAGCTAGCTAGAGGGTCCTTCTCCACACATGACACACTTGCATACAAATTGATTTCCAGTTGCTTTTCGATAAACCATGAACCTCAACACCCCAGATTAACCGTGATATCACTAATTAACCCTCGGATTTTCCTTAAGTTATTGGATTGGATGACATCATACGACAACCCAAAGCATTCTTCAAAAGTTCCCTACATGACATCATAATAGAGATACAATCAAAGATCATTACGTTCAATGAAAATCATAAGTATTGACAAAGCACTTGTAACTATGACATCATGATACTCATGCTAGGAATTTACTTAACATGATTGTGAAAACAACCTTAACTACTTGTGAATATAAGTTTGTAACGATTATGTGAAACTCCCTTATATTCTAGCCCCAAATTCATGCATGCAAACTAAGTGTGCACCCTTAATCAACAAACAAGAATAAGTTATCCATCAAACGGTTAAGTAAATTGCATTCACAATTTATGAAATCACAACTGGAATTAATCAATTCATATTGCAAATATAATCATGGTTTCAAAGTCTCCCCTAGCTAAAACAAGTTTAGCTCCTCATGTTCGCAAAACAAAGATAGAATACACCTTGAAACACTCCAGGTGGCTCCTCCTTCCTTCCTTGCTGCCAACAATGGGGATTTGTGTGAATTTAGGCTCTTGAGGTGTGGTGGATAGTGTGGTGTGAATTTATGGTAGAGGGTGGTGGTTTTTGAGTGTTGTGGCATCAAGTATTTATAGGGTGAAGGGGAAGCACAAATTTGGGCTGAAAATGAGAGGAATTAGGACTCCAAATCACCAAAGAACAAGGATACTTTCAATCAGATTCCAAGAAGGACAAGGAATGGTCCTTGTGGCAGATTCTAGAACTTCTAGAAGGGTTAAATGTGGCATAAACTTAATGCACGAAAATAGGGCTTCTAGAACTTGATATTTAGGTGATTTAATGTGAAAAGGAGTCCTCTTTGAAGTTGGAATTAAGGTAGGAAAAGATTAGGATAGGATAAGATAAGATAAGGTTGGATAAGGTGTGGATAAGATAAGGAAATTTGGATAAGGTTCCTTATTTCTTGCTATTTCCTTATCTTCTTTGCATTTGGACTTCTTTCTCCAGATTTTTAGCCTTTCCTAGCATCTCTTGACTTCAATTTCGTCCATCCACATTGCTCCATAGTTAAGCTATCCAATCCATGCCCAAAACTGCTCCAAATAGCCTCAAAATGCACTTTCTTGCTCCTTTTGCCATTAGGACCTAAAAACATACGAAAATAGCTTAAAAGACTAAAATAGATAGTAATTAAGTAACTAAATGCAAGGAAACAACATAACTAGGTAGCATAAATATGCTCCTATCAATTGCTAATCTAATGAAAACTGACTCAAAGATACAAAAATATGCTTCAAAACACTTAAACAACTCAAAAGACTCTTAACTAAACTGGTATGACTCAAAACAAACTTAAAAGACTCAAAACAACACAAAACAATCAAAAAGACTCAAACTAGACTCTAGGACTTACTTTGGACGAAAATTGAATTAGTTTTGACTCAAAACACTTAAAAACACACAATAGCTCAGATTCTAACCTAATTGACACTCAAAACAAAGAGGGGTTTTGGTTTTGATGAATTTGAATTAAAACAAAGCAGAAACTAAACTAGACAAAGTTATGAACGAATTTGGGTATATGGATGGGTGATTAGCTAGCTAGAGGGTCCTTCTCCACACATGACACACTTGCACAAATTGATTTCCAGTTGCTTTTCGATAAACCATGAACCTCAACACCCCAGATTAACCGTGACATCACTAATTAACCCTCAGATTTTCCTTAAGTTATTGGATTGAATGACATCATACGACAACCCAAAGCATTCTTCAAAAGTCCCCTACATGACATCATAATAGAGATACAATCAAAGATCATTACGTTCTATGAAAATCATAAGTATTGACAAAGCACTTGTAACTATGACATCATGATACTCATGCTAGGAATTTACTTAACATGATTGTGAAAACAACCTTAACTACTTGTGAATATAAGTTTGTAACGATTATGTGAAACTCCCTTATATTCTAGCCCCAAATTCAAGCATGCAAATTAAGTGTGCACCCTTAATCAACAAATAAGAATAACTTATCCATCAAACGGTTAAGTAAATTGCATTCACAATTTATGAAATCACAACTGGAACTAATCAATTCATATTGCAAGTATAATCATAGTTTCAAAGTCTCCCCTAGCTAAAACAAGTTTAGGTACTCATGTTTACAACAAAACAAAGAGAATATAAATTAAACATTAAAACAAAGATTGAATACACCTAGAAACGCTCCAGGTGGCTCCTCCTTCCTTCCTTGCTGCCAACAATGGGGATTTGTGTGAATTTAGGCTCTTGAGGTGTGGTGGATGGTGTGGTGTGAATTTGTGGTAGAGGGTGGTGGTTTTTGAGTGTTGTGGCATCAAGTATTTATAGGGTGAAGGGGAGGCACGAATTTGGGCTGAAAAGGAGAGGAATTAGGACTCCAAATCACCAAAGAACAAGGATACTTTCAATCAGATTCCAAGGAGGACAAGGAATGGTCCTTGTGGCAGATTCTAGAACTTCTAGAAGGGTTACATGTGGCATAAACTTAATGCACGAAAATAGGGCTTCTAGAACTTGATATTTAGGTGATTTAATGTGAAAAGGAGTCCTCTTTGAAGTTGGAATTAAGGTAGGAAAAGATTAGGATAGGATAAGATAAGATAAGGTTGGATAAGGTTTGGATAAGATAAGGAAATTTGGATAAGGTTCCTTATTTCTTGCTATTTCCTTATCTTCTTTGCATTTGAACTTCTTTCTCCAGATTTGTAGCCTTTCCTAGCCCTTCTTGACTTCAATTTCGTCCATCCTCATTGCACCATAGTTAAGCTATCCAATCCATGCCCAAAACTGCTCCAAATAGCCTGAAAATGCACTTTCTTACTCCTTTTGCCATTAGGATGTAAAAACATATGAAAATAGCTTAAAAGACTAAAATAGATAGTAAATAAGTAACTAAATGCAAGGAAACAACATAACTAAGTAGCATAAATATGCTCCTATCACTTCCAACCATCAAACACTCATCCACACTCAACCTACACCTCTTGCCGTGCCTCTACACCCCTTGCTGTGCCTCTACACCACCCAAAATCCATTCTACATCATCAAAGCAGCCCAGAAATCATCCCATCCAATCTGCCGCAAGCAAGGGAAAGGAGACAGTTTCACGCAATTGTTTGGCTCTTCATTCTGAGTTGTTGAACAATTTTAGGTGTATTCTATCTTATATTTCAATGTCTAATTCATGTAATCTTTGTTTTGCTTTGAGTATGATTGGCTAAATTCGTTTTGGCTAAGGGTGTATTTGAAACCATGATTATATATGTGAAATAAGTTGATTACTTCCAGTTATCGTTGCATAAGTCGTGAATACAATTTACTTAACCGTTTGATTTAGAACTTATTCTTGTATGTTGATTGAGAGTGCACGCTTAATTTGCATGCTTGAATCTGGTGCTAGGGTATAAATTTGTTTCACCTAATAGTTATGAATTTATATCCACAAGTAGTGAAGGTTGCTAGTCATGATCGTGTTAAGTAGATTCCTGGCAGGAGTATCATGCTGTTCATAGTTACAAATGCCTTGTCAATGCTTATGATTTCCAAAGAACTTAATGATTCTAACTTGTGTCTTTATCATGCTGTTCATATAGAGAACTTGTTAGGAATAATTTGTTTGCGATGCATATTCATCCAATTCAATGATTCTAGGGAAATCTGAAGGTTAATTTAAGCGAACCTAATTAACTTGGATGTCGAGGTTCATGATAGGAGCATATTTATGCGACTTAGTTGGCTTGTTCTCGTGCATTTACGTTGTGTTTCTTTAGTTATTTTAGTCCTTTATGCCATTTTCGTGTGTTTCTAGGTTAATATGGCTAAGGAGGCAAAAAGGTGCATGTCGGAGCATTTTGGAGCAAAATTGGGCTTAGAATGGAAAGCTTATGCTTGGAGCCAAAGTGTTGCACGAATTTGAAGGCCTTGTATGCACTTTGGACATAAAACAAAAGGCCTAGCCCAATCAAACAATCCTTTGAGCCAAACAAAGGGCCTAGCCCAATCAAACAATCCATCAAAGCCATGCAAAACCACCATTCACACACACATGCATCAAGAAACCTTCTTTGCCGTGCCTTTCCCTTAGATTTTCAGCACTTCACTTCATCATTGCACATTCAATCATTCACTCCACACCTTGTGCCGTGTTTCCCCCTTTGTTCCAGCCACTCCACATGCATTTATAACCCACATGCACTCTTAATCATTCATCATTGCACCACATTCCAACCATCCACACACACTTCACACAAACACTTACCATGTGCCGTGTATCCTCTTCCACTTTCCAGCTTCCCACTCCTTCAATTCAGCCACCATTCATTCTTTATTCCACATACATTCATCATCACACACCCTAGCTACCATTCACATGCATTCACATGCATCACAACCCCAAAACCATCAAGAAATCAACCTTGTCGTGGCTTCTCTCCCCTTTCCAGCTTTCACCTTGTGCAATTCCAGCTTTCCATATTCATCATTAAGCCACATTCACTCCCATTTCTATCCCATTAATACCTTAGCCGTGCATCACACTTCCATTTTCCATATTTTCCCCCATCTTGGCAGCTTTCACATGCACACACATGCAATTCCAGCACCAACAACACTCAATGCCGTGGCTACCCATCCCCTTTCCAGCTTTCACATGCTTTCCTAGCTGTTTTCCATCATTAACCAGCCACATGCATTCTAAACAAACAGCCATATACACCTCTATTCCTCCTATAAAAACCCTTTGCATTCCCATTCATTCCACACCTCATTTTCATACACAAACACACCACCAAACATCTTGTGCCGTGAGTCCCCTTCCATTTTCCAGCATCCCCCTTTCATTTCCACCACTCCCCATTCCTCTAAAACACTACCCAATCATTCCCCAATCCATTCAACACACCAACAACATCCCTTAGACCTTATGCTACAACGAAGAGGAGGAGAAGAGTGCCTAAACGTTCATACAATTCAAGTTTGAGTTGTTGGAATGTTTAGGTGTTTCTTTTCCTCGATTACAATGTTTAATTTCAATTCTCTTTGTCTTGTACGTATGAGGAACTAAACCCCCCTTTGGCTAGGGGGGGATTCGAAATACATGTTTATGCTTGCAATATGATTTGATTACTTCTAATTACGTTTCATAAGTTGTGGATTCAATTTGTTTAACTATTTGATTGATAACCTATTTATGTATGTTTATTGAGAGTGCACGCTTAATTTTCATGCATGAATATGACGCTAGAATATAAGTGAGTTTCACCTAATAGTTATGAACTTATATTCACAAGTAGTGGAGGTTACTTATAAACAATCGCGTTAAAGAAATTCTTGGCATAAGTTTCATGCAATCATAGTAACGAATGCCTCGTCAACACTTATGGTTTTCAAAGAACTTAATGATTCTTGCTTGTATCTCTATTATGCAATTCATGTAGGGAACTTGTGGGGAATGCTTTGGGTTGTCGTATGCAATCATCCAATTCATTAACTTAAGGAAAACTTGACGGTTAATTTAAACGGACCTAATTAACCCGGGGTGTTGAGAATTCATGGTTTATTGAAAAGCAATTAGAAATCCTTTTGTATGCAAGTATAACATGTGTGGAGATGAACCCCTTAGCTAGCTTCCCATCCATTCAATTCCATCAAATTCGTATTTACAATTTGTTTTCTTTACAATTTGTGCATTTTAGTCTAATTTCGTCAAAACCTCAATTCCCCCCCATACTTTGTTTAGCCTTAGTCTTAATCTATCTTATTTTGAGTTTTGCATTCTTTGAGTCTAGTATAGTGTTTTAAACTTGTTTTTACGTTTTTGAGTCAAATCCAAGTGATTAACAATCCCTCCTAATCCCTGGTCCAGAATGATCCCTACTTACATACTTACTACAATTGACAAAAAGAGGGTTTAATTTGTGTGCGTATAATTCTCGCATCAGTTCATAACTTATTGAATTGATAATTGGAAATGGATTTACGTTGCATATATTTCATGTGTGGAGAAGAACCCCTTAGCTATTCCATCATCCATTGATTCATCACAAATTTGTCTTACAATCTGCCCATTTAATTTAATTTCGTCCAAACACAATCCTCCCATATTTTGCTAAGTCTTAGTCATTATAATTTGTCTTATTATGTGTTTTTAAGCATTTGGAGTCACAACACTTTCAAATTCGTCCAAATCAAGTTTAGTTTCTGTTTGAGTCAATTTGATTGTTTTAGGCAGTTTTGAGTGTTTCAAATCTGTTTTGAGTCATAGTAGTCTTGTTAGAGTCTTTAAGTTTAGTTTTTGTGTTTTTAAGTCAATCTATATTAGATTAGCACCCCTAGTTAATCCTCGGTTAGAACGATCCCTACTTACATCATTACTACAATTGTCACAAATAGAGTTTAATTTGTGTGTCACATTCGTAACGCATCAATTTCATAAATTGTGAATGCAATTTACTTAACCGTTTGATGGATAACTTATTCTTGTATGTTGATTACGGAGGCCTACTTAATTTGCATGCTTGAATTTGGTGCTAGAATGTAAGGGAGTTTCACATAATCGTCACGAACTTATATTCACAAGTAGTTAAGGTTGTTTTCACAATCCTGTTAAGTAAATTCCTAGCATGAGTATCATGATGTCATAGTTACAAGTGCTTTGTCAATACTTATGATTTCCATTGAACGTAATGATCTTTGATTGTATCTCTATTATGATGTCATGTAGGGGACTTTTGAAGAATGCTTTGGGTTGTCGTATGATGTCATCCAATCCACTAACTTAAGGGAAATCTGAGGGTTAATTAGTGATGTCACGGTTAATCTGGGGTGTTGAGGTTCATGGTTTATCCAAAAAGCAACTGGAAATCAATTTATGTTGGAATGTATCATGTGTGGAGAAGTATCCCTTGGCTATTTTAACATCCATTGGTTTTTCTTAATTTCGTCAAAAATCTGTTTTAAATTTTTAATTCACTTGTTTTTCTTTTAAATTCGTCCAAAATCAAATCCCCTTTTCTTACTTGTTCCAAATCTGTCCAAAGGTATGTTTTTGACTCTTTTGAGTCAAAACTAATTGTATTTTCGTCCAAATTGAGTCCTAGAGTCTAAATTGAGTCTTTTTGATTGTTTTGAGTTGTTTTGAGTCTTTGAAGCTTGTTTTGAGTCATACAAGTTTAGTTAAGAGTCTTTTGAGTTTGTTTAAGTGTTTTAAAGCATATTTTTACATCTTTCAGTCGATTTTCATTAGATTAGCAATCCCTCCTAATCCTCGGCCTAGAACGATCCCTACTTATATCTATACTACAATTGTCAAAAAGAGGGTTTAATTTGAGTGCTATCTTTTATCACATCACTCATATGACTCAAAACAAACTTAAAAGACTCAAAACAACACAAAACAATAAAAAAGACTCAATTTAGACTCTAGGACTTAATTTGGAAGAAAATAGAATTGGTTTTGACTCAAAAGACTCAAAAACACACTTTAGGACAGATTTGAAACAAGTAATTAAAGGGGATTGGGTTTTGGACGAATTTAAGAGAAAAACAAGTAACTAAAAGACTTAAAAGAGATTTGGACGAATTTGGGAAAACCAATGGATGATTAGATAGCTAGAGGATACTTTTCCACACATGATATATTCAAACACAAATTGATTTCCAGTTGCATTTCCGATAAACCATGAATCTCAACACCCCAAATTAATCGTGACATCACTAATTAACCCTCAGATTTTCCTTAAGTTATTGGATTGGATGATATCATACGACAACCGAAAGCATTCTTGAAAAGCTCCCTACATGACATCATAATAGAGATACAATCAAAGATCATTACGTTCAATGAAAATCATAAGTATTGACAAAGCACTTGTAACTATGACATCATGATACTCATGCTAGGAATTTACTTAACATGATTGTGAAAACAACCTTAACTACTTGTGAATATAAGTTTGTGACGATTATGTGAAACTCCCTTATATTCTAGCACCAAATTCAAGCATGCAAATTAAGTAGGCCTCCCTAATTAACATACAAGAATAAGTTATCCATCAAATGGTTAAGTAAATTGCATTCACAATTTATGAAATAACAACTGGACTTAATCAATTCATATCATAAATATAATCTTGGTTTCAAAGCCTCCCCTAGCTAAAACGAGTTTAGCCTCTCATATTCACAAAAAAAAAAAAAAAAGAAATCTTGAATTAAACATTGAAAACTGATGTGAAAATTAACTTAACACACAAATTAACCCTCTTTTGACAATTGTAGCATATAAGTAAGTAGGGATCGTTCTTAAACCAAGGATTAGGAGGGATTGCTAAACACTTTAAACTGACTCAAAAAAATAAAACAAAGCTTTTAAACACTTAACTCAACTCAAAATACTCAAAACAAGTTCAAAAGACTCAAAATAAGCTAAAAACACTCAAAACTGCCTAAAAACACAAACTGGGCAGATTGGACTCTAAACACAATTTTGGACGAAATTTGGTTCTAACTTGACTCAAAACTCTTGAAAACACAATCTAAAACATATTCTAACTAGTTAGACACTCTAAAATAAATGGGGATTTGGTTTTGGACGAAAATAAAATAAACAAAAACAAGAATTTAAATTAGGCAGATTTGCACGAAATTGGTGAAATTAAGTGGATGGTGGGCCAGCTAGGAGGGTTTTCTCCACACATGACATACTTGCATACAAAACAATCTCCAGTTGCTTTTTCAACGAATCATGAACCTCAACACCCCAAGTTAATTAGGTACGCTTAAATTAACTCTCAGATTTTCCTTAGGTCATTGAATTGAATGGAATTAGCGCATTGCAATCAAATTATTCCTCAAAAGTTCTCTACATGAAAGCGCATAATAGAAAAACAATCAAAGATCATTAAATTCTATGAAAATCATAAGTGTTGACGAGGCATTCGTAACTATGAAAGCGCATGATACTTATGCCAAGAATTTACTTAACATGATTGTGACTAACAATCTTTACTACTTATGAATATAAGTTCCCAACGATTAGGGGAAGTTTCCTTATATCCTAGCATCAGATTTATGCATGCAAATTAAGTGTGCACTCTCAATCCATATACATAAACAAGTTTTAATTCAAATAGATAAGTAAATTGAATTCTCAATTCATGAAATCACAACTGGACGTAATCAAATCATAATGCAAATATAGCCATGGTTTCGAAATTCCCCCTAGCCAAAAGGGGATTAGTTCCTCATACTCGCAAAGCAAAGATTCTTGAAATTAAACATTGAAAACACAAGAAGGATTATGATGTGATATATAATAGCACTCAAATTAAACCCTCTTTTTGACAATTGTAGTATAGATATAAGTAGGGATCGTTCTAGGCCGGGGATTAGGAGGGATTGCTAACCTAATGAAAATAGACTCAAAGATGTGAAAATAAACTTTTAAAACACTTAATATAAACTCAAAAGACTCTTAACTAACTTATATGACTCAAAACAGATTTTAAAGACTCAAAACAACCAAAAAGACTCTATTCAGACCTTAGGACTCAATTTGGACGAAAATACAATTAGTTTTGACTCAAAAGACTCTAAAACACACTTTTGGACAGATTTGGAACAAGTAAGAAAAGGGGATTTGTTTTTGGACGAATTTAAAAGAAAACAAGTAACTTAAAACTTAAAACAGATTTTTGGATGAATTTGAGTGAAACCAATGGATGATGGACTAGCCAAGGGATACTTCTCCACACATGATACATTCAAACATAAGTTGATTTCCAGTTGCTTTTTGATAAACCATGAACCTCAACACCCCAGATTAACCGTGACATCACTAATTAACCCTCAGATTTCCATTAAGTTATTGGATTGGATGACATCATACGACAACCCAAAGCATTCTTCAAAAGTACCCTACATGACATCATAATAGAGATACAATCAAAGATCATTACGTTCAATGGAAATCATAAGTATTGACAAAGCACTTGTAACTATGACATCATGATACGCATGCTAGGAATTTACTTAACATGATTGTGAAAACAACCTTAACTACTTGTGAATATAAGGTTGAAACGATTATGTGAAACTCCCTTATATTCTAGCACCAAATTCAAGCATGCAAATTAAGTAGGCCTCCCTAATCAACATACAGAATTGGTTATCCATCAAACAGTTAAGTAAATTACATTCACAATTTATGAAATCGCAACTGGAATTGATCAACTCATATTATAAACGCAATCATGGCTTTAAAGCATCCCTAGGCTAAAACGAATTTAGCCTCTCATGTTCATCACAAAACAAAGGAAATTAAAATTAAACATTGAAAACAAAAGATTGATTACACCTAGAAGCGTTCCAACACTCCAACTCGAATGCATAAATGTCCAAGGCTTCGTCTTCTTTCTCCTCTTCTTTGCTAGGTCACGGCACAAGTGCTAAGGTGGTTTTATGGATGAGTTTCTGGGTTTAAGTTGGGTTTATGGAGGTATGGTGGTGCGGCAAGACTTAGTGGTGGTGTAGGGAGGTTTGGATGAAGGTTTGAAAGTCGAGGGATGGTGGAATTTTGGATGGAAAGATGTGGCAAGGCTGGATGTGTTTGTGAATGAAGGCAGGTTGTGTGGAAGGGGGGATTAGGTCCATAAGGTTGCGGCATAAGGGTATTTATAAGGAAGAAAAGACCTAAAGGCTTTATTACTTAGTTTAGGAAAGGAATTAATTCTAAATCTTTGAAGAATAGGAAACACAAAATCAGAATTTGAAGGGAATAGGAAGGTGACTTGCGGCAAAGGTTAGAGAGAAAGGGAATGTCATTTATTTATGAATTTAGGCAAGGATTTAGGAATATAAAAGGGTATGTGAGTTATGGCTGAGCTTGGTATGAAAAAAGGAAGGTGTTTAAGTAGTTAAAATAGGGAACAAGGCCCTTCCTGGCACGGCAAGGAAGGGAAACACAAGGGGACACACGACAATGACTTAAGGTTGCAAGGGATGTTGTTTTGTGACCTAGAATAGGTAGGAGCCTTTGATCTTGCTGAAATATGGAGTCTTTAAGGATTAGGAAAGGTTGAACCAAAATAGGAAACCTTGGCTTAACTTTCCTACTTCAAGTAGGAAACCTTCTTTGACTAGGAATCCTTATTTGATTAGGAATCCTCTTGTGATTAGGAATCCTCCTGTGATTAGGAATCCTCTTGTGATTAGGAATCCTAACTCCATTAGGTCTTCAATTTCGTCCATTCCTTTTGCTCCAAACATAAGCTATCCATTCCAAGCCCAATTTTGCTCCAAAATGCACCTTTTTGCTTCCTTAGCCATATGAACCTAAAAACACACGAAAATGGCTTAAACTACTAAAACAACTGTGAACTAACAACATAAATGCACGAAAACAAGCTAAGTAAGTCGCCTAAATATGCTCCTATCAGATTACACCTAAACGTTTCAGCAATTCCAGGTTGAATGGCATGCACGGCTGCGGCACATGGTGTGGGTGGTGGTTTTGGGGGTTACGAACAATGTATTCTTGGTTAGGAGGATGAATGATGGCTGATTATGGTGGTAGGGTGCGGCAGGTTGTGTATGGAGTGGATGGAGGATGAAGAATGGAGGCTAGGGTGTTGCGGCCAGGTGTTTTCTGTATAGCATAAGGGGTGGTGCGAATTTGTGGCTGATTTTATGTTTATATAGTCTTAGGGTTAATTAGATTAGGGTTACACTTAGCAGATTTAGTGGATTAGAGCCTTAACAGATTTAGGAAAGGATTCAACCCCAAATCCATAAGGAAAAGGAGATATGAAATCAGAAATCAAAGGGAAAAGGGATGGTCACTTGTGGCATAACTTGTATGAAAAGGAATGTGATTTAATGTTGAATTTAAGCAAGGATTTGGGATAGAAAAGGTATGTAAGGTGCGGCTGAGAATGGGGTGAAAAGGAATGTGGTTTTATGACATAGAATAGGAAATAAGGACTTCCCTTGCACGGCAAGGAAGGGAAACACTATGGAATGCACGGCAAGGGTACTTAGGTTGCAAGAAAGGCTTGGTTTGTGTCCTAAAATGCATAGGAGTCCTCAATGTTGCTGAAACATAAAGTCTTTTAGGATTAGGAAAGGTTAAACCAAAATAGGAAACCTTGGCTTAACTTTCCTACTTCAAGTAGGAAACCTTCTTTGACTAGGATTCCTCCTTTGATTAGGAATCCTCTTGTGATTAGGAATCCTCTTGTGATTCGGAATCCTCTTGTGATTAGGAATCCCTGATAGGAGCATATTCATGCGACTTAAACGGCTTGTTCTCGTGCATTTACGTTATGTTTCTCTAGTTATTTTAGTCCTTTATGCTTCTTTTGTGTGTTTTCAGGTTCTAAGGGCTTAAGGAAGAAAAAAGATGCATTTTGGAGCATTTTGGAGCAAAATTGGGCTTGGAATGGATGGCATATGATTGGAGCCAAAATGTTGGACGAATTTGAAGGCCTTGTATTCATTTTGGACATAAAACAAAGGGCCTAGCCCATTCTCTCTTAAACCAAGCCCTTTGCCATGCATTTCCTTCCAATTCCAAAAGCCCACAATCAATTCAAATGCCATGCAAATCCATATTCAACACCCTAAACTACAAGCATGCATCATCTCACCAAGCAATCAAACAAGCCACATGCATGTCCCTTTAATCATTCAACCACATTCCCACTTTCCTAGCTAACCCTACATGCATTCTTTATTCACTCTTCATCATTGCACCACAAATCATTCACCCTACATGCATTCATAAATCATCCACACCTTTGTGCCATGCACATTCATAGCTTTCCCAACATAATTCACATACATTCCATTCCATCTCCCACATGCACATTCACCCCTTTCTCCATACCAAAACCGTGCATACACATTTCATTCCATTCATCCATCATTCATCCATCTTCCACCCCCTTTAATCATTTAACCCACATACATTCACAACACACTTCACATGCAAAACAATAACCATTCACACACCAAAACATCCATGCCGTGCATCCCCTCCACATTTCAGCTTTCCAAATGTAATTTCATCAACACATGCATTCATTATTCATTCACCTTGCATTTCAACCCACATGCACATTTAATCATTCAACCTTGCAGCCACCTTTACACCCCATTCATCCACAAACATGCAACCAACACATTTTCATCAACAAACAAGCATCATTGCCGTGCACTTCACCTTGTGAAATTCCAACATCTTCACATGTATTTCTAGCTTTCCCTTGCATTTCCACCACTCATTCTTCATCATTTCAGCCACCTACATGCATTATTTATTAAACTTTTCATCATTGCATCCAGAAAATGAGCAAGAAAGCTTCCCAAACACATGTTTCTTCAACAAACAAATCAGCCCACATGCATCAAATTCTTTCCTTTGCCGTGGGATCCCTTTGGCCCCCTTGTGAAAATTTCAGCTTTCCACCCACTTTCCTAGTCTTTTATCACATGCATTGCAGCCATATGTTCCCTCCACTACTCCTATAAATACCTTGCATTCTCATCATTCAAGGCATTCCTCATTTTCACTCACAACACAACACTCTTCAAAATCATCCATTCCTCTCCCTTTGGCCGCAAGCTTTCCCTTCCATTTCTTCCATTTCCATAAATTCCCCAATCCATTCAATACACCAACAACATCCCTTAAACCTTGTGCTACAACAACGAGGAAGAGAAGAGTGCCTAAACGTTCATACAATTCAAGCTTTGAGTTGTTGGAATGTTTAGGTGTTTCTTTGATTTCAAAGTTTCATTTTAATTCTCTTTGTGTTGTATGTATGGAAGAGAAGAGTGCTTAAACGTTCATACAATTCAAGCTTTGAGTTGTTGGAATGTTTAGGTGTTTCTTTGATTTCAAGGTTATGAGGAACTAAACCCCCTTTAGGTAGGGGGTGATTCGAAACTATGTTTATATTTGCAATATGAATTGATTAACTTTCGTTGGAATTTCATAAGTTGTGGATTCAATTTGTTTAACCGTTTGATTGATAGCTTATTTATGAATGTTTATTAAGAATGCGCGCTTAATTTTCATGCATAAATATGACGCTAGAATATAAGTGAATTTCACCTAATCGTTATGAACTTATATTCACAAGTAGTGGAGGTTGCTTATAAACAATCGTGTTAAACATATTCTTGGCACGAGTTTCATGCTCATCATAGTAACGAATGCCTCGTCAACACTTATAGTTTTCATAATGCTTAATGATCTTTGATTGTATCTTTATTGTGCTATTCACGTAAAGGACTTTTGGAGAATGTTGTGAATTGCGTTGCGCAAACCCATCCAATTCATTAACTTAAGGAAAACTTGACGGTTAATTTAAGCGGACCTAATTAATCCGGAGTGTTGAGTATCATAATTTATCGAAAGACCAACTGAGAATCAATCTTGTATGCAAGTATAACATATGTGGAGAAGAACCCCTTAGCTAGCTTCCCATCCATTCATTTCCGTCAAATCCATATTCACAATTTGTTTTGTGTCTAAGTATTTATGTTAGTAAATTCGTCCAAATCCAATCCCCCCTTATTTTGTTTAAGTTTTAGTCTTAATCTTTCTTATTTTTAGTTTTGCATTCTTTGAGCATTAAATATTGTTTTATATTGTGTTTTTACGTTTTTAAGTCAAATCCAAGTGATTAACAATCCCTCCTAATCCCCGGTCCAGAACGATCCCTACTTATACACTTCACTACAATTGACAAAAAGAGGGTTTAATTTGTGTGCATATAATTCTCGCATCAAATTTTGGCGCCGTTGCCGGGGATTAGCAATTTTGCTAATCTCTTGGATTGTTTCATTTCCTTTTGTTTTTATTTTATTTCAGATTTTTAATCTTGTTTTGTTTCTTGTTTTAGGTACTAGTTTATGACTCGGAGTTCTCATCCGATTCGTGAACATATCTCAAGCTTTAACGCCGATTTCGAGCGAGAATTAAGACGAAAGAGAAAGAACTCAGAACCTAGCGAATTAAGCGAAAGCTCCGAGTCCGTTTCTGAATCTGAAGAAGAACCCAAGATAACAGTGGGTGAAGAAGACATGGCAGCAGAAAACCGAACAATCAAGGAGCTTTCCGCTTCTGGATTGGCCAATGCCGCACCATTATGCATTCAATACCCCGCGGCCGCCCAAGGCAAGACCGATGAATTCGAGTTGAAGTCAAGTTTGTTACACCACATTCCGAAATACCATGGGCTTTCCATGGAAGATCCCAACAAGCATCTCAAGGAGTTCGAGGTTGTTTGTTCGAGCATGACACCCATAAATGTTGACGGGAACATTCTGATGATGAAAGCTTTTCCGTTCTCACTTTTGGAAAAAGCAAAGGATTGGCTTTTCGAATTAGCACCCGGAACGGTTACATCTTGGGATAGTATGAAAAGAGCTTTTTTGGAGAAGTTTTTCCCAACTTCAAGAATCATTCTCTTGAGGAAACGGATTAGTGGTATCCAACAAAATCAAGGTGAATCGTTTCCTTCTTATTATGAACGTTTTAAATCACTTGTTGCTTCTTGTCCACAGCATCAAATGAAGGAGGAGCTGCTCATTCAATACTTCTACGAAGGACTCCTCCCCATGGAACGCCAAATGCTTGATGCCTCGGCGGGAGGTGCGTTGGTGGATAAAACCCCGGGGGCTGCAAAAGTTTTAATTGCCAACCGAGCACATAATGCACAACAATACGAAGGTGTTGGACAAAGAGACCCCCCACGGCAACACCAAGTCAATGAGGTAAGTGCCATAACCGAACTTCAAAATCAAATGACTAACCTTACTACATTGATTTCTCAGGTGGTGGAAGGTCCAAAAGTCAAACCCATAGCTTCTTGTGGCGTATGCTCCATGCAAGGACACCCTACAGACACGTGTCCTCAACTTATTGAGAATGGCGGATTGGAGAGTGCGAATGCCATTGGGTTTCAAAGCCAAAATCAGTCAAGACATAATCCATACTCCAACACATATAATCCAGGATGGCGAGACCACCCAAATTTCAAGTGGAGGGATTCCCAGCAACCTCAGAACCAAGGAGGCTTTAGGCAACAACCACCGGGGTTCTTTCCCAAAACCTACGACCCACCCCAAAATCAAGCCCAATCCGGCCCAAGTGCCTCAGGTACGTCTCTTGACAATGATGCACTTCTTAAGATACTAACTAAGTTGTCTAATGGGCAGGAAGATCAAGCGAAGGCTATGCAAAACCAAGATAAGAGGGTGGATCAACTTGAGAAACAAATTGGGCAGATTGCCGAGTTTGTAGGGAAGTTTCGAGATCCCGGACAACTCCCTAGTTCCACCATTCCAAATCCGAAGGGAGGTTTCGAATCAGCCAAATCAATCACCCTAAGAAGTGGTAAGGAAGTTGGGGCAGGTCCTACATCAAAAACAGGTCATAACGAGGATGAAATTTTGCAAATGGAAGAGGAAGAAACAAGGTTGCCCACGGCAAAGGTGATTCCACCTTTGCCGCAAGTCCCTATGGTCCCAAATCTGCCCAATTCGGCCAATAAAGGTAAAAATGTGTTAAATTCAGTTCCTACTAATGATTTCCCTTCAAATGTTCCTTTTCCTAGTAGGTTCAGGCAAATGAAGAAAGAAGAAGCCGAAAAGGACATCCTTGAAACATTTCGGAAAGTGCAAGTTAACATACCTTTGTTAGATGCAATCAAGCAAGTTCCGAGGTATGCTAAGTTCTTGAAGGAGTTATGTACCACTAGGAAGAGGATGTCAACTAAAGAAGTGGTAAAGGTAGGTGAGAATGTGTCCGCCATCTTGCAACGCAAACTACCTCCCAAATGCAAAGATCCAGGTAGCTTTACCATTCCTTGTGTCATTGGGAATACTAGATTTGAATCTGCCATGCTTGATTTAGGTGCTTCTATAAATGTTATGCCATATTCCATTTATGCATCTATGAACTTAGGAGCATTGAAAAATGATGGGGTAATAATACAATTGGCCGATAGATCTAACGCCTATCCAAAGGGAGTTGTGGAAGATGTTCTTGTGCAGGTTAATCATTTGATCTTCCCGGCAGATTTCTATGTCCTCGAAATGGATGAATCGGACCATGCTCCTTCACTGCCCATTCTACTTGGAAGGCCATTCATGAAGACGGCCCGGACGAAGATTGATGTGTATAGTGGAACTTTGTCCATGGAATTCGATGGGGAAGTTGTTAATTTTAATCTTTCTGATTCCATGAAATACCCTATTGAGGACCATTCATGCTTTTCTATTGATATAATTGATGATTTGGCGCAGGATTTTCTCGATTCTTTGGAGAGGGATACACTTGAAACAACACTTGCACAAGGAATTGGGCAAAAATCTGGTTTTGCCGTACCTAGAAGTGTGGAGGAGGCCGAGATAGTGGCTGCCCTTGAGTCACAACCTCAACACCATGGTAAGCCTTCTAACCCAATTTCAATTTCAGTTCTCACTAATAAGTTGTTACCCTCAGCGATTCAGGCACCCGTACTTGAGCTTAAACCAGTGCCCGATCATTTAAAGTACGTCTTTCTGGGAGACAACGAGACATTGCCCGTCATTGTCTCCTCATCACTCACGGCCCAAGAAGAAGACAAGTTGATAAGGGTGTTAAAGGAGCACAAATCTGCCATTGGATGGACCTTGGCGGATATCAAAGGCATTAGTCCCACCACGTGCATGCATCGCATCCTTTTGGAGGAGGGAGCCAAGCCATCTCGTGAAGCTCAACGTCGCCTTAATCCACCCATGTTGGAAGTAGTAAAACAGGAGGTTATAAAATTGCTTGATTGTGGTGTTATATATCCTATTTCTGATAGTCGTTGGGTGTCACCTGTGCAGGTTGTTCCGAAGAAGTCCGGAGTCACGGTGGTGAAGAATGAAGAACAAGAGCTTGTGCCAACCCGTATCCAAACAGGTTGGCGTGTCTGTATTGATTACAGGAAGCTAAATACTGCAACAAGGAAAGATCACTTCCCTTTGCCATTCATTGATCAAATGCTTGAAAGGTTAGCCGGTCATTCTTTTTATTGCTTTCTTGATGGTTATTCGGGATATAATCAAATTGTCATAGCGCCAAATGATCAAGAAAAAACTACCTTTACTTGTCCATTTGGTACTTTTGCATATCGTCGTATGCCATTTGGTTTATGCAATGCACCAGCCACTTTTCAACGATGCATGATAAGTATATTCTCAGATTATGTTGAAAAGATAATTGAAGTATTTATGGATGATTTTAGTGTCTTCGGGGACTCATTTGATGATTGCTTGCATAATCTTACTTTAATCCTGAAAAGATGCGTGGAAACTAACCTTGTTTTAAATTGGGAAAAATGTCATTTTATGGTTAAACAAGGCATAGTTTTGGGTCATATCATCTCTGAAAAAGGAATTGAAGTTGATAAGTCTAAAATAGATCTTGTACGTTACTTACCCTCTCCTACTTCTGTTAGAGAGGTTCGTTCTTTCCTTGGCCATGCAGGATTCTATAGGCGATTTATCAAAGATTTCTCCAAGATTGCACAACCCTTATGCCGTCTCCTGCAAAAAGAAGTGACGTTTGAGTTCAACGAGGAGTGTGAGAAGGCATTCAAGCTTCTCAAGAACAAGCTTACCACGGCACCTATCATCCTTCCACCTGATTGGACGTTGCCTTTCGAGCTCATGTGTGATGCATCCGATTATGCAATAGGGGCTGTTTTGGGTCAAAGGAAGAATAAGCAATCCCACGCCATCTATTATGCTTCTAGGACACTAAATGATGCTCAATTAAATTATTCAACCACTGAGAAAGAATTACTTGCTGTGGTTTTTGCATTAGATAAGTTCCGATCTTACTTACTTGGTACTAAAGTTGTTATTTTTACTGATCATGCAGCTCTCAAATATTTGCTCACGAAAAAGGAGGCCAAGCCTAGATTGATTCGATGGATGTTGCTTCTACAAGAGTTTGACATTGAGATTCGGGATAAGAAAGGCGTGGAGAATGTGGTGGCTGACCACCTAAGTCGAATGGTACATGAGGAAGTAGCGCCAATTTCTGAAACCTTTCCCGATGAGCAATTAATGTCTATCCAGGTAAGTGAGCCTTGGTATGCTGATTTGGTTAATTTTCTGGTGTCTAAGCAAGTTCCTAACACCTTAAGCAAGGCTCAACGTGATAAATTAAAAAAGGATGCACGTTTTTATGTTTGGGATGACCCTTATTTGTGGAAAATATGCCCTGATCAGATTGTGCGTCGTTGTGTTCATGAATCTGAATTTAATTCCATTTTGAGTTTTTGCCATACATATGCATGTGGTGGACACTTTGGCACACAACGCACCGCGTTTAAGGTTCTTGAGAGTGGTTTTTATTGGCCTACATTGTTTAGAGATGCTAGGGCTTTTTGCTTAACATGTGATAGATGTCAAAAGACCGGAAGTATAGGCCAAAGAGACCAAATGCCGCAAACCCCAATCCTTGTTGTTGAAATCTTTGATGTTTGGGGTATTGATTTTATGGGTCCATTCCCTATGTCTTTTGGTTTTACGTACATTTTACTTGCCGTTGATTATGTGTCAAAGTGGGTGGAAGCTAAAGCCACCCGAACTAACGATTCTAGAGTTGTTGCAGACTTTGTGAAATCTAACATTTTCTCTAGATTTGGGATGCCTCGAGTGCTCATAAGCGATGGTGGGACTCATTTTTGCAACCGCACCATTATAGCATTGCTCAAGAAGTACAACGTGATGCATAAGGTTTCCACACCTTATCACCCCCAAACCAGTGGCCAAGCCGAAGTTTCAAATCGAGAAATCAAGCAAATCCTGGAAAAGACCGTTGGACCGAATAGAAAAGATTGGAGCTTGCGCTTGGAGGATGCACTATGGGCCTATCGAACGGCGTACAAAACGCCCATTGGAATGTCCCCATTTCGGCTAGTCTATGGCAAGCCGTGCCATCTACCCGTAGAGCTTGAGCACAAGGCACATTGGGCGGTCAAGACCTTCAATATGGATGTGGACGCGGCTGGAAACCATAGGAAGCTACAATTGAGCGAGCTTGAAGAGATTAGGCATGAAGCGTATGAGAATGCCCGGATTTACAAGGAGAAGACCAAGGCCGTTCATGACAAGATGATTAGAGGCAAAACCTTCTCAATTGGGCAGAAAGTGTTGTTATTCAACTCTCGTCTTCGATTATTCCCCGGTAAGTTACGTTCAAAGTGGGTTGGCCCTTTTATTGTCACTAATGTTTTCTCTCATGGTGCAGTGCAAATCAAAAGTTCAAGGACGCAGCAAGAATTCAAAGTGAATGGGCATCGATTGAAGCCCTATTACGAGATGTTTGAGGAGCATGTCGTGGAGGAGGTACCCCTCCATGCCGTGGAACCTAGTCAAGCTTAAATGGAGGTACCGTCCGGCTGCAAGACGTAAAAGAAAGCGCTACTTGGGAGGCAACCCAATACAGTGAATAAAACAAAGCTTTTTCATTAATTTTCGAGAAATTACAAATGTATCTAACAAATGGAGCTTCACAAAGGTTGTTTTTGTTTTTGTTTGCGTGAAGACCCGCCACGAGGCAAAACTCTAGAAGCGGAAGGCATCGAAGCAGGAGGCATCGGAGCAAGAGGCATCGGAGCAGAAGGCATAGGAGCGGGAGGCATAGGATATAGAGCATTCCAGGCCCCAATACTTGGCGAAACGCTGGATGACCCAGGAAAGAGGTGCCCCTGGAAGAAAGACGCAAGCCGTTGACGGTCACTTTGCATCCGACCTTGAGATTCCAGCATCTCATCAAGCTTCCTCTTCATGCCCGACGAATAGTTATTGGCAAGCACATGCAAAGTTCTATTCTCATACTTAAGTTGTTTGATCTCTTGTTTCAGGATCTCAACCTCCGCCATCAAAGATTCAACCTGACGGGAGCGAGCAAGGAGGCGTTGGCCCATGTTGGACACAGAGCCTGCGCACTGCACGCTGAGAGCCAGGGACTCTTGAACGGCCAACTGATCGGACCGTCCTGAAAGCAGCTGACTATCTCTGGGAGTGAGGAGGTTCCGAGCTACTATCGTAGCTGTTGTGGCGTCCTGCATCACGGAGTCTTCAACTGTAAGAGGACCGTCAGAAGATAAGAAAGAAGGGCGCCATACGTTATCTTGTTGCGGCACGCCCGAATCACTGCGGAGACTCAATTCTAAGCTAAGGTTCGATGGGTTTGCCATTTTTCAAAAGTGTTCAAAAAGAAGGGGTGGACGGAGTAAATTTTCGAAAGGCCGGAACCAATTTTTTTTTCAGAATGGGAAATCTTCAGAGTGTGTAAGTTGGCGGTGATTGATAGCTCTATAAAAGGCCAAGGCAACGCGTCCACCGATTCAAAAAGCCGGAATTTGAGGTGCAAAGTTCGGCGACGCTCCCTCAGCTTTTCAGAAAACGCGTTCAACACGTGGAGGCCATCATCGCAGCTACACGTCTTTAGCCGACAGGCGCAAAGTTCGGCGACGCTTTCTCTGCTTTTCAGAAAGCGCGTGCAGCCTTATCGAAGAGACGTCTTCAAAGATCGAGGAGTCGTCACTATTCCAAAAAAGCCGGATTTGCGGGATCAAAATGTTTGTCGACAACGGTAAAAGCACAGTATCACCACTTGCTATTGAATTCCCTATATATGTCGACCTTCATTTTTTTTTTTGGCAAGACAGAACTGAAGAAAATGCCCAACTCTTTCTCACCTCTGAGGGTGCACTCCCAGCAAAGCCTTTCGAGATACTCCATTCTCTCTTCTTTCCCAAAGATGATACCAGATGCCTGGAGTACAGATGATCCAGGAGGAAGCAGCACAACACATACATGTGCTGATTCATTCACCGCTTCTTCAAAAGCAAAGGTATCTCATATCATCAAGGGCAAAAGCAAAGGTATCTCATATCATGCTTTTTCCCTGTCTTTTCCTTTGTCCTTGATATTACTTGCATGGCAAAGTGAAATAAGCAATCAGCCGGCACTTGGAGTCTATCTGGACTCTATTCCCTGGTTGCTTACCTAGCTTTGCTAAGCTATCCTCTAACCCTCTTCAATACGAATTGGAGAGATTGAACAAAGAACACAGATAAGAGGAGGAAGCTCAGACCTTCGGGGGAGACGAAAGGAAGCCTGCTGCCCAGTTCAAGAGTAGCACAAAGGAAAATCAACGATGGGAGCAGCGCAGTTCAAGAGTAAGCCTGTGGAATCACAAAGATCCAAGCCTCACTGCAATGATCAAGGAGAAGATGGAACGAACACTCCACAACCAGATTTGCATTTCTAAACTCTTCTCTTTGTTAGATACATTCAGCCATGTTTAGTATGTTTAATTGCTGTTTATATGTTTGTTTGTGTTTAGTGTGGTTTTTAACATTGAGGACAATGTTTGATTTAAGTGTGGGGGAGTTATTAAAGTGTTTTGATGCAAATTCGTAGGGTTTTATCCACCATAAACCTCAAATGTTGTTTCTTGCTGTTTTTAAGTGTGTTTAGTGTGTTTTGACTTAAAATTTTGAAAATCACATAAAAATTTGAAAAACATGTTTTGAAAAGCCTAAAAAGAGTGTTTTGAGTCGTTTTTGTGTCGTAGGTCACCTTCCAACACAATAATAAGGATTTGGTTTCTAATTGCATGACTGTTGAAAAGAGTTATAAACATGGAGAAAAGTTTGATTTACTCTTGGTATATGCTTGATTATGGTTATAATGTATGACTTCACATGCAATCATAAAAGAAAAATTCGTTTTTGTAACATGCTTGAAGGAAGGAACTCAAACAAACGCTACAACCCTGAGAGACTTAAGCCTATAACGTTCTTTGGAGAGTATAATCTGTGATTTCTTGTTTTCTAAAGTCGTTGCATGATCTCATTATTCTTTGCTTGGTTACTACTTAGAAGGCGTTTCATCATATAGTTCCAAATGCTAGAACTCATGCCCATTTCATTCAAAGCATGTTATTGATTTGCATAACATATATCAAGATGAAGTTGTGTAGTTGCCACCATAGCCAAATAGCCTCACTTCCCATATTTCGTATTTGTTATAAGTTTTAACCCCGTTGAGCCTTGTGTAGCATTTATTCTTTGTTTACCCACATTTTCCTCACCTAGCCTAGTTTAGGACAATCCACACCCTTGTTCTTAAAAGATAGTGAGCATAACTTAAATGAATTCCTTTTGAGAAACATTATGCAAGAAAATAAGTGTGGGGGAAGGAATGCTTGTTCTTAAGTATGTTTTGAGTTTCAAACAGAAAAAAAAAAAAAAAAAAAAAAAAAAAAAAAAAAAAAAAAAAAAGAAAAAAAAAAAAGAGCTTGAAAAATGAAAGAATGAGTGATTGAAGAAAGGGCTCAAAACACCAATTCTGGCCCTAAATTGTCTCCCTTTTTGTTCCAAAGTTGAGTGAATTCTAAGTTGATTCAATTGTCTTGCTCACTATTTCTTTAAGAACCTTTGTTTTCCATATCCCTTCTTTGTTATCCACACACCCCAAGCCCCATTACAACCCGTGACTTCAATCTTGAGTGTTATGTGTTTCAATTTGTGGAGTTTGAACTTGGTATGAGCATATGGTGTCACTGGTTCTCGCGTCTAAGTAGTAGCATTCCATTCATGAGATCATATCTAAACATGCTTATTAACTCCAGAAATTGCGTTCCTTGTGATACATATATGTGAGTGTTCGTTTTCATATTTACATCAATCTTCTCACATATACTTAGTGTAGGGTGTGTAGTTAGAAAGTCTGAGTGAAAATTGAGTGCATATCTTGTAAGGAATTGAGCAAATTCTCTAAGGCATGTTACTACATTCAAAACATGGTTTTAAATGCTTAATTGTGAACTAGTATATGGTGACTATGATTAAGAATGTACTTAAGTGTGAAGATGACTAAAATCTGTGGGAATGATGATTTTTTAACTTGTCATGTGCATTGGAAATCCCTAAGACGATTGTTGGAAGGTTTAGGTGTGTTTTACTTGTTTTGTTTCGTTTCGTTTTGTTTTGTTTTTCTTTCTGTTTTGCTCGAGGACTAGCAAAAGATAAGTGTGGGGGAGTTTGATAGGAGCATATTCATGCGACTTAAACGGCTTGTTCTCGTGCATTTACGTTATGTTTCTCTAGTTATTTTAGTCCTTTATGCTTCTTTTGTGTGTTTTCAGGTTCTAAGGGCTTAAGGAAGAAAAAAGATGCATTTTGGAGCATTTTGGAGCAAAATTGGGCTTGGAATGGATGGCATATGATTGGAGCCAAAATGTTGGACGAATTTGAAGGCCTTGTATTCATTTTGGACATAAAACAAAGGGCCTAGCCCATTCTCTCTTAAACCAAGCCCTTTGCCATGCATTTCCTTCCAATTCCAAAAGCCCACAATCAATTCAAATGCCATGCAAATCCATATTCAACACCCTAAACTACAAGCATGCATCATCTCACCAAGCAATCAAACAAGCCACATGCATGTCCCTTTAATCATTCAACCACATTCCCACTTTCCTAGCTAACCCTACATGCATTCTTTATTCACTCTTCATCATTGCACCACAAATCATTCACCCTACATGCATTCATAAATCATCCACACCTTTGTGCCATGCACATTCATAGCTTTCCCAACATAATTCACATACATTCCATTCCATCTCCCACATGCACATTCACCCCTTTCTCCATACCAAAACCGTGCATACACATTTCATTCCATTCATCCATCATTCATCCATCTTCCACCCCCTTTAATCATTTAACCCACATACATTCACAACACACTTCACATGCAAAACAATAACCATTCACACACCAAAACATCCATGCCGTGCATCCCCTCCACATTTCAGCTTTCCAAATGTAATTTCATCAACACATGCATTCATTATTCATTCACCTTGCATTTCAACCCACATGCACATTTAATCATTCAACCTTGCAGCCACCTTTACACCCCATTCATCCACAAACATGCAACCAACACATTTTCATCAACAAACAAGCATCATTGCCGTGCACTTCACCTTGTGAAATTCCAACATCTTCACATGTATTTCTAGCTTTCCCTTGCATTTCCACCACTCATTCTTCATCATTTCAGCCACCTACATGCATTATTTATTAAACTTTTCATCATTGCATCCAGAAAATGAGCAAGAAAGCTTCCCAAACACATGTTTCTTCAACAAACAAATCAGCCCACATGCATCAAATTCTTTCCTTTGCCGTGGGATCCCTTTGGCCCCCTTGTGAAAATTTCAGCTTTCCACCCACTTTCCTAGTCTTTTATCACATGCATTGCAGCCATATGTTCCCTCCACTACTCCTATAAATACCTTGCATTCTCATCATTCAAGGCATTCCTCATTTTCACTCACAACACAACACTCTTCAAAATCATCCATTCCTCTCCCTTTGGCCGCAAGCTTTCCCTTCCATTTCTTCCATTTCCATAAATTCCCCAATCCATTCAATACACCAACAACATCCCTTAAACCTTGTGCTACAACAACGAGGAAGAGAAGAGTGCCTAAACGTTCATACAATTCAAGCTTTGAGTTGTTGGAATGTTTAGGTGTTTCTTTGATTTCAAAGTTTCATTTTAATTCTCTTTGTGTTGTATGTATGGAAGAGAAGAGTGCTTAAACGTTCATACAATTCAAGCTTTGAGTTGTTGGAATGTTTAGGTGTTTCTTTGATTTCAAGGTTATGAGGAACTAAACCCCCTTTAGGTAGGGGGTGATTCGAAACTATGTTTATATTTGCAATATGAATTGATTAACTTTCGTTGGAATTTCATAAGTTGTGGATTCAATTTGTTTAACCGTTTGATTGATAGCTTATTTATGAATGTTTATTAAGAATGCGCGCTTAATTTTCATGCATAAATATGACGCTAGAATATAAGTGAATTTCACCTAATCGTTATGAACTTATATTCACAAGTAGTGGAGGTTGCTTATAAACAATCGTGTTAAACATATTCTTGGCACGAGTTTCATGCTCATCATAGTAACGAATGCCTCGTCAACACTTATAGTTTTCATAATGCTTAATGATCTTTGATTGTATCTTTATTGTGCTATTCACGTAAAGGACTTTTGGAGAATGTTGTGAATTGCGTTGCGCAAACCCATCCAATTCATTAACTTAAGGAAAACTTGACGGTTAATTTAAGCGGACCTAATTAATCCGGAGTGTTGAGTATCATAATTTATCGAAAGACCAACTGAGAATCAATCTTGTATGCAAGTATAACATATGTGGAGAAGAACCCCTTAGCTAGCTTCCCATCCATTCATTTCCGTCAAATCCATATTCACAATTTGTTTTGTGTCTAAGTATTTATGTTAGTAAATTCGTCCAAATCCAATCCCCCCTTATTTTGTTTAAGTTTTAGTCTTAATCTTTCTTATTTTTAGTTTTGCATTCTTTGAGCATTAAATATTGTTTTATATTGTGTTTTTACGTTTTTAAGTCAAATCCAAGTGATTAACAATCCCTCCTAATCCCCGGTCCAGAACGATCCCTACTTATACACTTCACTACAATTGACAAAAAGAGGGTTTAATTTGTGTGCATATAATTCTCGCATCAATCCCCTTGTTGATAGGAGCATATTTATGCTACTTAGTTATGTTGATTCCTTGCATTTAGTTACTTAATTACTATCTATTTTAGTCTTTTAAGCTATTTTCGTATGTTTTTAGGTCCTAATGGCAAAAGGAGCAAGAAAGTGCATTTTGAGGCTATTTGGAGCAGTTTTGGGTATGGATTGGATAACTTAACTATGGAGCAATGTGGATGGACGAAATTGAAGTCAAGAGATGCTAGGAAAGGCTAAAAATCTGGAGAAAGAAGTTCAAATGCAAAGAAGATAAGGAAAGAGCAAGAAATAAGGAACCTTATCCAAATTTCCTTATCTTATCCAAACCTTATCCTACCTTATCTCATCTTATCCTATCCTAATCTTTTCCTACCTTAATTCCAATTTCAAAGAGGACACCTTTTGCACATTAAATCACCTAAATATCAAGTTCTAGAAGCCCTATTTTCGTGCATTAAGTTTATGCCACATGTAACCCTTCTAGAAGTTCTAGAATCTGCCACACGGACCATTCCTTGTCCTCCTTGGAATCTAATTGAAAGTATCCCTGTTCTTTGATGATTTGGAGTCCTAATTCCTCTCCTTTTCAACCCAAATTCGTGCCTCCCCTTCACCCTATAAATACATGATGCCACAACACTCAAAAACCACCACCCTCTACCACAAATTCACTCCACACCATCCACCACACCTCAAGAGCCTAAATTCACACAAATCCCCATTGTTGGTAGCAAGGAAGGAAGGAGGAGCCACCTGGAGTGTTTCTAGGTGTATTCTATCTTTGTTTTTAATGTTTAAGTTTAATTATCTTTGTTTTGCGAACATGAGGAACTAATTTTGTTTTGGCTAGGGGAGACTTTGAAACCATGATTATATTTGCAATACGAATTGATTAATTCCAGTTGTGATTTCATAAATTGTGAATGCAATTTACTTAACCGTTTGATGGATAACTTATTCTTGTTTGTTGATTAAGGGTGCACACTTAGTTTGCATGCATGAATTTGGGGCTAGAATATAAGGGAGTTTCACATAATCGTTACAAACTTATGTTCACAAGTAGTTAAGGTTGTTTTCACAATCATGTTAAGTAAATTCCTAGCATGAGTATCATGATGTCATAGTTACAAGTGCTTTGTCAATACTTATGATTTTCATAGAACGTAATGATCTTTGATTGTATCTCTATTATGATGTCATGTAGGGGACTTTTGAAGAATGCTTTGGGTTGTCGTATGATGTCATCCAATCCAATAACTTAAGGAAAATCTGAGGGTTAATTAGTGATGTCACGGTTAATCTGGGGTGTTGAGGTTCATGGTTTATCGAAAAGCAACTGGAAATCAATTTGTATGCAAGTGTGTCATGTGTGGAGAAGGACCCTCTAGCTATCTAATCATCCATCGTTTTTCCCAAATTCGTCCAAATCCTATTTAAGTCTTTTAGTTACTTGTTTTTATCTTAAATTCATCAAAAACCCAATCCCTTTTGTTTGGTTGTGTCAAATCTATCCTAATTAGTGTTTTTGAGTATTTTGAGTCAAAACCAACCCTATTTTCGTCCAAGTTGAGTCTTAGAGTCTAGTTTGAGTCTATTTGGTTGTTTTGTGTTGTTTTGAGTCTTTTGAGTTTGTTTTGAGTCATATAAGTTTAGTTAAGAGTCTTTGAGTTTGTTTAAGTGTTTTTAAGCATATTTTTGTATCTTTCAGTCAGTTTTCATTAGATTAGCAATCCCTCCTAATCCCCGGCCTAGAACGATCCCTACTTATATCTATACTACAATTGTCAAAAAGAGGGTTTAATTTGAGTGCTATTATTTATCACATCACTTGTGATTAGGAATCCTAACACCTTTAGATCTTCAAATTCGTCCATTCCTTTTGCTCCAAACATATGTTATCCATTCCAAGTCCAATTTTGCTCCAAAATGCACCTTTTTGCTTCCTTAGCCATATGAACCTAAAAACACACGAAAATAGCTTAAACTACTAAAATAACTATGAACTAACAACATAAATGTACGAAAACAAGCCAACTAAGTCGCCTAAATTTCCTCCTATCACTAAGGAAGCAAAAAGGTGCATTTTGGAGCATTTTGGAGCAAAATTGGACTTGGAATGGATTGCATATGCTTGGAGCAAAAGGAATGGACGAAATTGAAGATCTAAAGGTGTTAGGATTCCTAATCAAAGAAGAAGTCCTAATCACAAGAGGATTACTAATCAAAAGAGGAATCCTAGTCAAAGAAGGTTTCCTACTTGAAGTAGGAAAGTTAAGCCAAGGTTTCCTATTTTGGTTTAACCTTTCCTAATCCTAAAAGACCTTATGTTTCAGCAACATTGAAGACTCCTATGCATTTTAGGACACAAACCAAGCCTTCCTTGCAACCTAATTACCCTTGCCGTGCATTCCATAGAGTTTCCCTTCCTTGCCGTGCAAGGGAAGTCCTTATTTCCTATTCTATGTCATAAAACCACATTCCTTTTCACCCCATTCTCATCCGCACCTTACATACCTTTTCTATCCCAAATCCTTGCCTAAATTCAGCATTAAATCACATTCCCTTTTCATACAATTTATGTCGCAAGTTTCCTTCTGATGTGAAAATTAACTTAACACACAAATTAACCCTCTTTTGACAATTGTAGCATATAAATAAGTAGGGATTGTTCTTACACCGGGGATTAGGAGGGATTGCTAAACACTCTAAACTGACTCAAATATATAAAACTGACCTCTAAAACACTTGACTCACTTAAAAAGACTCAAACAAGTTCACAAGACTCAAAACAAGCTAAAAACACTCAAAACTGCGTAAAAACACAAACTGGGCAGTTTTAAGCCTAAACACAAACTTGGACGAAAATTGGTTCTAACTTGACTCAAAACTCTTAAAAACACAATCTAAAACATATTTGAACTAATTAGACACTCTAAGACAATTGGGGATTTGGTTTTGGACGAAAATCAAACAAACAAAACAATAATGTAAACCAGGCAGATTTGGGCGAAATTGATAGAATTAAGTGGATGGTGAGATGGCTAGGAGGTTTTTCTCCACACATGGCATACTTGCATACAACACAATCTTCAGTTGCTTATTCAATGAATTATGAACCTCAACACCCCAAGTTAATTAGGTACGCTTAAATTAACTCTCAGATTTCCCTTAGGTCATTGAATTGAATGGAATTAGCGCATTGCAATCAAATTATTCCTTAAAAGTTTTCTATATGAAAGCGCATAATAGAAAGACAATCAAAGATCATTAGGTTCTATGGAAATCAAAGGTGTTGACAAGGCATTCATAACTATGAAAGCGCATGATACTTATGCCAAGAATTTACTTAACATAATTGTGACCAACAATCTTAACTACTCATGAATATAAGTTCCCAACGATTAGGTGAAGTTTCCTTATACCCTAGCATCATATTTATGCATGCAAATTAAGTGTGCACTCTCAATTCATATACATAAACAAGTTTTAATTAAAACAGATAAGTAAATTGAATTCATCATTCATGAAATCACAACTGAAAGTAATCAAATCATCATGCAAATATAACCATGGTTTCGAAATTCCCCCTTAGCCAAAAGGGGATTAGTTCCTCATGCTTGCAAAACAAAGATTATTGAATTTAAACATTGAAATCATAAGAAAGATTACACCTAAACGTTTCAGCAATTCCAAGATGGATTTGATGCACGGCTTGGCTCCCTTCCTCCTCCTTGTTGCGGCACAAGGTGTGTGTGGTGGAATTGGGGGTTTTGGATGGTGTTTTCTTGTTGAGAGGGATGGAGGATGGCTGATTATGGTGGTAGGGGTGCGGCAGATGTGTATGGATGTGTAGGGAGGTGTATGGAGGTTGAAGAATGGAGAATGGAGGTTGCGGCACAAGGGTTCTGAAAGCATAAAGGGGTGTACGAATTTGTGGCTGAAAATATGTTTATATAGTCCTAGGGTTAATTAGATTAGGGTTACACTTAGCAGATTTTATGGATTAGGGCCCTAGGGATCGGCACAAGTAAGTTAAATCCACTTAGGAGAGGGTTTGGCCCAATTAGTTTCATAAAAGGATTTGTGTAACCCAAATCCACAAGGAATGAGGCCTAACAAATCAGAATCCAAAAGGGAAAAGGTTTAGGAAATTCGTCCAAAATTGGGCCTTCTAGAAACTAGGTGTTTTGTGGCTGATTTTGGGTTTTCTAGAAGAAATAAAAGGGGGAAGGGTGTGGCACCCTTTTAGGGTCAGATAAGGCTTCTAGAAATTAGGTTTTTAGGTCCACTTGCAGCTAGGATTAAGGTGGAACAAGATTAGGTTAGGATAAGATAGGATGAGATAAGGTTTTGGATAATGTTTTGGATAATGTTGGATAAGGTTTTAGATAAGGTTTTGGATCGGGTTTCCTCTTTTGATCTACTTCCTTATCCACTTTGTCTTGAGCTTAGTTCCTTCCTCTTCTCATCATATTTCTAGCCTCTTGAACTCCAAATTCGTCCATCCATGTTGGCCCATATGCAAGCTATCCACGTAGTGTCCAAAACTGCTCCAAAATGCATCAAAATGCACTTTCTTGGTACTTTAACCCTTTGGACCTACAAACACACGAAAATGAGTTATAATACGACATTAACTAGGAAATAATAGCACAAATGCACAAGAATATGCTAGCTAAGTTGCCTAAATATGCTCCTATCACCTTCCCATTTCCCTTGGATTTTCTGATTTTATATATCCTTTTCCTTATGGATTTGGGGGTCCAATCCTTTCTTAAACTATGTAATAAACCTTAGGATTCTTTCTCTCAAATAAATACAAAAGCCACACCGTTATTCTACCCTAATCATTCACCCACACAATCTGCCATCCTTCATCCTGTCTCCCAACCTTTACCGCAACTTTCAACCTTTTTTCCACCATTCATACACTTTCATACCTTCACCCAAACACCCATACATCATCCCTAACCTTTGCCGCACCACCCTACCAACCTAAATCCATTCACAACCCAAAAATCCATCCAAAATCACCCTTAGACTCTTGTGTCACAGCTTTGCAAGGAAGAAGAAGAGAAGAAGAAGCCTTGGACGTTTGTGCATTCAAGTTGGAGTGTTGGAACATTTTTAGGTGTAATCTATCTTTTGTTTTCAATGTTTAATTCAATTTTCCTTTGCTTTGTTGTGAACATGAGAGGCTAAACTCGTTTTTGCTAGGGGAGGCTTTGAAGCCATGATTATATTTATGATATGAATTGATTAAGTCCAGTTGTGATTTCATAAATTATGAATGGAATTTACTTAACCATTTGATGGAAAACTTATTCTTGTATGTTGATTAGGGAGGCCTACTTAATTTGCATGCTTGAATTTGGTGCTAGAATATAAGGGAGTTTCACATAATCGTCACAAACTTATATTCACAAGTAGTTAAGGTTGTTTTCACAATCATGTTATGTAAATTCCTAGCATGAGTATCATGATGTCATAGTTACAAGTGCTTTGTCAATACTTATGATTTTCATTGAACGTAATGAACTTTGATTGTATCTCTATTGGATGGACAACGCATCGGCAACCAAATTATTCTTCCTAAGTTCCCTACATGTACTGCATAATAGAGACACAAGCAAAGATCATTAAGTTTCGTGAAAATCATAAGCATTGACAAGGCATTCGTAACTATGACATCATGATACTCATGTTAGGAATTTAACTTAACATGATTCTGACGAGCAACCTTTACTACTTATGAATATAAATTTGTAATGATTATGTGAAACTCCCTTATATTCTAGCATCAAATTCAAACATGCAAACTAAGTAGGCCTCCTTACAACATACAAGAATAAGTTCTTAATCGAACGGTTAAGTAAATTGCATTCACAATTTATGAAATCACAACTAGAATTAATCAATTCATATCGCAAATATAATCATGGTTTCAAAGTTTCCCCTAGCTAAAACAAGTTTAGCCTCTCATGTTCATAGCAAAACAAAGAAAACTTAAATTAAACATTGAAAACAACAGATAGATTACACCTAAAAATGTTCCAACAATCCAACTTGAATGCAAAAACGTCCAAGGCTGCTTCTCCCCTCCTTCTTCCTTGCTATGCTGCGGCACAAAGGTTTTAGGGTGTGAAAAATGGGTTGTAGTGTATTAGGGTGAAGGATAGATGAATGGCAGGGAGATATGGTAGAAGTGCTGATAGGTGCATATTCATGCGACTTAATTAGCTTGTTCTCGTGCATTTATGTTGTGTTTACTTAGTTATTTTAGTGTTTAAAGCCACTTTTGTGTATTTTCAGATTATAAGGCCAAAGTGTGCAAGAAGATGCAAATTGGAGTCTTTTGGAGCGAAAGAGGAATGAATGAGTTGAAGACTTGAAGAAACGATGAATTCCTACTCCAACGATGAATTCCTATTCCAACAAGGATTCCTACTCCAACAAGGATTCCTACTTGAAGTAGGAAAGTTAACCCTAGGTTTCCCGTTTTGGTAACCTTTCCTAATCTTAAACGTCCGTATTTTCTAGCCACTTTGAAGGCCTTGTATGCACTTTAGGACACAAAACAAAGGCCCTAGCCCACTTTCCAACCTTTGCCGTGGGCTTTTCCCTTCTCCCCTTCCCTTGCCGTGCAAGGGGGGGCATTTTTGGCCCATTTTATGCACCTAAACCCTAATGCTTTTCCTTGCAGCCACTTTCCCTTTAATTTCTGAAACTTAAACCTATTTCCCTTTAAAACCAAACCCTAGCCACACCTATTAACCATTTTCCCTTTAATTTCTTATTTAATTCCCTAATTCTAGCAGCCTTTGATTTAATTTTAGTTAATAAAAATAACTTAGGGTTTTATTTTTCTGAAACCCTATATATTATACATCTTAGCCGTACCCTAGGTTTAATTTTCATTCAGCCATTCACTCAAAAACCCCTAAGCCGCAACTCCCTTCCTGTTCTCCTTTCAATCCGCAGCCACCATCACCCAAATTCCATATTGCCGCAGCCTTCCCACCATTGCAGCCACCATTCCCAACCTTCCAGCCACCATCCACACCTCCATACACCTTCCCACCACCTTGCCGCACCACCATATCCCCATAAACCCATCCCTAAACCAGAAAAACATCCAAAACAAAATCCATAAAACCTTCTCTGTTGCAGCAAGAAGAAAGGAGAAAGAGGAGCTTGAAACGCGCAGAAATTCAAAGTGGATTCGTTGGGCGTTTTAGGTGTAATCAATCTTGTGTTCTTTATGTTTAATTTCAATTTTGTTTCTCTTTCTGTGAACATGAGAGGCTAAACCCCTAGTTAGCTAGGGGGTGATTCGAAACCATGTTTATGCTTGCAATATGAATTGATTACCTTTGGTTGGAATTTCATGAATTGTGAATTCAATTTGTTTAACTGCTTGATTGATAACTTATTTGTGTATGTTTATTGAGAGTGCACGCTTAGTTTTCATGCATGAATATGATGCTAGAATATTAGTGAGTTTCACCTAATAGTTACAAACTTATATTCACAAGTAGTGGAGGTTGCTTATAAACAATTGCGTTAAATGAATTCTCGGCACTAGTTTCATGCTCATCATAGTAACGAATGCCTCGTCAACACTTATAGTTTTCATGTTGCTTAATGATCTTTGATTGTATCTTTATTGTGCTTTTCACGTAAAGGACTTTTGGAGAATGTTTTGAATTACGTATGCGCTGTCCCATCCAATTCATTAACTTAAGGAGAACTTGACGGTTAATTTAAGCGGACCTAATTAACCCGGGGTGTTGAGTTTCATAATTTATCGAAAGACCAACTGAAAATCATCTTGTATGCAAGTGTGACATGTGTGGAGAAGAACCTTCTAGCTAGCATTCCATCCATATTTTCATCAAATTCATATTTAAAATCTGTTTGAATTACATTCTGTGCTATTTGTTTAATTTCGTCAAAACCTCAATCCCCCTTTACTTTAGTGTCCAATTTAGTTAGAAAGTGTCTTAGTTTGTGTTTCTAAGTGTTTTGATTCAAGTTATTACCCAAATTCGTCCAAAGTAGTCAAAGTGCTCAAAATTGCCCAGATTGTGTTTTTAAGGCAGTTTTGAGTGTTTTGGTGCTGTTTTGAGTCTTTTGATTTATTTTAGTGTTTTAAGTGTTTAGTTTTGCATTCTTTGAGTCTAGTTTAGTGTTTTAACCTTTGTTTTACGTTTTTGAGTTAGTTTCCAAGTGATTTAGTAATCCCTCCTAATCCCCGGTTTAGAACGATCCCTACTTATACATATACTACAATTGTCACAAGAGGGTTTTAATTTGTGTGCTTATTTAGTTCGCATCAAGTGCGGAATGGTGTATGGAAGGTGATGAGGGCTGCGAGATGATGTCTTCAATGATGAATGATGGCTGGTTATGTATGTGAGTGAATAGATGTGTGTATGGGTGCAGCAAAGGGTATCTATTTGAGGGAGAGGATCTTAACTTTAATTAAATGGTTTAGGAAAGAATTGGACCCCAAATCCTCAAGGAAAAGGAGAATTAAAGTCAGAATCCCAAGGGAAAAGGGATAGGAAACTTGCGGCAAAGAAGAATAAGAAAAGGAATGTGGTTTCCCTTGCATGGGAAAGAAGGAAAAAGGGTAAGGTGGGTGCGGCATCCCCCTTTGGCTGGGATTAAGGCTTCTAGAACTTGTTTTGAAGTGTCCTAAATTAATTAGGTACCCTCTTTGGCAGCTGGAACTTATGTAGGAAAGATTTAGGGAAACAAAGTCAAAATAAGGAAGTCTGACTCATGTTTCCTTCTTTGTGGCTGATTTCTTTACTTCCAAATCTTGAATAATTTCTTCCATCTCTTTAGCAGATTCCTAAGCTCCTTTGGTCTTCAATTTCGTCCATCCACCTTGCTCCAAGCATATGCTATCCATTCCAAACCCGAAACTGCTCCAAAATGCACCAAAATGCACTTTCTTGCTACTTTAGCCATTTGGACCTACAAACACACGAAATTAACTCAAAATACTAAACTAACTATGAACTAACAACATAAATGTAAGAAAGCAAGCTAACTAAGTTGCCTAAATATGCTCCTATCACTTATCTTATCTTATACGTATCCTAATCTTTTGCTACCTTAATTCCAGCTACAAAGAGGACTCATTTTCACATTAAATCACCTAAATATCAGGTTCTAGAAGCCCTATTTTCGTACCCTAAGTTTATGCCACATGTAACCCTTCTAGAAGTTCTAGAATCTGCCACAAAGACCATTCCTTGTCCTCCTTGGAATCTGATTGAAAGTGTCCTTGTTCTTTGGTGATTTGGAGTCCTAATTCCTCTACTTTTTAGCCCAATTTCATGCCTTCCCTTCACCCTATAAATACATGATGCCGCAACACTCATAAACCACCACCCTTTACAACAATTTCACACCACACCATCCACCACACCTGGAGTCGTGCTTGCCATTCAAAACGTTGGATTGTTTGAGCGTTTCTAGGTGTATTCTATTCTTTGTTTTCAATGTTCAATTTAAGTTATCTTTGTTTAATTCCAAACATGAGGAGCTAAACTTGTTTTAGCTAGAGATGGATTCAAAGCCATGAACATATATGTGATATGAATTGATTTTCCTCTAGTTATTGTTTCATAAATCATGAATGCGATTTACTTATCTGTTTGATTGATAACTTATTTTTGTAAGTTGATTAAGGAGGCCTTCTTAGTTTGCATGCATGAATTTGATGCTAGAATATAAGGGAGTTTCACGTAATAGTTATTCACTTATATTCACAAGTAGTGGAGGTTGCTAGTCACAATCGTGTTAAGTGAATCCTTGGCAGGAATCTCATGCATTTCATAGTGATGAATGCCTTGTCAATGCTTATGATTTTCATAGAACTTAATGACTTTTGATATGTATCTTTGTCATGCATTTCATATAGGGAACTAAAGAAAGATAATTTGGTTGTAATGCGTATTCATTCAATTCAATGAAATAAGGAAAATCTGATGGTTGGTTGTGCGATGCAATTAACTTGGGGCATTGTCATTCATGGTTTAAAGGAATAATGACTGGAAATCAATTTGTATGCATATTTGTCATGTGTGGAGATGAACCCTCTAGCTAGGCATTCACCCATATTTCACCCAATTTCGTCCAAATTGTTTAGAGTCTTTAAATCTGTTTGTTTTTACTTTAATTTCGTCCAAATCAATCTCCCCTTTAATTAAGTGTGTTAGATTAGTTAGAAACACGTTCAAATCTGTCCAATTTAGTGTTTTGAGTCTTACTAGTCTAAAATTCGTCCAAATAACTTCTTAGAGTCTGTTTCGAGTCAATTTAACTTAGTTTGTGTGTTTTGAGTCTATTTAGCTTGTTTTGAGTTGTTAGAGTCTAGTTTTCTCTTTTTGAGTCTAGTTGATGCGAACTAAGTAAGCACACAAATTAAAACCCTCTTGTGACAATTGTAGTATATGAATAAGTAGGGATCGTTCTTAACCGGGGATTAGGAGGGATTGCAAAATCACTTGGAAACTGACTCAAAAACGTAAAATAAAGTTTGAAACACTAACTAGACTCAAAGAATGCAAAACTAAACAATAAAAACACAAAAACAAATCAAAAGACTCAAAACAGCCCCAAAACACTCAAAACTGCCTTAAAATCACTTTCTGGGCAGTTTTGAGCACTTTGACAACTTTGGACGAATTTGGGTAATAGAATGAATCAAAATGCTTAAAAACACAAACTAAGACACTTTCTAACTAAATTGGACACTAAAGTAAAGGGGGATTGAGGTTTTGACGAAAATAAATTAAATGCACAGATTGTAAATGTAAGGCAGATTCTAAATATAAATTTGATGAAAATATGGATGATGGAATAGCTAAGGGGTTTTTCTCCACACATGTCACACTTGCATACACTTTGATTTTCAGTTGGTCTTTCGATGAATTATGAAACTCAACACCCCGGGTTAATTAGGTCCGCTTAAACTAACCGTCAAGTTTTCCTTAAGTTAATGAATTGGATGGGTTAGCACAACGCAATTCAAAACATTCTCCAAAAGTCCTTTACGTGAAAAGCACAATAAAGATACAATCACAGATCATTAAGCATCATGAAAACTATAAGTGTTGACGAAGCATTCGTTACTATGATGAGCATGAAACTAGTGCCAAGAATTCATTTAACGCGATTGTTTATAAGCAACCTCCACTACTTGTGAATATAAGTTCATAACTATTAGGTGAAACTCACTTATATTCTAGCGTCAAATTCATGCATGAACATTAAGCGTGCACTCTCAATAAACATACACAAACAAGTTATCAATCAAACAGTTAAACGAATTGAATCCACAACTTATGAAATTCCAACCAAATGTAATCAATTCATATTGCAAGCATAACATGGTTTTGAATCACCCCCTAGCTAACTAGGGGGATTTAGCCTCTCATGTTCGCAAAAAGAGAAATACAATTGAATTTAAACATAAAGCACAAAGGATTGATTACACCTAGAACACCCAACGAATCCACGTGAATTGGTGTGCGTCGAAGCTCCTCTTTCCTCTTCTCCTTGCTGCGGCAGTGAGGTTAAATGGTGTTTTTGGTTGATTTTCTGGTTTGGGAATGGGTTTAGGGTAGTGTGGTGGTGCGGCAAGGTGGTGGAGTGATGGAGGAAGGTTGGTATGGTGGCTAGAAGGGTGGAGGAAGGCTGCGGCTGTTGGGAGAATATGGGATGGTGCTGCGGCTGGAATGAATATGGTGGCAGCGGCTAGGGTAGATGATGCAGCTGCTTGAGAAAATTATGGGAGAATTTTTGAAAGGGTGGTTGCGGCTAAAGGACAAAGAAGAATGGCATTTGCGGATGGAATGGAATGGTGTTTTGGAGGCTACGGCTTAGGTCAGAAAATAAATGGGATAATTCCATGGGGGGGCCACGGCTTGTAAGTTTTTTTGGTGATAGGACCCACGGCAAAGGTGGGAAATTTGGGTGAAAAATTGCGATTGCTAGGTTTTTTTGTAAAAGGGAGGATACGGCTAAAAATGGTAGATTACTTAGGGTTTTCTGAAATTTAAAACCTAATTTATTTTTTGTTAATTAAAATTAAGTTAAAAACTTCTAGAATTAGGAAATAAAATCAGAAATTAAAAGGGATTAATTAAAGGGTGCGGCTAGGGTTAGGTTAGGAGAAGGAAAAAGGTTTTAAGTGAATGATTTTGGACACAAATGCCCCCCCTTGCACGGCAAGGGAAGGGGAGAAAATACAAGGGCACGGCAAAGGGTTACAAAGTGGCTAGGGAATATGGACGTTTAAGATTAGGAAAGGTTACCAAAACGGGAAACTTTGGGTTAACTTTCCTAAAATAGGAAACCTTGTTTGAGTAGGATTCCTCGTTTTGGTAAGAATTCATCGTTGGAATAGGAATTCGTCGTTTCTTCACGTCTTCAACTCATTCATTCCTCTTTCGCTCCAAAAGGCTCCAATTTGCATCTTCTTGCACACTTTGGCCTTATAATCTGAAAATACACAAAAGTGGTCTTAAACACTAACATAGATAGGTAAACACAACATAAATGCACGAGAACAAGCTAATTAAGTCGCATGAATATGCTCCTATCACTAGTTTAGTGTTTTAGAGTTTAATTTGAGTAGATTCGCATCCCTTTTAATCCCCGGCCTAAAACGATCCCTACTTTCATATACTACAATCATAGGGTTTTAATTTGAGTGTTAGAATATTTCACATCAGTAAGGGATATGCGGCAGCACCTAGGGAGAGAGGGAAAGTGACTTCCTTGCACGGCAAGGAAAGGGAAAGAAGGGAAAGGTGCGGCATCCCTCTTTAACTGAGATTAGGGCTTCTAGAACTTATATTTAAGTGTCCTAAATTAATTAGGAACCCCCCCAACAGCTGGAATTTAAGTAGGAAAATATTAGGATTGACTAAGTCAAAATAAGGAAGCTTGACTCATGTTTCCTTCTTTGTAGCTGATTCCTTTTCTTCCAAGTCTTGAATTAATTTCTTCCATCTCTTTAACATATTCCTAACCTTTCTTGAACTTCAGTTTCGTCCATCCACCTTGCTCCATGCATGTGCTATTCATTCCATGCAGAAAACTGCTCCAAAATGCACCAAAATGCACTTTCTTGCCACTTTAGCCCTTTAGACCTACAAACACACGAAAATAACTTAAAATACTAAAATAACTAGGAACTAACAACATAAATGCAAGAAAACAAGCTAACTAAGTCGCATAAATATGCTCCTATCAACCAACACCATCATCACTGTTACCAATCTCACCTCTATAAATGGGTCTTAATGGGTATCCATTAACAACCCAATGAATTGATTTGCCACCTCTAACGGCAACTATGTCTTACTAGCCAATTTGGAGCATAAGGTTCTCGTTGACAATGGGGTGGTGCATCCCAACAAGGTACCCTTTGTTAGGTCAGGGCCAATGCCACTCAATTCGACAACTTTGATATTGATGAGAAGGCTAGATGTGGCTCGAAAAAAATGGCTACGGACGTTGAGCTATCAAAGAGGATGAAGTTTGAGACAAATGATATTGTGAAAATTAAGAGAGAAGATTGGAGAATATGACTGCATATTTTTGGCAGCTTTGGTGAGGGTGAATAAGAATATAAGGAAAAGATTCTTAAGCATATTAGGAATTATATGAAAGATGGAAGCGTTTTGTTTGTGAGGAGTGCCAAAAGAGCTAGAGCATTTTTGTACCCAGTTGTTGAGGACCATGACTTGCCTGCTTTGAGCTTCTTACAATCTTCCATCCAAATCTCCGTTGTTCTCGTGCACAAGCCTATCGATCGTCTACGGTAATTGTTTCTATTTTTTCTTTTTATTGTTAAGCTTATATGTATGATGTATCTCTAAAGTGTGATGTTTTTGTTTTTTTTTTCATATTTGTCAATAAATTGAGTGTATACCTCCTCTTGTTCTATTGGTTTTTGCAACTAAGGGCGTGGTATCATATAAATGAGAAACGAGTGATTTTGGTATACATTACATGTTCATCCTCAATAACTATTATATTCATATGTTGTTATTGCACCTTACAAAATCTATTGCTATCGATAAAATATGACCATTGACAAACAATAATAACAAAGAAAAAAAAACCCATCAAAACACATTAACAAAACAAATCAACCCAACAAGAACACAAGATTCTTACAAGGCTTGACAGTTTGCGCCTACATCCTCATAGTCATACAAGAAGAATCAAAATCTTCAAAAGTAAAACAATGTTCAAAGAAAAACAAAAAGAAGGAAAACACACTGCCTATAACATTTTAAGAGAAATCGTGCGTTTATGTTTTATTGGGACCAAATCAAATCAGAGGTAGACACACTTCCTAGGCAGAAACCAAATGAATCGCTATATATGGGCTGAGTTGTGACCCCTCTAGGGAAAATTGGTAAGATAGCACTCTGGAGCAAAACCTTGACGGAATCGCTTTGTGTCTGTGCAATAATTGTAAATCATATAATTCTTTTGCACCCATTGAATCCTCCCTTGATCCGCATAATTAAGCGTCTTCCAGTACCATGCTCCTTTATTGGAGTTTGACTCGCAAGAAGAAGTACCATAAGACCATATGCAAGCATCGGCATTGAAGTTCGTGTAGGAGGCAGTGAAGGGCGATTGGCTCCAATCGATTTTTACAAGTCCACCTCTTGTGGCCCAGTTATCAGCATTCCAGAGACTGGAGTATAACCTCATAGCCTGGTTTTTGGGGAATGGAATACCGTACGACTCCTGGTTCTTGAACTGTCGAATTGGGAGGTCATCAACCAAGAATCTACATATACACACACGAGTATTTTAGCACATAATTATAACAGGGCCCAATTAATTATTGATAAGATAGTCGATCAAGAATAATGCTGGAGATATCATATATGATTACTGACATCAGTTGATCATAATAATTATTGCACAGACACCTGGTAACATGTACTTAACAGTTTGATCATAATAATTTTTCTTTCAATAAATTAAAAAGTTTTCACTCGAAAAAAAATGTTGTACAATCTACTAGTCTATTATACATATTATAATCTCTTTTTCATTGGAGAGTGTTATGAAAAATTGCATCAGTAAAATATGATTAGAAAATTGAAAATACATATAAAGGAGGAAAATTTGGACAATAATTGATGATAAGAGGACGTGTTCAGACCTTTTGGTCAGCTAGTATGCTAAAAAACCGTAGTTTATAAAACATTTTTTTTCTACATTATAGATGTTTACTTACACAATATTTTGGGGATTCCAGAGTATAGAATAGGTGTGGAAATCAGCAGTGGGGTCAAACCAAAGGTAGAATTGCTGTTCTCTGTTACCCTTGCCTTGGCAGAACACGTTAGTATGAAGAATGTAAGGCTTACCAGTAACGTTTCCCAAGAACTCAAAGTCTATCTCATCATGAGATGACCCAGTTGATGATAACTGAAACATATAATTACATCAGAATTTAATACATAAACTCTTGCATTATATGTATATATACATCGGGGTTAGGATTGGAGTATACTCATTTTTAACACACATTTTGACATACTTTGTAGGCTCACTCCTTAATGTATTTCAATAATCCAATCGTTCATTTTGTAAGTTTTTCTTGAAAGATCAAGTTTACCAAAAGTTACCCAAATCCGAAACCATATGATTACTGGATTAAATGGTAATTATTTTAGTGTTTCATTGCAGAAAAATATCTTAACAGTTTTGGGTTAATTTATCTATTTTTTTAGCAAGGGATAATGTATGAATGATGAATTCAAACATACACAGTTCATAAAAATAAAAATATAAAAACACTAAAATGACTATTATTTAATCCAACGTCATAAGATTTTTTTAATTTGAGTAATTTGTGGTAGGCATAATCTTTAAGGGAATGTCTAAAATATAGACGGTTGAATCGTTGAAATGCATTACAATGTTGGCCCCACAAAATGTGTGTCAAAAATGGGTTAAGATTAGGAGATATCTATTTTTGACACACATTTTAACACCCATGTTGCAGAACCACTGAGTAATACATGTGTGTGTGTGTGTGTAATCCTAAATTTGAAAGTTATTTAGAAAAGACTAGGATTACTTTTGGAAAGAAGCACTTTTTTCTCCCGTAAAATCACTTAAATGTCGCTTTAAGTGATTTAATGGAAAACACCTCTCATTTGTTTCCCATAAAATTACTTGTATATAATATTTAACTTTCAGGAAACTTACATAGAATGTAGTGACAGTGCCAGCAGAGTTTCCAGGTACAAGCTTGATCTGTATATCAATCTTTGCATATAGATATTCATTGTATGACTCAAAAGCTGAGCCACTGACATTGTCGAGAGAGAGAGTAAGGAGGTCTCCATTGTTAAGCATTTTTGCATGATAATCCCCTCCCCATGTTACGTAGAAATCTTGGTAAAACTTGTCAGCAAAGGCAACCATGGAAGTGCTGATCATGAAAACAAAACCCAACGACACTGCTGAAACATTGGAAGAAGAATAAGCAGAAACCATTGCTTGAATTTTAATGGTTAATATTGCTAAATATGAACAAAAAGAGAAACTTAAGAAATGGTTAAGGAAGACAGCTTATTTATAAGCGCGAAGATGAGCAACAATTAATATTATGGGACTTGTTCGTGGCTTGCATTTTATTCAAACACAGATGATCAAAAGTTGTCATTCATTGGTCGTCTATTATTTAAACATATACTCGCAAACCAAGTCAAAAGAGAAAGAATCTAAAAAAACAAAAATACTATATGACTTGATTTAGAGGCTTGAACGTGGTGGCCACCCAGTTCATAGAGAAGCAACAACCACCATTTAACCAATTGTTCCACACTTGTTTAACGAACCATTGGTTTACAAGTGCGTTGACCTTGCTAGTGCTTTACTCGTCTTGAATTTGAGGGTTTATGCAATTTATGTACTTGATTTACGGATTTATATGATGCTTATAGTTTTACTTTGTACAAGCGGCCGTAAGATGAGTTCGACTCTCGTTCATTTTTTATAATAACAATAAATAAAACCCTTTGCTTATTTTACCTAAAGAGTTAATTTAACGTTTGGTTAGTAGGTTTTGTTTAAAATACGAAGAAAACGGATACATCTTTGCTTTATCGACTACAATGACTAATTTCACCCAAAACTGAAAACAAAAAAACCACTGTCCCCTCCCTCCTATAAAACTGGGCTTGTTCTCAAAAGCAACTGATTTTCCACAAGCCATTTGAGACTTGACATTAGTGTACTTAATGCTATTATACTAAAACAATAATCAAGTTATTTATGGGGCAATCATGCACGGGGTCACCCAATTACTCAACCATGTATTATGTCCAATAAGGCACCGGGTCACCAAACTTAACCATTCTTTGGCTCAATAACGACGTGGAAATATTTTTGATCTGAACCTCAGTTTTCATTTCTGTAAAAATAAAAATAGCACATGGAGATTGGGGGAGCAAAGGAAGCCTCGTTAAAAATCTCCAGTGTAGTGGGATAAAAAAAGTACTTCACTAGGTTGCTCCCCACTTACATTCAATTATCATTCTCCAAATCTACTTCTAGAAGAGGAACTTGATAGGAGCATATTTATGCTACTTAGTTATGTTGCTTCCTTGCATTTAGTTAGTTAATTACTACTTGTTATACTCTTTTAAGCTATTTTCGTATGTTTGTAGGTCCTAATGGCAAAAGGAGCAAGAAAGTGCATTTTGGAGCCATTTGGAGCAGTTTTGGGCATGGATTGGATAGCTTAACTATGGAGCAAAGTGGATGGACGAAATTGAAGTCAAGAGAGGCTAGGAAATGCTACAAATATGGAGAAAGAAGTTCAAATACAAAGAAGATAAGGAAAGAGCAAGAAATTGATAGGAGCATATTTATGCGACTTAGTTTGCTTGTTTTAGTGCTTTTATGTTACTAGTTCTTAGTTATTTTAGTTCTTTAAGCTTCTTTTGTGTGTTTTCAGGTTCATAAGACGTATTTGGCGAAAAGATGCATTTTGGAGCCTTTTAGAGCAGTTTTGGGCTTATTATGGATAGCTTGTATGTGGAGCAAGGTGGATGGACGAATTTGGAGTCAAAAGAGGTTAGAAACATGCTACAAATCAGAAAAGGAAAGTTCATGACAAAGAAGATAAGGAAAGTGCAAGAAAAGAGGAAACATTATCCAAAACCTTATCCAACCTTATCTTATTGATAGGAGCATATTTAGGCGACTTACTTAGCTTGTTTTCGTGCATCTATGTTGTTAATTCATAGTTGTTTTAGTAGTTTAAGCCATTTTCGTGTGTTTTTAGGTTCATATGGCTAAGGAAGCAAAAAGATGCATTTTGGAGCATTTTGGAGCAAAATTGGGCTTGGAATGGATAGCATATTTTGGAGCCAAAGTATTGGACGAATTTGAAAGCCTTGTATGCACTTTGGACATAAAACAAAGGGCCTAGCCCAATCAAACAATCCTTTGAGCCATGCAAAACCTCTAGCCCAATCAACAAGCCTTAGCCACATGCATTCACATGCATCACAACCCCAAAACCATCAAGAAACACCCATTCACACACACATGCACTCACATGCATTCACATGCATTTCCACCTTCCTACATCATCATTTCACCACATTCTCCCACTTTAACTCACATGCACCCAAACAAAGCCAACCTAGCTAACCCTACATGCATTATTTATTCACTCTTCATCATTGCATTCATCACCAAAGAACTCCCCATCATTGCCATGCATTCCCCCTAATTCCATCCATCTTCCACACCTTTCCAACCTAGCCACATCCTTTAATCATCCCCCCTTTAAGTTATGATTTTATTTCCTAACCCTACATGCATTATTTATTAACTTTTCATCATGCACCCACATGCATTTCCAACCATTCACACCCCTTTAATCATTCTCCTAGCTATCATTCACATGCTCTCCCATCCATTCTCTCCCTATATGTTCCCTCCACTACTCCTATAAATACCCATGCATTCATTCATTCATTCATCATCTCATTTCATACACAACACACCACAAACACTTCCATCTTCTCCCTAGCCGTGAGTTTTTCTTCCATTTTTCCTCCATTTCTTCCATTTCCATAATCCCCCAATCCATTCAACACACCTACAACATCCCTTAGTTCTTGTGCCACAATAAAGAGGAAGATAAGAGGGCCTAAACGTTCATACAATTCACGTTTGAGTTGTTGGAATGTTTACGCGTTTCTTTGATTTCAAAGTTTAAATTCAATTCTCTTTGTTTTGTAATATGAGGAATGGAAGATAAGAGGGCCTAAACGTTCATACAATTCACGTTTGAGTTGTTGGAATGTTTAGGTGTTTCTTTGATTTCAAAGTTATGAGGAACTAAACCCTTTTTAGCTAGGGGTGATTTCAATACCATGATTATTTATGTAATATGAATTGATGAATTCCGGTTATGAACTCTTGATTCGTGAATGCAATTGGCTTAACTATTTGATGATTAACTTATTTGTGTTTGTTGATTGAGGGTCGACACTTAATTAGCATGCATGAATATGTGGCTAAAGTTTAAGAAGGTTTCACATAATCGTTACTAACTTATACTTGAAAGTAGTGAAGGTCGCTTGTCACGATCGCGTTAAGTTTAATTCTTAGCATGAGTAACATGATGTCATAGTTGCAAGTGCTTTGTCAATGCTTATGGTTTTCATTATTCTTAATGATCTTCGATTGTATCTCTATTATGATGACATGTAGGGAACTTTTGAGAATGTTTTGGGTTGTCGAATGATGCCATCCAATCCAATAATATAAGGAAAATCTGAGGGTTAACTAGTGATGTCACGGTTAATTTGGGGCATTGTCGTTCATAATTCAATGAAGGAATAACTGGAAATTGATTCATATGCATAAATATCATGTGTGGAGAAAGAACCTCTAGCTAATTCACCAACCATCTTATTTCATCAATTACATTCTGTCTAGTTATTAACTTGTTTCGTTATTTCAATTTTCGTCAAACCTCAATCCCCCTTTTGCTTTAATGTTCAATATAGTTAGAAATCAATTTAGTTTGTGTTTTTAAAGCATTTTGATTCTTTTGGTTTGTCTTAGTGTTTTAACGTTTAGTTTCACATTCTTTGAGTCTAGTTTAGTGTTTTATATTGTTTTTACGTTTTTAAGTCAATTTAGAAGGTTTTAGCAAGCCCTCCTAATCCCCGGTCTAGAACGATCCCTCACTTATCCATTCTACTACAATTGTCAAACGAGGGTTTAATTTGAGTGTCAAGTAATTCTCGCATCACTTATCCAAACCTTATCCTATCTTGTCCTAACCTAATCTTGTTCCACCTTAATCCTAGCTACAAGTGGACCTAAAAACCTAATTTCTAGAAGCCCTATCTGACCCTAAAAGGGTGCCACACCTTCTTTCCTTTTATGCCTTCTAGAATACCCAAAATCAGCCATAAGACACTTAGTTTCTAGAAGGCCCAATTTTGGACGAAAATTCTTAAACCTATTTCTAATTGGATTCTGATTTTATTTGGCCCTTTTTCTCTTGGATTTGGATTGTTTAAGTCCATATCTGAAACCAATTGGGCTAGGACTTAAGTTCCGAACCTTTGCCGCAAGCCTTAAGGGCCTTAATCACTTGAATCTGCTAGATTTAACCCTAATTCTGATTCCTAGGGTTTTTACCATGCTATATATATGTGAACCTTAAGTTGCCATAGCCCCTTAACACATAACCTAGGCAGCCATTCATCATTCATCACAGAAATTCGTCCATACACACCCTAGGCAGCAAAACACCCCAAAAACACCATTCTAGTGCCTAGAAAATAGAAGCAGCCGCTCCACCTTCTTCCACCCTCTTTGCCGAGTTCTCCACCACCTTCCAACCATAAAACACTCATCCACACTCAACCTACACCCCTTGTCGTGCCTATACACCCCCCAAAATCCATTCTACATCATCAAAACATCCCAGGAACCATCACCATCCAATCTGTTGCAGCAAGGGAAAGGAGACAGTTTCACGCAATTGTTTGGCTCTTCATTCTGAGTTGTTGAAACAATTTTAGGTGTATTCTATCTTATATTTCAATGTCTAATTCATGTAATCTTTGTTTTTCTTTGAGTATGATTGGCTAAATTCGTTTTGGCTAAGGGTGTATTCAAAACCATGATTATATATGTGAAATAAGTTGATTACTTCTAGTTATCGTTGCATAAGTCGTGAATACAATTTGCTTAACCATTTGATTTAGAACTTATTCTTGTATGTTGATTGAGAGTGCACGCTTAATTTGCATGCTTGAATTTGGTGCTAGGATATAAGTTTGTTTCACCTAATCGTTATGAATTTATATTCGCAAGTAGTGAAGGTCGCTAGTCACGATCGCGTTAAGTAGATTCCTGGCAGGAGTATCATGCTTTTCATAGTTACAAATGCCTTGTCGATGCTTATGATCTCCAAAGAACGTAATGATTCTAACTTGTGTCTTTATCATGCTGTTCATATAGAGAACTTCTTAGGAATAATTTGTTCGCGATGCATATTCATCCAATTCAATGATTCTAGGGAAATCTGAAGGTTAATTTAAGCGGACCTAATTAACTTGGAGTGTCGAGGTTCATAACTTATTGATTGATAACTGGAAATTGATTTACGTTGCATATATTTCATGTGTGGAGAAGAACCCCTTAGCTATTCCATCATCCATTGATTCATCACAAAATTGTCTTACAATTTGTTTTCTTTACAATCTGCCCATTTAATTTAATTTCGTCCAAACACAATCCCCCCATATTTTGTTGAGTCTTAGTCATTCAAATCTGTTTTATTTTTTGTTTTTAAGCATTTGGAGTCATAAACACTTTCAAATTCGTCCAAATCAAGTTCTAGTTTCTTTTTGAGTCAATTTGATTGTTTTAGGCAGTTTTGAGTGTTTCAAATCTGTTTTGAGTCATAGTAGTCTTGTTAGAGTCTTTAAGTTTAGTTTTTGTGTTTTTTAAATCAATTTATATTAGATTAGCACCCCTAGTTAATCCCCGGTTAGAACGATCCCTACTTACATCATTACTACAATTGTCACAAATAGGGTTTAATTTGTGTCAACATAATTTTCACATTAGAAATAAGGAACATTATCCAACCTTATCTTATCCTATCCTAACCAACCTTATCCCATCCTATCTTATCTTATCCAATCAGTTTGTACCTTAATTCTAGCTATTTAGAAGGGATTAGATATACATTTAAACACATAACTCAGATTCTAGAAGCCTAATCCTTTATGTGCCGCATATATGCCATTACTTGAAGGTTTAGGAGTTGTAATCCCTCTCCTACAAAGGTGCCGCACCCCTTAGCCTAAGTTCTTCTAGAAATCTGCCCTTTAGCCCTAATTTCTGGCGAAATTCCCTATCCCTTTCCCCTTTGGTTTCTGCCAAACCTTAACCTTTTTCCCTTAGGATTGTGCAATCCTTTTCCTTCAGAAATTGTGCAGAACCTAGCCTATAAATTCAAGCTTATGCTACACCATTTGATAGGAGCATATTTAGGCGACTTAGTTAACTTGTTTTTTTACATTTATATTGTTAGTTCATAGTTATTTTTGTGTTTTAACCTATTTTCGTGTGTTTGTAGGTCCATATGGCTAAAGTAGCAAGAAGGTGCATTTTGGAGCCTTTTGGACCAAAATTGGACTTGGAATGGATAGCATATGCTTGGAGCAAAAGGAATGGACAAAATTGAAGACCTAAAGATGTTAGGATTCCTAATCAAAGAAGGTTTCCTACTTGAAGTAGGAAAGTTAAGCCAAGGTTTCCTATTTTGGTTTGACCTTTCCTAATCCTAAATGTCCTAAGTTCCAGCAACATTGAAGGTCTCTTATGCATTCTAGGACACAAACTGAACTTTCCTTGCACCATTCTAGCCCTTGCCGTACCCCTTTCCCTTTCCTTATTCCTTGCCACACAAGGTAGCCTAAATCCTTACCTAATTTCAACCTTAAAACACATTCCTATTCCATTCTAAATCCTTGCCGTGCAAAGGGATTGTTTCTTCCCTATTTGTGTCCCAAGATCACATTCCTTCTTAATCCTAGTCAATGCCGCACCCTACATTCCTTTTCTCTCCTATTTTCTGGTTTTAATCTCTCTTTACCTTTTCTTGCCGCATGTCACCTTCCTATTTCCTTTAATTTCTAATCTTACTTGCTTATTTTGAGGAGATTCTGACCCTCAATGCTCTTGGACAAAATAGCTAAGTCTCATTGATCTTTCCTAAGACTTTGCCGCACCCATAAAGACATTCTATTCATTCATAAAGGGAATTCAGTCATCATTGAGAGCTCTCACCACTCATAGCCACAGCCTACATTCATTCTCCACCATCCCCATACATTCATACCTTCAACCACACATCCATACACCATTCCTCTACTTTGCCGCAATCCCTTACCAACCCAAATCCATTCCTAACCCAGAAACACATCCAAACTCATTCCCAAAACCTTTGCGCCGTAGCCTAGCAAGGAAGAAGGAGAGGAGAAGAAGCCTTGGACTGTTTTTGCATTCAAGTTGGATTGTGGGAACGTTTTTAGGTGTAATCTATCTTTTGTTTTCATCGTTTAATTTAAGTTTTCTTTGTTTTGCTGTGAACATGAGAGGCTAAACTCGTTTTAGCTAGGGGAGGCTTTGAAACTATGATTATATTTGTGATATGAATTGATTAATTCCAGTTGTGATTTCATAAATTGTGAATGCAATTTACTTAACTGTTTGATTGAGAACTTATTCTTGTATGTTGATTAAGGAGGCCTACTTAGTTTGCATGCTTGAATTTGATGCTAGAATATAAGGGAGTTTCACATAATTGTTACAAACTTATCTTCACAAGTAGTTAAGGTTGTTTATAACAATCATGTTAAGTTTAATTCCTGGCATGAGTATCATGATGTCATAGTTATGAATGCTTTGTCAATACTTATGATTTTCATAGAACGTAGTGATCTTTGATTGTATCTCTATTATGATGTCATGTAGGGAACTTTTGAAGAACGCTTTGGGTTGTCGAATGATGTCATCCAATCCAATAACTAAAGGAAAATCTGAGGGTTAATTAGCGATGTCACAGTTAATTGATGTGAAAATTAACTTGACACACAAATTAAACCCTATTTGTGACAATTGTAGTAGATATGTAAGTAGGGATCATTCTAAACCGGGGATTAACTAGGGATGCTAATCAATACAAATAAGCCTCAAAAACACTAAACTAGACTCTGTAGACTCAAATCTAACTTTAAACAGCAACCAACAATTAAAAAGACTCAATTTTAGACTCAACAAGTGTTTTGGACGACAATAAACCTTACCTTGACTCAAAAAACTCAAAGAAAACAGGTTTTTGACTCAAATAAGAAGACTAAATGAAAGGGGGATTGTTTTTGACAAATTTTAAACTTAAAACGAAAACTTCGTAGAAAACACTTTGGAAAAACGACTTTAAATGAGTGAAATGCTAGTTAGAGGGTCCTTCTCCACACATGATATATGCATATGAACCAATTTCTAGTTATTATTCCTTTCAACTGTGAATGACAACACCCCAAGTTAGTTGCATCGCACAACTAACCATCAAATTTTCCTTATTTCATTGAATTGAATGAAAACGCATTACCACCATTTTATATTTCTCAAGTTCTTTATATGAAACGCATATTAAAGATAATATCAAAAGTCATTAAGTTTTGACTGTAGTAACATGACACATTAAAGAACACCACATTCATAGATTTTAGTTATCCCTACCGTCGAGCATATACTTAACCATAGTTACCACACACTAGCTCCCATTTAATCAATTAAAACATGATTTTGAATGTAGTAACATGCCTTAGAGAATCCCTCAATTCCTCACCGGATACACTCTATTTTCACACAGATTTTCTGACTACACTCCCTACACTAGGTATATGTGAGAAGATTGATGTAAATATGTAAACTAATAATCACATATGTCATAACAAAGAAGGCAATTTCCGGAATTATTAACATGTACATGATCGCATGAATGGAATGCCACTACTTAGACGCGAGAACCAAGGATACCATATGCTCAAACCAATTTTAAACTCCACATATTGAAACACATAACAATCAAGATCGAATTCAAAGGGTTGTAATGGGGCTAAGGTATTGTCTAACAAGGAAAGGTAAGGATAAACAAAAGTTCTTAAAGCAATAGTAAGCAAAGTAATGAAATAAACACTTAGAATTCACTTTTGAATGCAAAAATAAAAAACGACTCTAAAAACAACTCATTTTGGGTTTTTAAAACACTCTTTTTCGATTTTTTTTTTCAAATTTTCGGATTTTCTATTTAAGACACATAAAAACACTTCAAAACACACTAAAAACATTAAAAACAGTGAAAAACAACTTTAGAAATGATAGGTGATAAAATCTCACGAATTTTCATGAAAAACACTTTGTTTACTGATGCGAAATATATAAGCACACAAATTAAAACCCTCTTTTGACAATTGTAGTATATGTATAAGTAGGGATCGTTCTAAACCGGGGATTAGGAGGGATTGCTCAATCACTTGAAAACTGACTCAAAAACGTAAAACAGAGGTTAAAACACTAAACTAGACTCAAAGAATGCAAAACTAAACACTAAAACACTAAAACAAACCAAAAGACTCAAAACTGCCTTAAAAACACAATCTGGGCAGTTTTGAACACCTAACACTAATTTGGATGAATTTGGGTTATAACTTGAATCAAAACACTTAGAAACACAAACTAAGACACTTTCTAAGTAAATTGAAACACTAAAGTAAAGGGGGATTAAGTTTTGACGAAATTAAAACAAAGAAAACAGATTGTAATGAAAACAGATTGTAAAAACGAATTTGATGAAAATATGGATGGAATGCTAGCTAGAAGGTTCTTCTCCACACATGTCACACTTGCATACAAGATGATTTTCAGTTGGTCTTTCGATGAATCATGAAACTCAACACCCCGGGTTAATTAGGTTCGCTTAAATTAACCTTCAAGTTCTCCTTAAGTTAATGAATTGGATGGGAAAGCGCATACAACAATTCAAAACATTCTCCAAAAGTCTTTTACGTGAAAAGCACAATAAAGATACAATCAAAGATCATTAAGCAACATGAAAACTATAAGTGTTGACGAGGCATTCGTTACTATGATGAGCATGAAACTAATGCCAAGAATTCATTTAACGCGATCGTTTATAAGCGACCTCCACTACTTGTGAATATAAGTTTGTAACTATTAGGTGAAACTCCCTTATATTCTAGCATCATATTCAATCATGAAAACTAAGCGTGCACTCTCAATAAACATACACAAATAAGTTATCAATCAAGCAGTTAAACAAATTGAATCCACAACTCATGAAATTCCAACTGAAGGTAATCAATTTATATTGCAAGCATATACATGGTTTTGAATCACCCCCTAGCTAACTAGGGGTTTAGCCTCTCATGTTCACAGAAAGAGAAACAAAATTGAAATTAAACATAGAGAACAAAAGATTGATTACACCTAGAACGCCCAACGATTCCACTTTGAATTTCTGCACGTTCAAGCTCCTCTTTCTTCTTCTCCTTGCTGCGGCACAGAGATCTTAGGGTGATTTTGGATGTGATTTTGGTTTAGGAAGGGATTTAGGATGGCAAAGGGTTACGGCAGAGAGGTGGAAGGATGATGGTGGCTGCGGCAATGTATATGGATGTGTAGGGAGGTGTATGGAGGTCAAGAATGGAGAGTGGAGGTTACGGCACAAGGGTTTTCTGTATAGCATAGGTCTACGAATTTTTGGCTGAATTTAAGTTTATATAGTCCTAGGGTTAAGTAGATTAGGGTTAGGCTTAACAGATTTAGTGGACTAGGGCCCTAGGGTTCGGCTATGGTTAAACAAATCCACCTAGGAGGAGGTTTTGGCCCACTTAGTTTCATAATAGGCTTGTGTAACCCAAATCCAAAAGGGATTAGGCCTTGGAAATCAGAATCCAAAGGGAATTAGGGCCTAGGAAGGTGCGGCACAAGTGAGGGAAAGGGTGGCTTGGCTTGCAAGGCAAGGCAAGGCCTTCTAGAAAGGTTTGGGGCGCCACTTTTCTAGGGTTTCTAGAAAGAATGGGTTTTGTGGCAGATTTAGGCCTTCTAGACTAGGATTCTTCTAGAAATAGGTTCTAGAATTACCTATTTAGGTCCCCTTGCAATTAGGATTAAGACATGATAAGGTTTGGATAGGATAATAACACACCCCGACCGAAGTCAAGGCATGCTGGCCGTCACGTGAGCGTGACGTAGCCATGTGCACTGTGCGGAAGCGATATTTTATAAGAAAAGTACGACTAATTAAAACCAAATACGATAGGTTCTAATGAAAGTTTAAGTGTGATTACACAACCAGAGCACAATGTCTAAGTGCAGTAAAACATAAGATGTACATATTTAACAACACTCGACGATGATCCTACATGAGTGGTGGTTTGTCAGAACTTTCAGCTAGACACCTCGAGACTCACCGATATACGCTACCTAGAACCTAGAGGGGCGCAAAACAAAGTTGAGTGGGTCAGCAAAACGAACGTATTCAAAACCTTCTTTTCTCTTTTGAATATACTAACCCCTCGCCGTAAAACAAGTATAGTTTCCCAGAAGTAAAGTATATAATCATATACGTAATATATATCAAATCATGTTGAACAATATGAATGTATGTCATGCCAAATATCATAATTGAATGCTTAACATTTCTATGTGATTCTGAGGGAATAACATATAATCAATTCAACGCTCGGCTATAAACATAATTCATACTCTATCATCATAACCAACTCAGCCCTTGGCTGCATATATATAGCTCATAATCATCTCATCTCATCATGTATATATATGTATAACCTGCACACAATCAATACCACCTCACATGGTCTGCAATTCATCATCGTATACAACATAGTATGCTCTAGTGCTACAATCACGTGAAGCTGTGCGATAAATCGCGGGTCACCTACAAGTCGAACCCACATAAGTGGTCTATACGACAGGCTGTGCACCTAACTTGGATCCAAGGCGAGCATGCGGTGCGGGATGTGAACATACACGTGAAGGCTATGCCCCTATCTCTGGGCGGGAGCACTTATATACATGTGCAAGTAAATGAGCTTTCAATCACATCTCAGTCATATAATCCATCATATCTCAATCGTATAATTCATCATATTCCGATCACATCTCAATCATATCACAATTATACTTCAATCATAACTCAATCGTATCACAATTGTATCTCAAACATATCTCAATCACATTTCATACGTATATCAACTGTATTTCATACGTATTTCAAATGTATATTATACGTATTTCATATGTATTTCAAATGTATTTCAATCATATGTACTCACATGTAACTTACCTGGGCCTTCTCAGCACCATGCAACAATATACATAATTATAGGAATGCACATTCTAAAATATGATGCATACATGATAAGTTACTTAAATCGTATTTCTTTTAAAATACGTTTTCTGGGAAATACGTCAAGTATACGTATATATATACTGAAAAATAACTGCCCACTCACTGATAAGTAGCCGGTTCGTAACCTCCTCGCCTAGATTGGTTACGTTCTTCCTCTATATAATTTTCACCTATACAAAAATAATTATAAAACATCATTTAAACGCACATACACAAACATTCATCAATAACTTTCTCATACGTTGCTCAATTTGGGTATATGAATATACCACGGTGATCTACACGACGTCACGAACACGTGACAATTTTCAGAACTTGATTTGGGTCTCTCACGCGCCCTCACGCGCCACTTCTACGCGCTGCCCACGCGCGCGTCTTCTTCCTCGCGTCGCCGGACTGGTTTCGCCGGATGTGGGTGTTTTGCCGGAATTTCTGGGTAAACTTCAAAGTGTCATAACTTCTTCATTTCTTAACCATTTTCGACGTACTTTATATCAAAATGAAGGTATTGACGAGACGAACACATCCATATCTGCCTTGACCCCTAACTCGGCGTGGATTCACCAGAAAAAGCCCCGAAAGCTCCGGCCAAACTTTGAACTTGTCGTTCTTCGTGTTCTTACATCCAAACACTTCCAACGAACTACTCCAAGCCTCCTTAGGACCTCAAGAAGCTTCCTATAAGCTTGAAAAGTCCTAAAAATCAACCAATAAAAAGTTGATGAATAGTACCTAAACCGGAGTTCGTATTTTCGACGTGAAAACGTTATAGTTCTTACCTGAAATTGGTATGGTTGGACTCGTATCGTCGAAACGAAGAAGATGGTGATTTTTTTTTCGTCGATCTGTGAAGTTTTGATGAACTTGTTGTTTTGGCCGTGGGTTTTTGAGAGAGAAAGAGAATGAGAGCTTGAGCTTGACGGGAGAGATGAGAGTTGAGTGAGTTTGAAGGAGCTGAGGGAAAAAGAAAGAGTGAGGGACAGATGACAGGAAATCACGGAAAAGAAAAAAAAAAAAAAAAAAAAAGGTAAGGTTTCCTGTGCAATCCGTGTGTGCACAGTGAAACTTAATCATTCTTAATCATCATAAACGACCGAAAACGCCTCTTTCATCCAACTTTAAAAAAAGATTTAGGGTAATTAAACACACTTCACACATATGAAAATGTTATTTCGGGACGGGTCGTTACACTATAAGTGTTGACGAGGCATTCGTTACTATGAATTGCATGAAACTTATGCCAAGAATTTACTTAACGCGATTGTTTATAAGCAACCTCCACTACTTGTGAATATAAGTTCATAACTATTAGGTGAAACTCACTTATATTCTAGCGTTATATTCATGCATGAAAATTAAGCGTGCACTCTCAATAAACATACATAAATAGGTTATCAATCAAACAGTTAAACAAATTGAATCCACAACTCATGAAATTCCAACCAAAGGTAATCAATTCATATTGCAAGCATAAGCATGGTTTCGAATCACCCCCTAGCTAATGGGGGGTTTAGTTCCTCATACGTACAAAACAAAGATAAGTAAATTTAACCATTGAAATCAAGGAAAAGAAACACCTAAAAATTCCAACAACTCAAACTTGAATTGTATGAACGTTTAGGCCCTTCTCCTCCTCTTTGTTGCGGCACAAGGTCTAAGGATAGGTTTTGGGTTGGTGTTTGTATGTGGAATGGAGTGGGGAATGGTTGGGTAGTGTTTTGGAGGGATGGGGAGTGGTGGAAATGGAAGGGAAGAATGCTGGGATTGAAGGGGATGCACGGCAATCAGGATGTGCTGTTGTTGTGTCTCTTTGTTTGTGTGAATGCATGGGTTTTTATAGGAGGAATGGGAGAATATGTGGCTGATTGTTTAAGAATGCATGTGGCTCTTATGATTGAGAGTGCATGTGGCTGAAATAATGATGGAAAAACAGCTAGGAAAAGAATGATTAAAGAGGGAATGCATGTGAAAGTGTGGCTGCAATGAAGGATAAAAGCTGGAATGGAATGGGATGCACGACAATTTGGTGTTTGGTGCTGGAAATGAATGTGTTTGCATGTGAATTAAAGCTAGGGTGAATGATGATGAATGCATGTGGATTAAAGAGGGAATATGGAAGAGAATGTGGTGCAATGATGAAGTGGGAAGCTGGAAATGCAAATGGGATGCACGGCAATTTGTTTTTTGGTGCTGGAAATGATGGTTTTGCTGGTTCTAAGGCTTTGTTTGATTGGGCTAGGCCCTTTGTTTTATGTCCTAAAGTGCATACAAGGCTTCAATTTCGTCCAACACTTTGGCTCCAAGCATAAGCTATCCATTCTAAGCCCAATTTTGCTCCAAAATGCACCTTTTTGCTTCCTTAGCCATATGAACCTAGAAACACACGAAAATGGCATAAAGGACTAAAATAACTAAAGAAACACAACGTAAATGCACGAGAACAAGCCAATTAAGTCGCATAAATATGCTCCTATCAAATTTCCCCCACACTTAGCTTTTGCTAGTTCTCGAGCAAAACAGAAAAACAAAACAAAACCTAAACCTTCCAACAATGGTCTCAGGGATTTTCAATGCACATGACATGTTAAAAATTCATTATCTCCACAGATTTTAGTCATCTTCACACTTAAGTACATTCTTAATCATAGTCACCACATACTAGTTCACAATTAAGCATTTAAAACCATGTTTTGAATGTAGTAACATGCCTTAGAGAATTTGCTCAATTCCTTATAAGATATGCACTCAATTTTCACTCAGATTTTCTAACTACACACCCTAATCTAGTTATATGTGAGAAGATTAATGAAAACGAACACTCACATATATATATATATATATCACAAAGAAAGCAATTTCTGGAGTTAATAAGCATGTTTAGATATGATCTCATGAATGGAATGCTACTACTTAGACGCGAGAACCAGTGACACCATAAGCTCATACCAATTTCAAACTCTACAAATTGAAATGCACAACACTCAAGATAGAAGTCAAGGGTTGTAATGGGGCTTGGGGTGTTTGGCTAACAAAGAAGGGATATGGAAAACAAAGGTTCTTAAAGAAATAGTGAGCAAAGCATTCGAATCAACTTAGAATTCACTTTTGAATGAAAACTCAACTTTTGAACAAAAAGGGAAAATTTAGACAATTTAGGGCCAGATTTGGTGTTTTGGACCCCTTCTTCAACATTCAACACTTAATCACTCATTCTTACATCTTTTCAAGCTCTTTTTTTTTTTTTTTTTTTTTTCTTTTCTTTTGAATCTCAAAACATACATATAAACTTAAGAACAAACATTCCTTCCCCCACACTCATTTTCTTGCATAATGTAACTCAAAAGGAATTCATTTAAGTCATGCTTACTATGCTTCAAGAACAAGGGTATGGATGGTCCTAATCTAGGCTAAGTGGGGATAATGTGGTTTAACAAGGAATAAAGGCTTAACAAGGCTCAACGGGGTTAACTTAAACAAATAATGAAGTAGGATACACGGCAATTTGGTTTTGGTGGTGGTCACTACACAACTTCTTCTTGAATATGTATTATGCAAATCAATAACATGCTTTGAATGAAATGGGCATGAGTTCTAGCATTTGGAACTATATGATGAAACACCTTCTAAGTAACAACCAAGCAAGAATAATGAGATCATGCAACGACTTTAGAAACAATAATGCACAGATTTTAACTCTCCAAATAACGTTTAGGCTCAAGTCTCACAAGGTTGTACCGTTTGTTTGAGTTCCTTCCTTCAAGCATGTTACAAAAACTAATTTTTTTTTTTTTAGGATTGCATGTGAAGTCATACATTATAACCATAACCAAGCATATACCAAGAGTATATCAAACTTTTCTCCATGTTTATAACTCTTCTTAACAGTCATGCAATTAAAAACCAAATCCTCATCATTGTGTTGGAAGGTACCCTAAGACACAAACACACAAAAACGACTCAAAACACTCTTTTTAGGTTTTTCAAAACATGTTTTTCAAATTTTTATGTGATTTTCGGAGTTATAAAACAAAACACACTAAAACACTCCAAATCAGCTTAAGAACATTTTAAAACAGCAAGGAACAACACTTGAAATTATTGATAGGAGCATATTCATGCGACTTAATTAGCTTGTTCTCGTGCATTTATGTTGTGTTTACTTATCTATTTCAGTGTTTAAGGCCACTTTTGTGTATTTTCAGATTATAAGGCCAAAGTGTGCAAGAAGATGCAAATTGGAGTCTTTTGGAGCGAAAGAGGAATGAATGAGTTGAAGACTTGAAGAAACGACGAATTCCTACGCCAACGATGAATTCTTACCAAAACGAAGAATCCTACTCAAACAAGGCTTCCTATTTTAGGAAAGTTGACCCTAAGTTTCCCGTTTTGGTAACCTTTCCTAATTCTAAACGTCCATATTTTCTAGCCACTTTATAGGCCTCGTATGCACTTTAGGACACAAAACCAAGGCCCTAGCCCTATTTCCCTTCCTAGCCGCACCTTTATATTTATGTTTTAATTTCCTATTTTCGTAAGCCTTTGATTTAATTTTAAATAAGCTAGGGTTAGTTTTCTGAAACCCTACACATTTTTTACAACCTAGCCGCACCTAATATTCACCCTAATTTCCCTAAGCCGCATGCAACCATTCTCTCCCTAATTAATTCACAATAATCAGCCACCATCATTATTTCATTCACAAGGCCGTGATTTTTCCACCAATTCATTCATGCCATTTTTTATTCCACCACCATAACCTAATTCACAAACAGCCGCACTCCCCTTATTATCCCACCATTCCATTTTTTTACCATTCTTCTCACAAAAAGCCGTGTATTCCATCTTAAAAAAAAAGACCCTAAATTACAACCAAGCCATTAACCCTAATACATATATTCAGCCATTCTTTTATCATTGATTCTCTGCATTTTGCCGAGCCATCTTCCACATTTTTTTACAAGAAGCCGCAGCCATTTTTTCCAATTCCTTCCAGCCGTGACATTGCATTCTCCCCAAAACCAATTCCAGCCGCAACTTCACACCATTTTTCCTAACCTGCCGCAACCTTCCTCCACCCTTCCAGCCACCATACCATCCTTCCAACACCACCCCATATCCTTGCCGCACCACCAAACCACCATAAATCCATTCCCAAACCAGAAACTCATCCAAAAACCACCCACAACCAATCTGCCGCAGAAGGAGAAGAGGAAAGAGGAGCTTCGACGCGCACCAATTCACGTGGATTCGTTGGGCGTTCTAGGTGTAATCAATCCTTTGTGCTTTATGTTTAAATTCAATTGTAATTCTCTTTTTGTGACCATGAGAGGCTAAATCCCCCTAGTTAGCTAGGGGGTGATTCGAAACCATGTTTATGCTTGCAATACGAATTGATTACTTTTGGTTGGAATTTCATGAATGTTGGATTCAATTCATTTAACTGTTTGATTGATAACTTGTTTGTGTATGTTTATTGAGAGTGCACGCTTAATGTTCATGCATGAATTTGACGCTAGAATATAAGTGAGTTTCACCTAATAGTTATGAACTTATATTCACAAGTAGTGGAGGTTGCTTATAAACAATCGCGTTAATTGAATTCCTGGCAAGAGTATCATGCTTTTCATAGTTACAAATGCCTTGTCGATGCTTATAATTTCCAAAGAACGTAATGATTCTAACTTGTATCTTTATCATGCTGTTCATATAGAGAACTTGTTAGAAATAATTTGTTTGCGATGCATATTCATCCAATTCAATGATTCTAGGGAAATTTGAAGGTTAATTTAAGCGGACCTAATTAACTTGGAGTGTCGAGTTTCATAATTCATCGAAAGACCAACTGAAAATCATTTTGTATGCAAGTGTGACATGTGTGGAGAAGAACCTTCTAGCTAGCATTCATTCCATATTTCATCACATTCATATTTAAATTCTGCATTTAAATTACACTTTGTGCATTTAATTTATTTTCGTCAAAATCTCAATCCCCCTTTACCTTAGTGTCTAATTTAGTTAGAAAGTGTCTTAGTTTGTGTTTATAAGTGTTTTGTATTCTTTGAGTCCTTTGATTTGTTTTAGTATTTTATTGTTTAGTTTTACATTCTTTGAGTCTAGTTTAGTGTTTTTAACGTTTGTTTTACGTTTTTGAGTCAGTTTCCAAGTGATTTAGTAATCCCTCCTAATCCCCGGTCTAGAACGATCCCTACTTGCATCTTTACTACAATTGTCACAAGAGGGTTTTAATTTGTGTGCTTACTTAGTTCGCATCAATTATGGGTGATAAAATCCAACGAAGTGTATCAACCATTGAAGATGACTACTTGAGAGCAACGCTAGGTAAGCAACCAGGGAATAGATTCCAGGTAGTCGGTTCCAGATCGGAAGACTGACTCCAAGTGCTGGCTGATTGCTCACTTCACTTTGCCGTGCGAGTAATAACAAGGACAAACGAAAAGACAGGGAAAGATCATGATATAAGATACCTTTGCTTTCGCCCTTGATGATATGAGATACTTTTGCTTTTGAAGAAGCAGCGAATGAATCAACACATATATTTGTTGCGCTTGTCTCCACATGCTTCGATCCACCGTTTCCTCTTGCCTCATCTGTACTCCAGGCATCTGTTATCTTCTTTGGGGGTATATCATGAAGGAAAATTTGTGAAAAACATGTTCATTTAAGCAACATCAATAGCATGCAATTAACAATTAAAGGCGGAATCATGCTTGTATGCACTTAAAACAAAACATTTACCCATGAAATTCAAAGCCTAGTAGATAGGTGAATCAAGACTCAACTCAAAACAAAGTGAGTTGAGAAATCAATACCTTTGTAGATTCCTCTTTGCATAAGCAAAGGCTAATCACCCAAAGAGAGGGCCTTCATTCCTTGCATCTTAGATCCATGGATTTGGATGGATGAAAAGGTTTCTCCAAGTTCCCAAAATTGAGAACCTCTAAGTCTCCACACCAAGGTATATTGTAGAAGAAATGAGTGACCTAGAGGAAGTAAGATTGCTAGCTATTCCCCTCTAGATTGGCCGGCCTCTTTGAGAGCGAAGGGAGGTTTTTGTGTTCTCATCTTTACTCCCTAGAAAACCCTTAGGATGAAATGGCTATAAAGATGTCTTTATACCACCTCACAATGGAGTGGCAAACTTGCAATTAAGCCAAGTTCACTACCCTCCTCTAAATGGCCGGCCTAAGGGGATTTATTGGGCTATTTGGGCCTTTGTGAATCATTATTCATTAAGTTGTCATACAACTTAAGTCAATGGACTTGACGTTCGAAGCCCATTGGGCCTTAAGGTCCAAAACTATCCCGAGGTCTTTTAACGAACTTATTCGTTTGATTAATAATCATATTAATTAATCCTTGCCATAAATAATTAAACCATTTAATTATTCTTACTCATCTCCGTTGAATCTTCAATCTCTACCTTACACGGTGTACGATCCATTAGGTTCCTTTTAGCGAGGCAGTGGGCGATTCAAACTCTTTCAAATCGATTGTGAATTGAAACTTACTTTCAATTCTCCCGTTAGTGATAATACACTTTTAGGGCTTCCACAAACCATGAGTGACACCTAGCAGCATATCATGGTTACCCAAGCTAATCAGAAGAGGTGGAGAACCTATTCAGTTTAGGATTACAAATGCAATACGGTCTTTCTCTAATACAATACTCTTGACCACATTGTTTGGTTTGATAGTTTATTCATGTCTACTATCCAATGTGAATCTTGTACTTATATGATTACCTTGAATGTGATCTGGAACGCATTCCAACATCTCATTCATACTCTGGCCAGAGATTCTAAATCATATCATAGAGTATTCTCCCTCAAACAGTTTGAAGGTTAGAGATCCCTTGTTGCGCATTCACTTGCCTCCATGGCTAAGTGGCTTAACCCCAACGATGCCGTGGACACCCTGATAGAGTGACGTTGACATAATCAAAGATTAAGGACCTAACCACAAGACAACTGTGATGCCTCAGGTCAAAAGACTAATTTGAATTATCCCAACCATGAGTTCTCATGTGACATGAATATGAGAACTCTTCGTTGATCGTGTTCAGTGAACTCATTCTCTATTGAGCACCTACGTACTTGTCTTGATGTCACACACACCAATGACTCGAGACTAGTCACTCTCCCTGAGAGAAGACATAGCACGTACTGATCTTAACGGACTGTCAATGCCCAATTGACAATCCTATGATCAGGAACGTTTAGGATGTGTCAACGAAAGAATGGTCTCATGAATCTAACTTCTTTAGATCGCATTCTTCCAATCACATATTCCTTGGACTTATCGTTTAAGCATATAACATTTATATGTGACGGCTCAAACAATAATCTTTGCCCTTTACATTTAAACTACATTAGTTTGAAATGACCGTAAAGTATCATCATATGATTGGTTTTAGGGCACATTTCCAACATATCAATGGTTGAATAGGTGTTCTCAAGGGAAGAAGAAAACTGAGCATGTTGAGAGGTTTGGTTGCAGCTACATTCTCGGCCGAGAATGTTGACGTATATAGGAATTGTAATGGCAAGTAGTAGTGCGGATGCGGCAATGACCTCCACGCGTCTTCAACTTTGTCAGAGATCTTTTGACAAAGTTGCACGCGTTATCTGAAAAGCCGAGATTGCGGCTTTTTCACCCACGCTTGTCGGCAAAGGTGTGCAGTTGGGATGATGACCTCCACGCGTCTTCAACTTTGTCAGAGATCTTTTGACAAAGTTGCACGCTTTATCTGAAAAGCCGAGATTGTGTCTGAAGAGTTGGCGAACTTTACGCAGGAAAATCCGGCTTGGAAGAGTGGTGTCTCTTCAATTTGAATCGGTGGTTGTGTCGCCTCTCCTTTTATAGAGGTGATTGATCACCTCTAACATGCACACTTTGAAGATTGCCCATTCGTGAAAATCGTCTCCGGCCCTTTGAGATTTTACTCCATCCAACCCTTCTCTTTTAACTTCTTGAAAATGGCTAACCCATCTAACATTTGCTTAGATTTGAGTCTCAGCAGTGATCCGGTTGCGTTGCGTCAGGATAATGTATGGTGCTCTTCTTTCTTATCTTCTAATGGCCCTCTTACAGGTGAAGACTCCGTGATGACGGATGCAACAACAACTACGATAGTAGCTAGGAACCTCCTCACTCCTAAAGATAGTCAGCTGCTTTCAGGACGGTCCGATGAGTTGGCCGTTCAAGAGTCCCTAACTTTCAGTGTTCAGTGTGCGGGCTCTGTGTCCAACATGGGCCAACGCCTACTTGCTCGATCCCGTCAAGTTGAATCATTGATGGCAGAGGTGGAAAATCTCAAGCAAGAGATCAAACAGCTTAAGCACGAGAATAGAAGTTTGCACGTGCTTGCAAATAATTATTCGACAGGCATGAAGAGGAAGCTTGATGAGCTGCAAGAATTTGAAGGTCGAATTCAAAGTCACCGTCAAAGGCTTGCGGCTTTCTTCCAGAGGCACCTTTTTCCTGCGTCATCTAGCGTTCCACCAAGTATTGGGGCCTCGAATGATCTATCTTCGGTGCCTCCCGCTCCTAGAGTTTTGCCACGTAGTGGGGCTTCACGTAAACAACCTTTGTGAAGGCTCAATCTTTCCTTTTTTTTTTTTTTTTTTTTTTTTTTTTTTGTACTCACTTGTAATTTCTCGGAAATCAATGAACATGCTTTGTTTTATTCAGTGTATTGGGTTGCCTCCCAAGTAGCGCTTTCTTTTACGTCTTGCAGCCGGACGAACATTCTTCTTAGGCTCAATTGGAACCCATGGCATGGAATATATCTTTGAATGGAAGGTGATACTTGAATTGATCCGGTAAAGGTTTAAATTCAAGATTGGGTGCCTGAATCATCAACAACCTGTTAGTATAAAAGGAAATTGAAATTCGGGGAAGTGGCTTACCTGTGTGCTCCGACATAAACTCAAGAATAAACACCCCTTCGAAAGTTGTAGGACTAGAAAATTCAGCTAGATTTGGTGTTTTGAGAGTTATGACTTGTCCTGTGTCATAAAATCCAATTTCTTTGCGAATTGTTGTCTCAAGTATATCCTCTTTGATGAATTCTAGACATTCCCCAGTAACATCTTGCTCTTGATTCTTTGGAAAGGATTCGAAGATGCCTTTCTCACCCTCTTCTTCCTTAGATTGCATGATCCTACAAGGAATAGGGACATATGGTGGAACGGGGTTAGAAATAATTAAATTTGGAACAACCTTACATTTGTTGGACGGCCTCGGAGCTTGAAGTGGTTGCGGCAAGGGTTGCTCCACCCTTTCCGTGGCTTTGCCCTTCCTCTCTTCCTCTTGCAAAAGCTTTTCCTCTTTGTCTTGGCTTGATTTTGGTGGTTCCGAGGTGGTTCCAACTTCCTTGCCACTTCTTAAGGTGATTGCATTGGCGGTTTCAAAGCCACCCTTTGGATTGACCACCGTTGAGCTTGGCAACCTTCCTTGCTCACGAAATTGCCCCATGAACTTGGCAATTTGTCCCACTTGCTTCTCCAAGTTGTCCACCTTCTTGTCTTGGATTTGCCTCTCTTTGTTTTGAGTTTGGACTTCCTGCGTAAAAGTAGTAAGTAATTGAAAAATCTTATCATTATCACTTGAATTACGTACATTGCTTTGGGCAGGTTGTGGTGGCTGCATAGGTGTTGTATAGAACTCCTCATATGGTTGCCAATATTCTCCTTGTTGAGCCTCCTTGACTTGGTTTTGTGAGCCCTGCACCAAAGAAATTAATTCATTCAGAACTTTATCATAATCTGTTGACAAACCTGAGTTTGGTTGGGCATATTGTATATGAGGTTGTGGTGGCTGCATAGACGTTGAATAGAACTCCTCATATGGCTGCCAATATCCTTCTTGTTGAATATGTTGAGGTTCCCACCACATAGAGTTTGAATGATCACTCCAATCTGAATTGTAAGTGTTGAACAACATGTCGTTCCTCGATTGATTATGATCAAATGTACCAACTCTTTGCATTTGTGACAAAAGAGAAGTAAGATTTGTTAGTTGAGCTTGAGTATTGGCAAGTGCCATGTCTTGCTTCTCTAGTACCTAAAATCAACTAAACAAAACAAAACACAAATCAAAAACAAAATAAAACTAAATAGAAAATAACAATCCAAGGGATTAGCAACTTTGCTAATCCATGGCAACGGCGCCAAAATTTGATGCGTTACGAATGTGACACATAAATTAAACCCTATTTGTGACAATTGTAGTAATGATGTAAGTAGGGATCGTTCTAACCCGGGATTAACTAGGGGTGTTAAACACTTGACTCAAATAAATAAAACTAATCTTTAAACACTTAATTCACTTAACGAAAACTCAAAATAAGTCCACAAGACTCCAAATACTTAAAAACACAAAATAAGATAGATTAAGACTAAACAAAATATGGGGGGATTGAGGTTTTGACAAAATTAAACTAAATGCACAGATTGTAATTAAGGGCAAAATGTAAATATGAATGTGATGAAAATATGGATGAATGCTAGCTAGAAGATTCTTCTCCACACATGTTACACTTGCATACAAGATGATCTGGTAATGGTTTAAATTCAAGATTAGGTGCCTGAATCATCAACAACCTGTTAGTATAAAACGAAATTGAAATTAGAGGAGGTGGCTTACCTATGTGCTCCAATGATAGGAGCATATTTAGGCGACTTACTTAGCTTGTTTTCGTGCATTTATGTTGTTAGTTCATAGTTGTTTTAGTAGTTTAAGGCATTTTCGTGTGTTTTTAGGTTCATATGGCTAAGGAAGCAAAAAGGTGCATTTTGGAGCATTTTGGAGCAAAATTGGGCTTGGAATGGATAGCTTATGATTGGAGAAAAAGGAATGGACGAAATTGAAGACCTAATGGAGTGAGGATTCCTAATCACAAGAGGATTCCTAATCAAATGAGGAATCCTAGTCAAAGAAGGTTTCCTACTTGAAGTAGGAAAGTTAAGCCAAGGTTTCCTATTTTGGTTCAAACTTTCCTAATCCTTAAAGATTCCAAGTTTCAGCAATATCAAAGGCTCCTACCTATTCTAAGTCAAAAACAATATCCCTTGCAACCTTAGGCCATTGTCGTGTGTTCCCTTGTGTTTTCCTTCCTTGCCGTGCAAGGAAGGGCCTTGTTCCCTATTCTAACCACTTAAACACCTTCATTTTTCATACCAAGCTCAGCCATAACTCACATACCCTTTTATATTCCTAAATCCTTGCCTAAATTCAGAAATAAATGACATTCCCTTTCTTTCTAACCTTAGCCACAAGTCACCTTCCTATTCTTTTCAATTTCTGATTTTGTGTTTCCTATTCTTCAAAGATTTAGAATTAATTCCTTTCCTAAATTAAGTAATAAAGCCTTTAGGTCATTTCTTCCTTATAAATACCCTTATGCCACACCCTTATAGACCTAATTCCCCCTTCCACACAACCTGCCTTCATTCACAAACACATCCAGCCTAGCCGCAGCTTTCCATCCAAATTTCCACCATCCTTCGACTTTCAAACCTTCATCCAAACCTCCCTACACCATCCCTAAACCTTGCCGCACCACCATACCTCCATAAACCCATCTAAAACCTAGAAAATCCTCCATAAAACCACCCTAGACCTTGTGCCGTGACTTAGCAAGGAAGAGGAGAAAGAAGACGAAGCCTTGGACATTTATGCATTCAAGTTGGAGTGTTGGAACGCTTCTAGGTGTAATCTATCTTTTGTTTTCAATGTTTAATTCTAATTTCCTTTGTTTTGTTATGAACATGAGAGGCTAAACTCGTTTTAGCCTAGGGATGCTTTAAAGCCATGATTACGTTTATAATATGAGTTGATCAATTCCAGTTGTGATTTCATAAATTGTGAATGCAACTTACTTAACCGTTTGATGGATAACTTATTCTTGTATGTTGATTAGGGAGGCCTACTTAATTTGCATGCTTGAATTTGGTGCTAGAATATAAGGGAGTTTCACATAATCGTTTCAACCTTATATTCACAAGTAGTTAAGGTTGCTTTCACAATCATGTTAAGTAAATTCCTAGCATGCGTATCATGATGTCGTAGTTACAAGTGCTTTGTCAATACTTATGATTTCCATTGAACGTAATGATCTTTGATTGTATCTCTATTATGATGTCATGTAGGGGACTTTTGAAGAATGCTTTGGGTTGTCGTATGATGTCATCCAATCCAATAACTTAAGGGAAATCTGATGGTTAATTAGTGATGTCACGGTTAATCTGGGGTGTTGAGGTTCATGGTTTATCGAAAAACAACTGGAAATCAACTTATGTTTGAATGTATCATGTGTGGAGAAGTATCCCTTGGCTAGTCCATCATCCATTGGTTTCACTCAAATTCATCCAAAAATCTGTTTTAAGTTTTAAGTTACTTGTTTTCTTTTAATTCGTCCAAAAACAAATCCCCTTTTCTTACTTGTTCCAAATCTATCCAAAAGTGTGTTTTAGAGTCTTTTGAGTCAAAACTAATTGTATTTTCGTCCAAATTGAGTCCTAAGGTCTGAATAGAGTCTGTTTGGTTGTTTTGAGTTGTTTTGAGTCTTTAAAATCTATTTTGAGTCATATAAGTTAGTTAAGAGTCTTTTAAGTTTATATTAAGTGTTTTAAAAGCTTATTTTCACATCTTTGAGTCTATTTTCATTAGGTTAGCAATCCCTCCTAATCCCCCGGCCTAGAACGATCCCTACTTATATCTATACTACAATTGTCAAAAAGAGGGTTTAATTTGAGTGCTATCTTTTATCACATCAAATTTTTGGCGCCGTTGCCAGGGATTAGCAATTTTGTTAATCCCCCGTTGTTTCTTTTTGTTTTTTTTTTTTGTTTTCTTTTTTGTTTTAGCTACTGACCTTATTTCTTTTTCTTGTTTGTAGGTACTAGTTTATGACTCGTAGTTCTCAACCTATTAGTGCAAACATCTTGGATTTTGACGACGATTTTGAGAAAGAAGAAGAAGACCCAGAACTTCATCCAACAAGTTCTAGCTCAGCTTCCAATCTTGAGGAGGAAGAGGAACCCACGGCAAGGGAGGAAGAGAGGTCCAAACCATGGCAGCAGACAACTGTACAATCAAGGAGCTTTCCGCTTCGGGAATGGACAATGCCGCGCCCTTATTCATCCAATACCCAAGGGCGGCTCAAGACAAGACCGACGAATTTGAATTGAAGTCAAGTTTGTTGCACCACATTCCAAAGTTCCATGGACTGTCCATGGAGGATCCCAACAAGCATTTGAAGGAGTTCAAGGTGGTGTGTTCGTGTATGACTCCAATTAACATTGATAGTAGTATTTTGAAGATGAAGGCTTTCCCGTTCTCACTTTTGGAGAAGGCCCAAGGATTGGTTATACGAGTTAGCACCCGGAGCGGTCACTTCTTGGGAGAGCATGAAGAGGGCGTTTCTTGAAAAGTTCTTTCCTACTTCAAGAGTCATTCTCTTGAGAAAGAAGATTAGCGGAATCCAACAAAGTCAAGGGGAAGTCTTTTCCAACATACTACGAGCGTTTTAAAGCCCTTGTTGCATCATGTCCTCAACATCAAATGAAGGAGGAGCTTCTACTTCAATACTTCTATGAAGGTCTTCTTCCCATTGAAAGGCAAATGCTTGATGCTTCGGCGGGAGGTCCGTTGGTGGATAAAACTCCCATAGTAGCCAAAAATCTCATTGCAAACCGGGCTCTCAATGCACAACAATACGAAGGAATTGGGCAAAGGGACCCCCCACGGCAACAAGTGCATGAGGTAAGTTCTCAATCCGACATTCAATCTCAATTAGCTAATCTTACTTCTCTTGTGTCTCAGATGGCCGAAGGAATGAAGATCCAAGGTCCAATTGTATGTGGCGTATGTTCTATTCAAGGTCATCCTTCGGAAAAGTGCCCTCAATTGATTGAGAATGGGGGATGGGAGAGTGCAAACGCCATTGGATTTCCAAGCCAAAATCAGTCAAGGAATGATCCATATTCAAATACGTACAATCCGGGTTGGAGAGACCATCCAAACCTTCAAGTAGAGGGAGCCCCAACAAACCTTACCAACAAGGAGGCTTTAGGCAGCAACCACCGGGGTTTTACACCAAAACCCACGGCCAAGACCAAAACCAACCCCAATCTGCCCAAAACCATCAAGGTACGTCTTTAGATAATGCACAATTCTTAAGTTACTTACCAGTTTGTCTCAGGGACAAGAAAATCAAAACAAGGCGATGCAAAACCAAGACAAAAGGGTGGACCAATTAGAGAAGCAAATAGGGCAAATTGCGGAGTTTGTGGAACAATTCCGAGACCAAGGCAAGCTTCCAAGCTCAACCATTGTCAATCCAAAGGGAGGGTTCGAATCTGCCAAAGCAATCACTTTGAGGAGTGGAAAAGAAGTTGGCACCACATCCACACCACCCAAAACAAGTCCTAACGAAGAAGAAACGTTGCAACATGAAGAGGAGGCTGAAAGGAAGCCCACGGCAAGGACACAACCTCCTTTGTCGCAAGCACATAAGGACCAAAATTCATCCAATGCATCCCATTCGGCCACCAAAGGTAAGTTGGGTTCGAATTTGATTAATTCTAACCCCGTTCCACCCAATGTTCCTTTTCCTCACAGATTTTTGCAAACAAAGAAGGAGGAGCATGAGAAGGACATTCTTGAAACTTTTGGAAAGTTCAAGTCAATATCCCGCTCCTAGATGCCATAAAGCAAGTGCTCAAATACGCTAAGTTCTTGAAGGAATTATGCACTACAAGGAAGAGGGCTTCAAATAAAGAGGTAGTAAGGGTAAGTGAAAACGTTTCCGCTGTTTTACAAAGAAAGTTACCACCAAAGTGCAAAGATCCAGGTAGCTTTACAATTCCTTGTATTATTGGCCAAACTAAGTTCAAACATGCTATGTTAGACTTAGGAGCTTCAATTAACGTCATGCCATACTCTATTTATGCTTCAATGAACCTTGGTGTATTGAAAAATGATGGTGTGATTATTCAGTTGGCCGATAGATCTAATGCCTATCCAAATGGCGTATTGGAAGATGTCTTAGTGCAGGTGAATAATTTGATCTTTCCGGCGGATTTCTACGTCCTTGAAATGGAAGAAACTAAGCCATGCTCCATCTTTGCCAATTCTTCTTGGGAGACCCTTTATGAAGACAGCCCCGAACGAAGATAGATGTGTTTAAAGACACTTTAACAATGGAATTCGATGGGGAAGTGATTGATTTCAATATTTTTGAAACTATGAAATTTCCTAATGATGATCACTCATGTTTCTCTATTGATATTCTTGATTCTTTGGCACAGGCACACCTTGATTAATTACATGGAGATGCACTAGAAACGGTCATTACAAATGGCATAGAAGTGAAGGATCACATGGATGCCACCATAACAACCCACAGCACACAAATGCTATCTTATGTCGTGCCCTTTGATGAAGATGTAATTGAGACCGTGGCAGCCCTAGAGTCATTGCCACGGCTCCAAGGTAAATCCCCAAGTCCAATTTCAATTCCAATTTCAACTAACAAGTTGCTTCCTTCTATAGAACAACCACCTACACTTGAGCTCAAACTGTTGCCAAATCCACTTGAAGTATGTGTTTTTGGGTGAGCAAGACACATTGCCAGTCATTGTGGCATCATCACTCATGGCAACAAGAGGAGGAGAAGTTGGTGAGGGTTCTCAAAGAGCACCAAAACAGCCATTGGGTGGACTTTGGCCGATATCAAGGGCATAAGTCCTACCACGTGCATGCATCAAATTCTCATGGAAGAAGGCGCCAAACCATCAAGGGAAGCCCAACGTCGACTCAACCTACCAATGATGGAAGTAATGAAGAAGGAAATCATCAAATTGCTTGATTGTGGCGTCATTTATCCTATCTTGGATAGTTGTTGGGTTTCACGGGTCCAAGTGGCTCCCAAGAAGTCCGGAGTCACGGTGGTGAAAAATGAAGAAGATGAACTTGTGCCTACACGCATTCAAACCGGTTGGAGAGTGTGCATTGACTATAGGAAGCTAAATGCCACAACAAGGAAAGATCACTTCCCTTTGCCATTCGTCGATCAAATGCTTGAAAGGTGAGTCGGTCATTCCTTTTTATTGCTTTCTTGATGGTTATTCGGGTTATAATCAAATTGTCATAGCGCTGGATGATCAAGAAAAGACCACTTTTACTTGTCCATTTGGTACTTTTGCATATCGTTCGTATGCAAGCATTTGGTTTATGCAATTGCACCAGCCACTTTCCAACGATGCCTTGGTAAGTATATTCTCAGATTATGTTGAAAGATAATTGAAGTATTTCATGGCACGATTTTAGTGTGTTGGAGCACTCATTTGATGATTGTTTGCATAATCTACCTTAATTTTGAAAGAGAATGCATGGAAACTAACCTTGTTTTGAATTGGGAATAAAATGTCACTTTATGGTTTTAAACAAGGCATAGTTTTGGGTCATATCATCTCTGAAAAAGGCAACTTGAAGTTGATAAGTCTTAAAATAGATCTTTGTACGTCATTTTACCCTCCCCCCCCCCCCCCCCCCCCCCATACTTCCGTTAGAGAGGTCTCGTTCTCTTTCTGGCCATGCAGGATTCTATAGGCGATTTATCAAGGATTTTGTCAAAGATTGCACAACCACTATCGTCGTCTCCTACAAAAATGATGTGGCGTTTGAGTTCAACGAGGAGTGTGAGAAGGCATTCAAGCTTCTCCAGGACCAGCTTACCACCCGGGCACCTATAATCCTTCCACCTGATTGGACGTTGCCTTTGAGTTAATGTGTGATTCATCCGATTATGCAATAGGGGCTGTTTTGGGTCAAAGGAAGAATAAGAACCTCACGCCATATATTATGCTTCTAGGACCCTAAATAATTGCTCAATTAAACTACTCTACCACTGAAAAAGAACTTCTTGCCATTGTGTTTGCTTTAGATAAGTTTCGTTCATATTTACTTGGCACTAACATGATTGTATTTCTGACCATGCAGCTCTTAGGTACTTATTCACTAAAAAGGAGGCTAAACCACGACTCATTAGATGGATGCTTCTTCTCCAAGAGTTTGATATTGAAATTCGAGACAAGAAAGGGAGTGATGAACGTAGGTTGCTGACCATTTAAAGTCGTTTGGTGGCAATGAGGACTCCTTACCCATCCAAGAGACTTTCCCTGATGAAACAATTGTTGTCCATTAAGGTATGTGAACCTTGGTATGCGATTTGGTGAACTTTTTTGGTGTCAAAACGTGTTCCAAGTACCCTAGCTAGGCACCAACGTGATAAATTATGGAAAGAGGCACGGGTTTATGTATGGGATGACCCATATTTGTGGAAGTTTTGTGCAGATCAGATTGTGCGTCGTTGTGTGCATGATTGTGAGTTTAATTCGATTCTCACCTTTGTCATACTTATGCTTGTGGTGGACATTTTGGCACACAACGCACTGCCCTTAAAGTGTTAGAATGTGGTTTTTATTGGCCAACAATCTTTAAAGATGCTAGAACATTTTGTTTAACTTGTGATCGTTGCCAATGAATGGGTAATATAGGTGCAAGGGACCAAATGCCGCAAACACCCATCTTTAATGTTGAAATTTTTTGATGTTTGGGCATTGATTTCATGGGCCCTTTCCCATCTTCATTTGGTTTTACTTATATTTTGCTTGCGGTGGGATTATGTCTCAAAATGGGTGGAAGCCAAGGCCACCCGTACTAATGATTCTAGAGTTTGTTGCAGATTTTATAAAGACTAACATTTTGCTAGTTTTGGGATGCCTCGAGTGCTTATTAGTGATGGAGGGTCTCACTTTTGCAATCGTACCATAGAGGCATTGCTCAAGAAGTATCAAGTCACACATAAGGTTTCAACACCTTACCATCCCCAAACCAATGGCCAAGCCGAGGTGTCCAATAGAGAAATCAAGCAAATCTTGGAGAAAACTGTTGGACCAACAAGAAAAGATTGGAGTGTGCGTTTGGAGGATGCATTATGGGCTTATAGGACGACATACAAGACACCAATAAGCATGTCCCCTTTTCGGCCTAGTGTATGGCAAGCCTTGTCATCTCCGCCCGTTGGAGTTAGAACACAAGGCTCATTGGGCGATCAAGACATTCAACATGGAAATAGATGCGGCTGGAATGCATAGAAAGTTGCAATTGAATGAACTTGAGGAGCTTAGGCGTGAAGCATATGAGAATGCTTGCATTTACAAGGACAAGACCAAGGCTTTTCATGACAAGATGATCCGAAGCAAAACATTCTCCATAGGGCAAAAAGTTTTACTTTTAATTCTCGCCTTACGCATTGGACCTGTTGTTGTTACTAATGTTTTTCCATATGGCGCAGGTTCAAATCCAAAGCTGAGGATATGGCCAAGAATTTAAGATGAATGGGCATCGTTTGAAGCCCTATTATGCAAGTATTGAAGGGCAGATGGTGGAGGATGATACAATCCATGCTGTGGGCTCTAAGTGAGGCTAAGAAGCATGTTTGTCCGGCTGCACGACGTTAAAGCAAGCGCTCTTGGGAGGCAACCCATGCATTCAACTAGAGAAGATTTGGGAACGTCACCAATTTCATGCCTCAAAACAATCAGATTTGCGTTCCTTAATCTCTATCTCTTTTTCTGTTTTATTTTCATCATGTGTTAGTTCGTTTATAATGTTTGTTTGAATGTGAGTCTTTGTGTTCAAACATTGAGGACAATGTTTGATTTAAGTGTAGGGGGTAAACAAGTGCTTTTGCATGATTTTACATGATTTTCGTGGGATTTTATCACCTATCACTTTTAATGTTGTTCTCACTGTTTTTAAGTGTTTTTTAGAGTGTTTTGAAGTGTTTTTCATGCCTTTTGTTCAGAAAATCCGAAAATTTTACAAAAAAATTACAAAACAGTTTTGAAAAACCCAAAAAGAGTTGTTTTAAAGTTGTTTTTGTGTGTTTGTTTGTGTCTTAGGCTTACCTTCCAACACAATGATGAGGATTTGGTTTTAAATTACATGACTATTAAAGAATGTTGTAAACATGGCTGGAAGTTGATTTATGCTTTGGTTTATGCTTGGTTATGGTTATAGCTTATGAATTCACATGTAATTACAAAGAGAAAATCAGTTTTTGTAACATGCTTGAAGGAAGGAACTCAAACTAAAGCTACATCCTTGAGAGACTTGAGCCTATAACATTCTTTGGAGAGTATAATCTGTGATTTCTTGTTTTCTAAAGTCGTTGCATGATCTCATCATTCTTTGCTTGGTTGCCTACTTAGAATGCATTTCATTATAGTTCCAAATACTAGAACTCATGCCCATTTCATTCAAAGCATGATATGATTGCATAACATACAATAGATGAAGTGTTAGTCAAGCCAAAGCCAAAAGCCTAACCCTTTTTGCATATGTATTGTAGGATTACACCTTTTGAGCCTTTTCAAGCCTATTTTCTTTGTTAACCACATTATCCTCACCTAGCTAGATTAGGACTTTCCATACCTTTGTTCTTAAAGGATAGTGAAGCATGACTTAGATTGAACTCCTATGGATTAATGTATGGCAGAAAACAAGTGTGGGGGAAGATGCTAGGGCACGGCAGAGAAGAAAATAAAAGAAAAAATTTTTCGTGGAAAAATAAAAAAGAAAATAGAAAAGCGGTGAAAAGGAAAGGAAAAAGAGTTGAAAAATAAGTGAGAATGATCTCACAAGTGTTGGTTGTTGAAGTTAAGGTCCAAAAGTTTGAAATTTGACCCTAAATGTTGCCATGAGTCCTTCCTTGTGTTTTAAAAGTTGATTTTTGCCATTAAAAGTGAGTTTAAGTGTCAATTTCATTACTTTGCTTCATATTGCTTTAAGAACCCTTGTTTTTCCTTTACCTTTCTTTGTTAGCCAATACCCTTAGCCTCGTACAACCCTCAACTTCTATCTTTGATGTTATGTGTTCAATATGTGGAGTTGAATTTGGTATGAGCATATGGAATCACTGGTTCTCATTCTAAGTGGTAGCATTCCATTCATGAGATCATATTCATGTTATCATGTTGTAAATCCAGAAAATGCTTTCCTTTGATATAACATATGTGAGTGTTTTAGACTTCATATTTAAATCAATCTTCTCACATATACCTAGTGTAGGGTGTGGAGTTAGAAAATCTGTGTGTGAAAATTGAGTGCATTCTAGTAGGGAATTGAGGGAATTGTCCTAAGGCATGTTACTACATTCAAAACATTGTTTTTAATTGATTAAATGTGAACTAATAAGTGGTAACTATGGTTAAGTGTTTGTTGAAGTATAAAGAAAGCTAAAAAATGTGGGGAATGATGTCCTTTATTGTGTCATGTTCGTTGGAA